>OX493398.1:24767042-25967042 GCA_950371165.1 Lacanobia oleracea
CATTGCATCAGCACCATCTATCGGGGATTATGTAAAGATTTTTGTTTCGTAAAGGTCATACATAACTTGCTTTTAATTAAACATTATATGCCTTGGGAGAAACGAGCTTAAATTATATGTTAATGTTGTTACTTTATAAAATATTAATGTTTCACTACTGAGAGGGTAATTATGATACTTGAGATTGCATTTTTTGCTTGCATTTTAAAAATACAAGTCACTGCAGTGACTTGTCTAATAAAAACGAGAAAAACACGTCAATGCCAAATGAATGTAAACGTTTATGCGTCTTTGTGTTAGTTCTTTTTTTTAAACTGTGTTTATTTCAACATGAAGGCAGCTCAACAAAAACCGTTGATAACATAAACGAATATTTTTCTTCAAATAATATTTAGCTTCACAAGAAACTCAAATAAACATGTCAAATCAACAAAAATCCACTAGAATGATTCATAAATTTTAAAAGCAGTCGCTTCAAATAATCCCATCGTCATGTCCAGATAACTTTTCTTATTTTGACATGCAGTTTAATATTCTCACAAGGCTGATGCCGACACAAAAAAGACAAAGGTCGCAGAGCAGGTTCCCGAATGCAATTGAAATCGATTTTTATGCAATCAATATCGTCTCATTACTCTTTATATTAGGTGTGTTCGTGTAAATGTCATTATCGTACAGTTTGGCGAACGACTTCTCTTATTTTTTCTTGTAAAAAGTTTTTGGCAGATCCGGTTGACGTAAAATTGGTCGTAAAACTCCGGTACAAAAACTACAAGCCATTGTTTTTATGTAAGGTTTTAAAAGTATATGAACATTTTATACGCAGGTGTCGTACGCTGTGAATCTGTTACTGATTATTCATTGTGAAAATCTTTACGTCTAACCTTGAAGGGCTTGTTTGTACAGTCTGTGCGTTTGTCCTTAGGGCCGTTTCTGTTTAGGAATCTACACACGATTTAAAGCAAAAAGAACCGTGATTTAAGAACGATAGACTAGAATTTCAATAATGTTGGCGATGGATAGGCGGAATACGAATCAAGGAAAAATACTTTGTTTCAAGTTTGAAACCTGTACCGGTTTATGTTAAGTAAATAAGCGTTTGCCGACCTTCATAAACTTTGTAAAAGTATAAATTGTAAATAAATAAAGGTTGGCACGTTTTTTTCGTACTAATGTTAAGTGCAAAAACAATAAAGTATACACAAAAACTTACCACCTATAACTTACTGATAAAATACTTTACCAAAAAATATTGATCAGTTTTGAACATTTTTTTAAGTATTTTTTAAGTCTTAAAAAAAGTTTTATATATTATGAAAAATGATATTTACTTTGTGTGTATGTAAAAATAACACTTTTCAATCAATAATTTTTGTCAGTTTAAACTTGATGAGGCCGAATAGTTTATTTTAAATGATTAATTTTAAGAAACTATAATGTAGTCCCGCTGCGATGCAGCACACCACGATTGTCGATTTTTAATGCGTGCCGCGACAAGGCTTGCATTTTCGGTAATAGAGTACACCTAGACGCACCACAGACCATCGGCGGTATTTAACTTAACATAAGTAGGTATTTTTTTAAATGTGCTTATTTTCTGGTTTTATTTTTTCTATGTTAGTAGGATATACATTTATCCCAACTGATATTAAAATTTTTAAAACTGAGTATGTTTGTTTTTTAGGCCTAAATTGTTATACTAAGTTAGTAGAAAACTAAGATACGGTTTAAATGGTTTGTTTGGTTAGTGAGTAAAACTCAATCTCTAGAAGAGCAGAAACAAAAAAATCTTTTACTAATGAAAGCTACAATTATGTCTACGTGAAGTTGTAGTTTTGATTTTGTTTTTTCACAATGCTTGGAAGCTACCTTACTCTGCGTCCAAAAATAAATTGTTAAAAGTAAATTAACCTAAAAAATAACATAAGAAAACACATTGCCACACATACTGAACATCTCAGCAGAAAATAAACATTCAAAACAAAAATAACTCGTTGCAACGAATCAGAAATGTCATCTATACATTTCCGAGCTGACTGTACCTATTGATTTAAATCCGAACTGAATTTACATGCGAAAAACCGCGGACTTTGGGTACCAAAATACATTGTATACCTAACATTTTGAACAGAACTTGACTGTGTTTGACCTAAATATGTTTGCATCTGTAAACACGACTGCATATTGGGGTCGAAAAGGCCTGATACATGATCCTTGCGAGAAAGATGGCTTCTTTTTGGAGCTTAGGCGCAATCACGTATACATTGGGCATTAGTTAAAGGTACAAAATGTCTGTTTTAACATCATGACTACAGTAGTGCAGTAGTAATGTAAAGATGAGATCTAGTATAAATAGCGGGGAAAAAACAAGAATAGTCGAGATTTTATATATTGATGCCAACTAAAGAGTTATTTTACATCCTGCACAGCTATTTTTATAAACAGTTATTATATTATTATAATAAAAATATACCAATCAGTAACGACATCATAAAACATTGGAAATGTGCAATAAATGACGTGTTACAAAAAAAACTGGCACACAAACATGAGTTGAGTATAACAAGAGGAACCAAGCGGCGCCGGGGGGTGGAGCGAGCGAATGTGGAACAAGCGGAATGATGTCGTTTGTTAATGACAAACCAATTTGTGTTCTGTAGTTATTTTAGGGTTACACGTAACGGTTTCTGTGACCTACTTTTAGGTCCATTGCTCATTTTTGAAGCCTAACTGTCGGAGTTAATGCTCTTTACCGAACATCAAGGTTTGCCACATCCAGAAGTGAGACTTTAAGCCGTCTTTATTTTTTTTGGTTTACTTATGTACTGAAAACCATTAAAAGTTTTAAGTATTTTTAAATATCGTAACAATCATATAATAGTTACGTTCAACATTCTACTCAATAGTTTTATAGATTTTATAGCTACTTTCTTTAATAAAAATAAACTAAGTAAAATAAACGAACATGCATTGAAATTGTTACAAAATATAATTCATCAGTGATTTTAAGAACCTTAGTAAAAACCAAAAGGATAAAACTTAAAAAAAAAAAAACATTTTACAAGAACCATAAACTAAAACATTTATTAAGGCTCGACACGATACAGTTTTACAACTAATAATATACAACACACTAAAACGCCGCCGCTATCTCAGAAAACTTTCCAAAAACAGGAGGCATTTTTTAAAGTTGCATCACATGCGCCTGCCCCTGTACACTGCAATGTGACCTCGATACACACACAGGCACACGAACACACGCACACATACAAACAATTGTACATGTGTGAGTGTGTCCAGATGCATCCACGCACACATACATCACAAACACAGGCTGATGTCCATTTTTTAACAGTCATTTTTTAATAGCTATCTTGTTTTTTTATTAGTACATTAAAAACTTATAAAATAAACTCGTAATTCGTTTGTTTATTGTACAGATATTGTCGAACAGGTTTTTTTTGATAATCAGGAAGAGATAAGGTAATTATGTAGGTACTGTAGTTTTTTTTTGCTTGTAAGCAATACGTGGTCGTTTGTTATTGCGTCCCTAAGTCATAAATGCTTACGTCGATTAATTGCAGCTATCTCACTTGCAATTTAATAAAGGAAGGATGACTGGAATAATCTATAAAATATGTAACAAGGACCTTTTACTTACATAACTGGTATTCTTATGTCAATAAAACGTTTAACGGTAAGTTTTTAGTATTCATAACATTAAATATATTCTACGTATTGCTATTATTACGTCATTTTATTTTTATAACTTTATTTACATTCATGAGATTTTCTCAAAATCCAAAACATAAAAAGTAACATTAAAGTTTTATCTGGTCGTATGGTTCATTGCTTTCGTTGTTTATTTTATAAAAGTTACTTGAATTGCATTTATGTGAAACCAGCATGTTCTCAGATAATTTAGGTTGAATTAATTTTGACTTTGAAATATTAAACTTACCTATTCCTCATTAAAAGCACATTAGTTTTCAAAATTAGACAAAATTCATACACATATCTAATCGTAAAGTTGCCTATTAAAAAAAATAAAAAACAAAAATATCAGGTACCTAATTTGAACTCTTGCACATATTTATTCAATCTACTCAACCATACTAGTATCTATTTTATATTCAAAACCCATTGATTTTTCGTTATACTTTCCACCAAAAACACTTTAGAAAATATCTTTAAATTTTTAATATTAATAATAATAATTAATTAGTCCGCCAATCAGCATCATCCTGTACACTCACGCACACAAGCCCAGCCTCTCTCAACTGATCTGTTCATAATAAAATGTGGCTTTTTTATCATGTATTTACTTTTTTCTATGTACTACCTTAATCTGCATATATGTATGGTACATAACATTAATGTACTATTATCATTTCGAACGGTGTTGTTGTCTGTCCGTTGATTTATCGGTTATAACGATATGGTGGGTAGTCAGACATAAGTAGATATACTCGGTACAGTATAGGAGGATTAGTGACTGAAACGTAAAAGGAACTCGTGGCTAAATAATAACAGCCGCACGGGTCGATCTTGACGGTTAAGCAACGCTTGCCAAGGTTGGTCTGTGGTTGGGTGACCATCTTAACATACCGAGTTTCCTCCGTGCCTCGGGAAGCACGGTAAGCCGTTGGTCCCGGCTGTCATTTGTAGATCTTTGGCAGTCGTTACGGATAGTCAGAAGCCAGTAAATCTGACTCCAGTTTTGCCATGAAGTACCATGTTACCCAGTTAATGGGTTGTGGAAGTCTGGTAGGCAGCCGCTGCTCGTAAAATACTGGTATTCAGCTAAATCCGGCTTGACTGGAAGCCGACCCCAATATAGTTGGGAAAAGGCTAGGCAGATGATGAGTGGCTGAAACATAAAAGTCTTTGGCTGAAAAAGTGGCTAATGGAAATTTCCCATGCGCATTTTCATGGCAGACTGTTTCAGTTCTTGTAAGTAATAAACCATGTCAGAGGCCCTTTAGGCGGTTTATAAACTATGACACTATGGTGTGTGGGGTCGTTAGACCTTACTGCCCACTCGGTAAGAAGAAGAATAATTTCTTGTAAATAATGTGTATTTATGTTAAACATGACATACATAGGGACTTGTTTCAACTATTTTTCAGTACATTAAGTAAGTTTTGAGAGCAACTGCAAAGGTTCATCTTTATAAGGGATCTGCTATCGGCTGAGAAAATTAACTGAAGAATATCTTTTTAAGTATTGTATAATATTTTTCAGATCATTTTCTAAAATGACCTTCATTATTTTCTCTTATTTATCTTTGCTTACAGTCTATGTTTTTACTTTCCTATGTACTGTTTAAAAGCCATTTTATTTCTTGAAATCAACATAGACTTTTTTTTGTAATTTCCATGTTAAAAAAATCCCAAAAAACTTGACGAGCAAATCCGTAAGTTTAACACTATGAAGTAAATAAGTTTTTCGTTCGTACATTTTACTAAATGCAGCCCTCATTATATATTTAAGTTCATTTGCGGCGGCTCTTTGTCGGGCACCTGTGTTTGCTCAGTGACCGATACGCCGATAATTTGGAGCTGATTGAAATTTACTGGTTTTTAAACTGTTTAGCTGGGTAGATACTAATTTAGTTAGGTGGGTTTCCAGTGGCTTTTGCAAAATAGACGCCTTGATTCATATAGGCCCTTTATTTATTAAGATTGTTTCGACAAGAAGCGTAGTTAGGTTGCGATGTAGCTGTACTTTCACTAAAATAAATAATAGATTTCTTAACAAGATTTCAGAAATCAGGCCCTAAGATACTCCTGTAAAGGCCCTGAACGGGTTATTTTTTTGTGTAGAACCAAAAATTGCAGTATCTCGTGCAGGAAAAGCAGTAGTAACAGTGTAATCACCGTCGTGGCTAAAGAAAATGTATTTAAAGGAAGAAAACTGTGGAAATGTTTTCACAAACATATAATTGTACCAAAATTTAAACATCCTAAACAAATGCAGTCCGTCCCAGCGAATGACGAGACGGTATTGAAGAAGGAAAGGTGTTGCGCGGACCAAAGTCTATACTAATATATCAAGCTGAAGTGTTTGTTTGTTTGATTGCTTGAACGAGCTAATCGCATTAACTACTGGCCCGACTTGAAAAATTCTTTCAGTGTTAGGTAGCCCATTTATCGAGGAAGGCTATAGGCTATATATAAATAACATCATGCTAAGACCAATAGGAGCGGAGCAGATGAAGTTGCGCGAGTCAACTAGCAGTTAATACATGCGACAAGACAAGATCACCATCTTTCTGCCCTTATCCCACGTTACTTGGGGCCGGCGCAACACGTTTTTTTGCGACAAGATACCGAAATATATAAAACAATATTTTTACACAGAATCAAAGAAAAAACATTTTAACAATGTTAATTTAATACCTTTTTTTTTACTTATTGATAGGCACGCGTTTGACCACTATCACACCTGATGGTAAGTGACGATGTGGTCGAAGATGGAGCACGCAGCTGCGACAAATCTAACTAATGGAGATATTATCGTACATATTTGAAAAATATTGATTTTATTCTCATAAAGATTATAATCAACGGTTGTTAAGAAATTGTTTTCACTTCGAAATAGATCAACCAATCTTGTGAAGCCCAGCCCGCCACACCTGCTCGAAGAATAGACACGTGGTTCACCTCACCGCAAGCTTCACGGCATTAAGACTTACTTATTAATATGCTGGCTCCCCTTTACTACCCCCTCCTGATTACAGTTGGCATTTCCAATTGAAACGATCGTGGGCTTGGTTTTAAAATAAAGAACCTTTTTTTTTCCGTCGGTAGTTTTTTGACGGCAAAAATTAAGTACTAGTAATATAAAACTAATAATCAGTACTTTTTGAACGTTAGAATGTTAACAAAGTGTTTTAGCTGGGAAGGAGAAATGGTCCATTTAACTCTCAAACTACACGTCATCTCTCTCAGAACAACTTGAATAGAGAACTTTCTGCAAACATAGAAATGTAGCCCGGTGATGTGTGTCTCTTTGCAAGTGCTTCTGTTGAGCTGGACCTTGGTGCGATTCCCGGGTCAAGAACATTTTTTTTTCATCTGGATTATATCGCTGAAGTCCAAATTTGGGCCAAATTAATGGCAAAAGGCAAATGGAAAGACAGGCAAAGAGATGGATAGACGACATAGGCGCTACCTGCTCTAGAAAAGCTAAAGACAAAAATGAGTGGAAACAGCTGGAAGAGGCCTACGTGTCACAGGACACGCTGATCACTAAACCCGAAAACCCGATGTGTTAGATTTAAGTTTTTAATATTATTAGATTATATTTGTGTTTAGTACTTCAGCAATAAAGGCTTAATAATAATGGCAAAAGGCTCCCCTTCTATTACATGGGATTTGAAAATGTCGACAAAAATGACATCTTTAGCTTCAAATATCTCGGCAACATAACATTTTTTTTTTATTGTTTAAGTGTCTTCTAAGACCCATATGTATGTTAGATAGTGCGCCGCAACTTTGAAACATAATTTTAATGGCGGCGGGTGTTACGGCAGGTCCCATAGAAAAAAGGTCGAACCACTTTAGTGTTCTATTTGTACACGTTTGTCTAACCTACAGATACAGTACGCACTGCATCTTACCATCCCTACCTTGTGGCTATTCCACCAATTCGCACTAAGCGTTTTCAAACGTCTTTTATAATGCGCACAGCAAAGAAGTGGAACTCTCTGCCTGCGTCTGTGTTTCCAAAAGCTTACAACCCTAATCTCTTCAAAGTTAGAGTGAACAGGCTCCTTCTGGGTAGGTTCGCTCCATCGTAGACTTTGTCTCTGTCATCTCTGACATAGACTAGAGTCAAGAGCAAACCCATTGCAAATAAAATAAAAAGTATGATGTTATGTCACTGTTCTAAATTTATCACACTTCACAAAAATATAACTGTCTTTTAAATTTATCAATGATATAACTTTCGAATTAATGTATATAATTGTAATGACTGAATTACTTTCTTGAGACATAAATGGGCAAAAATACGTCTTCATGCCAATTGCGACAATATTTACGAATGGTTTTAAACATTATCTTCACGTTTTATGATGCCAAAATTCACGAAACACTTAAGTTTTTACTTTTAATCAATACTTTACTTTTGCATCGACGTTAATGTGTTTGATAGCCATATTTCCCGTGACTTAAGTAAACAGAATAGCAAACAACTTATCTGACTGAATTTCAAAGATGGTCTAAGAATATCATAACAGTTCAGATACAAGAATAACAAGAACTGAATCAACGCCCAAAACCTTTAACAAAGATACCCATAAACACCTAAATAAAGAGGCTAAATAAAGAAGCCCATAAGAAGCTAAAACTATTATCTTTCATCTGCCTAGCCTGTCCCCAACTATATTGGGGTCGGCTTCCAGAAAACCAGATTCAGCTGAATACCAGTATTTTACGTGAAGCGTCTGCCTACCAGACCTCCAAAACCCATTACCTAGGTAACAGGGTGACATGGTACTTCAGGGCAAGGCTGGAGTTAGATTTACTGGCTTCTGACAATCCGTAACGACTGCCAAAGATCTACAAATGACGGACCAACGGCTTAAAGCTTTCCGAGGCATGGAGGAAACACGGCATGTTAATAAAAATAAAACTATCTCAACAATTTAACCCATTTACGAAAACGAAACACTAGCACACAAATACTGGTGCCCTCACTAATCTGCGCTGACGTGCCATCCCGAAACTATTCACTGACAGACCTCAAAAACTTTCCAACACCAATCAAAGCGACACTGCACGGCTTTTTGACACTCGCCAAAAAAACCAACAAATATAATTCTGCGTCAAAACAATGAACAAACTAACAGAGTGGCTGTATAAAACACATGCATACAATTTGCTGGCCCCGGACGCTCGTCCGAAAAATCCTTTTGAAAAAATACAAAAAAAATCCTGTCGGGAGTGAATTTTAGATTGCAGGGTAGGGGCCCGTAGATTTGGATTCTTTTCAGCGTTTTCGGAATCTGTTTGAGTGTAAAGGACTTGGGATAGATGGACTTAGGGGATAATCTAAATGTAGGGAGTGACTTTTGTTGATGTGTGATGAGTTAAATATTCAGTTACGTAAAACCATTATATTTTTAATCGCAGAAAAGCAAAAAGAATCGCATTACGTAAAAGATGCCTGTATTGTCTTTATAGCAATTTATAAATTTCGCCCCAGAGTAATTTCAACGCAGTTGCAATGAAGTGGATAATTCGTAGACATCATTTTCTTCGAAGAAGAATTTAACTTGTTTTAGCTGATACGGAAATGAAAAGCGTTGATTTTTTGACATTATTATTGAGGAATGGGTCTAAAAAAGGTCTTTATGGAAATACCTTTTAAAGAAGCTCATCTCGACACCAACATGGCACAAAACCGTGCACAATGGTAAACAAAGACAAGGATGGCCGACTCCAAATAAATGGGATAAGGTCTAGCCAGAAGAAGATTAGTGAGGAATGGGAATGCTCTTGATCACAATTGCGCCTGATGGACGGCGATGGATGAAATAAATGATGGAGCGAGCTTGCCCAAAGATGCCTGTTCACTCTTACTTTGAAGGCAGACGGGTTATATGTGGATGGGAACAAAGACGCTGGCAAAGAGTTCCACACAGTTGATTAATGAAAACTTTTACAGCTTATAAACTTCTAATTATAAATGGATATTTCCTCATTTTATTAAGTAGGAAAAGGGCAGAATATGATGATTGCACAAATAATAACTTTTCATTTATTCTCTTTATAGAAATAGTATTCCAGCCTATTCTCTGATTGTTCTCTCTCATGAAAACGAAATGATAACTTGTATCATTCCTTTTTTGCTAAGTCAAAGGGCTAAGCTCATCTTCCCTCCGCAAAAAAAGATCCAACCCCCTAAAACGGAACCCAAACACAAAAGCGGACGGCGCGCGGGCACACCGAATATAGAACTTTCTCTCTCGTCGGGTAGATGGCATTTTTTCCGTTTTTTCACGCGTTCCCGATAGAAATAGTGTCGTTTTTTTTTCGTGGACCACTCTCACTTTCAGTAGTGGCTCGTAAAAAGCAAATAAAGATCGGTAAAAACTCGTTTGCGGGTATTTTTTTGCGTGAGCTACTTTTTCAGGGTTATTCATTATATTCTCGCGGCTTTTTTTCGTCTATTTTTCATTTCATAGTGTTATTTTTATGGGAGCGAGTAAGCGGATTTTGTTTTTTTTTCGACACGCTGTTTGATTGGCAACGTTTGTGTTTGTAGTGGTTTAGATTTCAATATAATAATTGTTTTTTTTTTCTGTTTTAACACTCCATTTGGCATTTATTGTTTAACAATGAAATGTTAAGTGTGGCAATGAAAATTTTATTTACATTCGTATTTTAGATTGTGATTTATAAGAGTTCAGCGCAGCTTTCGGCTGAATTGATATAGTTAATTAAAAATAGAAATAGATAATTTGATGACAATCCTTCTCTTATTCGTCGTTCCCTCACTGCTACTGCGGCCACTTACGACGCGTCTCCAAGCCATGCAGTCTTCTGCGATGTCGACCGTTCGGTACATGCTACCTCCAACAGCCTCCTTCACTGCGTCCCCATCTTGTCTTCCTAGATTTTCTTTCGACCCGGCACAGTATCTTGAGACTTTCCCAACTAACTCCGAAAAAGCTGAGGAAACGGGGTACTAAAATTTCATATCCCTAAGCATATTTAATTCTAGTATTCTCAAATCGAATGGCATATTAAACGTTGTTAATAAGAAACAACTTAGTTCTCTACTTGTTTTCAAAAAGATAAAGAACATATAGACAAAGTTACAAGTATTTTATCCGTTTTATGCACAGCGTCAAGTTGACTTGGTCTACTTTATGTTGGTAACTTTATAAGCTTGTGTGTGGTGGAGTATGTATTTTTTATTACTTATAACATATTTAGAGGGGAGAATCTCAAGTTTAGTTTGTAACTATGTTTAGTTAAAACACATTTTGTGGATACTTATAGACAGATTTAACCAAAGAGTACATTTTGGGTATCAGAAAGAGTATTCAAGAAATAATGTTCAGATTGAAGTCACATTATCATCTATGCAAAAATCAATGTCAAAGCGTGTCAAAATTTGTAAGGAAATTAGCGTTGTTTTCCACAGTTCACGTAGGCAATTCGAATGCTCCTTTAAAGACAAGGAATTCGCCCCTCTGAGTCTGAGAGCCTTTTTAGTTCCGGGTTGATTGACTATAATGTGATTCTATTTTCAGATACATTTTCTCTTTAAACTATGTATTACCATTTCATAACTAATTAGATTTTGCCCGACTTCGTACGCCCCGTGTCCCGTTTTTTACCATTCCTGTAGGAATTTTGGGAAATCCTTTCTTAGTGCTCCCCTACACTCCCTTAGGAACCTACATCCAAATTCCAGCTTTTTACCAGTTATTTCGGCTGTGCTTCGTCTGTCAGTCACTCAGTAACGGAAGTTATGTCTCCCTATCAATCGTGATAAAAATTAAAGTAAAAAACTTGGTGAACACTAAATTAGCAAAAACAAAAACCCTTATTACCTTTGTTTTTAGTTTCATAATTTCAACATTCATAAGTATAATTATCTCATCATCAGCCTAGCATTTTTCCAACTATATTGGGGTCGGCTTCCAGTCAAACCGGATTTAGCTGAATACCTGTGTTTTACGTGGAGCGGCTGCCTACCAGACCTCCACAACCCATTAACTGGGTAACACGGTATATCTTGGCAAGACTGGAGTCAGATTTACTGGCTTCTGTCAATCTGTAACGACTGCCAAAGATCTACAAATGACAGCCGGGACCAACGGCTTAACGTGCTTTCCGAGGCATGGACGAAACTCGGTATGTTAAGATGGTCACCCATCCATAGACCAACCTTGTCAAGCGTTGCTTATCCTTCAAGATCGACACGTTCTGCTATTATTTACCCACGAGCTCCTCCATAGATATAATTCTCTAATCTTGACAAAGCTTCCAAAAACCGGTGTTACGTTATCGATCAAAAACTTCCCATTTCCTTCCCCCCTTTAGAACTAGCCCCCCATAAAATTACCCATGAAAATCTTTACAATCCCGTCATCAATTTTACAATCAAAATAACGACATATTTTAACGCACGGGCATCAAACCCTGGACCGCGCCCTGCACTAAAACATCACTACCCTTTAAACATTTCGATCTTTACAAGCGACTGCTGGAGTTTTATTTAACTAGTTTACATCGCGGGTTTGTTTCAAGTGGCGCGGATATTTTATTTATAACTAGCTGCCGCCCGTGGCTCTGCCCGCGTGGTGTTCGTTCTTCTTTTACAAACTGTAGCCTATGTGGTAATCTGATTTTTAAGCTATTTTAGGTTTTCTGTGAAAGAGTAATAAACATTCAACCATTCTCGTAAAATTTCACATTTGTAATAGGTAATAACTAGTACTCTTGAATTTCCTGAAGTTTCACCTTTTTGCCAGATCGTTGTACATAACTAGCCGCCTGTACAGCACCGTGTCTATTTGATGTATTTTTTTATCGTAGTGCATTGATATTAAGTGTTAAAAGATACTCAATCGTATCTTCATTTTCGATGAAAAAAATTCTGACTATCAAAACAAAGTCTATAGGCAACAAAAGTAGCGTGTTGTCTTACAATTAATATGAAACCAGTCTGTTATGTTCATGATTTCATCACAACAAAACATAAATCTAGAAATCAGTTTTCCACATCCAAATAGTATTCTTAACAAACAACTTACTTAATTCTCTCGTATAACGATTGAGTTTTCACAATAAAACATCGACCTAAGTTCAAACTCACGCCTTTCCCTCAACCATTAGTTCAATCTCACAGCTTTCTTACAGCCAGATCTGTTAAGACCTAAAACCTAACTACAAAAACGACAAACAATAATTCATTTAACAAAAACACTTCTCATCAGAATCCATCCGAAAAACTGATAAAACTGCTGAACTCAACAAATAACAAAGGTATAACTAAAAACAGAAACGTATCTACAACATTTAGGTTAAAATATAAGGATCTTGCATAAGAAAACGTGGGGGCAGCCCCCCTGTATCTCCGTTTTTAGTATTTTAGTAAGTTCGGGGGAATTACCGCCCGTGGGGTGGGCCCCTAGGGGTGGCAAGATGTTGATGCTCCTTAGTTTTATATTACTGCTGTACTTTATTACTTATTTGTGTTAGTGTTTTATTCGTTTGGCGTGTGAGTGAGGGGGCCCGGGCCCCAGGCGAGGCGCCCGCGGGCGACGTGCCGCGCTTAGTTGCCTCTTCTATGCAGATGCGGGTTTTATGTAACTTGTAATTTTTTTATTAGTAGTTATGATTGTTGAGTCTTTCGTGTGTTTTGGTTTTGAGGCTGTTTCTTGTGTTGTTGGTGAATGTAATTGTCGTATAGTATTGCTAGAACAGTTTATTTATGTCATTGATCCGCTTTAAGATGAAACCCGGAAGTGATTTGCGTTTAGGTCGGGAAGAGAGCTTGCATTTATCGTCGCTCAGGCAGAAGGCAAAAAGTGTCATATGTCGAAGTATAATGGCTTTAGAACATAGAATAGATTTATAAAATGGAAGTATGCTTATAGAGATAGGCTGCTAACTGGTTAATAATACTAGGCGATACAGTAGGTTTTCTTTGGACTAAGTTTATTCACAAAAAGAAATAAGTACTACAATCATGAAAATTAGAGAAAAACTTGACTGTAATAAAGAAAAAAAAACCGGCCATGTGCGAGTCGGACTCGCACGCGAAGGGTTCCGTATCATATACCTTAATTTTATTATTTGCTGTTACAGCGACAAAAAATACACAATCTGTGAAAATTTCAACTGTCTACCTATTACGGTTCTTGAGATACAGCCCGCTGACAGAAACACGGAAGAACGGACAGCGGAGTCTTAGTAATAGGGTTCCGTTGATTACCCGTTGGGTACGGAACCCTTAAACATGCAATGTTTATTTTATTATTATTGATAGGTTCGAGATGACGATCTCATATGTTAATAAGCAATGATGTGATAGACGATAGAGCACGCTAACCTAGAAGTAACCTATTCACTCTTAACTAAAAGACCTCCTGGTTAACCACTTAACATTTGTACTGCAAAACATCATCCCTCTTCACAGTTCAAGGGTAGACAGAAACCAATATGCGTGTACAATTTAACATAACTAGCGATACTTAACCGGAGCAATAACTTACAAGTTACAATTTGTAAGTTAACCCTCTAGCTACCCTTTTTGCGTTTTCTATCGTGTAAGGGTTGGATTCATAACATGTGTTCTGTATTTTTTATATTGATAGAAATTGGGTTGATTTGATAACAAGAAAGTAATGTGGTACGGTGTCTTAATTTTTGTAGTTATATATTGGTTGGAATATTTTTTTTAAGCGGCTTTTGTTATTGTTTTTTTAAATCCTTCCACGGTAGTCTGGAAAGTGATATGTTATCAATTATGGTTAAGGTTTTTTCTGTCTTTCTGTCTGAGAGGAATGAATTCCAGATTTTAACTTCAAAAACTGCGAGTTTACGTAACAAGGATATGCAAGTACGGTACAGGCTAAAACGGTCACCTAGGACCATTTTTAGAGAGTACAGAACAATATGTGCTAGATTTGAGTTTTTATTAAGATTAAAAAGCGAAATTATCCTAAATATTCCGATTTACCATAACTTATAACAAAAACAAATGAAACTCAACATTTTAAATTACAGCATAAAATATTCACGATGGGAACAACATCACGTACATTTTAAACATCCCTCACACAAGGTAACACCCTAAAAATTCTGCACATTAACAACATACACACACATAATATAGTATATGTAAAGCAGGAAACGACGCACATCAAAAACTCTAATCAAAGCACCCCCTAGGAAACTTTCTTGGGGGTGTTCGGGGGTGGAAGACATCAATATTCTTAGTTGAATATAATCAATTCTGAGAGAAAGAAACAGTCTCCGTATTGATAAATGAGAGCACCCTTCATATTTCCGCATCCCCACCCCCTGGGGGTTGTTTTAAACCCCCCTAGGGGGGACATCTTAGGAACGTGCAAGATAGTAAAGGCTAGGGTTGCCGATGCTAATGAACTTTGCGTTTGTAAGATGTTTTTCGTAGATTCGTGGTGGAAAAATCAATACAGGAGTTTTTGGGGAAAATGTTTTTTTTTATGCTTGGCATAAGTTATGGTTTTATGAAGTAGTTGGGGCAGTTAGTTGATACGAAGTCATTGTTCAAGGCTTTGAAATATCAAACATAGATTGTAAATAAATAAATTAATGACATTTTATAATTATCAACAATTATAGATATTGATTAGGCACTCATTGAGGCATTTATAATCATAGTACCAATCCTTCATTTTGTTACAAAAATGCACATCTAAATTAGTGATAACTTAAATTTTCATAATTTTCTACAATCCACAACCCATTTAATGAAGTGTTAAAATCAACTTTTTTTATACCACTATCACTTACCACAGCACTCCCACAACACCAAGCAATATCTTAAAAAAAACTTTAAAAATTAAAACAAAGAAAATTATGAATAAATCTAATCAATTAGAATAATTCCGTCGCAGCCCTGCTACGCTTGTAGCGAGGCCTACGACTCGTAGCCTCGTAGCGGCCACGGCTACGGCGTAGGCGCTAGTGGCGCCCCCCCTCTTACACAACTTTTTACTAAGAACCACGAGAAATGAGTGGATAAAACATAGGTAGCTTCACTTTACTTTTGATAATTATTATTTCGTTTTGGGTATTATTATTTTTTGTTTCGGTAATAGTAGGGGTTTTTGTTTGATTTTTGATGATGGTGTAGCAAGACGTTGCTTTTAGGAAAAGTTACTATCACCGGTCCTATAAAACCTTATTTTCAAGATATGTTAGAAGACATTCCCCGATGTATAAGAAACTTTAATGAATTGTAATTTCAAAATACAGAACCTCTTCGTGTTTAAGAGTCGGTTAAAACATAATTCAAAAGGCAATTTACAAAAAAATAACGATTTTTTAGAATGTTACTAAAGTGAATCCATTTATTTGTAACACTAAATGTTTTATTCACTCACACACATATAAACTTTACATTATTACGTACAAAGTTACATCTAAAGACCAATGTAAATAGTTTAATTACAATATTTAACGAGTTTACTGAAATAACCACTGTCATTTATCTGACTCATTAACTGAATATTATTTTAGACATGCACTTTGCAAATAGCATAATGTACTTAATTAATCGCTTAAATTGTTCAAGCCACACGATAATGTTAAAGTCATGTTATTTCAAAACCATTATTTTTACAATACCAAATAGATAGATCACAGACAGCTAAAATACTTTACGATAAATGAAATAAGAAAAAAAAAATGTGTAGCCTTATTTGTGTCCCACTACTGGACAAAGACCTTCCCTTTTTCCTTCTTAACATTAAATAACAAACATATTATCTAAACCAAAAAACTAATCTAAAATACATGGCCCGTTTCTGTAGTAAGGTAATAAATCATAATTAAATAAGAAAACCTTCCTGCTAACTTACTATTATTAATCATATTTTTTACTCTAAACATAACTCACAAATCCCAATCTAAAAAAACCACGCGCAACCATCACCGCAGTCTACCGAAAAAAACCTACCAACACTTTACATCAACCAGTAATCAAACCCAAGCCCCTGATCCTTCTACCCACTGCGCCGCAGCCGCCTCAGCCTGCTCTTATTTTAAACAAGTACGCCTTTATAATACATCCAGTTTCGCGACTAAATATCAGCGAGTGTAGCGGTGTACGCCGACCGAACCCACTTGAGACTTCTAAGGAACTAATCTGGGTTTTTTCTTTTTTGGAAAAGGAAAACATTTTTTGCCAGACTGAAAACAGGTGCTTGGTAGGTAATTTATGATTGAAGTGAAAGAACGATTTTTTTTATTTGGCGCACTGATACACACAATGTTGGTAAAATTATGAGAAAACTTAGTTTTAAAATAATAAGATTGTGTGCAGCAAAATGCTAGACGATGCCAGTACTGAAAACTGTAGGTATTTTTATTATTCAGAAAATAAAGTCTTGGTATTTAAAAATATGGTTAAAATATAATAATAATAGACATTTGCAAACTCAAAGGTTCCTTAATTAACAACCATTCCTGTTTTGAAAAACTTTTAAAATGATGCTTATTTGTTTTAACAAAATATAAAATCGTTCAGAAAATTTTCTCAACTGAAGCTTTATTTGGTTAATTCTTCTGTTTGCTGTCAAGAGGTTAGAAATAATGGTCTCATTGTGTATTTTAGAAGATATAAGTCATGAACGTTTAAGTACTCAGATATAGAGATGGATGTAAAAACTGTGGATAAAAAAGAGTATTTTACGATACAGTACCTTATTACGCGTAAAAGTAGCTACTAAGACTACAGGTGGCATAAGAAGAAACGTTTCAGTCACAAAATCCATATTAACATGCAACTATTGCCAATTATGAAGTACCAAGGCGTCTCGGTCGCAGTACTTCCGCGTACCGTATTTACAAGTATTGTAAGTATAGAATTATATATTTTATAACGCCACCCCACCGCCCGCCACCCCCGGCCCGCGAGAACTAAGTCTTCGCGCATCTTTCTATCCCCACCTTTTTGCTTCTTTTAAAACCACCCTTCGTGTGCACCCCTTCCCCTATTTCGACTAATTTGGGGGTACAACTGAAGAATTATTTCTTGCCGATGCATGTTCAACTGAAAACCAACTCTCAGATTAAGAAATTAAGGTCTAAATTTGAGTAGAGGCCCTGTATAGTCTTTGGACTGTATCTTTTCACTTCGAAAACTAATTCCGAATTAGAAGACGGAAGCAAGTGCTCTGTTAGTGCAAGCGAATATGTGTTCTAAATAGTGGTATCGAGGGTTTTGTTTGGGTTGAATGGTGGTGTAAAATTAGAACGGTTTCGTCAAAAATATGAAATTAAAATCTTATACTAGCGAAAGAAGTTTTAGCATCTTTGTTTTAGAGTGAGAAGGGAGAGGTGCATTAGTCCTGCTCGCACAGGGGGCAGGCAGGGAGGCAAGAGATGGGTAGTTTGGAGTAAAAAGCTGCTTTCTTGATCAATGCGCCTCGCATTCGGTATTAATCATAACCGGGGTATTTTCGTCTATGTCCCGGAGAGGGGGGCTGTAAGGGGGGTAGAAGGAATCGAGAAATCGTATTCTAAATGAAAATACGGTTCTTCCTGTTTACATTTTGTAATAAATTGTTTTACTCACTGTGTTTGTGTGACGTGCCAGCGTCGTATTTATTATTTAGGCCTCCGGGATTACTCTGCTGTACTCTGTTTCATTGACCGACGCTTTAGATCTTACTTTGCTAAGAGCGTAATAACATGTTTGTGAGGAAAAGTCTATATACACTGCCTTTACGTACTCGACAAACGACATACATGCGTGAAATTCCTAATGACACACATGATCAGCATGCAAAAAAAAATATTATCACCATGAGCAGAAAAAAACACAACATTGATTACACACGAAACATACCGATAAAATAATTCCATTACATTTCTGCGAATCACAATAAACCATTTTCTAAGAGTTCCTTAATTCAGAAAATATAATTGTATACTTGAACCAGCTATTTCATACAAGAGCGCTCTTAGAATAATAAGTAAAAGCTTCTTTGAACGGGAGCGCCTATAAAAATTCTTATAGCAATGCGCTCGAATGAACTTTCTTGCTATGCCGCAATTTTTAGGCGCATCGGTCTTACGACTTAGCGCGCGCTACATCGGGAAGTTCTACGTCATAACTCGGTCGAGTTGAAGTATTAATTTCATTGCCGCTTTACTAAGATATCGCATTCATTAGTAAGGATATTAATCGTCGATGTATGCTGCATAAATTTACAGTAAAGTTAATAAATGTTAGGCGTTTCTCTGCCAAATAAAATAGTGAATTTATTTGAAATGTTTTGATACGATTCACCAGTTATTGGTTAGTAGTTAACTTTGTTAAAATTTTACGCCGAAAAATATTTTTAGCGTTTGTTATTTGCCAGCTAAATAAAAGAGGAATGTTTGCCGAGATCTATTCGACAATAAAATAAAAACTGTTTTCAGTTGAACGAGATTTTAGTTATTTTAGTTTGTGAAAACCATTGTTGGTGTTACTTGCTAATATTTTTTAATTGGATGCTGTTATGAAACTATGCCACTAAAAGACTGTTCAATTTGGGATTTATTTTTCTATGTTTCAAATAAAAATAGCAGTTGTAGCAATAACATTGTTCGAGATTATATTTTATTTTCCGGTTTAACCTTTTAGAGTTCCGGATCCAAAGGGAAACCAACGGAACCTTATTACAAAGTCTCCGCCGTCCTTCCGTCCGTTCGTCTGTCTGTCAGTGGATTGTATCTCAAGAACCGTAATAGGTACAGTTGAAATTGTAACAGATTGCGTATTTCTATTGCCGCTATAACAACAAATAATAAAAATTAAGGTTCATGATACGGAACCTTTCGTGTGCGACTCTGACTCGCACTTAGCCGAGCTTTTTTTAGTCAGCAGACCTTAGTGTAGAGGCATATTGAAGATTAAAAGTCATCTATAATTCTCTATGATAACTCTACATCAACACGAGCAAAGATACGATAGTATCACCTAAACCATTAACCATTAGTACCCAAGTTTTTTTTTTACTATTGATAGGCACGCGTTTGACCACTATCTCACCTGTTGGTAAGCGATGATGTGGTCGAAGATGTAGCACGCCTGCCTAGAAGTAACCTATTCACTCTTGACTTAAAGACTAGTTATAGAAACCGGAACTAACCAACAACCATCGGTAACATATAATAACCGGGACTTCCCATGAAGTATTCACCTTTAGTACATGGTTTTCCTTTTCCTGTGAACTTAAGAGAAAGGTTCAGAATTTAAACCCACGCGGTGTCGTTAGGAACAGAGTGATAACCTTGAATGAGTACCTACGAGCGTTGGAGGGTAGGGTAGTGACCTGACGTTAGAAATATATTCTAGGCTGAGTTTTATTTATATTTAGACGGTTTATTATTTAAAGGGTAATCAGAAGTGTGGGTTTTTTCATGTTTGGAGTGTTTTTGGTGGAGTCATCTGGTTTATTTTAATTTAACCATTACATTATTTGCATTTGACTTGACCTCTGTGAAGTTTCAGAAAAAAAACAGGTCATTTTGTTACAGGAACAATATGTTTATTTCTATGCTAGCAACCATCATCATCATCATCTGCCTAGCCTTTTCCCAACTACATTGGGGTCGGCTTTCAGTCAAACCGGATTCAGCTGAATACCAGTGCTTTACGTGGAGCGGCTGCCTACCAGACCTCCACAACCCATTAACTGGGTAACACGGTACTTCATGGCAAAACTGGAGTCAGATTTACTGGCTTCTGACAATCCGTAACGACTGCCAAAGTTCTACAAATGACAGCCGGGACCAACGGCTTAACGTGCTTTCCGAGGCACGGAGGAAACTTGGTATGTTAAGATGGTCACCCATCCACAGACTAATCTTGGCAAGCGTTGCTTAACCTTAATGATCGACCTGTGCGGCTGTTATTATCTAGCCACGAGCTCCTATGAACTTTGTCACTGTTGAGGCTTTGAGTAGTTGTTTATCTATAACATCAACAAATAACCCTAGAATCTTACCTTTCAAAAAAACATTTCGCACACTTCCTCTACAACCCCCTTAACGTTCCGACTATCACTTACAATTCTGCCTACCCTCGTGACAAGCAATACTTGTTGCTTACAAGAAGTGTCAGTCACAGAACACATGTCAGAAATATCGTGTGACTACACCCGAACGAAACGTTCCTATAAAAATCTTCCGGAAAAATATTATACCCACTAAACCTCCCCCACGCGATCTTAAACCTTACCTTCCAAGTTTTAGGTCGGTTTTAGATGTTTAAGAGCATAAAACAAACTATTTCTGCCTTATTTGCTTACTCAGAGTCGTAATAATAATGTGTTTTCATGTATTTTTGCGGCATTTTATTTGGATTGGCTGTAGTGCGTTTGCGGTATGAATTCTTGATTTTTTTATGTTTGTTTTTACTTCTATTTTGTAGGTTTGTCTTGTACTTAAAGAAATACGTTTCTAGAGTTTTAGTAGTCTTTTGTCGTTGCTATAAAAGATAAGAATAAAATATTTATCGGTTCGTCTATTTGTTAACCACAAAAATTGTTTTAATCTACAACTAGCGAACTAAAATAACATACACCAACCGTCCTCACATCGCTCTTTCTATTAGTGAAACGCGTATCCAAATTTATTACGTGGTATAGAAGAAATGAGTGAAGAAATCTAGACAGGCAGACAGCAACTTCGTTTTAAACTATTCAGAGATTAGATATGTGTACCTACATGCCAACTCATTATAATTATCTGAATAATAAACAACATTTGTACAGATCATACTCAGAAAGTATATCTATGTATCAACTTCATTTCTTTATAATTTTGACTTCATTTTAAACTAAAGTACTTCTGGGTTAGGTAGCCTAGATGGCATAGCTCAGATCCTCACAATAAGTCACATTACATTATCCTTCAAAACCACCTTTAAAGTTACACCAAAATTCGCAATACATAAACATCATAAAAGTACCATCCACCCTCCAGCACACAAGCCCTAGCCGTCTAATCTAATATCTAACACAAAACAAAACAACACAGAGAGAAAAAAACCCAAGTATTTTTCATTACCGTAAGCCGAATGACGCAGCCTCCCGAAAAACGTAGCTACTCGTATATTCATTTCCGTTTTGTTAATACCGCATACTTTTAACTGTCTAACTAGGTAGCTGCCTCCACCCCCAAACCCACTACTTATACAGTAGGCACAACTTTTATAATAGTACGTACTCGGGCGTTTTTAACGAACACCCCGCAGGGTGGTGCCACCTGCCACGCATACCGAAAAATACGCAAAAGAGGAGGGTGGCGGCCCTGGTTAGAAGTGAAGTGGCTGTATTTTGCGTATTTTTAAATTATTCCCACATGTGGAACGCTGTTTAGTTTTTTTTTTTTGTTGGCGTGCGTGTGACGCTGCCTTTATTTCGAGTGATGTAAGGTTTTAGAAGTCTAAGTAATTATTGGGATGTTTCTAATTACCAAGTGTTATGTAATAGAAGCGGTAATGTGTGATTGTTCTATGATGTGCCACTCCCTTTTTCCATGTGGGTCGCGACTGCGGTGCGTCAAAGGGCGTTGTAAAATTTTCTGCTTCTGTTTTTATGATAACTGAATTCAACTGAATATTCATAAGTTAGTTTGCGAATGGTAGTATGTCGATTTTTCGCTTGGACATTGATAAGCGGTTTTTTTTTTATTTGGTGGTAAATTTTTTTTGGGGTTGAAAATTAGCTTCACTCTTATGATGATGATTGATAATGTATATTAATCAGACCCAAAACCATTTAGTATTTAAGATTTGGATGACGTCGTGGACCAAACATTCTCGTAAGTACACACCTTAAATAAAAAGTTTAAGATCCCTGATGACAACAACACAGAAACCGACAAACATGAAACACCAAACATGAATTTTGTAATAAAAATAATACTTAACGGAGTAACAGTTTCAGAACTCTGAAAAAATATAACGATCGTCCAAAGACTTTCTTCTTCAGCCAAGTTCTAAAAGAGAAATGCCAAATTAAAATCATACGTACAATGACGTACATAAGTAGCTAATTATAATATTAATCACTCAGGCCAAGTACTTACGTTGGTTGAACAGAGTGAGATCAAAGGCGGTTCCTAAATGAATATAATATACTGGTTTTTTCTCGCGGCTACATTATATCTAAACCCACAAAATATGCGACTTTTTTTAGCTATAAATAGACTTATGACCTTATGACACAGTGTGATAGTATAACTCTCTATTGACACAACTACCTACGTAAATTTTTCCTCCTTCTCTGTCAATTTCGCCCATTGTTACACCCTACTATTTTCAGGGTTCCGTAGCCTTCGCTGTCCATCCGTCCGTCCGTATGTCTGTTAGCAAGCTGTACCTAAAGAACTGTAATAGATAGACAGTTGAAATTTTCACAGGCTCAGTCAATATGCTTACACAATCAGCCTACATTGTTCCCACTGCTGGGACACAGGCCTCCTCTCTTTCAAGCGGGAGTGGGCTATAAGCCACTTCCAATTCTATTGAATCAATTTAATTTAATTTAAAACTAAAGGGCATACAAAAAACCTGTTTTACCAAAGGGTATCCAACGGAACCCTATTACTAAGCCTCCGCTGTCCGTCCGTCCGTCCCTCCGTCCGTCCGTCTGTCTTTCAGCGGGCTGTATCTCAAGAACCGTAATAAGTAGACAGTTGAAATTTTCACAAATGATGTATATCTATTGCCACTTTAACAACAAATAATAAAAACTAAGGTTTATGGTACGGAACCCTTCGTGTGCGAGTCCGACTCGCACTTGGCCGGTTTTTTTAAGCTCCTATTGTAATTTGGCATGGTGTACATTACTTAGATTGTGATCTATTATTGTCAAAGTGAAACATTTTTTTCAATCGGATCCGTACTTTTCCACAGATCTTTAACAAACAATTCAATAAATATTGTTTCCTATTAATAATAAATAATAATAATAATAATAAGTTTATTGACGATTAATAACATTAGATTATACGAAGCATGAATAAAGCTTCGTTCGAAAGAAGCTGGTATCAGGGCATTGTGCCCATACTAGATGAGGCTGGCAAAGGAACATCTGAGTTCAAATCATCATCATATCAGCCAAAAGACGTCCACTGCTGGACAAAGGCCTCCCCAAAGTGTCACCACAACAACCGGTCCTGCGTCTTACATCCATCGCCTTCCCACGATCCTCACCAGGTCATCGGTCCATCTTGTGCGGAGCCACTCCAACGCTTACCAACATTGCCCTAAGGAATTTTATACAATTATCAGTTAAAGTAAAATGTTAAAATGCATAGGACCAATGGGTTTTGTTTTTCAAAGTTGCGGCGCTTGATCTAACATGCATAAGGTAAAATGTGAGAAAAACGTTAATAATTAAAAATTAACTTATCACGCGCTTATATTCTGTAGTTTGATCCTTTTAATTTATTTTTGTTAATATTTTTAGAATTTTCTATCGATTTACTCTCATTCTCATCAACACGCATAGGATTCAATAAAAACCAACGAAACAAAGTTTCTAAAAAGTTATTTAGTTTATATTTCTTTTTGTTTTCTAATAAAAAGCAAATATTTTCCTGTCTATACCAAAGAAAACTTTTCAAAGCTAAAAGCTCAACAAAAGAAAGGCTCACAAATAGAAGTTTAAAGCAGCTATTTTCTAAGCGGAATCAACCCCCTGTGCGCACATTTACAATGCAAGAGGGTGACTATCGCTATTGCGGAGTATCAGCTTTGTCCGGGCAAAGAGCGAACCGTCACTGAACTTTTATTATCTTCATTCATCGGTAATCATGGACAATAGATTTTGAAACATGTGTTAGTTTGCTTTTCCAACATTAATTGGGGTATTATTAAATTAGGTAATTAAAAAAATACATTTAAATGTCTAAATTAAATATTGCTGGTTTGATCACAGAACTTGTAGTGCATTCAACGTGGCAATGCTGCCAAATTCCTGGGTTTACTGCCCGATTTCTGAGTTTGTTAAGAGTTTCCTGTGGTTACTACCAGATTCCAGGCTTTTATTTAGCAGTTTTTAGAAAGTAGATATTTGAGTGTTTTCTATGCTATGAGGCCTATGTTTCACTGTATTTCAGAACATGTTTAGCTTGATTTAAACGTCGGAAAAGCAAATACTAACTACACAGTACTCGTACTCACGTAAATTAAAAAAACGAGTTCTTTCTAAAACCGAAGTAGGAATGTTATTTACCTATACCATGCTGGTTACAACCACCCAAGAAATAACTAGCTTTGTTTATATCAAATTACCCACATCGTTAGTATTCATTAATAATAGTGTCATATTTGGCTCATAATTCATTAATTGATCATAAAATTTATTTCACTTATGAAAATAACTGTTATTACTGTAAATTGATACATCAAACTAAAAATTGAGCTACGGACATTTTTGTGGGAGATTTATTATGATTAGTGTGATTTAATAAAAGTGTTTTGATATAAAAAGTAAATTAATGTCTATTTGGCACGTTTGGGAAGCTAAACTGCTGAACTGATTTCGATAAAACCTGCCAGCGATAATTCTATTTAACTTAGTTATTTATTTGGTAAGATACACTGGTTATTATTGATTTAATTCGTGAATTAGATGACGCGTAGGTGTTCAAATGAATTCTGTAGATAGTTAAAGACTTCTAAATCAGAGCTGTTATCACTATTTTTTTTACGTACGAAAACAAGTACTTATTTTGTTGATATTCAGTAAGATAACATTTAATTAAGCAAATAGGAATTGCACTAAATCCCAAGTAGTATAATTTCGTCAACTTTAAACCTTGCTACCATTTCTGTGCCAAAATTTGGTTTTAATTAGTGAAACACTAATTGTAGCCCTGCTTAACCTAGTGCTAGAGAATCAACTATTATTATAACCAGTTCATTTTAAGTGTATATTATGTCAAAGGCTCTTCATATTTTGTTAATTTTACCAGCTTCTGCCAGCGGCTTCGCCCGTGTGATCCCTAGGGAACATACTTCCGGGATAAAAAGTAGCCTATGTCCTTTCTCAGGCTCTAGACAATCTCTGTACCAAATTTAATTTAAATCGGTTCAGTAGTTTTGACGTAAAAGAGCGACATACAGACAGAGTTACTTTCGCATTTATAATATTAGTAAGGATTAATCAGAGCGACCATGTTTTAGTATATTTAATAGATGAACGAAAATTTAAACAACCCAAAATTATCAATTTCATTTTTGCCAGCGTATTTTCGTCTTTAAAAAATATACTTTTAAAACCTACGTGCAGCATTCTTCTACCATCTCATTACATTACAAAACATTTTACTCATCACTCAAATCAAACGTATCTCCGACGCACAGCATCCAAGCACCCTCCCTCTAAACATCCCAAAAAACCGTACATACTAATGACAAAAATTCACGCACACATACTGAAAAAAAAGGAATCTAATTCACGCACGCTTCCCCCCTACCCCACCTCCGCCCGCCATGAAACGTATATACTCCTATACGCGCAATTTTTGATCAATACTTAAAAATTAACCCAACCTCCCGGTAGTTTTTAAATTTATTCTGCGCATGTCATGCCTTTTAATCAGACCCCTTTGTGCCTACCCCTACGCGTACCTATATATAATAATGTGTGTGTGTGTATGTGTGTCAATTTCATTCCGTAAACGCGACAATCTATTGGTACTCGGAAAAGTGTGACTAGGTTCTGATTTTCGTACGGTTTTGCTTGGTTTTAGAATCGGAGGCGTTCGTTAATGATCGCGTGTGGTCGGCAGATTATGATGATTTTGTTTTTTGTATTTTTTGAAATCTTTGGATGTAGGTTACAGAAGTTTTTCAGGTCGTCATAGTATGATCTTTGACTTGTTCAGATTTTCTCGCTAAGATTTTATGTGTATCTCGAATTTCGTTCTGAAATATGTTATCTAAGGTCATAAAACCATTAGAGAATGTTATCCATAAATTGGTGAATAAAAATGGCGATTACTTGAGATCACCTGCTCCATCGAGCTAACTTACTTAAGTTAATTATGAAGTCCAAAGTGCTCGAAGCTTTCCTTATATAAAAATATTTAGTTAAACGTATGGAAAGTTAATATTATCGTACTTTAATACCTTTGTTTAAATATAAAAATGTAAGTAGCTTCTTCTACTTATAACAATAATAATTATTTATATTCAGACTACAAATGCGGTCATTTTTCAAGACTTCTTGACATTTGTAAGATAGGAATGTTGTAATTGCAAATTTAATTAAGCTTTACACTGTTACATACTAAGTGTACGTTATAAATGATTTTCTAATTATCAAAGTTCAAAATATCTTACTTGGGTTTTAATTGGAATATAAGATAACCAACAATCAGATAAGTGAGATTTTTTTTTTTTTTAACGTTGTCAATAATTTGAAAAGACTCGTTGAATTACATTAATTAGTTATTGAAGTGAGAGAGAGCCATTTTACGGCTTAATTTATGAAATACCTACATCAGAGTACACAAGCAAAGCAGTGGGCATAGCTAGTCCAAAAAGTAGTAACGAAAAATTTTGTAACAGTTTATTTTTTCAAGGTTTTTCGTGTACACCATGTTCCATTTTATACACAGAAAAAAATCCGTGTAGTCATTATCAAAAAAAAAATCACGAACATTACAGACCCTTGATATTTCTTCTTAAAAACAAGTTTTACTGTCATTTTAATGAGTGTACATGTTATTAGTAACTTATATTTTAGAAAAGAGACATTTACATAATAATTTCAAAGCAGAAGTTATTCATTCCAAACATAATTTTATTTTTTACAAGGTAAACAAATTCTTAGCTTATTTGTTTGAAAATTTGGCTTCCTTTATGACGGTAAGTACAAAGAGAGAAATCAGTCTTTTTTATGGGAAATCATCAATGACTCCTCTCAGGGTGGAATGAAAGGGAGTGTCAGACTTACTGGCTTAAACCTGTGTGTTCCTCCAAATTACTTCACATGCTTTCATGAAAAGTACAGCACAAATTCACACTTGGTCACTCCCATTGAAAAAGAAGCCCCTCACGATTATAAACTACATTTATATGGGTTCGAATCAACCATTTAAAATAACTTATTAAAAAAGGACCTCACAATAATACCTTTCTGAATTGGCTTTAGCATCATCATCATCATCTGCCTAGCCTTTTCCCAACTATATTGGGGTCGGCTTCCAGTCAAGCCGGATTTAGCTGAATACCAGTATTTTACGAGGAGCGGCTGCCTACCAGACCTCCACAACCCAATAACTGGGGTAACACGGTATTTCATGGCAAGACTGGAGTCAGATTTACTGGCTTCTGACTATCCGTAACGACTGCCAAAGATCTACAAATGACAGCCGGGACCAACGGCTTAACGTGCTTTCCGAGGCACGGAGGAAACTCGGTATGTTAAGATGGTCACCCATACACAGACCAACCTTGGCAAGCGTTGCTTAACCTTGAAGATCGACCCGTGCGGCTGTTATTATCTAGCCACGAGCTCCTCTGAATTGGCTTTAGCAAAAAAACAAAATTGGAGTAATTCGTATCTACCCCCAAAAATAGAATCACAAAAGTTAAACATTGGTATTTTTAAACAAGGAAGAAACGTTGAAGGGAAATTTAAAGATATCTTAATAATATTATTACTTCGGCCTTTCTCACAGAATTTGTAGTTATGGAGACATTTTGAAAAAATAGCTGTAAGAAGTTTAATTAATTGATTTTCATTAATAACATGATAAACTTATTGTGATTGTCGTTTTCGAGGTAGCTAATTACAACTATGTCTTGCTAATCAAACATAGTATTATTCAAAAATGTGTGAAATAGTTTTTCCCGTAAAGGAAAAACTATTTCATACACCTTTTTTCTTTTTTGTCTTTCATAATACCAAATTTATTTAAATAAAAAAGATATATTTTTTTAAGTACTGCATCTTTAGATTTTATAGAGACGCCCTAAATAGTAAAAACATACAGTGCAAGCTGAAGGAACACTAAATCAAACTGTTAATAGCGTTGATTGAATCACAGGCCAGGGCATACTCCAAAGGCCTTAAAGTGTGCATGTCAAAGGAAAAAACCTTGTATTTATATACACATAATAATACAGGAAAGGGGAGACCGAAAATCCCATTCACGGTTCAGTTTTATGGCAAAAAGAAATCACGGTACAATATCCTTAAGAGTTATCAATGGTCGAAAAACAAAATTGTTATACTACAAGAGTAGGCGGTGACCTGCAGTCTAATAATATGTGATTTTCAAGTAATATGGTGATTCCGAACAATCGTCACAGAATCATCAAAGTATTTTAGACTTTAACCCAGTTAAAACCTTCTGAATACAAGAAAGTCTGTAATGAAAACAGTGAAAAAATTTCAAAACTTTCCTTGACCGAGATATTTGACCTCATTCTTTATTACAGGATAAAAAATTAAGTTTCTTTCCTTTTTTTCTTAAAAGATAAATATTCTTGTCGCTACCCGGTAAATGTTGCGTAGTCACTTACTTTTACTTCAACTTTATGAGAACATGTAGGAAATTGATGTTTTCTTTGTTATTCAAAGATTGCATTGTTTTGTTTGTATTCTTAGAAAAGCAAACCGGATTTTGAAAGATATGAAATCTTTCAAATTAAAGGAAGTGATTATTCGTGGGAATGTCCCGAATGTTCTTTCAGGAATCTTCAGGAAATTTCAGCTTTCTTCGAACAATACTTTCAGCTGCGTATTTTCAGTCAGACAACCAGTAATGGAAGGAATGGAAGTTTTATATATTCAGTGATTGATAAGCACAATCTAAACAATGTAAAACAAACATTGATCAAGACACCTTATCATAGCGTATTGCCGGTAGATGCAACAATGTATATTCATTAAGGGTACAATTTTAACACCAGAAAGTTGAAAGAAAGAAAGTCTTTCTGTTAAATGGCATAAATAATTTTATCAAAACGGCTAAAAACTAAATAATTGAATGCTTATGCCAAAAGCTAAAAGTAATTTTCTTTCAAGCATAAAATAGAACTACAGCTTAAAGGTATTTGTCATAATTATGAATTTCAAATTATTAGTTACCATAATTAGGATGCAGTATTGTTTTTAACCCATATGAATGACTAAATGGTAGAGAATGGCTAGTTGCATTTAAGTCATGCATAATAACTGTACATTATCATATCAGCCGAAAGACGTCCACTGCTGGACATAGAACTCCCCCAAGTGTCGCCTCAACTACCGGTCATATGCATCCCGCATCCATCGGCTACCCGCGATCTTCACTAGGTCATCGGTCCATCTTGATAGCTTGTACATAAAAGATTTAATATATAAAAGAGCTCAGTATACCGTCACATGATAACACTAGATTCAAAGAAAATTTAAATCAAATGAAATGACTACATAACTAAAACCAAGGGAATAATTTCCTCCCATCTTCCCTAAAAATTACGGCCTCCTGCAATGAGTTCTGTGCAAAGATCGATAGTTTTAATAGTCGGGGGGAGATCAAAAATGCCGGCGTTGAGGGTACTTCCTTTCTTAGTTCGAGTTGAGGGACTTGTACCGAACTTGTGTTCTGAGGACAAAAGACTCGAGGAGGTAGTTCTATGGAGATGTATATGATATCAGTCAAATAAGGGAACAGACATTTTTAGGGGAATTTTTAAGCTGCGTGTATTGAGACAGATGAAGATCTGCGTTTGGTGTTATTTATGAATGTTAAGCAGAAAGAGCTACAATCTTAATACGATAAACTAAATAATGAATACAGAGAATATTTTAGATTACTTTTGTAAGTGTTTGAGAAGCTCGTGACTTGATAATAACAGCCGCACGGGTCGATCTTCAAGGTTAAGCAACGCTTGCCAAGGTTGGTCTGTGGATGGGTGACCATCTTAACATACTGAGTTTCCTCCGTGCCTCGGAAAGCACGTTAAGCCGTTGGTCCCGGCTGTCATTTTTAGATCTTTGGCAGTCGTTACGGATAGTCAGAAGCCAGTTAACCTGACTTCAGTCTTGCCATGAAGTACCGTGTTATCCAGTTAATGGGTTGCATCTGGTAGGCAGCCGCTTCTCGTAAAATACTGGTATTCAGCTAAATCCGGTTTGACTGAAAGCCGACCCCAATATCGTTGCGAAAAGGCTAGGCAGATGATGACTCTTGTAAGTGTTTGGGTGTACAAACACATAAACCATATCCAGGTCACAATGACACTAATTAAAAACTAATTTTAAAGAATCTATTCGCTAAATAGAACAGTATATGTACTTAAATGTGTAAAATTATAAGCCACGAGACTTAAAAGCGCTAATTATCAATAAAAATAACTAACTAAACTTAACATTAATTTAATAAAGTCAAGAAAAAGACTTCCGCGATTCGAATAGACGTGTTAACAAAATCAAAATCCAGCTCACCTTACCACCTTCAAAAATGTCCACCAAACAGCGTTTAGAACAGAAAATATCCTTGATTTATATACTACATTAATCTAAAAACGTGTTAAACTTTCCACTGGAGCCTTTCATTGAGAGATTCAACAATATAATTAGGAAGGCCGTACCGTTAGAAAATATTGTTTTTGCGTAGGCCCTGGCTACGGCGTAGTACTACGGCTACGGTTGCGTAGCGCGGTGCTACGAGAATTTCTTGGACAATTTTCGAGGCTTAATATTGATTTTTCTCTAGACGCCGTGACGTCATTTCCTTATATTAATTTATTTGAAACGATATTTCCATAATTAGGTGACTTAATTAGGATAAGAACTTATTAATGGCGTTGATTTTTTGGGAGGCGGAAATCAATGGACGTTTGGTTTTGAATTTGAAGTATAAGCTAGCCAAATGATAATTAAAAACAAAATATATCCCACTGCTGGGCCAGATTTTTCGACTTTTAAGACTTTATTTCTTTAAAATTATGACTTTGAATAACTTTTTTCCCGCATATTCTCTCTTGTAGCCTATTTTACAGAAACCATTTCGGGATAAAAAGTGGTCTATGACACTCAAACATAGTGTAGATTTCTATTATCGAAAAAAATGTTAGAATCAAATCCCTTATTATTACGTGTATAAATACTATTTTTTAAGGTTCCGTTTCAAATTATACTAAATAAAAAAAATAAAGGGGCCTTCCATACAAAAAAATACGTATTTTTTCCCGATTTATGGCATAGAATCTTCCTGTAAGGGTCGATTTTTGGTAACCTTTTAATTTACAATGGGAAAAAATCTCAAGTCTATCCAGACTTTTTTCCATTTCTAAATAAGAATACTTTACAAACCAGGTGAGGTTAGCCAAGTCTTAACTCCAAATACTCAATGCAGAAACAGCCCTAAATAATTTTCTTTTGAATAACCAAACTGGGAAACCGGCCTCAAAATTACCTATAAGTTAGCTGAAAATAGACTGTTATCTGATATTCGGGGTTGAACTGAAGGTTTATGAAACTATAAAATTATTACGTAAACGGTATCTATGATATAACTTTTGTCAAAGGTTTGTAGTTAAATATGAAACAAACAAACAGATCGATGATATTAAAGGTTAAGTTAGAGGAGCTACATCCATTTGAAAAGTGTTATAGAAATAGTTAAAATTATTGTTTTCTAATATTTAGAACTACATACTTCTATTAGGCTTACCCAGGAGCGGCTGCTCCATAAAGAATACTGGTATTCAGCTGAATCCAGTTTGACTAGAAGCCCCCAATATAGGGTGACTGGTAATTAGTGACCGATACTTTAACACGTGATTGTCCTCATGAGAACAAACAACTTTTACTATCGAACCAAACCAGAAATCGCGAAAAAAATAGGTATTACAGTACATTTTGACCAGTTAGTAGGCGAATTTTTTATATAGTAGAGAAAAGGCTCAGCAGATGACGTCTACTTGGCTTCAGTTCTGCGGGTCTAAAAAGACCACTTTAGAAAAATCAGCAAGCACATCACGCAACCTGAAACTGTAAAATGTTCCCAATCAATCTTGAACCTAATGTTTTAGCGATAAAGACGTAAATGTAATTTGACAAATTGTTGTGTGATTCCTAACATGTATAATATGTAAAAAATGGCCTTTTTAGACCCGCTTAAATCAAATCAAATCATTTTTTTTATTTGCTAGAATGTAGTACAAAGATCTTAAAACTATAATGGCCCCTTACATTCTACCATTACATATGGTGTGCAAATATTATATTTTATGCTAGTATTTTCATAAAATAATACAAAAAAGAATACAGACAGCAACAGTTCTCAGTGTCAAAATTATACCATAGGTTCACAAGATAAAATGTAACAGATTTTGATATATGTCTTAAGTGAAAAAGAAAAAAAACAATTGAAGTAATGGGTTAAATCACACTTACTGTATAGAGAGTAAAAATAATAAGATAGTTAAAATAATGATAAATATAGATTTATCATTATTTTAACAATCTTATCATCACAAACGATATGAGCCATTAACGCTCACGCAAGAAGAAAAATAAAATATTGATCAATCAAAACATCAGCAAAACTTAAAAAAAGAACTAACTCTCTGGTTCTTGGAAAGACAAAATACTGACGAACACGAATAACACGAATTGACAACGATACTAGGGTATGTGGGGTCGCTAGACCTTACTGCCCACACGATATGAATAAGTCCATTATTATTAGTCATTTAGTCCGTAAGATAGATTTCCAAAAATAATGGACACGTATTTTTTCTTCAAAAATTCGGCCAAGTGTGAGTTGGACTCGCATACGAAGGGTTCCGTACCATAAACTTAATTTTTATCATTTGTTTTTATAGCGGCAATAGAAATACACAATCTGTGAAAATTTCAACTGTGTACCTATCATAGTTTTTAAGATACAGCCCGCTGATAGACAGATAGACGGACAACGCAGGCTTATTAATAGGGTTCCGTTGGTTACCCTTTGGGTACGGAACCCTAAAAATTAAAACGATGCGTTGAAGACTCATGTGACGTCATTTTCCGATACACTTTTTTTACCGGATAGTGATGTCACAAGCCCTTGATCTTTGATGCGTTTTATCTTCATTGACTTTAACACATTAATAATGACATTACTTTCTCTTCAGAAACTATTTTTTATTTTTACTTTATTTGGAAAAACAAAGAATCGTACAATGTATATTAAAATCTAGATACACAGTTATCTATATATAACTGTACATTTCACTACGTTTCCACATGTTACTACGTTATCTATCTTATCTATATTTATACTAGTATATAAAGCTAAGAGTTTGTTTGTTTATTTGCTTGAACGCGCTAATGTCAGGAACTACTGATCTGATTTGAAAAATCCTTTCAGTGTTAGATACCCCATTTATTGGGGAAAGCTATAGGCTATATATATATCATTACGCTAAGACCAAGAGAAGCTGAGCAGTAATGAAAATTGTGACGCAGACGAAGTTGCGCGGATCAACTAGTAATTGATACAGTTTTGGTAAAATTAGATAAAATCTATTTAAAACGACAGTAAAATTTTTCGCTATCTTAAAATCTAATAGTTAATAAACTAGGTCTAAAAGAAAACACTGCCCAACAAGTAAGAGTTTAAACTACACAGTTACTGAACAACCTCGCTTTAGTGGGAGCCAATATTGTTATATTATTAGTTCAGGTGTATCTACGATATTATTTTATGAAAGGCCTCACACAACACAATTCCGGATTAATACTTTAAAAAGAACGATATAAGTTGCTTCAAAACATTGTTTTTACAATAACGTTTCTATTGTTATACATATCGTATTTTCTTTAGTAGTCTAATCTTTTTATGGACAAACTAGTTGACCCACGCAACTTCGTCTGCGTGTCAATTTTCATTACTCCTCCGCTCCTATAGGTTAGCGTGATGATATATCCTAGCCTATAGCCTTCCTCGATAAATGAGCTATCTAACGCTGAAAGAATTTTTCAAATCGGACCAGTAGTTTCTGAGATTAGCGCGTTCAAGTAAACAAACAGACAAACATACAAAATCTTCAGTTTTATATATTAATATAGATAAAGACAGTTTCGAGATGATTTTAATGTTTGTGAATGACCTGAGACTCGTGTTTTCACAAAAATCAGAATTTACTACTCAAAATGGAACCTATTATTCCCGGGATAAAAGTTTTATTTTTTCTTAATTCAGTGTACGATGAACTCGTGTGCCAGATTTCATCCAAATTCGTTCAGCCGTTAAGATAAGAAAAGAAGACCAATTAACAGACAGACAGACTTACGTGCGCATTCATAATGTTAAGTATGCCAGTCCAGTGTACGGTTCCGTAGTTGTACGTCACAATAGGTAGAGTATATTACTAAAAATATCTAACTAGACCGTCAGATAGATTTCCTAAAAATATTAGACACGTATTTTTTCTTTTTCAAGTAAACAGAACATGAAGACGATATAGTGACACGCGTGACGTCACGATGATGGTACAATTTTTACCAGCGACATGTTTCAGTAAAATACCCTATTGTAATTGTTTATAGGTCGGTCGAATATTACTAGTTAACATATAAAGCCTACATAGCTGTGATCGTTTTTCTTTTAAATTAGATTTATATATTACTACCCTTAATTTTTTTTACTGAGCTAAACCGCGTAAACGCATACAGACAGACGGAAACTATAAGGGATCCTTGTTCCTTGACTACGAAACCCTAAAAAGTGGCCACTTTAATGCGAGCTGGACTCTCACACGTAGAGTTCCGTACTATCATCATCTGCCTAGCCTTTTCCCAACTATATTTGGGTTTGCTTCCGGTCAAATCGGATTCACCTGAATACCAATATTTCAGTTCTGTACCATACACCGAAAAAAATAAACGTCTCTTGTATGAGAGCCCCCTTTCATTTTTAATTTATTTAATGTTGTTATAGCGATTATAAAAAATCACACTCTGTGAAAATTTCAACTGTCTACCTATTACGGTTCTTGAGATACAGCCCCCTGACAAATGTACGAACGGACGGACATTGAAGGCTTAGTAATAGAGTTTGGTTGGTTACTTTAAGAATACGTCCAAGCCGCGAATACGTGAATACCTATGTTCAAGTCAAAATATTTTGTCATAAATAAAATTAATCCGCACCTGAGATCAAACCAACATTTTAGAAGAAAATATTACCAACTTACCTGAAGGTTAACGCCACGTAATTCTAGGTTCATCATTATATAATGTGCTAATCAAAGAGAAAACGTAGAAGATCAGTTATCAGCCGACGCCACATAGATGAGTTATTCGAGGAAGTCGAATTAATAGGGCTTGGAGAATATTTTCGATTACTAATATTTCTAACTGGAAAAAAATGTAAGTACTACGAACGAAAAAGTATATTTTACCAAAAAAAATGGTTTTGAAAATGATTTAAATAATGTCCCGGAAATATCTTAATTATTAACTTGGCAATCCCAGTCGCCCAAAGCTAGAGACTTAAAGAATCTTGAATATCCATCCCCAAAAGAACTATTTGAAGCCAGTATCACCCAGAGACCAGCACATTCAATTAAATAAATCAAGCGCCAAAATAAATGAAAATATAAAACACAATAAGTAATCATTGGACGCACTGTCCAATCATAATTACGCCCCCAACTCCCGAAAACTGCAAACATGCAAAAAAGCCGACAAAAAATATATACGTATACAATAATTACCAAATACCCTCATAGTAGTGAGAAAGGGATAATGATAAAAATGTATTGCGCCCCACGGGGGGACACCCCTACTGCGAAATTTTTCGTACACCCGTTTAGCGAGATTCGATCCCGCAATCAGGGGGAAAAGGGGGGAATTTTTTGGCCTCCCATCCCCCATCCCCCGCCATCGTAAATTGGAGCATATAATTTTTATTACATTGGTGTCGTGTGTTCTACGTGTTAGAACGTATACACATGTTTTTTAGAGGGTAGTTTCAGAGAAATGTACCCGTTATTAAATATTGGCTGGCAATGTTAGGTTATCGGGTAATTAATGTATGCAAAAATTGTTTCTGTTCGTATATTTATTTATTTCCGGGGGTGTCGACTACTTTTTTCGTATGGGCGTGTCCTAGGCTGAATTTGTGTTGTCCGCCTTTATTTCGACATACTTGTAGCAAGTATAGTCATTAGTATTCAGATATATTTTATTCCATACAACGCAATTTGCTGTACCTACATGAGAATTAATGTATCAATTAATTATCTTAATACATAACACTATTTGATTCGACACCTATCATTCATTCATCATCATCATCATTTATCTAGCTTATAAGTCTAAGCAAACATTTATTTAAAAAAAAAAACATTTTACAACCTAACATTTTACATTCAAAACGTAGTAGTAACCACAAATTTAAATCCAACTAATAAACTTCAAAACACACTACCTATATCTTTCATGAATAAGTTTCAAAGCACCAACATCGACGATTTAAATAGAAATAAAGAAATAAGAGAGATGTTCCCGTTGCATTAATGAGTCGAAGAATCTCTCCGCTTCGATTAACAAATTTCTTACTTGGTACTGTAGATAACTGACCTATATTGATACCTAACTTAAGAACAGAAAGAAAGCTACAAATGTATATTTTGACCAATAGAAGAAAATCTTTATACTCAGTGCATTAAATTGTTCTTTTGAATGGTCAGTAAGTAACTACAAGGTTTTGGTACTATTAAAGAAACTATTGCTACGAAACCCCCTTATTTCATGTTAAAGGAAACCTCAATGGATTCAAGAAAACATGTAAGAAAACGAATCGAATAGTTCACTTTAGCTTTCATGAATAACTAGAGGTAGCCCAGAGGATAACAAATATAAATTTGATTTACAAAATGGCTTTCTACACTCTTTCTCCAAAAATACTTTATCTACGCAAAATATCACAGTTATCCGCGTGGAATATGCTTAAAAACCGGTAGTAATCTTCAAGTATTAATACATAGACATTAATCAATAGCTATTCTAACAAAACTGTCTTCATAACGCCTAAAACTAAAGTGAAACTACCCCACAAAAACCAAAATTAACCCCTCTTCAAATGGCGTCGATTACACTTAAATTCCTTCTCATACTTAACTTAATCCCGAACACACTGACCGAGACATTCCTCAAGAACATATAGATGCATTGGGGTTGCTGCCCCAAGCGGGGGTGCGTTGCCCAAGATACACTGACCCACATCTAAGGGTTACTTGCGACTCACGGGCGAAGCCGGGGCTTAGTAACGTGACTTGCACTTGAGTGATAAGTGATAATGTATGTTTTGGTATAAACTTAGCCCTTTTTTTTGGTTTTCATTTTTTTTTTTAACCGTGGAATGCTCAAAATGATGTGTAACTGACTACTAATAAAAATAAAATATTACTTGATCTTTCAAGTATTGTTTTATATTAGTTAGTATTTAAGTAGTCAGTTATGTTTATTTGGTAAAAAACAACAAACAATAACAATAACTCTAACGAGACTTACTAACTCTGTTTTTTTTTTAATCTTTATTTCAAAGAAATAAAAAGTGGATACAAAAAGTAAAATAATAATAAAAGTAGTAAATTGTTGCCAATAAGCCTGATATAGTGGTGGTGGTGGTGGACCGAATTGTGAGGCGTGCAATGATTGTAGACATAACCGTCCCGCATGACGAGAACCTCGTGAAAGCCGAGAAAGACAAACAAATCAAGTATATTGACTTGGCTCGCGAGGTTGTCGACATGTGGGAAGTGGACTCCGCAATCATTGTACCGATAGTCGTGTCGGCCAATGGCTTAATAGCCACGAGCCTCGACCAACACCTTAGGAGGCTCTCGTTGGGCAGCTGGATCAAGGGCTTGATTCAGAAAGCGGTACTTCTGGACACGGCTCGCATTGTCAGGAGGTTCCTTTCTCTGGAGCCCTGACCACCGGTAGCTTGGACCCTGTTCCCGATATCGGTGGGCTACTATTTTTATATTTTTATTTATTTTAATCAAATATTTAAAAATATAATTTATATGTATAGTTAACGGAATAAAGTAGTAAAATAAAAATAACTTTTGTTTTTTTTTTAAATGGCCCGAAGTTTGGTACGGTTAAACAGGAAAATAACAGATTTCCTTGTAACAATTTATCAGGTTTTAGAATTCCGATCACAAGATATCTTTGACGAAAATATTTTTGTTAATGTTTTGCTTCAAATATAAAACTATGAATCTATGCCTGTACTACAATAATTTATATTTGAAACTGCTTCCAAGCTAACAATACCTAATGCACATTTCAGGATACTATGTTATATTCCCTAAGTCGGTTCAAGTTTTAAACTAATATTATTGTAACGAAGACGCTAATGTGGTTCGAGAGATTCATCTCTATGGGTACGATACTCGATTTTTTCGCATTCGTAAACTATAAGCACAGGCCAAGTGCGAGTTGGACGCTCACACGAAGGGTTCCGTAACATAAACCTTGAAAACGTTTATTGAATGAGAATCCCCTTTAATGTAATTTAAGTTTTATAATTTGTTATTATAGAGGCAATAGAAATACACACTCTGTGAAAATTTCAACTGTCTACCTTAACGGTTCGTGGAAGCAGACAGACAGATAGACGGACGGAGGGCGGACAGTGGAGGCTTAGTAATAGGGTTCCGTAGGTTACCCTAATTTTCCTACATGGTGACAAATTTTTGACATTGGTAGCCGCTGAGATGATATTATTGTGACTTGAATTTGAAATTTTTTTAAGAATGAGAGTTTTATTGGTCTTCAAGTTTTAAAATCCGATCGCTTAGCACGAATCTAATAGGTAGATAGATATATTTATTTTGTAAAACATGAGCACAGCATATAGGTCTTAATAATGTTATATTAATTATAAGGTTCACAACAATGATGATGATATGATGGTTAATGGCAGACAACTTTCCTTAGCCGAGGAAAAAAATCTATATCTAAATCTTATTTATATAAATAAACGACATAAACAGTAAACTAATTTAACGTATTTCTTCTACAAAATATTGTGTCTTTCGAGGTTTATTTCGTTAAGCAATAAGAGAGGTTTATGAATCGTCTAGACTCGGCTTCCGGATTGGATGGTGACAGGGGGAGGTAAGCCACAAAGTCTATGGTTAGCTTTTTAACTGAGGGAGAATTGCTGTCTTAAATGTCATTTCCGTACAATAAAAACGGGTTATTTTTTAACCAGTTTTAAATGAAAGTTACGTACAGTTAACTAGTCGTTGAAATTCATTGCAAGCATTTCCAAATTGTATTATTTGACAGTATACAAATTTTAATTGCTAGCTCCCGCGACATCGTTCGTGCATATCCGTTTTTTTTTTTTCCCGTTCCCGTAGGAATTTCGGGAAATCTTCTCTTAATGCTCCCCTACACTCCCCAAGGAACCTACATGCCAAGTTTCAGCTTTCTACGACCAGCAGTTTCGGTCAGTCACTCAATCAGTCAGTCAGTAACGGAAGAATTTGATATATTAGGTTAGATGATGTACGAGCTATATGGACGTTTTACGGACCTAAAAAAACTACTATACTTTACTTTGTAAGTTATTTCTTTTGAATAATCTATCATTATTTTTGCTATCTTTTACTATCTTTCTGCCACGAGATCTTCAGATTCCTCAGCAATGAATGAGTCTTTTAGAAGTGATAGACTTCGGCTAACTACTCCTACTTTATGCCTTTAAAGTTCGTTTAAACCGCTTCAAGTAGTAATGGAAAAGTTACATATAAACCGCAAAAATCGACCAATTAAAAATAAATAACAGGTCTTTCAGACCTCACATACACACACATCCCTCCTAAATTCATTCATATTTCCCCATAAATCGTACGCCAGCCATAAAAAAATACAAAACCACTATATTTACAAAACACAACACTACAAAAAAACAAGTGAGAGTAAAACAAATCGGGATTTTCACTTTCTATACAAAACGGATGAATAAAAATTCATCGGACGGACTCAATTCTAACGGTGGCGTGATAAAATAAAGGATTTTCACCGAAATATTTCAGTTGCGATGCGTGAATTGAAAAAAGGTCCAAAAAATCATTTCACTTTCACTATGGCGTACTTCAATTACCATGTAACGTGATTTTTTGTCTTTTTTTGCATTTTTTCCGTGTTTTTATTTTCATTTGAAGTGAATGGCCAGTGGCGTCCGCTTTTTTTTGGTTGAACTTCGTTTTTTTTGGTTTTTGAAGGGTATGTGTGTGTGGACTGTTAATACAGTTTTCATGTCAACACAAGGTCGGGAAATGGATTGTGATGAGTTGGAAAGATTTGCTGGTTAGACCGGCTGGTAGCAGCATGTTAACATAAGTATGGTTGCTTGAATTAACCCCTTGGAAGCCTTATTTATCGTCATCAAATCACGTATTGTTGTCAGTACCAGACTTGTCTCGTTTACCAACAGGTGAGATAATGGTCAAACGCGTGCCTATCAATAGTAAAAAAAAAGCTGAAGAGCTGAACTAAACTTGGTTGTGGAATTTTTTCGAAAGCGTCACCGCGGCCCTGGAACGCGAAGGACATTAGAAGGAACAAGGATGGGTTTTAGGCTCCGACCAGAGTGGAAGAAGTTTGATGATTGCCTATCCTTAAAAAAAGGGATCAACTAAACTTAATTTATAAAGGAGGGAGGTCAATGGTGTACTGCTGATGTTAATTTGATGTAATTTAACCTCCAGCTGAAGGCAAATCCTGATATTTTTGCTGAACAACACAGGACTGGCTGATAAATCCATTCGATGTTTGCCGCTGTTATTTGCAAAGCTAGACTAAATGCCTGTTTCACCACCTACGATTAAGTTCCCGTTAATTTATTTGGCAGACAATCCCGTACAAATTATGTTCCATTTCAAATTAATTCCGTGAGTAGTGGTTACTCGGAGATCATGAAACTGGTCCTTTCCTTGTAAATTACGTCTACTTAGGATAATACTTCAATGTTGAAGCAACGATCCGAAGACTGGGCTATATTACTCAGAAGCACCTGTATAACCCGTATGAAGAAATAATTACAATAGTAGTACTCACTCTAAGGGGCCGTCTCCACGAGCGAGAGAATCGCGGCGATATTATCGTGCTTCGTATTTCTATAAAACTCTATGGTCGTGACGGCACGCGGCGATTCGACAAATCAAAAACGTCAACGAAAAAACAAACGTTCCTTTGGTTTTTTTTGTCAAAATTTTTCACACTTTATTTTCATGAGGATTTCCTCATTTTCCTTAATTCCAAATTCCTAAAATCACCTTCCGACACAATCTCCAAATAATCTCTACATCTTCAATTTCTATTACAACCTAATTTACGCATACATTAGTCCCTAATTTTTCAATCAGAGAGCCTTCGTACATAAGTCGATAGCTCTATACTCGTATAGAGCCGTATGTAGAGTATCGACAAATTACTAGAGTTCTCTCCCTCGCGTTATTTTCTGAGCATTATGAGAGAAAATTTTCCTTTAGTAGACTTAGAGCAGTTATAAGTGAGGTAGAGATGCCATAAAGGTAATATACCGAATGGAGAGTCGATGTTTGCTGGCTTTTTACGTATTTTATTGTTTCGGGGATTTTGGTTAATATGTAGATTTGGTTTAGTTAGGAATTTCTTTAGCCTCTACTAAATGATCATTATTTCTGTTGAGGATAATTCAGAATAGAATAGAACATTTTTATTGTTATTGTTTGCTCTATCCGAGTCCGTTTCTTGATAACTACAACCTAGACATACACAAAACAGTTATAATACTGAATAGGTTTACTTCTAGGCAAGCGAGTTATATCGTCGATCACATCATCGTTTTCCTCCAGGCGAGATGACAGTCAAACGGGAGCTTATCAATATAAAAAATACATGTATTTATACTAAAATAATAAAGAGATGAAGTTTGTGAGGTTGTAGGGGGTAATCTCTGAATCTACTGAACTGATTTTGAAAATTATTTTACCGATAGAAAGCCACGTTATTTTTGAGTGTCATAGTCTATATATTATCCCGAAAAATACCGCCCAACGAAGTGGGCACGGGTCATTTAGTTTATAAAATTAAATTGGTAGAAAAGGAGTAATCATTTTATAGAGTGTTTGGAAACAAAATACCTCAAATAACATAGATAATGAAGACACGATAGTTCTCTCTCTTATTTATTAAATTATAGTATTAACAAGGATTCATTGCCTGATTTGTGTATCACATATCATTTGTACCGGAAAAGGGTGTTTCGAAGAGGCTTCTCTCTTCAACAAAATATTTAGTTTTCACAAATATCAATTTCATTTTCTTGTTTATTTTGTAATAAAACTAGGGAAAACTTTTTAAACTCCTTGACTGCTTTTGGCATTTTTAATATTTTTTGTAGATCTAAATAAATATGTATTGCTTATAATTCTAGAAATGAGACTAAGGTACACTATAATATAAATAAGAATAATATCAAACATGAATAGAATTCAAACCCGATTTATCCCATTTCTAATTATAAACTTGATTTAACTTTCGTAGTTGTATCCTATCTACCATAGTATAAAAGTTATTAAGGATGCTATAATTAGTAAGGATTCTCAAAAATGTAACCTGTTAACTAGCATTTTCCCGCGGCTTCGTTCGCATTCAAGTATTATTCTCGCAAAAAAATTAGCCTACAACCGTCTCCAAGGATCCTCATAACTCTGTACCCAAATTCATCAAAATCAGTCCAGTGATTTAGGCGTGAAAGCGTAGCAAACATACTCACATTCGCATTTATAAATATTAGTTATAATCACATATATATTTTGTAACTAACTACCTTTTTAGGGTTCCGAACATCTGTAAGTAACGGAACCCTTATAGGATCACTCGTGTGTCTGTCTGTCTGTCCGTCTGTCACAACCAGTTTCCTCCTGATCCACTGGACCGATTCTGTTGAGATTTGGTACACATATGAACTTTTGTGACTCAAACACGGACGCGTATAGCTAACTATTAAATTTTGTGAATGGGGTTCACTTTTGGGGTGAAACTAGAAAATTGAAAAAATATTTTTTTCAAACTGTAACGTTTGACATATAAAATGAAAAGGCTTACTATGAGGGTTTTATACATATTTTTTTCATTATTTTAAAATTAATAGATTTGAAGCTTTTTAAGAAATTAGATCAAAAGCCTAAATTTAGAAAAAAAATAAGATTATTGTTCTTTAACTACAGAATACAGGACAACCTATAAGAAGTCTAAAGTGTTGAAACAAGATGTTACAAAAATGAATTTTGCACGAAGAATCAACTATCTCTACAATAAAACGCCAAATTCCTCCACACCAGCCACTCAAAGATAACGCCCACATTACGCTTCTCCGTTCACAAGATTACTACAGTTCTAACATGCCTTTACAACTTAGGCCCATAAAAATAGGGACATAAACGTAAAAATGTTAGCGGAATGTCGCATCTACGGCAATTTCTTATTCCGCTGGTGCCGATACGGGCTTACATTAGCGTCCTGCGAGTGTGTGGAGTTACCCCCTAAATTATTTCGACATATGCAAATTTGTGCGCACCTACAGATGGTGACAAAGATCAGGGGCGGAGAGGAGACGGTTTGAGTTAGATGGTAACGGCCTCTGAGAGGAAATGTGGTTGGGGTGTTTGAAATATTCTCACCCTGTTGTAGTGGAGTTTTGTTTAAGAATTTTGGCATAGTTTTAGAGAGTTCAAGGATGCGTGGGATGAAAGATAATGTCATGCATTATAACGAAACAGGAAAAGGAATAACAAACATTAAGTTGCAATTTTTGACAGTCTTTTCCTGCAAACATATAAAGTACTTTCATAAAAATTGAAACAAAACGTAAACGATAGTAATTAAGTAACAATCTTCATAACATCATTAGCAACAAGTTTATTTGTAATACTTTGAAATAAATTGCCATCAATTTCTTAGGAACTTATTTATAAATTGAATTTCTTCACACTTTCTTGCACAGACCTACAAAAGTGGACATAATGCCATAGGCATTCTCTACCAGACAGCAAATGTGTGGTGTAGACATAAAATGGCAGGTGCATTAGAGGAACTCTATCTATTTTCCCATAAATATTTTCCATTACCATCGCATCCCTACAAAACCTGACCGTAAAAAACTAACCACAGAATGAACTATTCTCAAACTAGTTCTTGCGAAGAAAATCTTCCAGTAGACATGTCTACATGTTTAGGCATAAAACCCTACATCCCAGCAACTGTCACATCTTCTAATCATACTCTATGCGCACACACCTAGCGACGAGAGTACGCCAAAAAACGGCGCGAGGCGCAGTTGTAAAATTGTCTAACTACCCTCCCCCGCGCGCGCTCATTACAGGGCGCGTGCGTGCGGGTTGTATGGGGACGTGTATGTTGGGATACATCTTGAGACAGCGGAGTTTTTTTTCGAGGGAATATCTTGGTGCTTGGCAAAGTGACCTTCTGTAAACGATGTCTTTTAATTTCATTGCGGGAGTCACGACTGTGGAATCGTTTGTATAGGAGTCATTGAGCTTCATTGACATGGCGTTTTCTGATGAAAGCCACAGTTGGTGGAATTACAGTGGTTGGAAATAGTACCACACTATTTCCAACCACTGTAAATGTGTGTGGGTTCGTCCAAAAAAATATGTCGATCAATAATCAATAATCGTTTGATAATCAATGAGGCCATTTTATCTTTATGCATGAAGTTTTCAATAAATAAATATACGTCAGTTTATCTATAGCCTCTTCGAGTAGAAATATCGTAGGAAATAAATGGTTCATGCTTATGATGTGAGAGATGACATAGATAGAGACTAGACTGTTATTTCAAATGCTTACTTATTTGTAGACATTTAAGCCTTCAGGTTTCACTGCAAGACTCCTCACTTTCCAAATTATTAATTACTAATTGAGATACGTTTGGAATTTGACGTCGAACATCAACTTCCTGATGGCAACGATATCTCAAGACCTATCGCTCTAACTCAATCCCGTGTACCTCCAAACACCGGATCGCGATACTAACGCACGATGTTCATCTCTTTCTAGTTTTGAAAAACCTCCCGCTCCCCTCTCACCCCCCACCTTCACCTCCCCCCGAGGGGGGGCGACCCCTCTCCTAATTCCTTACATATTTAAATTCCACTTTGGGTGCCGAGTCTTCATATTGTCTCCATACGACATTCGTATATTCCATTTACTAGGTTTTTAGCCCCCAAATTGGGTTATGACTTTTCCACCTAATGTGGCAATCGGATTTGGTTTTAAGGGTTTTTTTTGCAAAATAATTAGGTGTAATTGGAAAGAGTTCGGATTATTGTATTAGTATTTTGCTGATGTAGACATAAAATTAAATTGAGATCTTTTACTGTATGTTTTTTTATGTTAGTGATGGGTTTGCTCTTGATTCTAGTCTATGTCACAGATGACAGAGACAAAGTCTACGATGGATCGAGCTTACCCAGAACAGGCTTCCTGTTCACTCTAACTTTGAAGAGATTAGGGTCGAATGGTGAACAGATTGTTTTTAACGATATGTTTAACTATGGAGAGCACTTACCTAGGAGTAACCTGTTCACTCTTAACTTGAAGACCCCCAGGAAGTACTGCTATCAGGAAACACAGACTCCGGCAAGGCATCCTTTAGTTGTTTTCCTAACTTCAGCATTTTTATTGTTATATTCCTCTCTTACAGAGTCAGGGACTATCGTTGGTAGGGTGGTAGTTCATCAGCTATTCATCGTGACCATGAAAGAGGCCATATTAAATTAGTTTTTTCCTGTTGGTAAAAAGCCTCTCTGGTAAAAAGTGTGGTGATTAATACTCTAGCATTAATCATCACACTTGAAATTTTCCTACATTTACAGATATCCTCAATATTATTCTTAAATAATTGCCAATTCTGACATATTATATGTAACACTAACTGCCGCCCGCGGCTCCACCCACGTGAATGTCCATATTTATCCCAAGGGAACATTCTCCCGGAATACAAAGTATCACATCTTACAATTTTTTTTAAAGATCCGTTCAGCCGTTCTGACTTGATTGAGTAACAAACATCCATACATCATAACTTTCGCATTTAAAATAATAATTATAGTATATATTATTACAAAACGCCAGTCACCAATTAAATAATTCACAATTCTGTTACAAGTACAAATATTTTAACCGTATTTCCTCCTAACATTACCTATTCAACCTTGATTGGTCTAAATTTCAGCCTCACATATTATATTAAAGTAAATATACACATAAAATACACATATGTACTCATTGTCTTTCAATGTACATTGGAACAAACTCCGTCTAAGTTGAAACAGATGTTATCACACATTCTAATAGATGTAACTAAATAGCCGAGTTTGTACAGTTGGAGTTTTTATATTCAAGTAATTTTCGGCAGACTAAACTGCGTTCTACGTTTTCGTAGTTTTAGATCATCTGTTTTGGATTGTAAGGATGATTTGCGATTTTTTTTAAACTTGTGACAAGAGATATTATTTATCAATATACATAATGCCATATTAGTCATCTTACAACAGCATCCCACCTCATATATCCATTGACTACCATACACTCGTTAAAATAAAGAACATTTATGAACATTTTGATTATTAAAAAAAGAAAATATTGTTAATTATCATGCTTGCCTTACCATCAAATGACTCCTCTCATTCTAAGCGGACTGACTTTGCAAGACTGGTGTCAGATTATGACTTTCAGAATTCACCCGCCGCGCCGTATGGTGTCGGCCGGTGCCGTATGGTGCCGTAAAAGAATAATACCATCCCATCACTTCCCGTGGGTGTCGTAAGAGGCGACTAAGGGACTCGCCAGCGAATGGGCAGCAGCATTTTCTGTAAAACTCAACACCATGCACTGCGATTGCCAACCCGCCTGCCAAGCGTGGCGATTATGGCAAACCCCCCTTTGGGGGAGGCCTATGTCCAGCAGTGAAAGTCTTTCGGCTGATATGATGATCATGACGCATTACTTACCGAATTTGGTTCTTTATTTAAAAAGTTTAGTTCGAAGTTTAAAATTTGTCGACTAAATAATGTATTATTTAGTCGACAGCGATGCGGACGAATTTTTTGACGCCATATTATAGTTAGGAGTTTTATTTTCTATTTTAAGTGTAAATAGTTTGTTATTTAATTATTTTTTTTGTTATTAACTTAGATCTCCATTTAGTTAATTTAATTACCTCTTTATCTATACTAATATATAAAGATGAAGAGTTTGTTTGTTTACTTGAACGCGCTAATCTCAGAAACTTATCCCGATTTGAAAGATTATTTCAGTGTTAGATAGCCCATATATCGAGGAAGGCTATATGCTATTTATCATCACGCTAAGACCAATAGGAGCGGAGCAGTAATGAAAATTGTGACGCAAATGAAGTTGCGCGGGTCAACTAGTTACATAATATAAAATTTTAATGGTTAAAATACAATTCGATTATTAATTACATAGCAATTACTTCAAATTTCAATATTTATAAATCATATTTTATCTCCTTGACTTCATTGAATTTTGACTTACATCATCCTTTTCCCAACTGTTATTCAATTTATTTTGTAATTCTTATGACTAATAATTATATATTTTAATGTAATAATGTCTCATAATTTCACCAACTATATTTGTACGCCGGAAACGGCAGAATATTACGGACGTAATACATAATAATGCACAAAACAGCCTTACACAATATCCTGACAAATAAATGCATTCTATTCTATTTTTTAGCATTAATTTTGTTCAATTTTACAATGAAAGTATCACAATAACTTACCTTATGTTTTGTTTCTGTTACAGATGTCCTTCGGCAGTCATCAAGCCAGGTAATTACTATTATAACATTTTCTTACTGGTAAAATTCTAAAATTGCAAGGAACATCATCGAAATCGGTCTTGGTAATTCTTCATCTCTCATCTCTCTACCTACAAGCTCTATAAGAACAACTTATCAGTATCTAAGCCTTTTCCCAGCTTTATTACAGTCAACTTCCAGTCTAACCGGAATATAGTATTTTACAAAAAAAAAATAATTAGTCCACCAGATAGATTTTCAAAAAATATTGGACACGTATTTGTTCTTTTTTCATGTAAGCAAAAAATGAAAACGATACAGCGCGATGAAGACACGCCTGACGTCATGTCGCTGGTAAAAATTGTACCATCATAGTGACGTCACGCGTGTTTTTAACGCATTGTATCGTCTTCATAACTAGATTTTTTTTATTAAAATACCCTATACCAGAACTTTTAAAGAAGTGACTATATCTGACCTCCAAAGCCCAGTTACTTAACACATACTGTCACTTGAAGATCTTTGATAATCGTTTACCATATTCAGATGACAGAAAATCTGACACCAGTCTTTCTATACGCTAACTTATCAATAAAATAAAAACCAGCCAAGAACGATTCGAACTCTCACAGGAAGTCCGTACCTTAAACTGAAATAACACGTTTCTTGTGTAGAAGCCACATAATTAACGGCATTAGAAATACACAATCTGTGAAAATTTCAACTGCCTAGCTATTAAAGTTCTTCAGACAACCCGCTGACAAACGGACGGACGAAAATCGGAGGCTTAGTAATAGGTTTCTGTTGGTTACCCTTTGGGTGTTGAACCCTAAAAAAAACAGGTATAATGTTAGTCCATCTTACGTTGAGACACAAACTTAAGCATACGACTCTTGTTCTCGAGACGTGCACCGGACGTCATCCCAATGGACAGAAGATACGCCACCTTCCGCTGTCCTGCTTTAATTAGCCTTCATCAAGCTTTCCAAAGCCTGTCTCTTAACCCCATAATGACATATTCCAGCAACGCAATAATCAGGAAACATAATCCCACATAATAATTCCCTATTAGTGAATTTAAAAAGCCGATGCTTGGCTCGGCGTCGAACCCCCATCCCGGCCGCAGCATCGCAACATCGCTATATGTTATCAGCGTATTAAAAATAAAATTATATTGTTATCGGGGTGGCGGGGGCGTTCCCAACCCCACACAATCTATAATAAATTCATTTGCTGTAGTTTTTATAGTAATATCCCCATTGGTGCAAAAATGACTACTTTTCATTTTGGCCGCGTGTGTGTGTTTGTTTATCTCTTTTTATCGCCAATACGCCTGTTTTTCGGGTGAACTTTTTTGTATAAAAATGGTGGCTGATGTGTGCACTTGGACGCAAGTTGATTAATGTGGAACATGTGCTATTGTGTGCGTGCCGGACGTGTGCTGTGGATGGGTGGCTGTATGAGTAATCATGTAGGCTGTAGCTACTTGTGTTGGTTACTGAAAGAAAGAATAATGACGTCCATTAAACATGAAGTACTATATATACCACAGGGTTTACACTAATAAAAATCAGGATATCCGAGTACAGAAGGCACCACGATTATAAGATTTGATATCTAATGATAGGTCATTTCGACCCTCAAAAGTAACTTAAAGGCAACCAAAAGATGGTTGGCAGCAGACTGCTGTCTAGCTGCATATTCTCCTCCTCAAAACATCTAAAGAATACATTAGAAGTAATGCTTCCAGTCTTCCTGAAATTGCCTTGTTCCAAAAACCTGGAAACTATTCAATTACTTAGGTTCTTTGTACAATTTTCCAATCATCTTCAGTAGTTTTCCAGTCATGTCTGTTTCCTTGAATTTTGTAACCTCAAAGGTATCAAAATTATTGGCTTGATATCTTTATAAATTGCCAGAAGGTAAGGTATTAAGGATATTATGAAAACAAAACAACTACTTTAATCTTTTGGTTCCTTTCCCAAGTAAGCTTTTGAAAGACAGACATAATGGCGGATGAAAATTACATTTCCTTAAGTACTATGCGAGACTTCTTAGTCCTAGTTAGTTTTTAAGAAAAACTGCCTCTGAAGTATAAAAAATCATTAGAGAGAGAGTTTATGTTCGCTGAGATGTTTTTGATGATCTACCTGAAACTTTTTAACTCGAGAGTGAATATGTAGTGACTTCTAGAGAAGCGAACTCTATCATCGACCACTTTATTTATTAAGTTCAATATGGGGCAATAGTAGTAAAAACAGTATAAAATACTACCAACAGAATATAGCTCGTGGCTAGATAATAACAGCCGCACGGGTCGATCTTCAAGGGTAAGCAACGCTTGCCAAGGTTGGTCTGTGGATGGGTGACCATCTTAACATACCGAGTTTCCTCCGTGTCTCGGTAAGCACGTTAAGCCGTTGGTCCCGGCTGTCATTTGTAGATCTTTGGCAGTCGTTACGGATAGTCAGAAGCCAGTAAATCTGACTCCAGTCTTGCCATGAAGTACCGTGTTACCCAGTTAATGGGTTGTGGAGGTCTAATAGGCAGCCGCTCCTCGTAAAATACTGGTATTCAGCTAGATCCGGGTTGACTGGAAGCCGACCCCAGTATATTTGAGAAAAGGCTAGGCAGATGATGATGAGAATATTAGCATTTCTGAAAATTGTTTTCTCTATACACCTTCATAACTTAGAAACTTAGTTACCTGTTTATATTTTAGCGGGAAATTCGTCCCAGGTATAACTTAGTTACCTGAACGTCAAACTAATTGGTTTAAAGCGCGTTAGGTTAGGTTAACTTAAACCAATTTAGTTAACCTTGATAAGAAAATGTACGAAGGGATAGAAAAAAGTGATAGTTTACTTTAATGAGAAAGAAAAACGTTATTAAACGTTTTCAGATTATAGAATCCCTAATTATCGTCTCTATCTACTCAAATCATCATCTGCCTAGCCTTTTCCTAACTACATTGAAACGGCTTTCAGTCTAGCTGGATTTAGCTGAATACCAGTATTTTACGTGGAGCGGCTGCCTACCAAACCTTCACAACCCATTAACTGGGTAACACGGTACTTCTTGGCAAGACTGGAGTCAGATTTACTGGCTTCTGACAATTCGTAACGACTGCCAAAGATCTACAAATGACAGCCGGACTCAAATAGTGGAATTTTATATAGTTTGTTTCCCAGAAAATTCTCCTTTTGATTAAGAAGCTGAAATATTCCTTTGTACACACTGACTAAGGAATTACAAATACTAAGAATTTTGTAGCTGTCCCTAGCTTTATACGGTCGACGTCCTTCTTGCTATTTACAATTTCTAATTGCAGCTTTAATACTAATTACAAAATCTCCCGTTACTGAGTGACTGACAGACAACGCACAGCCAAAACTACTGGTCGTAATAAAGTAAAGCTGAAATTTGGCATAAAGGTTCCTTAGGAAGTGCAAGGAAGCACTAAGAGGGGATTTCCAGAAATTTTAACGGGAACGAAAAAAAACGGGATATGCGCGTACGAAGTTGCGGGCAAAAGCTAGTCTTATTATTGAAATATTTTAAACTGCATTAAATAAAAACCTTTTTTTTTATTCTTTTAAAAAGCACAATACAAACGCGGCAACATTTCCGAAAAAAACATTTGAAGTGTGTAAACTCTACATTAACCTGGAAACCTGTCGATATTGGTTTGTAACTCAAAATATTTAATTCAGAAACCCGCCCTTAGTTTTCTCCAAATATCAGGAACCAGTTAACGAAGCTGTGTGAGTTATATACTATTGAGAATTCTCACGCACCTCACGATGCAAAGTTAACAAATTGACAACGACTTTATTGATCTAGTTGTATATTAGTACTATAAGTTGACCCGCGCAACTTCGTTTGCTCCGCTCCTATTGGTCTTAGCGTGATGATATGTAATCTATATCCTTCCTCGATAAATAAGATATCTAACACTGAAAGCTTTTTTCAAATCGGACCAGTAGTTTCCGAGATTAGCGCGTTCAAGAAAACAAACAAACTCTCCAGTTTTATATATTAGTATAGACTAGTTGACCAGCGCAACTTTCTCTGCTTCGCTCCTATTAGTCTTTTCGTGATGAAACATAGCCTTCCTCGATAAATGGGCTAACACTGAAAGAATTTTTCAAATCGGACCAGTAATTCCTGAGATTAGTGCGTTCAAGCAAGCAAACAAACTCTTCTGCTTTATATATTAGTATAGATTTACAGGTTACCTGCACAAATGTATCGTCACTAAACGTATATAATTGTGAAATTGACAATCACAATGTCACAATGTTTCAGGAAAGATTTAACTTGGCCCTACGAGCAACATTGTAACTGTTTGCTGATATGAACTATGTTTCAAAATCGAATAGCGAACGCTAAAAGGCCACCATGATAGATCCCTTGCGTCCGGTTCACCCCTTAGCTGTCGAAGCCTTCTTTTTCTGCACAAAACTGTAGGTATAGCACAGGGTCCTCTCACTCTAACTGGTATGATTAGATGGTAACAACATGGGGAGCAAGACTTTTGCTCTGGCAGAATAGTGGAAATAGTCGATATTTTTATTTTACCTGTCCAACTATTTGGGGAATATAGCACCTTTTTAGCCTCTCACAGATTAAAATGTTTATAGACTAAGTAATAGACTAGTTTTAATTAATTTTACATCGGTCTGTTTTGTGCGAGTCCCAAATAAACATTATTCTTTCTTTCTTTCCATTATTAAGTATGTATATTATGACTTGTTAGTTGTTCCTAACAAATAAAATAAAATTATGTAAAGCAGTCTAAAAACAGTATAATGCAAGTGCGACTCGGTCTAATTAAGAGATTTTTAGCTGTGTTATGATAAAGTTAGACAGATCAGGTGAGATATTGGTCAAACATATGCCTATCAATAGTAAAAATAAGTTATGTTATTGTCACACCAATGACGGCCCCATTTTTTGTCTGGACAAGTTCACTCAAATCTGTGTGTGGACCTTTCCTCAAAAGATCATCTCAGACCGACATAGTTCTCATATAATTAGGCCATTATAATTGTATGAATTTTAAAAGAGACTGACCTCTGAGTTTTAATTCGGTTGTTCCTTCTCAGCGCAGTCATATAGGAAACACGGGTCTCATCTAGTTTACAATTACCAAGACATGAATCGATGTAAAAGTGTTAATTGTAACCTATTGACAAAATAAATATCATCACATCATGAGTTTCTTTTCACATTTGTAATACATTATGGTGTACAGTTAAGGATACCCATAACAAATAATTTTGTTGTTTCACTGTCTCACTGCCTTTTATTTATTAGGTGTTATGGGGGACTGCTGGTAAATTATAGAAGTCTTCCAATTTTTGTGTCGCTAATTAATATGCCGTATGGTGTCGGCCGGTGCCGTGTTGTGCCGTAAAAGAATAATACCATCCTATCACTTCCCGTGGGTGTCGTAAGAGGCGACTAAGGGACTCGCTAGAGAATGGGCAGCAGCGTTCTCTGTAAAACGCAACACCATACACTGCGATCGCCAACACGCCTGCCAAGCGTGGTGATTATGGCAAAAAAAAAATTTGGGGGAGACCTATGTCCAGCAGTGGACGTCTTTTGACTGATATATATATATTAATAAGATAACATTATGTAACATAATTGATGTAAAGAAACTTTTCAAAATAGGATATCCAGTGAAAACTCGCTAAAATCAGCCATGACACCAAGCAAGCACCCCTTGGCTATCAAAGCCTTCTTTTTCTGCATGAAACTGTCTAGCACAGAGCGTTACTCTAACTGGGGTGAGATTAGGCGGGAACAACGTAGGGAGCGAGACTTTTGCAGTTTTGCTCTGTTTTCTGATTGCATGTTTGAGTAGTCTGCAGTCTGCTATACTTTAACCGTCGTACTGTGGTATAGTTAATAGTAAGTGGATTACTAAACTATTGCAGTCGGATCAAGGCGAAGAAAATAAGACATAAACATCATATAACAAGTTTGCTTTTTTGTAAAGATTATTATTAAATCGTTCTAAGTTAAATTACGTATATGAATGTGTGTGCTTTCTAGGAAGAAAAGATATGATTAAGTCATCATCTGCCTAGCCTTTTCCCAACTACATTGGGGTCGGCTTCCAGTCAAACCGGATTCAGCTGAATACCAGCGTTTTACGTGGAGCGGCTGCCTACCAGACCTCCATAACCCAATAACTGGGTAACACGGTACATCTTGGCAAGACTGGAGTCAGATTTTACTGGCTTCTGACAATCCGTAACGACTGCCACAGATCTATAAATGACAGCCGGGACCAACGGCTTAACGTGCTTTCCGAGGCACGGAGGAAACTCGTTATGTTAAGACGGTCACCCATCCACGGACCAACCTTGGCAAGCGTTGCTTAACCTTCAAGATCGACCCGTGCGGCTGTTATTATTTAGCCACGAGCTCCTCAAAAGATAATATTATGATATAAAAGATATGATTAAGTATGTCGAATTAATTCCAAAAATTAAGGTTTTTCTTCAGATATGTCATTTAATGCTCCTTTCAATAAGATAAGACTTTTTTTTGAACCGACGAACAGAATAAAATTTGTATGTATTTAGATAAACTCACTAAAACCCAGAGAATGGGCAGCAGCGTTCTCTGTAAAACGCAACACCAAACACTGCAATCGCCAACCCGTCTGCAAAGCGTGGCAATTATGGCTCCCCTTTGGGGGAGGCCTATGTCCAGCAGTGGACTTCTTCCAGCTGTTAAGATGATGATGTATATAGATAATTTAGCTTCTGCCAGCGGCTTAGCCCGAGTTAATGTCGACAATTTTCCCATGGGAACATGCTCCTGAGTTCAAAAACTATTCAGGATATGATCCACTAGAACCTTATGTTCCAAGTTTCATCTAAGTCCATTTTTAAGATGTGAAGAGATTTAGAAAGATTTACTTTCGCATTTTAATATAATATAGCATAGATGGAGTATTTCAGTATAATCTTATAAGTATTAAAACAAATTCGTTATCACCTAAAAATACCCCACTCTGCCTACTAACTACTAACATCTGCCTCCGTCATACATCGAACTCATTCGTAGCGCGTCTACGCGTCGTAGGCGCCTACGTAACTCGCTACGCGGCAACCCTTGCGCGTAGCATGGTTTATTTTTGTTTGCGCCCTCTGCGTCTGTTGCGCTGGGGGGTTGTGATCGCAGGTTCTATGTTGTTTAGAACGTTTTAGAGGATTTTTTGGGGAGGTTTGTTGAGTATTTGAAAGGTAGTAGCGTTCATTACTTTTTAGTTGATTAGTTTTTGCGATTAGAGTAATATTGGTGAAGAGTTTCGGAACGTGAATCTAAACTACAATTCCTATTTTATTTTGTTTGCAAACAATTCTAATATAATTAATTAATTTCTTCGCAATTGTTTGTCTTTATCTCATGAAAATATTTTTTCTGTATGTATACGAATAGAATATAATATTATTTATTATGTACACCGTATATGTATGTTAGTTACAGAAAAGATAGATGAAGAAAAAATTACATAGGCCGAGGACAAATATAAAGGAAAAAGAACTGGAGTGTAGATTCCATTTGCACTTTTGTCTGAGTTGCAATTTTCCCTATTGACTACATTTCATGTTGAATTTCTTTCGGAAGGATCTTTAAAATAACCTCTATTAACTGCCTCTGTGGTCGACTGGTTTGCCTTGTGACCCGGTGGTCGTGGGTTCGATTCCCACGAGAAAGCATAGGACTAGGACATTTCAGGCTTTAATCACCTGATTATCTGATAAAAAAGATGATTCCGTGCTTTGGAAGGCACGTATAAGCCGGTGGTAACGGCCGCCAAATGGCGGTCGTCATATAAACCATGTAAGAGGCCCTTGAGGCGGTTTAGAAACTCTGACACTAGGGTGTGTGGGCCGTTAGACCTTACTGCCCACACGAAGAGAAGAACCTCTATGAAAGATGGTGTTTATAGAACAACTAGCGAACGCTGAATATTCATCGAGGCTAAGATCTATCAGACAAGCTTATACTTAACTTCAGTATGAGCTATTCTACCATCGTACGACCCAGAACGAGAGAGGACGAATATATTCTACGCAACCGGCTACATAAGTTACTACTAAAGCTTCCGTTAGCGTTGCCTCTTATATATACTAATATATAAAGCTGAAGAGTTTGTTTGTTTACTTGAAAACACTAATCTCAGGAACTACTGGTCCGATTTGAAAAATTCTTGCAGTGTTAGATAGCCCATTTATTGAGGAAGGCTATAATAGGCTATATACATCATCAAGCTAAGACCAATAAGAGCGGAGCAGTAATGAAAATTGTGACGCAGATGAAGTTGCGCGGGTCAACTAGTTGTTAATAAACAAAAAAGAGCTGCTCAAAAAATCACACGAAGTTTACCATAGTTTCAAAAGTTTAGTGCATTACAGTTCCTCACTACACACCATGTTGTTAGTTCATTAAATTATCGGATATTGTGATTTAAATCCACCGTGAACCGGCCCATTTATCTTTAATTAGCCAGTAATTAAATACCGTTTGTGGGATTTGAGTACAGTGATGAAAGTTAGAGGCTTATGTCCGGTGGAATGGAAATAGGGGAGGTAATGACCATGATGGGGATGCAATACTCTTGCGCAGGTTTTCGTGAGGACGTTGGAATCTTACTTTTTGTAACTTGTGACTTTTGAACAAATCTAATTATTAGTTACATTCTGTTAAAAATATTATAAAAATGAAAAATTAAGTATTTAAGTTTATGAGGTAATCTTTGGAAGTAGAGATTCGATTTTTAGTATAGTTTTCAGTATCTGAAAGAATTTGTCAAAGTCTACTTTTATCTTGAAAAAAATTATGATTCCTGTGGGATAAGCCTCAGGAGAAGGAAACCAGAAAGCTTGATAGTATTTAAATGAGTTATTACTTGCGCTAATTCTGAGGACACCAATAAGTTTTTCTTACTAGGTATTTTAGTTTTGCAGGAGGTTTTATTGCAGCGTCTATGGCATGATGCATTTGAAAATTATAAAATAAGTACTCGAAACCGCATCTGTGCCTTGAGAAGGTTGCAATAGATTTCAGAAAGCTAACTGTAGCTAAAATAAACGAACTTTACAGAGCAATGGAAAATTAGAATTTTGTTTAGTATAATCTCTTATGATGCATATCATTCAACAGTAGATATATGTATGCCATTTAAAACTGCAATATGCGTTTAAATCTAACCAAAATCTGAAAAATACTTTTTAAAATATGTTAGGCATGGGTGAGCTTCTTTTTTTTTTAATCATGATTAAAATACCCCATTATAATTTTCATGAAACGTCACGTTCGCTTACTAATTAGCCTACTTCCTTTGAACTTTGCGTACCTTAGCAATCCCGGCATCACCCCTCTATACAGCACACCATAAGATGAACGAAAAAAAAGTTAAAGACATCGAAATAGTTCAAGAAACAAGTGCGACGGCTCCCTTCCCATCGATTTAAAGATGACCCAAAAAATATTAGTTCATTGCATCGAGAACCCACAAATAAAACACGTAATGGTAAAACAAACATTCGTGACTGTACCCCATAGAATTGTCATCGCAAATCATCTGATACCGGGTAACCCGGAAAAAAGGCAAAAACAGTACGGTCTCTACTAATAAAAAGTTCTAATAAACATGCAACTAAGCACTGGCTTCCGGGCAAATAAAACATAAAAATATATCCTATTTTCATAGGGCGAGGGTGTGGGGAGATGGGGGTGCTCCCACCCCAGGCTGCGCAAAAACCCAAAAACATCGAAATGAAAATGAGTATAACGGGGGAGGGAGGCGCGCCTATGTGTTGGTAATTCATTTTTAACATTACACTGGTGTGTGTTTTTAAAGTACAGTCGAGATGAGGAATTGTTGGCTGGCCGTAATGAGCTGATGCTGGGGATATGGAAAAATTTAGGTTTTGTGTAATTCTGTTGATCCGGGTTTGTTTTTTTTATTGTATTTGGATACCTAGTGATGATTAATTTTGTGTTTAGCATTTGGTAACTGCGAATTTGATTAGGTCTAATATTGAAAGCTCCTTTTTTGGGTGTAATTGCTCTTAAATTTTAAACATTTTCCAGGTCTTGAATGGCAGATTTTGAAAGTTTTTCCTTACTATGATTCGATGACATCAAGGTACATTAAATATGTGTGTTTCTCTCCTAATTAACAAAATTAACTCTTTTCAATTTTACATACAGCTTAGCCATTTACATTGCTCTTGCGCAATATCTATCTGTTTCAAAATGGGTCAACTGACAGTACACAGATAGTTATATTTGTTTCAAAACACACAGCATACAATGAAAGAGACAAATCGCGACTACCCTCCAAGAATCGGAAATTAAATATTCAAGTTTAAGCCAATCTAAATCTATCAGGAAGTAAATAATAGTTTCTGTTAGGTCCCAGAGGAGATCCTTTTCTAAGAATATTAACTACTTTTGAGCTTGAAAAGAGGGTAGTCAAAAAATTCAACTACCCACTTTTTTAAATTGTAATTTTGTTTATTTTTTTTGGTATGCGTCAATATAGTAATGCTTGGCGCAAATAAACGATTTTTGTTTCTTTTCTTTCTTTCTTTTAATTTTTGTTTGTGTTGTGGATTTTTATATATTGCTTTAGTAAATTTTTACTGCCTTTATAAGGTCATGATTTTAAATTTGAAAGGTTTCTTAAAAAAATTAAGAGTGCTTTTAAATTACATTGGATTCAAATATTTTTTTCGGTTTACTCTAAATCGAGGGCTGTCAAAAAATATAGTAACTATTTAATGCAACTAGTTTCTACTGTGTACTAAACTGAATAGAAATGTTGTCGACTATTTCTAACATGTAGATTTCATGTGGGCGGTCGGGTTGCCACCTGTTAGATTAGGTTGGCCAATACCGCGTGTGTGAGATATTCATATTCTAGTTATAAACTATGCATACATAGTTTTACTAAGAATTACTAAACTTCTCTGTGTAAGTACAGAATATATAATTAAAGTAAAGTTTTTAATTATCTATGATCTAGTTTAAAATATCTCTTTCATATATTAAGAACCTTTGGGAAAGATTCAAATGACATATCCAAAAAATAAAATAGACGATGTAATTTTTAATTTTCTAATCAACTCGTTGAGGCTGACTGTACCCGCGAGTTCGCATTGTGCTCCCCTACACACATCTACGCTAGCATCAACATAAAACGCAATTTTGTATTAGATTTAATTTGAGGCGCGCCTGTGTGCGTGTGTGTGCGTGTGTGTGCGTGTCTGTGTGCGGAAGTGCTTGCTTCCTACGCACAAATTGATTACGATCGTCGTCGAAAAGAGGAATTTGCATATACGTGAAAACTCTTTTTTCTCTTTCCGTTTGAAAAAAAAAATCAATCCATCTCGCGCTACGTCGCATTAATTTCCCGCGTATTTATTTGTGTCCCTTTACGGAGGCTGGATTAGTATTGGCAGACTTCTAGATCTTTCTGTGAGTTACTACGTCGTAGAGTATATCTGTGGAGTGAAGTCGGGAGTCGCCGCGGAGAAGTGCATGCGAGATAGTTGGCATAGTGCGGGAGCGGCGGCGGCGCGCTGCAGTCGGCCTCCGCCCGCCGCGGCGCCGCGCCGAATGAGCGCCCGATTTAAAAACTATACGGACGAACCCGCGCAGCGAAGCCCCGTAATACCACCCCCCGCGTAATGATTTTTTGGCGATGAATTTATATTCGCGCGCGAGCGGTGCCACTTTTTCGACCCCCCACGAACCCCCTACCCCCGCTCATTAACGCAACCCAGATATGCAATTCTGATCTTTGACGAGGAGGCTGTAGTGTCGGCGGGCGCCTCGCCGGGAGAGGTGGCCCGTTTTGTTTTTTCCCGCCCGGCTTCATTATTGATGGCATCGGGACGGTAATGCGGAAGCATGTGTGAACGTTTCATTACAAAAGGTGGACGCGGCTCGTGTTAATATTGCAGACCGGCCGGACCCGACCGGACGGGTGGACGCCTCGGAAAAAAAACTTTTTAGTCTACAAAAAAGATAGAAATTAAAGCCGCAATTAATTTTTTTGATTACGGGTTCGGTCGAAAATAAGAAAGAAATTTTGTTTTTGGAAAGTTGTGGGCGCGCGGCGCGGAACTATCGGGACGCGTGTCGGGGAAAGTTTTCACTCGAACTTGGGGCAAAGTTCTCACGTGCGTGTGTGGCCGGACGGTCGGACGGGTCGCACGGGCGCCGGACGGATTGTCGCGCCGGTCGCTCGTCACTCGCACTAACTCGCACTATCCGAATAGTTGTTTTATATTAGTGCATATTTTGTCAACAGTCGCTTTAAGTTTGTTTGTTTGTCTGTCGTGTTCTGTTACCGGACTTTGCGTCTCACATAGTGACTTTGTTGAACTTTGTTGATTGTTTTTGTTGAGTAACATTTTTGTGCGTTCGACGGCGGCCGATAGAAGAGGTAAGTCTAACAGCCCTTCATTCTAAGAGTACAATAACTCCGTGTATTTTCTCACATAAACTAAACAAATTAAATATTTAAAAATGCGGAAGTAGAATTAAAAATTCACAAAAACTTATTTCCTTGTAATCTTTTGACAGAAATGTCAAAAAATATATTAAGTTCGATAATTTGCATATTAAAAAATAAGAATGGTCAATAGATACTCTGATTTTAATATGTTCACAATTAGTTTAACCCTCTGGACGCTGGGTATTATTATGTTAATGTTAACCCGTAGATGCAGGGCCATAGCGAACTTGCAAGCGTCGCTGGACCTCGCCATAGACAAATCTTGCATAAATAATTAGATCGGTAAAGAATTGCATCTTCGTTGACCTTACTATTGTTATTTTGTAACGAGTCTCTAAGCTGCGGATTTTAATGGAGCGAAACGGATTTTTTTGTGTTTAAACTTCATTTAGTTGTATTTTAGACTTTTTAGTTATTAATTTGTTTGTATTTTGTTTATTTGTAACTTGTTAATTGTTTTAAATGTCGAAAAAACATTGTATACAGATTAAAATGTTTTGACGAGATAGTCTAATTGCTTTAATGACGTAACGTTAAATTAAAAGCCTAAAAAATTAAATTTAACGGGACCAAAAAACTTTTACCACATTTAACAAAGTTCTAGTTCACCAAAAAATTGTTTAATTACTATTAGTTTATTAAACATAAATGTCTTACAATAATTGCGTCCACGCCGATAACGGCTAGAATATTGACCTAGAACTTCCCGCTCTAAACTAGAACTATAGCAAAAATATTATCTTATCACTACAACAAATTTATCTATGTGTGTCGCCAAAAACTTATTGGTCTAGCACGATTTTTGCATATGGACGATAATTTTTTTATCTTTCTTTATTAAGTTATGATTTATTTTATATCTATTTGATGTATCTAGGAACCTTGGGAGTCCTGCTTATCTCCCCAGAGTCAAAAGAATGAAGATATTATCTAGGTGTAAGAAACTACTGTTACAATATTTTGGTGTATGTCCGCAGCTTCGATTTCTGCTTACCACATAATAACTCTCTTCAGCAATTATTTAACGAACAAGGAAAACTCTTTAAATCTTAGAAAACAAATATACTAATTCTCCATATTTTAGTATTAATTAATGAGCATGGATTGATTAATTGGAGTCTCTAACTAAAACAAATATAAAGACCCTAACTATGCCTTGTAACTCACAAACTGTGAAAACAAAACACTACTACAAAAAACCAAAAAAAAAGTGCTAGAAAGTTCACTAGAAAATAATGAATAAAGAAGTAATTCTAATCAATATTAAAAAACTTATGTTAACAAGGCAAAATAACTCAAAACTACCTAAACCACCACCTCCTAGATATTCCATTTACGCGTATTTTTTACTCAACCCCAAAATAACTGGCAAAAATCCCTCACATAACGGTAAGTGTAATAATTAAAAAGACTGCAAAACTACGCGCCGTTTGCGATGTTAATGGTCCTCTAAGCACCCTCTCCATATTCCCACATTGGGTTGCAAGATGAGCCATCGCAAGATCATCGAGTTAGCTGCACCGTGCAAAACACCCCTTTGATCATGGCGACACCATTGTCCATACAGAAAGGACCATAGATTAGGTAGAGCAGGTTTTTAAAACGTCCACTCTATTGTTGGACCAAGAAATAGTAATTAATTTGCAGTTTTGTTGCTGGGCTACAGGATTATTTCGCAGCGAAAAATGTCTATCGCTAAAGTATGAGAAAATATGTTCTCCTTTATTTAAATCTAGGTGTTTAAGGTACAGGACGTCGCCCTCGCGTTTTCTAAGTTGAACTTTAAGGTAAGTTTTAGATTTTATATTTCCAGGTGGTCCCTACAGGAGCAGAGTTATGAAAAAGGAACCAGTTGAGATTTATGTTAACTTTTAGCCTTCAAAGCACATCGTCTAAATATTTATTGTAAAACTACGCTATTCTAATTATTAATCTATGAAGAAAAAGGTAACCAAATTAAAAAAAAATCCCTAATTAATCTACATTAATTAGGCAAAAATACAATATCTCTAACACACAAATGCAATTAAAACATTGACTACAAAAAAAATGGCGCATCATCTCATTTCTACGATAAGAACGCGATACATTTATCTAAGTTACCTACGCTCAGTACTCGTCCAATAATCTAGTGAGACGGTCCATCGATTTAGTCTATCTAGGCATTCGTACACAAAATGCCAGACTAGGAAAAAAGTAAAAAAAAACGGTGACAGACTCATTCCGTTCGCCGTCTCCTTTCTAATCGCGCCCCCACACGCACGCGCGGCTTTTTAATTGCATCCCCCACCCCCCACCCCGGAAAAAAGGGCGAAGCACACGATGGATTAGCATACAACCTCAGCCAGAGAACGCGGAGCGCACCCCTTCAGTTTTTGCGTGTCGGATCCCGCCATATTTTTCGCGGTTGTATTTTTTCGGGGGGGCGCGGGGAGCGTGGTAGTTGCGTGCGCGCCGCCAGTCGGCTGCCTGCCGGCGAGCAAGCGATGTGCATAACACCGTCCGCGGCCACTAACAACATACTGCACTCTCGGAGACGGGACATGACCGGACTAAACTAAACATATTTTTTTATTTACACGTAATAAACTGTGACCAAAGTGTTGTGCTGTGAGGATTTATTACAATAATTTAATATTAAAACGGGTAAGTTTTTCTAGATTGCCTAGTTATCAATGTGACGTTAGGACTAGCAAAATTTGGCGATAGCTGGGAGCAAGGTCGTGGCATAGAGATAAATTTATTTGCACAAAAAAAATGTGTTAGACTTATACGGATAACCTCATTTCGGAACAACGCGCTCTTGTATTAAAATATGTTTCATTTCGCATATTTTTAATTTATCGTTTTCGTTGTAAACTCTTTTATCTTATAAATTGCGCCGTCAATTACAAAGAAGTTAAATTCTTTCGGTAACTTCAGAAAACTATTTCTAGATACAAAATTCTTTCGTTGTAGGTACGAATTTCGAGTGAGTGAAAACTTTTTAAGTTAATATTTTGATTAGTCGAAGGAAATTTTGTCTATTTTTATAATAAACATGATTGATTAAAGTGTGATAATTTGAAAGTGACGTAAAACTAAGTAATCGCTTAATTAGATTAGACTCGATACTGTTTTATAATGTTGATGATAGAAGAATTATAGTCGCACCCATTTTTATTTTTAAAACATTAACATCATTTCTTTTTAGCCAATGTAACTTAGATCCAATTGAACCTAATTTCAAATTTCCAGATTGAAATAAAGCATAATTTCAACATGTTTATCTAACAAAACATGGGTAAACATATTTGTTTTGAATAGAAAACTAAAAACTTAACAGAAGCTATATAAAATTAGAAACAGACATTTTTAAAATATAACTGTAGTATCCTCTCTTTCGTCTTCATTAACTAAACACACTTAATAGGCAAGCAAAAACTCATTCCACATAAAACATTAAATAAAAGCTCGCAACTACACCAATATTTTCATTTTTATTTCTAACTAAACTTTCAAAACAAAACTCAAAACCTCACTAACACTTTCATTAATCATAAAAAAAAAACATTATAAGGATATTTTTTTCTTTTATCTACAACAAACTACAGTGCAATATGTATTTACCTATACACAGTGCATTCAACTTGAGTGCATTTAAAAATAGTTCTAATGCTCGCTAACCCGATGGTACGTTAGTCATTTGACAATTATTAATAATTTATATTTCATGACTTAAAATCTTGGGGCCTGGATTTGAGGTAGAAATGGGAAGCTACTGTGGTCACTCCTTATGGAATTATATAACCTTAGATATATAATTCCATAATATAACTCTACACTTGGAAAGAAGTTCTAAATCATCAGCTAAATCCGGCTTGACTGGAAGCCGACCCCAATATAGTTGGGAAAAGGCTAAGCAGATGATGACACTTAGACAAAAATAGTAATAGTATTTGAAGAAGTGATAGAAATAGTATATGTTAACATAGAATTGACTAGAAATTAGAAACAGTATTTGTATACATACGTATAAATAATAAACCTAAACTAAAAATCCTTGGCGTCTAGTCGATAGGTTTTTGCTTATACCTTTGTGGATAATAGATGGGATGATGTTATTTAATGCCTTACATTGTAACTTTAGTTAAGAAACACGCTATTATTCATTTGAAACTCACTTTTTAATTTACTCTATTGATAGGCATACGTTTGACCACTATCTCACCTGATGGTAAGCGATGATGTGGTCGAAGATGGAGCACGCTCGCCTAGAAGTAACTTATTCACTCTTGACTTAAAGTCTCCCAGGTTGTAGCTATCAGAAAACACAGACTCCGGCAGGGACTATCCTTTTCTCACTTGAAACGACAAAACTTATATATCTACATTATTAATTTAAGATTTAGAAATAGAGGAAGTAAAAACATTAACTTGTCGATAGTCCATCAAAAACACAGACATAAAATAAAATTAAAAGTACATAATCATTCAAAAGAAACAGCTTGCGCCTGAATAAGGCACTGAAATCTATTGAAACATTTATTTAAGTAAAGTTTCGGTTTTAATTTAATTATGAGGTAAGATTTAATAATATTATTAGCCTATAACAATCATCTGCCTGGCCTTTTCCCAACTATATTGGGGTCGGCTTCCAGTCAAACCGGATTCAGCTGAATACCAGTGTTTTACGTGGAGCGGCTGCCTACCAGATTTCCACAACCCATTAACTAGGTAACACGGTACATCTTGGCAAGACTGGAGTCAGATTCACTGGCTTCTGTAAATCCGTAACGACTGCCAAAGATCTACAAATGATAGCCGGGACCAACGGCTTAACGTACTTTCCGAGGCACGGAGGAAACTCGATATATTAAGATGGTCACCCAACCACAGACCAACTTTAGAGGGATGCGGAACAGAGAGTAAAGTCCCGCACACCTCAATTGAAAAGGAGGATCCTCCAACCAGGCGGCTGTTGTGCCTGGCGGGCTACTGCCCTATAACAATATTAATTAATATTAAGTATCTGCTAGAGGCTAACACTTTGTTTACTTCTTAGACATATTGCTAACAAAAAATAAGTTTTGTTAGTGTAATTTTGACATAAATAGTGTCTAAAATTGACAATCATGGCGGACAGTTTTAGAGTTTAATAAAATCATTAGCCTTTATTTATTACTAGTTGACCCGCGCAACTGCGTCTGCGTCACAATTTTCATTACTGCTCCACTCCTATTGGTCTTAGCGTGATGATATACAGCCTATAGCCTTCCTCGGTAACGGGCCATCTAACAATGAAATAATTTTTCAAATCGGACCAGTAGTTCCTGAGATTAGCGCGTTCAGGTAAACAAACAAACAAACTCTTCAGCTTTATATATTAAGTATAGGTTTTGTTAGTGTAATTTTGACATAAAAATGGCTAGTATTGTCAAACGCGACGGATATTTGTAGAGTTTAATAAAATCATTAGCCTATAAGTCGCTGTTATAGTTAAACTCGTTGTTTACTTCTTAAAACATTTTTTTAGTAAAATAGTAGTGGGGTTTGTTTGTGTAGTTTTGACGTAAATAGTGTCTAGTATTGTTAAACGCGACGGACAGTCGTAGCCACGTGACAGCAGCTGTCAACAATATCCCGCTCAATACAGGTTTGTGGATTGGAATCTAGCTATGAATGTTTTTTGGTATTTCGGCTTGGTTTTATATTTCTAGGAAGCAAGAGAAAAATTGTGTTTGAATGGGCTTTTGAGCTTTGTTTCTAGATTTGAAATATTATAATTACTTGTAAGCAGTATTTGCACTAAATAAAATTATTATTTATTAAATGTAAACTATTTTAAATATTATAGGATTGACATTACGTTCTAAAATAAAATTTTAGAACAAATAAAGGGAAAACTCATAATAATATTCCATGCCATTGATGCTATGCAATATACTGTACCAAATTTGTATTCAAACTTGTATATGTCAAATCCTGATTTACACAATGATATAAATAATAGAATGGAAAACATTTATTCGATATGAATCGTAGACTAAAATTCATGTTTAAAAAATACTGATCTAGGAACAATATTTAAAAATTCACCGTTTCAATTCCTATAAAATAACACCAACTATGACAATGCAATAACAGTATCTACATTACATAACTGGGCGGTCATAAATAAAATTAAACTTAATAGTAACATAATTTTAATAATTCAGTTGTGACATAATGATTTATAGCAATAGAGAGACAACATTTTAGGGTTAAAATTCCATAGATACGGATTTCAGGAGAAGATTTTTTTTTTTATAAAAAAAACAAAAGAAAATTGCGTTAATTGGCCCGACATCTTATACTAATATATAAAGCTGAAGAGTTTGTTCGTTTGTTTGTTTGTTTACTTGAACGCGCTAATCTCAGGAACTACTGGTCCGATTTGAAAATTTATTTCAGTGTTAGATAGCCCATTTATCAAGGAAGGTATATATCATCACGCTAAGACCAAGAGGATCGGAGAAGTAATGAAAATTGTGACGTAGACGAAGTTGCGCGGGTCAACTAGTTAAATATAAAGGAATACTACATAGCGGAATAAAATAAACAGTACAGTTGCCAAAAGAGTTTCATCTCTATAAAATGTCATATAAAATCTATTGAATATTTTAGCTACTTTAGTAGGTATATTAATTTTACTGTTAAAACACCAGAATAATCAACCCGTAAATGCCCACGACTAAAAATAGGTTTTCCGATGAACGCGTCTAAAACATGCCGACCATGTCTATATCTCGATATTTTGCTACAAAATATTGACATATTTCGTGACCTATTTACCAAATAGATTGTATTCATAATTTAACACGTGTGTCTGTACTAAATAGATAAAAATTCGCGAATATAGGAAGATTATATTAGTGATGAACTTCAAGTCTGTGATAAGGATTATGAATTTATATCATTACTCTTCCTTTGCTCGGTTATAATCCTTTAACACTGCAAATTAGTTCTAACATAACTAAAACAACGAATATTTAAAATAAATTAAAAATGCAACTATTAACCAACTAATGATATAATTTAGGTACCTACATATATAAATATTGTTATTTGTGTAAAATCAGATATCCGGTATAATTAAAATTATCATGAATATTTAATTAACAAAAAAGAGTTGTAATCTAAAATATTTTCCCCATTGGGACCACAGTGTCATAGACTTCAAAAATAGGGTAAATTTTTTAAATAAATACAATTTGGTACTACTGGTTTAAAATTAAATTCGACCGGCTATATTAAAAATCACTCCGCAATAAAAACGTCAACTACTTATGCCGAATCTCGCTCTCCACCGTGTTTGCTACATAATTTTCTTTCTCATACAAAGTTCTTGTATCTATACTTAATGTATAAAGCTGAAGAGTTTGTTTGTTTGTTTGATTGGACGCGCTAATCTCAGGAACTACTGGTCCGATTTGAAAATTATTTCAGTGTTAGATAGTCCATTTATCGAGGAAGGCGGGGTTATATAACATCACGCTAAGACCAGTAGGAGCGGAGGACTAAATTTTATTCTGATGATAAAATAAAACACCTTCTTTCTTTACTTCTTTACAAACGAACGACAACCCTATTTGAATAACCAGTATAATAATAAAGAAGAAAAACTTCAACTGTTTTAAAATAAGTTCAAAGTAAAAAAAAACACACAACATCGAAAAAGTCAACAGACCTAAGGATTCGTTATAAAATAGGAACTGGGAACAAAACGCTAACACTCGGTTTCTAAAAAGAAAGAAAGATATTAAAAAAAAAACAATTATAGTAGGTACAACTAGCGCGTGTTTGAAAATCCTAATATAGAATTGTTCCGTTACTGACTGATTGAGTGACTGACAGACAACGCACAGCCGAAACTGGTCATAGAAAGCTGAAATTGGACATCCATGGGGAGTGTAGGGAAGCACTAAGAGAGGATTTCCCGAAATTCCTACGGGAACTAGAAAAAACGGGATATGCGCGTACAAAGTCGCGGGCTAAAGCTAGTTTAACTATAATTTTCATTCCAGAAACCATGCTTAACATTAAAACATTTCTTTAAAAAGAAAATGATATCCAATAGCAAAGATCGAATAAATTATCCCTGCTCAAGTTTCGGTAAAGTCCTTGTATTAAAACATTAGAAAAGCCTTAAAATATTATCTTCAAATCATGCCAGAAGTTAGAAACAAAATATTATGCTAACTACCACGCAAAATGAAGTTAGAAGAATTAGGCAAATACAGCTCTTTTAGCAAAAAAATAATTCTCACTGTAAATTCTTCCGTGGTGGTATAGAGACCATTTCAATTTCTTTAGCGACTTTTTTTTTTAAGCATCTTTTAATTGAATTAGGAAGTCAGTGCTTGGATATAAAGGAAGAATATCAAACTATAAGAAGAAATAAATAGGTAACTGAATGAATAATAAATATCAGAGAACACAACGGAAGTGGCCATGAACCTTAAACTAGGCCTAGCCGATATTTTGATAGTCCATATAGTATGACCGTCTAATATTTTAATTCCTTTTTTGATTATTTACAAAACTTAATTTACTTTTAGTTTTTTGTATTTTAAGAAACTTATAATTAATCTATTAATAAAAAAAAAAAAAAAGTCTACTATTTTTTTTTTTTTCAAAAAATTGATAATAATAAAAGCGGTAAACAATAGCGACCATTCCTCAAACAACAAATACAAAACAAAACGGAAATAAATTTCTCCGATAACGAAGCCCTCAATAAACTTTAGTACACAGGATACTGATTTAGGTACAGACTGATGTAGAACGGAGTAAACAAAATGTAGCCTTGTCCTTGTGAGGTCAGTAACGCTCGCTAGATAATGCACTAGTGGAACAACACTAGCAATGTAAGGGTTAGTCATTAAGTCAACAAGGATAGTTTTAGTCACACAACTATTGCGCAGTTTTAAATTAGCGAGTTTCTAATTAAATATTGTTTGTAACTTGTTTTTGGAATTTATTTCTCTATTACAGTTATTGCTATTTTCCTTTTAAGTTCTGTTTAGATTTTTGCCCGCGACTTCACTCCCAGATTTTTGTAATATATACGAGTAACATGATTTAAAATAGTGTCCGTGGAGTTTCTTGCACGGAAGAGTGTCCGTGGAGTTCCTTGCATGGAAGAGTGTCCGTGGAGTTTCTTGCACGTAATTCTCCATAGAGGTAGATCTCTCATAGCTTTTGATCGTGCAAATAGCTTCATGTTTTTGACTGACCGACATTCACAATTCATAAGTGCTTGTAAATGGTTTAATTGAAATAAATGTTTTGCATCTTGGAACCACAGGAACCGTGATTTTTTGGGATAAATGGGCTTTCCATCTCTAAAGCAAGTTTTCTTATTGGATAGATACTTTTAGAGATTACATCGTACAAAAAACAGGCCAAGTGCGAATCGGACAATAAACCGGAGCATAAACCAGAAAATACTTGTCTTATTTGTTCTCGCTTAATTTTTTTTACATTTGTTTTTATCGCGAAAATAGAAACACGCTCTGAGATTTCATTGGTCTACCCATTACGTTTAATGAGATACAACCCTTTGGCAGACAGGCGGACAAACAAACAGTCTTAGTAATGGACTTCGGTTGGTTATACTTCGGATGCAGAACCATAAATATTTAAAAATATAATATTTTTGGGAATGTGCTGTTTTTTAGATTTGGATTGAGAAATTCCGTAATTTATTTCGGGTAAATAAGATTTTTACTTTCAAGTTAAAGACTCTTGAGTTAAATGTTGACTGTTTCTGATCGACCCTAGTTTGACTCAGTTTATTTCATCATTATTACATTTATCCAATGTTATTTTATTACCAGGTTAAAATTATGTTTAGATTTATTGCAATTAAAGGTAGTAGGTATGATTTTGTGTTCCATATAGTATTTAGGTATGCTATTATTAAGGATATTAACATTATAAATTGTGAAGTAATTCAAAGTGTTTATCACTCGAACCATGCATTGATTCTAGTTTGGCAAACAAGGATAGGTCTAGGAAAATACTAAAAATAGAAGTATTATTTGTGCCGTTTGGTACTTGAGCATTAGTAACAGTCGTTTGTTGAGACCCTGAAATTATTTTAATGTGAAAATGGCGATGTAAAATAATACCAAGAAAAAAAATTTTTTTATTTTTTTATTTTGATTACTAGAAAAGTTTGGTGGTCAGAAAATACTTGACTGGTCTTACTTAATTTGATATTAAAGAACTTATATTAAAGATCTAGCTAGGAGATTAGAAGATTTAAAGTCTTAATGAAAAAATAAATAGATCTATTGAATAGAACCCCAGAATTATCATTGCTACGTTACCTTTGCTTTAGCATAATCTAGCAAATAAAGATTGAAAGACAATAAACTTATGAATGTTGCAATAAATTCTGTCAGAGACAACGATTGCCGAAAAGTCAAAAATATCACGTAGTCAATACCAAATATATTGGCATTCCAAAAATTTATATTGTCACTTTTGCACACAGTATAACACCTTGTCTCAAGAGCCCAAAGCATGAAATGGTAACGTGGTGGTTGGAAAACGTGTCGCACCCGACTAACACAAAACAAGGGCAAGAATCTGCTGATTTCTCCAGAAATACACAAAACCCAGATCATCTTTTAATTATGGTTTGAAAGTGACAGCTAATTAAAATGCGTTATCCTATGATTTTCGTCTCCGCGTGATAATATTTACATTGGCGCGGCGGTAGTTTAGACAACGCTTGTCAGAAACCCGAGCTTAGTTATTATTGCAGGCGTCTACTCAACTACGATTCGTTTTATTATAATTCCTAATATTTTCTACGTAGTTTTAATGTGTAAGGTAACTACATGAATCTTGAGAACTTAGTACTCCTTTATTGGCAGTCGTGATTTCTGGGGGGTATGTTGCGCCATTTCTCCTTCTCAGATAAAACACTAGGAAGTATAGACGTTCAAAAAATGTTAGCACTCAGCTCAATTTTAAAGGACCTTTGTTTTGATTTAGAACATTATGAACGCTCGGCTATGGTTGAATATTTGTACTAAGTATTGACTCATAAACAAAAACAACTGAGTAACCCACTTTTTTCTTTACTGAAATTCATGAAAATTAGACTATGTCTATTCTCATTTCAGGAACATTCCGATTTCAACCATTCTTACACCAATAGAAAGTTAAATTATCAGAAAGTAACATACACTATAATTTATTTAAAAAAAAAAAATTATATCGCTACGAAAATAGCAATACTAAACCCACGCGAACGAAGTCGCGGGCGAAGTGCTGATTTTGTACACTTAGGAATCCAAACTTCAAGACTCGAACACTTCACTTAACACTCCCTTAACCATAACTTTATATCAACAAAAAATAGCTTAGTTATTATTGCAGGCGTCTACTCAACTACGATTCGTTTTATTATAATTCCTAATATTTTCTACGTAGTTTTAATGTGTAAGGTAACTACATGAATCTTGAGAACTTAGTACTCCTTTATTGGCAGTCGTGATTTCTGGGGGGTATGTTGCGCCATTTCTCCTTCTCAGATAAAACACTAGGAAGTATAGACGTTCAAAAAATGTTAGCACTCAGCTCAATTTTAAAGGACCTTTGTTTTGATTTAGAACATTATGAACGCTCGGCTATGGTTGAATATTTGTACTAAGTATTGACTCATAAACAAAAACAACTGAGTAACCCACTTTTTTCTTTACTGAAATTCATGAAAATTAGACTATGTCTATTCTCATTTCAGGAACATTCCGATTTCAACCATTCTTACACCAATAGAAAGTTAAATTATCAGAAAGTAACATACACTATAATTTATTTAAAAAAAAAAAATTATATCGCTACGAAAATAGCAATACTAAACCCACGCGAACGAAGTCGCGGGCGAAGTGCTGATTTTGTACACTTAGGAATCCAAACTTCAAGACTCGAACACTTCACTTAACACTCCCTTAACCATAACTTTATATCAACAAAAAATAACCACGTTTTAAACCCCCCCCCCTCTGTCAGACGCCCCACTACGCCAGTTAGTTCATCTAGATTGAAGCCACAGGTAGTCCGCTACAAATCGTGCCTAACTGCGTACCGACAGGCGCCACCGTTCAAGGGTTAATATCTGCGTCACCCGTCACTGGGATTGGAGGGTTAGCGTTGTCACCTGCCCGCTTCAGTGCCTGCGAATTCGTTGGTTGCTTTTTGGCTAAGATTAATAGATATTTTGTTGAACAGTCGTGTTATAATATTGATTTACAATGAACTATGTACCTCGGTTTTTTTTTACTATTAATAGGCACGCGTTTGACCACTATCTCACCCGACGGTAAGCGATGATGTGGTCGAAGATGGCGCACGCTTGCCTAGAAGTAACTTAGAGAGATCTGTAGGTACATAATCCCATGTTTAAAAAAAATATTACAACCTAAACAATACTTTTCCTGGATAAAAGAATCCTACGGCATTCCATGTTAGTTAAGTTTTATAACAATGAAATATTTGTGTACCCGAACCAACACAAAAAATCTTTACCTTCTAATAATTTTAGCGTAGAATTAAATGTCAATTAAAAATTCATGTTGGTTTCATGTTCATAACACACACGCGGCAATAATTCAAACAAAAAAAATCCAAAATCTCTCACCCACCCATCAAATTCCAGTCCTCGACTACCGACGCTGAACCTAGCGTCCAACACAATCTAATGTGTATATTACATAAAGGAAACAGTCGCTGGTGTATTTTTTTATCTTTTGGTGAGCATTGAACCTAGATAAGGAGACCGCTCAGTTCTACCTAGATAGCCTGTGCTAACATACTGTATTTTTTTTTATTATCTCGCCTAAATAGATATGTCCTGTGTAGAAGAAGGGTAGGCAGAAGGCCAGGTTGGATGAAAATATAGGTCACGGTATAATGCTTTGACAAACTACACTAGACTCTGGTACGAAAAATTAATCAAAAAGGATTGATTTGACAGAAAGCAAAAAACGAAACTTGAAAATGTGAAAAATATTTTCTTAGGTAATTGTAGTTTAACTAAATACTTTAGATAGGAAAACAATTTTTTTTTCCGGTAAAATACCTAATTGTACGGATGATGTCAAGTAATCCTCGCAAGAATCTTCTAAAGTAAAAAAAACCTTTTTTTTTTTCAACTAAATAAAAACTAGGTAAAAACAAAATTACCTAGTACGTATGTTTAGATATCAACCAATTCTCTATAAAAAATATACCTATCAACCGACTTTAAATAAACGGGAAGTTCTTTTTTTTTCTCACGTGACGACAACCAATGAAAACACAGCAGATATATATTTCTTTAGCCACCGTATCGTTGTACTACAACTATCAGTCACTCTACTGCATTACGAACCAGATTTTTATCTGTTCTTAAAATAATATTTATCACCTATTTAGGTGTAATTTATCACCGGATATAAACGAACTGACATTTAAATTTTCAGTTTTTTTTTTTTTTAAAGAATATTTCCCTTTTTTTATTGATAGGAAATCATCAAACGACTCCTCCCGCTCTGGGCGGAATGGAAGGGAATGTCAGACTCTTACTGACGAAATCCCATCCGTGTACCTCCTAATGCCCTTTGCGTCCCAGGGTCGCTCTTTCGAACAAATCCCGCAGCCCCGACAGAACTAGGACTAGTAGAGAATGCCTTGCTGCATTCAATACGACTAGGTATTACTACATAGTATAAAACAAAGTCGCTTCCGCTGTCTGTCTGTCCCTATGTATGCTTAGATCTTTAAAACTACGCAACGGATTTTGATGCGGGTTTTTAATAGATAAAGTGGTTCTCGAGGAAGGTTTTAGTATATAATTTGCACCCGTGGGAAGCCAGGGCGGGTCGCTAGTAGTTTATATAACAAAATACATGAATAAAATAATAAACAACTCTAGAAAAAAAAATATCTTACTTATAACATTTAACATAACTAAAATACTTTTTCACTCTTTGCAATAAAACAACGCTGTAGGTAAACACATGGTATCGAGTTTTGTGAAATAAAACATATTAGACCACCCCGCGCTGTCTCCTGTTACGGTAATTCTTAGATACCGCGTTATTATCTATAAAACGGACAAACAGACCGGAATTATGTGTGTAAACAATTATTTAGAACTAATTGTTAATAAAACACCATTGTATGTGATAAAACAGGCGTTTTTGCATCTGTCTTAGTAAAGAGTTGTATTTCAGACTCTTATCTTCAACTATGAATGCTTTTGAAGCAATAGTACACTTCTAGTGTATCAAATACTCGTACACTCAAGATGGGACTTTTGAAAGATCTTATTTTTAAAACTTGCTTGCTTGCTTATTTCTTGTGTGTATTTTTTGGAATAAAATCTTAAAAGAACCAATTAAACTATGTCAATATCCTAATTTACAAAGTTTTTTCGTCACTAAGTGACTGACTGACAGACAACACACAGCCGAAACTTAGCAGGTAACTTCCCTACACTTCATAGGGCACACTAAGAGAGGATTTCCGGAAACGGGAAAAAACGAGATACACGCGCACGAAGTCGCGAGCAAAAGCTAGTGCCTAATATAAGTTAGGCACGCCTATTGCTAATAACCAAAAATTTCTCATACCAAAAAACATTTAACAAAAACCTGACACAGGGATCGAACTCACGACGCCATTTTCAACATCGCACTAACAACCACTAATTAGTCCACCCTAATCAACTAGTAATACCCGTGGAATAAAATACGGAAATATATTAATATCGATAAATTATTATTTAATCTAAAGGCCCAAACCCACCGCGGCGCATTTCAACTGCGTGGAATCATTTGTTTGACAACGTGGGTCTACATTGCCACTGCAGTATACACTACACACGCCTCCGTTCCACAAGGCGTATCTCAAAACTGCGGGTCTTAAAAGGCCACTACAGCAGAATCAGAAAGCAAATCACGCTACCCGTTACTGTCAAATTTTCCCAATCAATCTTGAACCTAACGCGTTAGCGATAAAGATGAAAATTAATTTTGACAGATCGTTGTGTGATTAATATTATGATTCTTCTATAGTGGCCTTTTTAGCTCCCCTGTGCTCCGATAACGTTTTGACATAGTCGCGGGTTAATATTCATTTATGGCGTGTACCGCATGCACAGCGTGCATGCCGTTAACAGCGTTGAGCTACGTGAGCCACGCGTGTATCAGTGACGTCAATTGATGCGTAGCGTGTCCATAGGTACAGTGAACACAATTGACCACTATTGTACATGAAGTTTAAATAAATAAATAAATACATTTTCTTGTAAAGCGAAACTTAACACACGTGCCTAGCCTCTCCGTGTGCCGCGGTGGGTCTGCGCCTTTATGTACCACATTCACACCTCCCTAAAATATTTAATAATTGACCGAAATGCTCTAATTATAACGCATATTTTATTCTCTTATCAATATAGGCATCACAAATTGGTAATTAACTGAAAAATAATAAGTTATTAGTGTTTCGAGATTATATTACCGTGTAACGACGGCTCAGGAAAACTGTTTTATATTGCCTGAATGTTACTGCACTGTTGCGCACTGCAATTATATCCCTTTAAATAAAAATGACGCACCACAAACGAAGTGAACTTTCGAAAAGCTTGACGTCAATCCTTATATATAATACTAGTTGACCCGCGCAACTTCGTCTGCGTCACAATTTTCATTACTGCTCTGCTCCTATTGGACTTAGCGTGATGATATATAGCCTATAGCCTTCCTCGATCTCTCCAATTGGGTCAGTAGTTCCTGAGATTAGCGCGTTCAAGTAAACAAACAAACTCTTCAGCTTTATATAGAATATAGATTTTTCCGTTACTGACTGATTGAGTGAGACAGAAAACGCACAGCTGAAACTATTGGTCGTTAGCTATGGAGAAGAACCAGCAAGAACCACCACGGTTAGATACTGTTTTAAAAAAACCGGCCAAATGCGAATCGGACTCGCGCATGAAGGGTTCCGAACCATAATATTTTATTATTTGTTGTTATAGCGGCAACAGAAATACACACTCTGTGAAAATTTCAATTGTCTACCTATAACGGTCTATGAGATATAACCCGCTGACAGACAGACAGCGGAAGCGTAGTAATAGGGTTCTGTTGGTTACCTTTCGGGTACGGAACCCTAAAAATTGCTTGATTTTTTTTTCCATATTAAGGTCTTAATAGGTATGATAGGATAAATTGAGGATATACGAGAGAAGAGGTTCTTTAAAAAAAAATTTTTTTCGCTGATTTAAGTCAAGTCAGTCGCTTACCATCTGATTTGATAATTATCAAACGCGAGCTTACAGTCATCATCATCATCATTTCAGCCGAAAGACATCTACTGCTGGACATAGGCCTCCCCCAAAGGTTTGCCATAATCGCCACGCTTGGTAGGCGGGTTGGCGATCGCAGTGTATGGTGTTGAGTTTTACAGAGAACGCTGCTGCCCATTCTCTGGTGAGTCCCTTAGTCGCCTCTTACGACACCCGCGAGAAGTGATGGGATGGTATTATTCTTTTACGGCACCATACGGCACCGGCCGACACCATACGGTATACTGTAAGTAATAAAAAAAATACTGAAAACCAACTCTCACGTTACCAGTAAAAGAAAACTAGGGATAAGAGAACAATATATTTACAAGAGAAAATATCTGATTTGTTCAAATAATTCTAAAATCATAGAATATGGGCTATTTAGTGCCTAGTGATTTGAAACATGCAATAATGCAAGTTAGTGATAGTTAATAGACCTAGGTTCTTGGGGATCTGTCCCAAAACTGCATAATAATAATATTAAAGCCTTGTTTATTCCTTAATAAAAAATAATAAAAATAGGTACATGATTTGATTTTTACTACAATTCGAAAATTTTAAACAAATTAAATTACAATAATAAAAAAATCAAAACTTCATAAATTTTATGAAATTATGCTCCTTGGTTATGTGTACGAAATATAAGCTAAACAGCTAAATTGACTGTTGTCTTTGGGAACCCTGTAGGCCCTGTGGCCAATACATTCAAGTACTTCAACACGCATAGGTAATCATTAAAAAATCGCACCATATGATTAGGTTACAACCCTAATCTCCTCAAAGTTAAGAGTGAACAGGCTCCTTCTTAGTTAGCTCGCTCCATCGTAGACTTTGTCTCTGTCATCTCTGACATAGACTAGAGTCAAGAGCAAACACATCACAAATAAAAAAAAAGGTTCAATTTAGAATCCGCGGATTCTAAATTCAAATTCTTTATTGAGAACTAATTTTTGCCCGCGACTTCGTACGCGCATGCTCCACACTCCCCAAGAAACCTACATGCCAAACAGCTTTCTACGACCAGACGACCAGTAGTTTCAGCTGTGCGTTGTCTGTATAGTTTGTAAGATTTTATATATTTTAATACTAGCTTTTGCCCACGACTTCGTTCGCGCACATCCCGGGTTTTCCCGTTCCTGTAGGAACTTCGGGAAATCCTCTCTTAGTGCTCCCCTACGGAGTGTAGGTCAAAGTCAAAGTCAAAACGTTTATTCCAATTAGGCCATTAAACGGCACTTTTGAACGTTATTCACATTTCAAATATATAAAAGTTCTGAAGTGACTCTACTGTCCATTCGGAAAAGTAGATTCTTATGGAGAAGAATGGACAAGAAACTCCATAGTTACTCTTTTCAAATAATTCTTTTACAATATTTGGTAAGTATACAATTTTTTTTTTAATATGTGAGGACAATGCACCTAGGGTATGCAGAGGTAGACTTATCAATTTTCTAAATAAGTAGGTACATGATACTCACACATTTACAAATATTGGAATCACTAATTAACAGTGTGTGAGTTAACAGAAAAATACAGACACAAACAGAAACAGAACATCTATAAAGTTAAAACATAAAGCAACCAGTTTGATTTTGTCCACAACATTGACTGTCCTGTGGAACAGGACCAGCATGCTCCAGGCATTCTTATCCTGAATGTAATCTTCTAATTTGAAATAAGCTTGTTTACAAAGTGTGCTTTTGATTACGCTTTAAATTGTCTTTCATTTAGTTCTAATATGTCACAATGTATTTTATTGTAACATTTAACACAGTACCCCATGAAAGATGTGTGTACTTTAGCTAATCTATAAAATGGTTGATCTAATTTATCTTTATTTCTAGTATTAAAATTATGTCTATCACTAATTTTACTAAAACGATGACGATTTTTCCGTACATACATTAAGGAGGGTAAATCCATTCACCTCTTAAATCCATTAATTTACTCATTGACGAGCAAACGGCCAATTTTGCAAAAAGCGGTCCAGATGCAATAACTAAATAAAAAACCCAACAGCATACCTGTGGTGTGAGCTAAACTTAAAAACTCATCGAACCCATATATAGCTGCACCTGATAGCCTTAATAGTTCAAATTTCCCTATTATATATTAATTATTGTTAGGAAATAACACGTAAATATGTATTAGTAACAAATATATGTTCATAAACAAAGTTATTAGTTATATATGTTAGTTTTTTTGCGACGTATCCTGTAGGTATCGTGACTTGTCGCGTCTAGCCGGCCGATTAGTCAGTACTGGTGAGCACAGAAGTGTCTACTCTGTTATCGGGGACTAGGTTTTGTGAGCGAGTGTAGTTGTGTTTAAATATTGTGTTATATTTACTGTTTTGCAAACTTGTATGAAGTTTATATATGTTTATGTAGTGTCGTGAACGCGACGCAGAAAAGAAGTCTATCATTATATTTTAAGAAGTCAGGTATACTTATAAAATTATTGTTACTTTGGCTTTTTTCTCTAATAAAAAGCTCCACTTTGCTTTCAAAATCATATTCATTTAAAAAAATTAAGTTGTACTTTGGAGAATTTATTTTTATTTCTTATAAAGTTCTATTCTTCTTCTTCTTCGTATAGGTAAAATGTGCATGTTTCTAGAAAAATATAAAAATAAATCAAAAGTAGCAGATTTTTTTTTGTAATCGGTTTTGATTCACTGCTGAGCAAATGATTCCTCCATAATCTTACACGTCTTATTTCCTACAAATTAATTAATCAAATTAAAAACAGTTTCACTTAAAGACTGGATATTGGTTGATCCAAATAACTCTTTTTTAAGGATGGGAAATCATCAAATGACTCCTTCCATTCTGGGCGGAGTGAAAGGGAGTGTCGAGACTCTTACTAAACTACCAAAACCCATCCGTGTTCCTCCTAGAGCCCTTTTGCGTTCCAGGGCCGTGATCCAAATAACTGCGAACTGCAAAACAAATCCTATATTTATTTATTTTTGAGAAAATGGGAGCTAGTTTTATTACTAAATTCCATATTTAACTAAAACTTTTATCTGCAACTGTACGCTACAAGTACAATAACACTAATTAAGGAAAACGTAACATGCTTAATACCTACCTGTTTCGGGACTATTGGATCTAATACTAAGTTTAGTGCAAAATAATAGTTATTAGCTGATATTTTTATTTGTTATGTAGTGTTCAAACTGATACTATGTTGGATTAATTACATTGTAAAATTTATGTCTTATTTATCCAATTATACAGAAATAAACAGTAAGATATGACACAGTGCAAGGGCACTGTTTATTTGTAAAGAAATTTCTTCCAGAAGACCTGCAAAAGGGACATAAAAATAATGTAGACAGTAGTGCGTAAGAACAAGAGAAGAACATGAATAGAAAATAAACTTACAAGTTTAATGTGAAAATAATAAAATTATTGATACTTAACTTATACAATATCCGGGTATTTTAAAGCACATCGATTTGCAGAAAGACTGAATCTGCTGGGTATCATGGTCAGCACTAAAGCAAACCAGACTGATCCTAAAACCACAAATATTAAAACGACCGCGTATTGCGTATGATCGTATTTATGTAGTTAATTTTTTTGTTATCTTATTCTGCCAAACTACTAAACCGATTTCAACGAATGTGCTGTATCCTTTATGACAAAATGGCGGCTTTTAACGTCATTGTTATTTCATTAAAAAAATCTACTTAAACTGCAAGTCCTCCGTGGTCGAGTGGTTTAGGCGTTTGCCTTGTGAGGCAGTGGTCGTAGATTCGATTCCCATAAGAAGCATACTTTGTAAAGTTGTTTCCAGTTTGGCTAGGACATTGCAGGCTTGAATCACCTGATAAAAAAGATGATTCCGTGCTTCGGAAGGCACGTGTAAGCCGGTGGTCCCGGCCGCCAAATGGCTGTCGTCAAACATCACGATTCTTGTATGAAAGCCCTCTTTAATTTTTAAAAGTTTGTTTAGAATCTGTGAAAGTTTCAAACTGTCTACCTATCACGGTTCTTGAGATACAGCCCGCTGGCAGACAAACGGATGGACGGAAGGAAGAAGGATGAAGGGTTACCATCTATTGGTAACCCTTCATCCTTCTATTACTATTACTAAATATTATTACTATTACTATTTATAAACCTTCGAGTACGGAACCCTAAAAAACCATCTAAGCAAGAACCACTAATATCAAAACAATCAAAAAGAAACGTGTCAATCTAAGCAACGTTCTCAGTAACCGTATTAGTTAATTTTAACAAGAATATTGCGCAAACCACAGTTAAGGAATTTAACTGCATATTGTTTTAAGAATTGAACTATAATGTCAGCATGTTGGTTGGTTCAAGGCGAATCTTCTCATTGTTCAAGCTATGTGTATTTTGGGGTCAGCAGAATATATTTCTCACCATCTTCCTTCGGCTTTGTCCCAACTATATTGAAGTCGGCTTCCAGTCAAGCCGGATTCAGCTGAATACCAGTATTTAACGTGGAGCGTCTGCCTATCTGACCCCCACAACCAAGTTCCTGGGTAACGAGATACCTCTTGGTAAGACTGGTAATCTGAATTTTGGACTTGACCAATAAAGTGAAGTCCAAAAGTCAGACAACTTTTGGATTTGACTTATTCTGGCTTTAAACATAAAAAAATCTTAAATTTCTGCACGTCCTTTGACTTAAAAAGCGCTTTTATGTCGTCTCAGTAAAAGTGATATTTGTCCGACTAAACAAACTCGCGGTTGACCGTACCAATTTATCACTTATAGAAATTCTAAGCCTATTCACATTTATCAGCTGTCAATAATCTATCAACTTACGAGTGCGTGATTGGTGTTCGTCGTTTTGGACAACCAATCAGAAGAGTAAACACCACGGTATGAAACAGCAAGTTTGCTGATAAGGATATCAGAGAAGGGGGGATCTTACTAAGTTTTAAGTGCAGAAGTACTCCTTAGTTTTTGTTTACGAGCTTCGGAAAGAGTGTACAATAAAGTTATTAATATGTCCAGCAGTGGACGTCTTTTTTTATTTATTATTTGTTATGGGTTTACGCTTGACTCTAGTCTACATCATAGATGACAGAGACAAAGTCTAGATGGAGCGAGCTTACCCAAAAGGAGCCTGTGTTTCCAAACGCTTACAACTCTAATCTCTTCAAAGTTAGAGTGAACGGTGGACGTCTTTCGGCTGTTGTGATGAACATGATGATGATGATGAAGCCCCTAGCAGAAGCTACTCACCAATAATTTGATGATCTAACCTTTAAACTGTTTGTCGCCAAAGGAAGTTTAGTACTAAGATCTCACCTATCAATTTGTTGAAAAATAATTTGTGTTTAAACACAGCGCGTCCATCCGGATGACACACAAACAGCACATTTCTAGGCTCCAGTTACAAGTAAACATGCCTTGTAATTAATTATCGTGATGCTGTTTTAGTATATTCGGTAAGCAGTCTAAGTACATTTTTTTTATGGGAAATCATCAAATGACGAGCGGAAGGTAGTATGAAGGTGACAGACTCATCATCATTATCATCTGCCTAGCCTTTTCCCAACTACATTGGGGTCGGCTTCCAGTCAAAACGGATTCAGCTGAATACCAGTGTTTTACGTGGAGCGGCTGCCTACCAGACCTCCACAACCCATTAACTGGGTAACACGGTACATCTTGGCAAGACTGGAGTCAAATTTACTGACTTCTGAAAATCCGTAACGACTGCCAAAGATCTACAAATGACAGCCGGGACCAACGGCTTAACGTGCTTTCCGAGGCAAAATACTGCAATTAATAAAAAAGAACAATTTTATTTGAGACTATCGCAGAACACATAACAAAATAATATAAAAATCGATGATACCTAGTCGTCGATTTCTGAGTTTTTAAATAAAATTAATTATTAGGTATTATAAAATTACAATGGCGATAGTTAAAAAAATACCAAAATAAAATGCATCCTCGCTAAATACGCCACTAATCTAATCTGCCAGCTAAGCGCGCCTATGATGGTTCGTTGGGTGGCCCATGTTGTAACAGAGATATCAAAAATATCCCCAACTTTTGATTAAAACAACGATAGATAATATCGCACTAACATAAATCCAAAGCCCAAAATCTAGTAATTTTAGCGATAACATTTGAAAAATATAAAGAACCTAGTATATGCTGTTTGACATGTAATCTAGAAATATTCGGCACACGTTATCATTCGATATATCAAATTCACAATCTCTTGCAACGATAACTAGCCCAGCCCTAGGTTAGGGATGCGACGAGGATTCTATCGATAAATACAAACTTTGAACTGTGACGTAACTTTGACTTTCTTTGAGCGATAAGGCCGCCCTTTGTGTCACCCTATGTAGTGTTTCTCATCTATCATTTCTTTAACTTGTATGGTGTATTCTATTCTATTTTAACTTATTTTGGCGTTTTCTTTTTTCTAATTTAAGTATTTTATGATTTCTAAATTATTAAAACTGTCTAAACATGCCTAGGTATCTCGAGCTTTTAGATAAACAGCAATAACGTGTATTGCATACCAAACATAAAAGATTGTTTGGGATATAACTAGCATAAATAAAACGCAATTTAACCTCAAAAACTATCACATTATCAACAGAAAAAAATAATTAAAACATCGATAATCAAAACGATCGATAAGACAGCCGCAGTCGCATCCCTATCACACGATGCAGTCCTTATCTGAAACCTAACGTTTTAATACTTGGCATTAATATTTGTATATCACCATAGACAAGTTCTCGTGACGATATTTATGGTCAGGTGACGTTAAAAAAGCAGAAAGTTTGAAGATGCGTGGACTGCTACTGTTGCATATCCCATTTATGAAGAATCTTATCCAGACCGTACAACATTTTACATGGTCTGAGGATAGTAATTACTGTAGATATTCAAAACTACCAATAGTAATGAAAAGTTTTTAGCACCAATATTTCAATTCACATTTGTGCACTATTATATCGCTCGTCTCGGTAGCATAATCTCCACTGAAATTGACCGTTATGCCCAAAATTCAGTCAGAAGGACTAAATAGTCGTAGTAGTAGATGTTCTGTGGATGGGTGACCATCTTAACATAACGAGTTTCCTCCGTGCCTCGGAAAGCACGTTAAGCCTTTGGTCTCGGCTGCCATTTGTAGATCTTTGGCAGTTGTTACGGATTGTCAGAAGCCAGTAAATCTGACTCCAGTCTTGCCAAGAACTACCGTGTTACCCAGTTAAAGGCTAGGCAGATGATGATGAAGGACTACATAGTCCAACCAGTACCATTTTTAAATAATCTCTGAACAGGAAACCTAGAAATCAGACTTGGTAATTTTTGGAAAAAAAAATATTTTGGTCATAGTAGGAATACGGTAATATGAAGGGAAGGGACAGTTAAAAAAAACCGTAAACTTTGTGTGTTTTCAGAGGGTATGGAATAAAACAAAATCGTGTGTGTAAAAATCTAGTTTTTTTTCAGTGCATCTAAAAATCGAAGTTGCCTCAAGTCATGTCCACTATATTAGTAGGATGAGTTGATAAGATAACGCAGGCAAATATGCAGTTGTAATCTTGTTTGAAATTTTTATTAACATTTGTACAGTGCTAGAGTACTAGAAGTTTATGTGTAGTTTTATGTTGGTTTTTAATTTATATACAATGGCCCCTAATGGTTCGTTTTTGACCACAAGTGCCAAGATATAATAAAACAATTGAAAAAAAGACTCAAGATTTCTGGAAAAAAAAAATTGATGTAAATTGATCCAAAAAAAAATGATTTTTTTTTACTTGTCAAGTCTTTTTACTAAAAAAACCTTCATATTCTGTCGATATCAAAATGGAGCACGCACTACGTGAATAAAAATCGTAATCGATATAAATAGAAGCGGTAGATTGGCAATGCAACACTATCTATCAAGGACATAAAAAAAACACAACCGAATTGAGAACCTCCTCCTTTTTTTGAAGTCGGTTAACAAAATACAACATCAAAGGGTCAACTAACAACAAATAAGCTCTATTTTTCTTATATTTTTGACAGATTGCCACCGAGATGCGAATGCGAACGATTCTTGTTGGCCACTTCTTCTTCCCAGCTATACACTAGGAAGTGGTGACTGGCGATTTGGGGGACTGTCTTCATGTAAATTTTGACGTTCAAAAAGTGCTGATTTTTAACCTAGTTTGAATAAATACCTTTTGATTTTGATGTTTGAAAATTAGTAGAACAAGGTATTTTGCTGAAAATATCGAATTAGTTTGTCAGAAAGATTTTCAAAAAATATTCGACACGTATTTTTTCATTTTTTACGTAAACAAAAGATGAAGACGATATAATGCGTTGAAAACTCGCGTGACGTCACTGTGATGGTACAATTTTTACCAGCAGCGACATGAAGTCACGCGTGCATTAATAATTTTTTTTTAGTATAAAATATAACCGACTTCCAAACAAAACACTACAAATTATAAAATAACCTTAATTTCGGAATAATAATATAAAAACCCGCCGAATCGAGAACCTCTGATTTTTTTGGAAGGCGGTTAAAAATACCCTATTGGCACCCAGAATCAATTTCACAATATTAGTTAAAATATTCTAATTTTACCGTCCACCTGGTCAATGACACAACATCTTGCATTCTTTACAGTTCATCGTGGAAATAATAAATTTTATAATATTAATATAATAGTACTATTATTATATAAACCTGAGATAAGGAGTTCACTCTTCCTTATGCTGTTTTCTAAGAGTTTTTTGAACCTTTGACCGACACGAGCGGGACTATGCTCGCATAAAAAATAGGGATGTACCAGTTTAGTTCAATACTATAATATAAATTAATGAAATATTTGTGGATTACGATAGAAAAAATTCAAATTACAAATTCCACATTACAAAATTAGAAAGGAAATAAATGACGAACACCTTGCAAAGTAAATTGTCTTTGTTTTGTTTTTGTTTATTAAACTAACTGTTGTAGTTATGAAACTAAAATTAATTAGACCTAGAAACCTCTGCTCTAAGCAGGGTTCTAATAGGTATAAAGTAATAATAATAAATTAAATCTACAGTATAGTTGCAGTCAAAAATACCCCCTCAACGAAAGCTTCAAAGAAATCAAAGTTTTATACGGTTTTACAGAATCAAGATTACGAGTCACTTCTGCCAGTGATATCATTACTTCAAGACTGAATGACGCAAATGTTAAGCAATTAGAAGTCACTTAAATTACGGAAATCGAGTCTATATCATCATCATCATCTGCCTAGCCTTTCTCAATTATATGGGGTCGGCTTCCAGTCAAACCGGATTCAGCTGAATACCAGTGTTTTACGTAGAGCGGCTGCCTACCAGACCTCCACAACCCATTCACTGGGTAACACGGTACTTCTTTTGGCAAGACTGGAGTCAGATTTACTGGCTTCTGACAATCCGTAACGACTGCCAAAGCCGGGACCAACGGCTTAACGTGCTTTTCGAGGCACGGAGAAAACTAGGTATGTTAAGATGGTCACCCATCCACAGACCAACCTTGGCAAGCGTTGCTTAACCTTGAAGATCGACCCGTGCGGCTGTTATTATTTAGCCACGAGCTCCTCAAATCGAGTCTATATCGATGTTTTGAATTAGAGTAGAATTGCAAGCAGCTCGCATGCAAGTTTTAATTCATTGCGGGGCACGATCGAGCGATTGATAACATTATACTGCAGCAGCCCGTAATGTACTTATGCAACGTGAATGCGAACTGGTTCCAGTATGTACATAACGTAGTGGAAATATGGTTTAAGCCAGCAGAATATCATCATCTTCATCATGTCAGTGAATTTCCATCCACTGCTGAACGTAAGCCTCCCCCAAAGAGCGCCAACCATGGCCTTGAGCAGTCCGCATCCATCCGCTGCCAGCCACCTTCTTCAAATAATCGATCCATCGTGCCACAGGGCGTCGCTCTCACCTAAAAAAAAAATATACTAAATCAAACATTCAAACATTTATTCAAACTAGGCTGAAAATTATCACGTTTTGAACGTCAAAAACCTCGAGTCGGACTCGCACACGAAGGGTTCCGTAGCATAAATCTTAATTTTTATTATTTTTTTTATAGCGGCAATAGAAATACAATCTGTGAAAATTTCAACTCTCTACCTATTACGGTTCTTGAGATACAGCCCGACGGACAGCGGAGGCTTAGTAATAGGGTTCCGTTGATTACCCTTCGAGTGAAAAAAGTGCCTGTGAATGGTTTATTTGAAATAAAAAAAAAAAAAAAAAAAAAGCTTTGAATTTGAATTTGAGTTCGTAAACCTAAAAATGAACAATAAGACAGTCCTCCAAAACGCCCGCCCGTCACCACTTCCTAATGTTAAAAATGGGTAAACGATACTCTACTCTCTACCTACCTTACATTTTTATCTAGGGTCATGCAATTGCACAGTAAAAAATAAAACAAGCGAACCCTGTAACCAGCAACTAGTTAGTTCGACTCCTAATGTTTATCAGGTGACCCCGAACCAAGGAGCAAGAAAAAACTTCAGTCCGATGAATAGCTCTCTGTTTTAATAGATAATGACTGAGTTTGTACCGTTTAATGTAGTTTTATATTGAGTGGAATTAAACACGTGATTTGAAAGGAGTCTATAGAAATATGGAATATTACAATGTCGTTAGAATACCTAAAAAAAAAATCTTCTGGGCACGTTCGCTCCATCATAGACCTCATCTATCGCTTTCCATCAGGCGTGATTGTGGTCAAGAGCAAGACCATTCCTAAATAAAAAAAAAAAAACTTTTTTAACAAAAAATACAACCGACTTCCAAAAAAAAACTACAAAGTATAAAATAGCCTTAATTTCGGAAATCAAGAAAGTTTTTCACTTTTTATTGGTACCCCGCCTAAAAACACCACTGAAAAGTCGCAGGAAAGCAAAATACGCAATTTCGTTTACTTGGATGACAAACCAAATACGTCATCGTAAGTAAACGAATCTAGCTATTTTGATTTAAAAGCCAAACTGCTAAAACAATTTTGATGAAATTTAAATAGGACCAATTTTATAGTAAACCCTTTCAAATGAAATAAGAATTTTTCAAATCGGTTCATAAATGACGGAGTTATGACACACACAAAAAAAAAACAACCGAACTGAGAACCTCCTCCTTTTTTGAAGTCGGTTAAAAATGCCCTGCAGTACGAATCTGCGTGTCTAGGTCGACTCTCTAAGCCCGAAGTATGTAGTTTCGAACTTAGTTCCGGGCGTTTTCTACTCCGTATCACCTAACCACTAAGAATGAATGACAACACGATTTGACTGTAACTGTCAAATCGTGTTGTCATTCATTCTTAGTTCGGGTTCGGGACTAGTCGCAAATCCGTAGGTGATACAGAGTAGATCACGCCCGCAACACAGGCTGAAACTACGGACTTCGGGCTTAGAGAGTAGCCCCCCTGTATGTATCTAACCATGGAACCTCAGGTGAAGTCACCATGACTGTTTAGGTACTTCACGCTCACTCCATACGATGATATTTTGACAGAATATACCGGCTGAAAACGTTAACAGACAGTGTAAAAAAAAATATTTTTCAATGTTTGTTCTTTCGCTGTAAAAAATATGAGATATAAAGCTGAAGCTTGAACGCGCTAATCTCAGGAACTACTGGTCCGATTTGAAAAATTCTTTCAGTGTTAGATAGGTAGCCCATTTATCGAGTAAGGCTATAGAGCTGAGCAGACGAAGTTGCGCGGGTCAACTAGTAGGTAATATAGTTAGTTTGAAACTGAATATCTTTTGAAATTTAGCTATACATGTGTGATTAAAGATACATTTATAAGCTGCAAGAAAAGTGTTCGTGAAATTTTCAATTCATCCGCTTTACGCGAAATTTATTTGATTTTTTGTTATTGTTACTTAATTTATCTCTTCTTTATTGCTTATACAATGTCTGGGTAAGTAATTCCGCCCGATGATTCAACATAACTTCTTAGAAATGTCTCATTTCTTTACGACGATAAAACATTTCTAAGGAATTAAAATCGACTTAATGTGTTCTATGAAGTTGATGTATGTTATTAATCTCAAGAGACATAGTTTTAGAACCTTTTTCAGCGTAAATAAAGTAAATATATATAGAAGGAGACGTAGCAATTAACCCTTTCCAATCCCTACCCAAATCGTAACGGATAAGTCATGCCATTAAAACAAACAGTGAACCTTAAAATACCTAAACAATAAGGTTTTACGGCCTCAACCGTACATAACTTCACACAACTTCCGTATATAATCCTTACATATGAGAATTTTCAACCAATCGCGCGGAAGGTCAAAGTTGAACCGTCCAATCGGCGGGCGTCACCGGGAATTCAAACTATGTAGGTTTGTAGCGAGAGTGAAAGTGCTCCAATCGTACGTGTTCGTTCTATGTGTGGGTGTGTGTTGTACGTGTCCGTGTGTGCGTTATGAATGAAGGCTGTTTTAGTTTATATGTTATATTATTTTGAGCTTCGGGTTTTATCCGCAAAACATGGGATCAGGAAATGTAGGTTAATATGAGAGAGTTCGTGATACTGTGTTTAGGGGGTAAACAGGGCATGATCTTGTATTATTGTGGTATCGAGGTGTAGTCTCTTTACTGTTTACAATGGTAATAGAATAGAATACTCTTTATTATGTACACTAAATAAGTCATAATGTGTTATAAGAAATGAATTAGGTAGGTACTGAAGAGCTAACTACAAATGCTTATGTAAGCTTTGGAAATCAAAGTCAGAATGCTTCAACAACTTTTAAATCTTAATGTGGGTAGAGTAGAATAAATAAGACAGTTTAATCTAGTAATAAGTGAAAAATGTATATCATCATCATCATTATTTCAGCCAATTTCCGTCCACTGCTGAACATAAGCCTCTCCCAAAGAGCGCCAACCATCCCGGTCTTGAGCAGTCCGCATCCAACCGCTGCCAGCCACCTTCAAAAAAAAATCTATATCGTTTTTAGTTATAACCATCTCATTTGTCAATAGTAGTGATTGCCAGCATTATCACCAAAGCTATTTTCTTAAATAGTAATTAATAAAACAAATTACAATCAATACATTTCCTTGACAATATCGATTATGATTATCACTAATAACTATATGTATACCCAAGTTAGTAGAATTACCAAACAATAAAATAGCAGAAATTACAACGAGACAGGATAATTCAAACATATTATAATATACTTACCTACTAAAGGTGGTTATCGCAACAAATCCTTAAAAGGGAGTTGGCCTTTCACTAATAGGTAATAAACTAATTAAACTACTCTGCACTAATAAAGAGACCTCTTGTTACTAACTACTAAGGAAAAGTTACTAAACAATTTAATATGGCCAGCCACCTACAATGACGTAGGTAAACGTCATTGCTAAAAACGGATCCGTTGTGAAAATAGGGATAGCGATATTCGTCTTGTATAGCTCCGTCTCTCTCTTACAATAGATCCATGATGGTACTGGTACGTCACAGTATCTCTGTAAGGAGGACGAAAAAAGAATGTTTCTTCCTTATGGCTTCCTTCCCTTCAATGTGTATGTTCTCATCAGCTCTTCACCAGCTTACAACAGTCCATTGTTTAGGCTTCCTAATCGCATACCATTCATGTACAACTTGTAAACGAATAAATGAAAGACACTAGTCTGCTATATCTTGAAGAGACTTCAAGTTTTACCAACCAATCATACTGCAAAGATCGTTACTAAAAATATATTGTTTTACTTGTTTCAGGTTTACACAAACAAACTAAGAGGACATCTATTATATTTAAGGTTAGTACTGAAATCATTTAGATCTTATTCGCTTGAAATCACACAAAGTAAAAACCTAAGAAGGACCAACTGAAGACTAAAACATAAAAATTTAAAAATAAGAGTCTCCAACAGAAGGACCCCTATCTCCTGCGCGGCAGTTGCACGTTCCAAAGTGTAGATCCTATGGAGGAACTTGCAAGAAACTCCAAGCATTTCATAGCTTTTCATGCTTTCCAGAACACAAAAGTGTTACAAAACCAACGTCCAAACTCCTACTCCAACTCCTACTGAGAAATTACTGATCGAAAAACATAAAAACTCTTTTCGCCAGACTTGGGAATCGAACCTAGAACGCCACGCTTGGAAAGGAGACTTTCAAACCACACGCACAAAGCGTTTTAGGAACACATTCACTGTGTGTACAGCTAAGGAGTGGAATTCCTTGCCAGAGTCTGTGTGTCCAGATAGCTACAACCTGGGAGTCTTTAAGTCAAGAGTGAATAGGTTACTTACCATTAGGTGGGATAGTGGTCAAACGTGTGCCTACCAATGGCCAAAAAAAAAGAAATTGCACCGCTTTTCTGCCATATTATCTCTCACACACATCCATCGTTTCTTTTGCCTAAAATCACGCAAGTCACCTTAAATACAAACACAAAAACATTAGGTACGAAAAGGACCTCTGCATACCCCCAAAATCGAACAAAAACAAGATTATACAATTTAAAACATAATTTCAAACGTTAAAACAGTTAATAAAGTACCTATTAATTCTGATATTGTTCGTTAATGATTTGAGATAATACAGGTCACTCTGATAACATGGTACTAAGCTAGATTGGGTAAAAATTTAGACTTTTTGCACTCAAGATAACCGGTAAACAGTATCTTTTTATATTTGTTATGCGTTCACCTATAACGCATATTTTCTTATCGTCTTGACTTCGGTTTCGGCGATTTTTTATTCAATTGAATACTGTAGGAATTGAGATGAAAGTCACTCTCTGTTTTATATATTTTTCTAGCTGAAAATGTACTTCGTTATAGCAGTTTTAACGTTTTTCCAAAATGTATTTATATAATATGCAATAGGGAATATGCGTGAAAAACATATTTATCATCTATACAGTTTATGAAAAAATATACAAAAATATAATACTAACAGAGAAAATAGAATCAAAATTACTCGAAAAATGACGGAGATATAATTATTTTAAACAAATATATCTGTCCCTCTCGCGAAAACGCTGTTTTCTATGGCAGCTGTATAGGCGTCATAGACGATGACGTCAAAGTTTACATCGGACTTCTCTTTCTAATTGTAATCTTTTTAGCTTTATAACTTCATCTCTGATGAAGGTATTTAAAAAATAATTTCACGATTGTTTACTAGAGCTAATAAGTATTTCATTATGCAAATAAAAAAATTGCATGCATATTCCCTATTCCAAAATGGTCAGTGACATACTCGTATCTACATTATGACTTTTTGCCAATTACCATTGCTGAATGAATGGCACAATGTCTGGAGCGAAATATCTAATATACCTATCCATATGCATACTTCCCTTTTCACACCAGTAGGTACATCATAACTACATATTATAAAACAAAGTCCTCCGCCGCGTCTGTCTGTCTGTCTGTCTGTCTGTCTGTTCTCGGTAAACTCAAAAACTGAACCGATTTTGATGTTGTTTTCACCAATGGATAGAGTGGTTCTCGAGGAAGGTTTTAATATATAAATTGCCAAGAAAAAAAGGGATCCTTAAGAAAATTGCAGCAAAAAGAAAAGTGCTAAAGTAGCTCAGTTAATCACCTCTTCGTGTTTCGACAGTTAATAGATTTTCATACAAATCTTCGAATTCCACGAAATGCAACTCAAGAAAATACACTCGTAACACTACGGTATGGCTTCCCAGAGTAACCCAAATAATTGAAAGAGATCAAAACTACAAATAAATTAACCCGAAAACGACACTTCCGCATGTAATACCGCAATTCAGTCAGTCTCTTCAATAATATAATTCTTCTTGTTCATAATCAAACAAGATATTAATTTCTAAAAACGCAGAAACATATCGAAGGTTGCTCTCAATATTGCACAGATGGTCCATATTGTCCACACAGACCATACTATTTGTACAAGCTGCTATATATTCATTAGATTCACACCCGTATTGACGGACCTTGAGAGGAAAAGCAAATTAAGCATGTGTTTTAGAACATAAGTTTTTCATTGAAGATGTGTAATTATGTTAAAAACAAGTAAGTAATTATATAAAATGAAAAACTGTTGCAAACCTAAAATTATAACCTTAAAAAATAATATCCCAAGTGTTATTTTAAGTGTTTGTTTGCCTCCGTGCCAAATATCATTAAGATCAGTTCAGCCGTTCTGACGTGATTGAGTTAAAAACATCCAAATTAACACATTTATACGAGTAATGTTATACATTAGTATAAAAGTATAGATTAAGTTTTATTTACTATTGATTGGCACGCGTTTGAACACTATCTCACCTGATGGTAAGCGATGATGTGGTCGAAGATGTAGCACGCTTGTCTAGAAGTGATCTATTCACTCTTGACTTAAAAACTCCCAGGTTGTGAGTATAGACGAATGCCACAGTACTGTCAATCATAAAAAAACAGCCAAGTACGAGTCGGACTCATACACGTAGGGTTCCGTACCATGAACATTATTTTTTTATTATTTATTGTCCTAGCAGCAATGGAAATACACATTCTGTGAAAATTTCAATTGTCTACCTATTACGGTTCTTGAGATACAGCCCACTGACAGGACGGACGGACGTTGGTTGCTCTTTGGGTACGGAACCATAAAAGCATTTCTTACTTAGAATTATACCTAATAGGGTAATTTACCCTTAACTGCCTAGCAGAGGTCTAAAAGGTATTGAACACAATTATAGCAGTTCCACTAACTTACTTCCAACGGGTTTATCCCTTCGATAAACGCACAAAATTCCAAAAACTATAAATTCTAGAATACCTAAATCTAAAAGCTGCTGTAAATTAAACATGTTATTATTGAACGACTTCAGTACCTAACGCTTGGAGCCTAACTATATGATAAGCTATCTCGGAGCCTAGGTCTCAGATAAAACGCTAAATTTGCTAAAAAAATACATTGATAACGTCTGGACTATCGTGGTGTAGCGACACCAGTACACGACACACAGTCGTTTTTGTCTAATTCGTTTATTTAATACAAGCTGACCCAAGCAACTTCGCCTGCGTCATATTTTTCGTTACTGCTCCGCTCCTATTGGTCGTAGCGTGATGTTTTATAGCTTATAGCCTTCCTCGATAAACGGGCTATCAAACACTTAAAGAATTTTTCAATTCGAACCTATAGTTCTTGAGATTAGCGCGTATAACCAAACAAACTCTCCAGTTTTATAATATTAGTATAGATTTAATTACTCTCTGGTTCTAGTTGAAATCTAATACAACAGCTTTTCAACTTGTATGACTGATAAGAGCTCGTGGCTAAAAAATAATAGCTACACGTGTCGGTCGACAAGGTTAGGCCACAATTGTCGAGGTCGGTCTGTGGATGGAAGACCAGTTTAAAATACCGAGATTTCTCCGTGTCTCGGAAAGCACGTTAAGCCTTTAGGCTGCCGGTTTGAATTGAATGCTGCTGAACAGTAATACCAGTACCTGAATATTCAAAAAAGTAATAAAATCCGACTTAGATGACGCTAAAAATTACTATCACAGCATTTTAATTTAAAACCACTGTCAGAATTGCATTATTAAGTAAATCCTATTTTGTAATTTTTGACCTTTATAAGTATTGTAGAGCTAATCAAATTCGTCCACGATAATTTTTAACCGATATTCTCAATCTTAGAACCGTTTGTAACACATCATACCCTTAATCCTTTACATAAATCCCTTACATAATGCCCCTAAGTGTCCCATTGACAATAGTGTCGCAGAATAGGCACAAAGTGTCCAATGGTGTGACATTACCGCCACATAACAAATTCTTTGAGAGACCTCGGTGTGACAGGGACCTTATGATTTGGTGCAAGTTAAAAGCTCTTAGAGTTTTGTTTTGTAATTTTTTTAAAAGAAAGAACCAACACCAAGCAAATAAACGCTTGGTTGGTCTACAAAAGTTGTACCTATTGTTAGAATTTCTATATCCGAAAGTCTTTAAGTCAACAGTGAATAGGTTACTTGTAGGCAAGCGTGCTCCATCTTCGACCACATCATCGCTTACCATCAGTTGATATAGTGGTTCAATGCGTGCCTATGAACAGAAAAAAAAATCATTTCGCAAATTATTAAAAATTACACAGTTGGAAATCTTGAGTCACGGCACCATGTCCAGCCATAGTTTAAAGAAAAATGAACTGGCAACGCAGCAGCCGTATATAATATATTGGACTTATATTAAAACACAGGTGGATCAGTAACCTTATGTTCTACCTATTGGAATGGGAATTGTAATCTACCAACTCCATTTTTACAAATAAAACATAGGTATTTGTCATCTTCCATAGCAACGAATAAAATCTTACTAAACATGAATGAGTTGATATTGCTGCGTTATCTTTTAATCTGAGATTAACGTCTAACCGAACCATTGCACTGTAAGTTTTATGTTTAACTAATTAACAAGTAGGAAACAAAAAAAAATCTACATTAGTTTTAGTATCAAAACATGATAAAAAACATTTCCCTCTATTTATCATTTATTACCGATGAAAATACATTATTTCAAGATAATATTAAAGTGGCATCTAAATAAAAGTATGAAAACTGTTTCGAATTATGGACGCGCAATTTTGTCTGCTCCGCTCCTATTGATATCAGCGTGATAATACATAGCCTTCCTCAATAAATGGGCTATCTAACACTGAAATAATTTTTCAAATCGTACCAGTAGTTCCTGAGATTAGCGCGTTCAAGCAAACAAATTAACAAACTTTCCAGCTTTATATATTAGGTAGTAAAAATAGATATAACCGACTTCCAAATTGAAGAAGAAAGAAGTTGGTTACTTATATAACCTAACAACAACACTGGAAAGTCGCAGGAAAGCAAAATACGAAATCTCGTTTTCTTAGAAAATACGAATTCCAGATATTTTAAAACCAAGCTACTAATCCGATTTTGATGAAAATTTAATAAATTAATTTTAATAAATTTCTTTGGGGCCAATCGATCAAAATCGGCATGAATTTGTGCAGGAAAATTTATTCAAAACTAAGTTATCAAATGGAGTGCAGATATAAAATTTCGTATAACCGCTGTAACTTATAACTTGGGTCCAAAATTCTAAACGGCTGTTCTTCAATACAACCGTTTTGTCTCTTTCAAGGAATCACCATTTATCTTTGGTCACATTCAAAATAGCTTTTTGTCTAACCATTATATTTCACACCTAGTATATTATGTATTTCGTTATAAAGAAACTAGATGGAACATTGGAACGTCTATTCTATTATAGGAACATTTTGTTCGTCTGTGCAGATTTGGGACAAACGTTTTTCCCCTTTTCACCTCCTTAAGGCTGACTATCCACTGAAGCCGAAAGGAGAGGAGTAGAGTAGAGCTGTGCTAATATTTATCTACCAATGGAATTTCATGAAATATCCGCTCCGTTTCAGTGGACAGGGATTTGCGAAGTAGTTCAAAAATTCATACTAATGAGGGAAGCGGAGCGAGACAATGGAACCGGCAAGCGGGAAAAAGCCGGCCGCCCGCTCAAATTACTCCTCGCGTGATCTAGCTCCGCACAGTCCGCAACTCCGCTCCGTATTACGCAAACGCTCATCTCCGCTGCCTCGCTCCGCGTCAATGGCCAGCAGGCTTAAGGTTTAATTTCCGAAAATGCCTTCTAAAGGTGCCTGTTCATTACAGCAGAGCGAGGCAGCGGAGCGGAGTAACAGAGAAATATTAACGATGCATGTCAGTCAAAATGACAGTGACTCACGTGGTATGGAGATTTTATGCAATTCCATTGGTTAAAATTTCTCCGTTTCTCCGCTCCGCTGCCTCGTGCTGGACCTTAGTGCAAACCTACTAAAGGGAGGTGAACATTGGGATGTCGGCAATGTTTACACCGACCCCAATAACCAACATAACCATAGAAAGATGATTATTTTAATAACGGAACACAGGCAACGTTTTCCTAGCTCCCTATTTAGGTATTAATTAGTTCCTAATATTGGTATTTGTGCATTTTTATCGTGACCTTATCATGGTTGCAGTTTAAGGAAAACATATTTTAGTTTACGGAAATAGAGCCAAATCGTTGTTGAATAATTTTGTTAGTAAATTATTTACACTTTTTTTTGACGTGATAACGTTTTATATATCGATGAACGCCGGCTGTACGCATGAAAAAGTGTCACGTCCCGCCTGAGCCAAGCGTGTAAGCGAGAGCGCGGAACAAGCGATAGAGAGGCACGATCGGCCTAAGCGTTCGGCTTGTTAGTTAAGAATTCACTTGTTTTCTTATGACGTTCATCATCTGCCTAGCCTTTTCCCAACTATATTGGGGTCGGCTTCCAGTCAAGCCGGATTTAGCTGAATACCAGTATTTTACGAAGAACGGCTGCCTACCAGACCTCCACAACCCGTTAATGGGGTAACACGGTAGGTACTTCATGGCAAGACTGGAGTCAGATTTACTGGCCTCTGTCTATCAATAACGACTGCCAAAGATCTACAAATGACAGCCTCGGTATGTTAAGATGGTCACACGTCCACAGATCAAACTTGGCAAGCGTTGCTTAAGGTGAATGCTCCAGGGTAGCCCGCGAAATTCAAATATTTTTATGTTTTTTGCATCAATATAGCCCTCTAAGTTCATGTAGCTCGACAGAATGATTATTTCTGAAATATTCATTCTGTCGACTACATGAACTTAGAGGGCTATATTGATGATTAAAATGGTTATAATTCTTTAGATAAATACGCGTTATGGTCGCGGATCGTATTTGGTTAACATACAGCTTCACACTGACCGGCAAATTGCAAAAAACATAAAAATATTTGAATTTCGCGGGCTACCCTGGAGCATCCACCTTAAACTTGAAGATCGACCCGTGCGGCTGTTATTATCTAGCGTCTCTTTTCTTATGACGTTATCACGTAAAATTATCGTCCGTAAAACGAGTTTACAGACAAACAATTTTTTATTTGTTAGGTTTGCTCTTGACTCTAGTCTATGTCAGAGATGACAGAGACAAAGTCTACGAATGGAGCGAGCTTACCCAGAAGGAGCCTGTTCACTCTGACTTTGAAGAGATTAGGATTGTAAGCGTTCGGAAACACAGCCGCAGGTTCCGCTCCACTCCTTATATACGCCTTTGTTTCCGTGACGGTAGCTAAACGTTTTCCCTTGTATCACCGAAATCTAATGAAGTTGATAGGTGTAAAAGCCCAAGTGGTCAATCGCGTGCCTATCAATAGTAAAAAAAAAAAAAAAAAATCCTTAATGCCCAAAACTTCCTAAATGCTGGTGGACGATAATTTAGTAAAAAATTGTAAGTAAACTCAAAACAAAAGGTAGTAACGTCATTCAATCATATTATTCGTTATTTGTCGCTTACGTCTGTTTAGAATGGAAATAAATTCAAAGACGTTTTTTTTTGTGTGTTTCTTTTGAACCCAAAGGTTGACTGGTAGAGAATGCCTTGTTGCATTAAGTCCGCCTATGTACCACTATTGTACATGAAGTTTAAATAAATAAATAAAATGTCAAATAAAATAAAATAAGGGTGTCTTAATTTTAGAACTAGTTTCATATAGCAAAATAATATCTTATACTGCTGAAGCTGAAGCTGAAGAGTTTGTTTGTTTGTTTGTTTGCTTGTACGCGCTAATCTCAGGGACTACTAGTGCGATTTGAAAAATTCTTTCAGTGTTGATAGCCCATTTATCAAGGAAGGCTATAGGCTATATAACATTACGCTAAGGCCAATAGGAGCGGAGCAGTAATGAAAATTGTGACCCAGACGAATTCGAGTGGGACAACTAGTAGGTACATATGCTTGAAAAATTGAAATATACTCAATTCATATTCTATGTCCCACGATTGGGCAAAAGGTCTTCCTTGTAGTTTTTCATCGTAAATTTTTCTTCGCCTTCTTCTGCAAACAAAAAATAAATGTTCAAAAATGGTATAACAAAAAAAGTGCTGCGATAGAAAGGTTCATTTCAGCGATATTTAAGACAGACTGACTGAAAAATGAACTCTAAGGTTTCAGGGTCAATTATCAGAAACTTAGACTACACAAATCCACAATCTAGCATTTAACGGCAAACGCGATGTTTTCAGTTTCAGTGCATGCCAACAGGTAACACGATTACCTATCATTGTAAGCTAAGCGTCTTGCTGTCTTATTGTCTAACTTTTGTTTTCAAACTTACGTGTCAGACCAACTTAGTTTTGCGGGCTGAAAATGCTGAAACAGCTCTTGTGTGGAGAGGGGTAAGAGTGAGTGTGGGGTAATGTGGTTGGGGGGTAAAGTTGTTGGTATGAATGTAAGAAATGTACTAGTGAGAACTAGGGGCCATGGAAGGTAAGGTTTGGTCACGTGAGGTGACGTTTGGAAAAAAAAAAATGCGAAGAATTTTTCAGGAGGAACCATGTGTTTATGGTGACAATTTAGGTGTCGTTTGGGCATTTTACTACCTGTTACCATAAATTAAAACATTGATAAAACTTCTTTAATATATATTACATCTGTTTTAAAAGTCTTTTATATGCTACAAACGAAACATTAGTCTGAAATAATAACTCAACGCTACACAAACGGTGGCCAAGAAATAAGTTGCTTTGCAGATGAAATGAGTACAGGTGTGGGTGAATTTCAGTATTTTTCATGAGAAAAACCCTTAGCATCTGACCTGTAGAACTCAGTGATTGGTCAATACCATAATATTAAATAAGACATAATAATATATTTAAAAAAATATTTTGTGTCAATGTTTTTCTGAATTTCAGGCGTCTAAAAGAAGCTCTCATTGAAAAATTCAACATGTAGATATTCGATGTTATACAGTAACAATAAAATACAATGCCCAAAAGCAGAATAGTACATATGTAGACCTCCCACTCACACGCACAAAACGTTTTGGGAACACATTCATAATACGTACAGCTAACGAGTAGAATTCCCTGCCGGAGTCTGTGTTTCCTGATAGCTACAACCTGGGAGTCTTTAAGTCAAGAGTGAACAGGTTGCTTCTAGACAAGCGTGCTCCATCTTCGACCACATCATCGCTTACCATCAGGTGAGATAGTGGTCAAACGCGTGCCTACCAAGTAAACAAAAATAATTAAATCCTAATATTTAAAATTCTTCCGTTACTGAGTGACTGACAGACAACTCACAGCCGAAATTACTGGTCGCAGAAAGCTGAAATTTGGCATGCAGGTTCCTTGAGGAGTTTAGAGAGGAGCACTAAGAGAGGATTCCAAGAAATTTCAACGGAAACGGGAAAAAACGGAAGACGCGCGTACGAAGTCGAGGTAAAAGCAGAAATAAATAAAATCATTTTACCGCGATGGTATACTTTGGTTCAACTTTAAAACTGCTTATGCCGCTTTAAAAAGTCGTAAACATACCCAAATAGAACCGCTATCATCATGCACACAGCCCGTGCATCCGTCCATGGAGATAATGCACCTAATACCTATTAATCATAGTTTTTCTAAGCCGCTATCAGCTGATAAGGCATAGATAATTCAATATCGTAACGCTGGTTTGTATGTGTGGTGTATGCACGACGCTATCTGTTAGAAACAGTATCAAAAAGATTGCACACAGTCACAATTATTTGGGGGGTCGCTTTTGATTTTTTGGTAATTGTACCTTTTATTGGAGAGGGGATATTGCTTGACGTCGTGGCTAGAAAATAACAGCCGCACGGGTCGATCTTCAAGGTTAAGCAACGCTTGCCAAGGTTGGTCTGTGGATGGGTGACCATCTTAACGTACCGATTTTCCTCTCAGCACGTTAAGCCGTTGGTGCCGGCTGTCATTTGTAGATCTTTGGCAGTCGTTACGGATAGTCAGAAGCCAGTTAATCTGACTCCAGTCTCGCCATGAAGTACCGTGTTACCCAGTTAATGGGTTGTGGAGGTCTGGTAGGCAGCCGCTTCACGTAAAATACTGGTATTCAGCTAAATCCGGTTTGACTGGAAGCCGACCCCAATATAGTTGGGATACGGCTAGGTAGATGATGAGATGATTACTTGACGTCAAGATTGCATTTGAGTGTTTTGATTTAAATACAAAGATAAAATGAAAGAGAAAGAAAAATATTTAATCCATCCAAAGGTTGTCTTGAAAAGATCGCTTTTAGCGATAAGGCCGCCCATTGTGTCACCCTATGTAATGTTTTCTTCATCTATCTTTTCTGTAACTTATATGGTGTACATAATAAAGAGTATCCCATTCTATTTCATTGAAACAACGCAAACTTGCAACGGTAAACTTACAAAAATTGATAAACTTACTTGGCATATGTGAATAAAATCTAAGTTATAATTATGTTATTTATAAGTAGATGTCAAAAATAATGTTATTAAAGCAAAAAAGTAGAATTAATTATTTGACAGAATTATTTTAGGTGAAAAATGGAACAAAAATATGTAGACAGAATATATTTAATCCGTCTGAATAAGTATTTTAAAATGGCTGTAAAACAAAAATTAATGTTATATTTCATAGAGCACATACTCGTATTATTAAACTAGCTGTGCCACTCAACTTCGTCTGCGTCACATTTTGCATTAATGCTCCGCTCCTGTTGGTCTTAGCGTAATGTTATACATATAGTCTTCCTCGATAAATGCGCTATCTAACACTAAAAGACTGTTTTAATTAGAACCAATAGTTCCTGAGTTTAGTACAACAAAATTACCAAACAAACTATAATAATATTAAGTAGATAAAAGGGTGGAAGAAAATAAGGTGACAAATGCAATTGATATGCTTCAACAAAAATTTTAAAGTGGCTGTAAAAACAAAAAAAAAATGTTCTTAATTCAAAAGCCACTGATATATTAAATTAATTAGGTCAAAAAAAAAAGAAATAACGGTTCTCTATTCAAAAGATTATGATCAAAGAGCGCTTAGTCCATGGAAACTAAAAAACGTTGTAGTTTTTCTTCTTCTGCTTCGCTGAGCCGAGGGAAAAAGATGGATATAGTTCTGTAATATAGCTGCAGATAATACTAGCTTCCACTTGCGGCTTTGCATGCGTGAAAGTTGGATATCATCCCACGGGAACTTACTCCCGGGATAAATAGTAGCCTATGTGCTGTTCTAGACAGGGGAGTCACTTTTTATTTTTATATTTTACTAGTTGTCGCGCACAACTTCGTCACAATTTTCATCACTGCTCCGCTGCTTTTGGTCTTAGCGTAATGATATATAGCCTATAGCCTTCCTCGATAAATGGGCTATCTAACACTGAAAGATTTTTTCAAATCGGACCAGTAGTTACCCTGTTATTGGGTTGTGGAGTGTTACCCTGTTAATGGGTTGTGGAGGTAATGTAAAATACTGGTATTCAGCTGAATCCAGTTTGACTGGAAGCCGACCCCAATATAGTTGGGAAAAGGCTAGGCTGATGATGGACCAGTAGTTCCTGAGATTAGCGCGTTCAAGTAAACAAACTCTTCAGCTTTCGTTTTCGTTTCTTTCGTTTTGACTTTGACTTAGAGTATATGCATATCTCTGTGCCAAATTTAATTCAGATTCGTTCAGCCTTTCTGGCGTGATTTGGTAAGAAACGTCCATCCATTCAAACATTCACAATTATATATTTCATCTTTACATAATAAAGGCAAAACAAAGTCGCTTTTTCGGTCTGTACGCTTATGTCTTTTTAACTACGCAACGGATATTAATGCAGTGTTCATCAATAGATAGAGTGATTCAAGAGGAAGGTTTATATACGGAAACGGGAATAATGAAATATGCGCTTACGAAGTCGCGGGAGAAAGCTATTAAATAATAATAATAGTAATAAGATAGGGCTGGCATAGACAAAAGCCCCAAAAAAGATAGTAATATAATAATGTAACGTAACAGTTTTAATAACTTACTGACGGTTGTTGGTTAAAAATAACGAATAGTTAAATAACGAATCAGAACAAACAACACATTTGAATAAGTTAAACAAAAAGATTACTGTATAACAGAAAAACAAAAACTTTTTCTTTAGAAAACCTTTCGGCTGTCCCACAATGTACTTACAAAACCAGAAAGTTTTATGAAAGCCTTGCAAAACCTTGAATTTTCCTATCTAAGTACCTACGTTAACAATATAGTACGTAAAGCAAGCTCCCTTTCACAATTCACGAAAAAGCGAAATAATATGAAGCCACAAAAATGGTAGTTCTCAATTATTTTTTGTCTCAACTGTGGAAGTTAGAAACTTTGGGCAGGGTCAAGAAGCCTAAATAATTATAAAAAATATATTAAAACAACATCCAAGCATAAAAACAAAAGTTTGAAAGGTTAAAAGAGAGGTCATACAATACGCGAATCGAAACCTTTTCGTTACTCAACCTTTTCGAACAGTGGTCTTTCTTCTTTTTAAAAAAAGAAATAGGTAAGTTCTTACAACTCTTTGAATTTCGAATACAATATTGTAGGGAATTAATTTGTTATGTAAGAAATATTAGCTGGCAACGTTTTATGAATTCTCTGGCTTCTATGCTACGGTAAAAAAAATCTTGGTTGATTTCAGACCAATAAATCAAGGTATCTCTATTAGTCTAGGTTTTTTTTTATTTGATATGGATTTGCTCTAGTCTATGTCAGAGATGACAGAAACAAAGTCTACGATGGATCGAGCCCAGAACGAGCCTGTTCACTCTGACTTTAAAGAGGGTTTTAAGCGTTCGAAAACACTGATGCAGGCAGAGAGTTCCACTCTTTGCTGTGCGCATTATAAAATACGTTTAGAAACACTTAGTGTGAATTAGTAATAGGTCCACCTAGACTCTAGGATATACCCTAGAGACAAAAAAAATACTCGGAAAAAAACTAGAAATCATGGAGTGTTTTCTCACTTAGTAAGCTTTCAAACACAGTTTGATTTCATCTTTATATACAGTTGTGGTACATAACCGGACTTAAGTTAAGTTGTAAATAACGTCTCCAACTTCATATTTTAGGTTAAAAAGACTACACTGTAATAGACAACAAAAAATAATCATCAGCCGAAAGACGTCCACTGCTGGACATCTTCGCGAAATGTCGCCTCAACAACCGGCCAAGAAAAAAAATCCATGATGAATTTGTGGATGGTGAATAATTTTATTGATGTCATAGTCCATAGCCTCCATTTCTAGGTCTTCACAACTTTTAAACTGGAACACATAACTCACTATTTATCTCCACAATAGGGTAATTGCAATTATTTCAAAAATATAGGGCAAGTATTAAACAATAACATTCGTCTGACACTAAGTATGCGAGACGACAGTTTTTATCACATGCGACCTATTTTCTGTAATCTTTACTTCGTTATTTATAAGTTTTTCTCTTTTATATCTATAAAATAGTCGTGTGATCTTTTACCTATGTTTAAGGCTCAAGTCACACCGAGATGGCAGCGAAGCGGCGAGCAGTTTCAGTGTCATATAATTTTAAACTTTATCTTCATTAATATAACACAGTATCGCTTGATCGCTTGAGAAACTTGAAACGGTCGCGCGGCCGCCCGCGACTCCGCGAGCACCCCTTTTTTTTTCTTTTTTTTTTTTTGTCGATGGCCACTCGCAGTTATCAACCCTAGAGGGTTGTCAACTACTGAACCGGACTTGCCGCGAGCACCCCGACGACTCCCGCGTTTATATGTGTATGTGTGTTTGTATGTGTGTGTAATGAAGATAAAGTTTAAAATTATATGACACTGAAACTGCTCGCCGCTTCGCTGCCATCTCGGTGTGATTTGAGCCTTAAACCTTTTTTTTATTTGAGTTGGGTTTACTCTTGACTCTAGTCTAGGTCAGAGATGACAGAGACAAAGTCTACGACGAAGCGGTTTTTCAATCAATCAATTCATTTATTCAGACAAATAGTTCATTTGTTAGTCACAAAAATATCTTACAAACTATGTTAGTAAAACACATTACAAAATAGCAAAAAATACAAAATAGCACATTACATAAAAGTTGGTAGGTTGGTTAGTTGGTAGTTGGTTGGTTAACTGTATTAGTGTTGATTACCGGCTTTAGCAACCACGGTTTCTGTTCAACCAATCTTCAATCTAACACTTACATAAAAATCTCGTGTCACAGTGTTTGTTATCGAAGTCCTCCGAAACGGCGTGACTGATTTTTATGTTTTTTTTTTTGTGTATATTTGGTAGGTCTGAGAACAGATCGTAGACCATTTTTTATTTATATGGCAACAACGTTTGCCAGGTCACGCACAACCGAAAACTAGTAAATTATAAAATCAAAGCAATTTAAGCTGCACAATTTTTATGAGGGTAGATCTGAAAAAAAAATACAAAAGTAGGTAAACATTATCAACTACAAAGTCCGCGGCTACAGGGAAATATACTAGAAAGTTTTAGTTACCTAGTTAAGTAAAGATAAATAAGTTACCTAGTTAAATGAAGATAAAGAATCTTTATGTGTCTTTTTATTTAAAAACTCAGTTTAAAAATAAAATGCAACTTAAAGAATATAAATACAATAATAACATTTACTAAATCAATTGGACCATTAGTTTAAGCAGTAGTTTATTTGTTTGCCTTTATATAACAACCTAAACCTTTCCAGTATAGTTATAAATGACTACAAATCAAAGTAAATATGTTTATTTTTCAGAATATGTTACAATAGATGTTATAATAAGAAGCATAGTTCCAGCATATCCTGCCATATCTACTTAGCATATCACAATACGGCGTACAAATATTTCTACATGAAAAAAGAAACAACACTAACCAGTTTTCATTTTCCAGATCCCATCACACATGACTCCATAGCCGTCAAGATGGTGGACACACAGCACTTCTGCCTGCGCTGGAACAACTACCAGAGCAGCATCACCAGCGCCTTCGAGAACCTTCGTGATGATGAGGATTTTGTTGACGTCACGCTCGCGTGCGATGGCAAGAGTCTGAAGGCACATAGAGTGGTGCTGTCAGCCTGTAGTCCGTACTTCAGGGAGCTATTGAAGGTGAGTGTGACTATTAAAAAAAAATACATCGCGAACAAAGTCGCGGGCGAAGTGAAGATTTCTATAGAGCAGTGTGGGAAGACTGCTGTTAGAAATGTTTACAATTCTTTTGTAAAGTTATAATGCACACATTAGAAATAAATACGCTGTGCAGTGCAGTGGAAACATTAATATGTTTGTCTGTTTACCAAATATTTTTTTTTTTTTTAATTAAAAATGAAATCTTATGAGTTGCATTATGCGGCCTTGAAATTCCGAAATTTCAATTCAAAACCTAAAAAAATTAAAAGAATATTTTCACACTTTTTACAATTTTGTTTTGTTTGCATAAAATGATTGTTTTTTTGGAAATATTATCTTGAAAAATTGATGAGAATAAAAAGGAAAATGCAAAAACGAATCGATCAACTTTGTCAGGTGTGGGGTTCGAACCCACGCTCCCTCTCGGGAACCAGAGCTTAAATCTGGCGCCTTAGACCACTCGGCCAACCTGACTTGAGAAATATTATCGAAATTTACCTTCCCCTTCTAAGTACAACTTAGGTTGTCTATGTGAGTTTTATTAAATTGATTTTGAGGTGAACATCATTTTCAACAGCAACAAATTGCCATTCTGACGTCATTTGCTCGTAAATTATAAAACCGTTTATAATCGATTTCAGTATGTTTTTACCCGTATTCTTATATCTATGGGTATAACCATTGGATAAAATCCACCCACTCGCAATTTACAAACGAACATTCTAGGTATATTTTATACTTTTTAATCAGTTTTTCGCCTATAATCCGAATGGGCAGTGTTACCACACCCAATAAATAGTAGAGTGGGTTGAAACAGTCCGACTAGAGCTCTCCGGCTGAATATTTTATATTCATTCCATAGTAATTGGGTTTTTGTTTATTTATCTGATAGCTGTATGATATTTTAAGCTATGGAGTAATTTTAGGATCTTTTGATATAACGAATTTGTATTTTGACAATGTTTTGGTTGTTTTAAATTCAAAGTTTGCTGTTCTTGAATCAATTAATATTGAATTTGAGTAAATTATGTTTATTTGATTTATTAGCTATGAATACAAATTATAACTTAACCTTCATAACAGTTTTAATTGCATAACAAAAAAGAAAATTTTAACTATCGAAATTCAGATTTTAACACTCAAGATCCGTAAGTCCCTTTCAGGACAAAATCGCCCCAACTGACACTCGCGTAAACGTTATTCGTAGGTATCTTGCGTTTACCTCACTTGGACTTACGAATACTCACTCAAACTCAGCAATAAAGGCCCTCTTACCATCAACCTCGTCAGCAATAAAGGCTCTCTGCATCTACCACGACAGCAATAATGACCCTCTGAATCTACCACGACAGCAATAAAGGGTCTTTATTGCTGTCGTGGTAATCTTTCTAATTCTGCATTTTTTGCACCTTTTTATAACTAAGGAAAAAGCGTTTTACTAGCACTACTTCTAACGCCATCTATATCCTAATTAAGTAACTTTTTTTTAAGTAGTTCTCTCCTAAGAAATATTCAATATTAACCGCCATCTTCTCTTCCCCAGTCAACACCATGCAAGCATCCAGTGATCGTGCTGCAAGACGTGGCGTTCACAGATCTGCACGCGCTGGTCGAGTTCATCTACCACGGGGAAGTGAACGTGCACCAGAGGAGCCTCTCCTCCTTCCTCAAGACTGCTGAGGTGCTCCGCGTGTCTGGACTCACGCATAATGAGAACGCCCAGGGGGTAAGTTTCTTTACAGTGGGGAAACTGAGTTTTAGAGTGGGGTAATTGAGTTTTGAAGTGGAGTAATTGAGTTTTAGAGTGGTTTAGCTGATTTTTGTAATGGGGTAACTGGGTTTTAGAATGGGGTAACTGAGTTTTAGAGTGGGTTAGCTGAGTTTTATACTGGGGTAACTGAGTTTTAGAGTGGGGTTACTGAATATTAGCGCGGAGCGGTAGATTTTTAGAGTGATGTGATTGAGTTTTAGAGTAGGTTTGTTACAAGTTTTGTCAATATATCTAGTACAGTCAGCGAAAAAAAAAAACGATTAACGCTGCTACTTTTACAAATGATCTAATTTGACACAAAATGCTAAGCTGAGCTATGAGTTCATATTATTTTACTTCCACTCCTGTTACTGTTTAAATATACTTTTTTCAATAGTTAAGATTTAGAAACCTGAAGAGTTAATCGGCTTTTGTTGCTGACTGTACTTTAGAGGTAGCTTTGGTAACTGATTCAAGGCAAAGTAGAGTTGACAAAATAATATAAATCAAAGAATTTGATAAAAGTTGAATATTTATCTGCTTATGTAAGTTTAGAAACAACGTGGTCATTAAAATTACCTACCTACCCCAATTTGATAACAGTTGTAGCAAAAGAAAAATTTTTTTTTTCATATTGTTATTATAAAAACGATATCTATCTTCATTAATAACTTCACAAAACGTCTTACGATTCCTCTCACAACGAGTTTTTTTTATTTATTTTCATAAATCTATAAATTCAAGGTTTTTTTTAACACTTGTTCAAAGTTACAAACCGTACTAATTAGCCAATTGATAATTAGTACGAGTTTAAAGATATTCATAAAACTGACATTTTCTACGTGTTTTTTAGTTATTGGTCTGTAAGTATGTAGATTTTATGATAGGTAGCTACGGTCTACAAACAGTTACAAGGCCTATATATAGTTTTTTTATGCAACTCTATAATTTCTACTAAGCTATAAAGACCAAACCAAATGCGTACGTATTACTTTACCAACCTGAGAATATAATATCTAGACGTTTTCCCAGATTTGATAAAAAAAATTGGTTGTCTATAAAGTCGGTTTACGGACGAAAATTTTACGTGATAACGTCATAAGAAAACAATTGAATTGTTAGCAAACAATCCGAACGCTTAGGCCGATCGTGCCTCTATCGCTTGTTCCGCACTCACGCTTGCGGAACGTGACACTTTTTCGTGCGTACAGCCGGTGTTCATTGATTTAAAAGACGTTATCACGAAAAAAAAAAATTTTTCATCTGCATTTTAGGATCTGCATTCGAGGGTTAAAATATTTTATAGAAGACAGCAACATGCGAGATGTTGCTGTCTTCTATAAAATATTTTTAGAACATTTTTTTTTCAAACTTGAGTTTCCTGTCTAATACACTCTCTCCCCACAGCCGCTGCTGCAGCCAATGCGCGCGCCCTCCACGACATCGCCGCACACGCCGCCCCACTCCGCGCACACTACGCACATCACGCACACGCCCACCTACGACCGCCTGGAGGAGGCCCTCCTCCAGCCCTCGCCGTCTGTGCAGCAGCTGATGCGCCGCACTCCGCTGCCGCCGCGCCGGCTGAGCCGCTCCGCCGACAACAGCCCCGACGTCATCAAGCGCCCCCGCCACGACAACAACAACGAACAGCCCCAAATACACGCCACTGACTTCTCAACCAAGAACAACACTCACACTCGTGGACATAACGAGACCGGGAACAATGGCAATGGGATTTCTAACAGCAGTTCATCGCCGTCTCCGAGACTGATGGACGATGTGAAGAACGAGCCCATCGATATGATCTGCCCCTCGAACCCGGATATCGACAGGAGCACGGACGATACGCCGCCGCATCATCACAGACCACTTGTGAGTTGGTAAAATTACCGCCATTTGGTTTTTGTTGTAATAACCAAAAAAAAAAAAAAATTATTATTATTATTGCCGTATGGTGCCGTAAAGATTAGTGCCGACCCATCACTTCCCGTGGGTGTCGTAAGGGAACACCATACACTGCGATCGCCAACCCGCCTGCCTTTGGGGGAGGCCGGTGTCCAGCAGAGGACATCTTTCGGCTAATATGATTATGATGGACTTATATGGATATCAGGCTACTTTGGGCCATAGATTTATACCTTTACTTAAACATTAGATATTGTAAAACAGTTTTGGTTAGTAAATGGAAACTTAAACCTACGTTAGTAAAAACTTCACTCAGTACTATTTCATAGTGCGGCCCAGCGGCACTTTTCCGCGGAAGCGACGGCGGCGTTTTGGAGATGAATGTTGGAAGGTGCTGTGAAGATGGGTTCGATACCTAACTTTGGGCTGTTCAATAAACATGTTACTTGCCTGTTTATATTTTGATAATCTCGTAAACTTTGTTATTTTTACGACAAATCATAAGTATGTTGTAAATTTTCTTACGAAAACAGAAGAGTGAAACCATTTTTGTTATTACATTTACGTAACAGACTGAGCACCTTCTTTTAGACATGCTGATACTGAAAAGTATTTCCATAAACTTAATAAAACTGCTGAAGCACTAGTCACTTTGGGTTTGACACCCATTAAAATTCTGCTATACGTCATGTCGTTTGAAATACCTCTAGCGTACTCGTGTGTACTCAACTCGAAGATTGAATAAAATAGGGGAAATCTTGGGTTCAAATCCTAAGTAGGGAACTCATGTTGGGATTGTAAGCTGTCGTAAACATTATCGATGGTTTATCCCATAGGTACCCCATGGGGGTATTCCGTCCATAGATTGCGTAAAAAAAAACATCGATGGATAGATGAAATATTCGTTATTGTACACCATACCCCACGTAATTCAGATTCAACAGCTCAATCCTCGAATCCAGGAAGCTCATAAATGCGAAAGTAACTCTGTCTGTCTGTCTGTCGCGCTTTCACGTCAAAACTACTGTACCGATAATGAATTTTGGTACAGAGATAGTCTAGAGCCTGAGAAAGGACATAGGCTACGTTTTATCTCAGGAGTTTTTTCCCTAGGGACCACGCAGTACGCTGGCAGAAGCTAGTATTTAAATAACTTCTCATAACAAATTAAAACAATCCGAATCTGAAAACTGAAACACAAGGAAATCTAAATTTCTCATGAAAGAACTGATAAAACAATAGTTATGTATCATTCAACTTGATTTTGAGAAGAAAACTACTTTCAATCGAATTCGGGTGTCATTTGGTTTGACGAACAAAAACTGCCAGTATCAACAAATTCCTGAATACTTAGTAATATAAATACAAACATTGTCGAAACTACTAATAAGCAATATTATCGTATTACGTTTATAGGACTTACTTCACATTCTATGTTTATTCAAAGAATCGATCGATTGGCCAATCAATAATTTAGAACGTTGTACTACTAAAACATTTAGTTAGCTATCGTAATATCACGAATAAGTGTTGGCAATTGGAATAGACTATAGAACAATATTATTCAATCTTGAATAAGCATATTAAGTTTCTGTTTTGGAACAGAAATTTAATAATCATCTTCCTGCCCTTACCCCATGTTACTTGTGATCGGCGAAACACGTTTTTGTCTTCCATTCTGTTCTGTCAGCCGTCACGCTATCACTAACTCCCTTCTCTTTCATATTATCGTTCCTCACACAATCACCCATCTTTCCTTTGATCCCTCTCCCTCCATCCACATTTATATTCATAACTCTTTTAGTTACATGCGTTTCATCTCTCTTCTTCTCATGACCATACCAAGACAAGCGGTTCCCTTTCAACTTTTCCGTCACTAGCGCCACAGAAGTTTAATATGTACTTAGATGAATAATATCTGATTACGATTTCACCTATTTTTCAGTAATTTCATTCTAAGATTCGATTATTTGAAATGATTAATCAGCAACTTTTGGCTATTTAAGATTTCAATAATGTCCCTGGGCTCTTGCCAACCAGGCAGTATATATGTGGTACCTAGCGTAAAACCGGGTGCGAGTCGGACTCGCCCACCGAGAGTTCCGTTCAAATTTGTAGGTAAATATTACTTTAAATAAGACTATTTTTTATGATCTAATTACAAATGTATAGTTTTCAGACTTTTTAGTTGTAATATAAGGCGATATTACTGGCCAAATTTGAAAGTTCTAGGTCAACGGAAAACACTCTATAAATTTTAATTCCCTTGAGAGTGTCGAAATATACGTAGGATTACAAGAACTATTTCATTTTTTTTCACGAATGTCATTTATCCTACCGTATCAAAACAATTGACAATCAATACTTGACAGCATCTCCAGTGAAATTCTTTTTGACAGTTCTTTAAAAATAGAACACAAAGTGTCCAAAAACTAACTAACATTCGAATAGGAAATCCCTTTCAAATTCAAAGATCGAATTGGAATCATCTGTTTAACCGCTCATACAGCCGCTAATTCTACTTTTTTTTTTTCACTCCATCCATACCCACAAAAATTCTTGACCAGAGAGGAAAATACGATCCTGCAGCCTCGAAATATCCAAAGCCATAAACAAGCAATACTCCTTAGTGCCAGTACCGCGTATTAGTGAGCTAGACACTAGAATTTGTACCCGGAACCCGATGGGTGTCAAGTACGCAGTGTCAGGTATTCGTGACGATGATAACATTGTTGTACGTCTAATGAGGCACTGGGTTAGGGACCTTGACACTGAATCAGGCGGGCTTCGATTTTTAAATGGTTTTGGCGGGATTTTTGTCAGTTTTTGAGAGCAGAAATAAGCTGTGATTTAGAAGTGTAGAATTGAATTATAGGGCTTCTGTCCTTTGCCCTTATGATTGGCGAAAGTTACCTCAAGGATACATACTCCCAGTATGTCATATTCCAGGATTTGGTCTAGCATTGTGCCGAGTTCCATTCTAATCCGTCCAGCTGCTAAGACGTGAAAAGGTAACAGATTTACAAAGTTACTTTCACATTTAAAAGATTAACTAGCTTTTGCCTGCGCATATTCCGTTTATTCTCGTGCCTGTAAGAATATCGAGAGATCCTCTCTTAGTGCTCCCCTACACTCTCCAAGGAACCTACATGCTAAATTTCAGCTTTCTGGTCAGTAGCTTCGTCTGTGCGTTGTCTGTCAGGTACTCAATTAGTAACGGAAGATTTTTTTATATCAGGTTGAAGTTCCTATAGATTTATTTTGGGTTTCTTAAACATCGCCCACGGGAAAAACAAATGTCAGCATGGGTTTAACCCAAACCTATTTTCAGTCGATTTTTCCACTAAAAACACACACACAGCAGAAATGTTAATAAAATAAAATACTTATAATATCAGCAATCATTTCTAATTCAGTCCATTTCTCAAAACTTCCTCCAGATATACATTTAAGTAACAACCAAAAACAAGCAATTCGAGAGAAAACAAACCTCTTTTTTTAGAAATAAAAATGTTCACTAAAAATAAGATCCCATTCGGAGTGAAGTGCCCATATTTTTATTAAGGCGAAACTTTAGTTATTTCGAAGTTAAATTGGTGTAGCTTCTAATAGTTGACGACTTCAACCGACTTCTGTTAATAACGCCTTCTTGTAATAACCTTACGAGATAACGATTTACATTTTTCATTTTGTAACAGAGAAGTAGATTTTATTTAGATCACATTTTTAAAACAAATTCATACTTCCGAAATCATCATCAATCATCAATCTATCTTATCTATATCCATACTAATATATAAAGCTGAAAAGTTTGTTTGTTTGTTTACTTGAACGCGCTTGTATTATATATGTTATTTCTTTGTATATTTATTTTTTCCGAAAAATATTCTATTTTATATTTTATTTATTTGCTATACACCTACCACAGGGTGTTTCTTTTTAACCCAAAGGTTGACTGGTAGAGAATGCCTTGTTGCATTAAGTCCGCCTATGTACCACTATTGTACATGAAGTTTAAATAAATAAATAAACGCGCTAATCTCAGGAACTACTGGTCCGATTTGAAAAATTATTTCAGTGTTAGGTAGCCCATTTATCGAGGAATATATCGTCACGCTAAGGCCAATAGGAGTGGAGCAGACGAAGTTGCGTGGGTCAACTAGTCCTAATACATAAAGCTGAAGAGTTTGTTTGCTTGAACCTGCTAATCTCAAGAACTACTGGTCCGATTTGAAAAATGATTTCACTGTCCTATAGCCCATTCATCGAGGAAGGCTATAAGCTATATATATCATCACGCTAAGGCCAATAGGAGTGGAGCAGACGAAGTTGCGTGGGTCAACTAGTCCTAATAGGTATATAAAGTTCTTTCGTCACTGATTGAGTGACTGGCAGACAAACGCACAGCCAAAACTGCTGGACGTAGAAAGCTGATATTTGGCATGAAGCTTCCCTACTCTCCGTAGGGGAGCATTCATAGAGGATATTTCAAAATTCCTACGGGAACGAGAATTAACGGGATTTGTTCGTACAAAGTCGCGGGCAAAAATGCGAAAGTGAGTTTTTGTGTATAACGTTTTCACGCCTAAGTCGCTGCACCGAATTTGAAGAAGTTTGTTATAGAGATAGATGAGACCACGGAGATCGTTATATGCTACTTTCATTTTCCGTGAAACTTTATGAACACGAGCGTAGCCGCGTCTAAAAGTTAGTAACCAAATAACCACATTTGGAATCGACGCCATAAAAATATTAGCATCCTGTGCGTAAGGTTTCAGATTCGACGTGTTCTAAGAAATAAACAAATATAAAGCCTAGTAACTAACCAACATCATATCATCATATTTCGTCCTAAACACGTCCAAAGAGTAAGGTGACTTTGGGCGCTACTTTAATGCCTAATGTCTGCGTTCCTCAGGGAGGAGGACCGCCGTCGCGCGGAAGCTCGGCTGACGCTGAAGAATGCACGCCACCGCCGCACCCACCGCCGTTCATACAGCCACCCGACTCTAAGCTCTTCAACCCGGCGAACACATACAACTTTACTATGGAAGCTCTGTCGCATCCTTCATTGACTGGTAAGAGGATATTCTGATACGTTTTTGAGTATTTTACCCGTGGAAATGATTAAAACCGAATATGTATAGGATTTGTGATTGGTTTGTTTGTGTCGGCAATATAGATGGGAAAAGGCTAGGCAGATGATGATGACGTAAAGGATTTGTGATCGCAGAAAGAAGTGAAAAATGGAAGGATTGCAATCACATTTATTTAGAAACAGCATCTACTAGTTTCAGTCTAAATACACAAAACAAAATCTTGGAAACTGGACATCAACAACTGCTTGACTCTAATAAAACTACCAGCGGGACTTTTTTCAGTATTCTGTTTTGTGTTTTATATTATTTAGGAAACAATTCAATAATGACTCTCTTCTAAATAACGATTTTGCAATTCTACACTTTACATTTCCTACAGATTTTTAGCAAGTAGCCAGTATTTGTGAATGTTCGTTTTAGTTTTGGGACTATCGAAAGAATTTAAGACGTCTTGATGATTTTCATGGTTTTATATTTGATGAAAATAAGATGGCATATGAACTGTGTGATGTTTGCAGGTCTCCAAAGTCCATTGGCTCCGGACGGCATCGCAAGTACTTCCCAAGGTGAGTGCCAGCTTGTCTAGCAACGAATTTATTTTATTGCATTACTACATATATTGAGACAAACGATATTTTTAATGCACTGTCTGTCGTATGCCACCATCACCGCTTCCTCTCTGCTCTGTCATATTAGGTTTATATATCATTATTAGGTTTTTTTATTTAATTTTTTTACAAATGTATGAGGCAATTATCACGTGACATATATTTTATTTCTATTAATATATATCTATATATTACTATAATTATATACTATTAACCTTGTATATGTCTTCATTTGTGCTCTGTGTTTCTGTATTTAAATTAATTAATGTTAGCTTTTTGTGTTATGGTTCGATGGAGACGCGCGTAGGTATAAAATCAATCGTTTTTTAATTTTCAATGGTTTGGAGTATCTGTACGATTGGGACGAATGTTTATCATTGAACCAAAACGCAATGTGGCGTGCATGTAACTGTTACTGTAACATAGTGTAATGTAACTCTACAAAGATATGCTAGCTTGTTTTATAGATGTTAAACGAATTGTGTGCTAGGAAAACCCCTCACTCCCATGTCTCCGAATCAGGTTTTTGTTGTTACTTTTTGTTCCATTATTTTTTATTCAAATTCTCTCATTATTTCAACAACCATTCCACGGAAATAAACAAATTGTTAACGAACGTAATTGTACCTACACGAATTGGCTGTAAACATTACATTCAAAAATTTGTAAAGAAAAAAAACCTACTCGAAAATAAGAAGAACCCACAAAATTAGCTTCCGAGAAATCCAATCATAACTTCGATATAAAAGTTGAGCGAATTCAGTAAAAGTTGAGTTTACTTATTGTCCCGAGCATAGCGGATCTCATGAATCATTTCTAAATACAGTATCGGGTTACACTCGATCACATTGTCTTGGGAAACGGAAAATATAATAACAGGGAGATCGGACAATGGATTTTTAGTAATGGTTACTTGGTGTCGGTTTATATAAAATACGCTCAAATTATTTCATTGAAGAATTAAAAACGCTTTTGTTCGGGAAATTTGAAACAAACGTTGCGCGCCTCTGTTATGACAACGGACCATAGACATCACACAATCATTGCTGAGCTTTACTAGCGAAGGATAGGCGACAATATACTAATACCGCTTGCATCCCGCGGCGGGACCTGTCATCGTGCGGGGGGTGGCGGTGCTTAACGGAGGCTACGATACGAGAGTGCATTAAACGCGAGCGTCGACGGGGCTAACTGCTTGTGTTGTACCAGGTGGCGCCCGCACCCCCCCAGAAGATTACCGCTGTGAGCCATGTAACAAGAGCTTATCGTCCCTGACGCGGCTCAAACGACACATCCAAAACGTGCACATGCGTCCGTCCCGGGAGCCCGTGTGTAACATTTGCCGGCGGGTGTACTCGAGCCTCAACAGCCTGCGCAACCACAAGTCGATCTACCACCGCAAGCAGCAGCAGCCGGCGGCGCCCGGGCCCTTCTACTCCGTCAACTGACGCCCGCCCCGCCGGCCCCGGCGCGCGCCCCTCCCCTTGCCATTTGAAGAAACCGAGCTGCCATCCTAACCACCTTAAACGCCATACTCTTGCCCCTAGAATTCGTTAAGTTTAAACAAAATTGTAACGCGATATGTTCCTAACATTTGTATATAGCATAGTAATGCATGCGCATCGCAAACTTTATCTATATGTATGTATACTTTATTACTCTCACTGAACGTATCTAACGCTTGGTGGCAGCGCGGCGCACGTCGCCCTCGGCCACGCTGCGCTGCCATCCTCTATGGAACCAATTGGGACATCTGATCGGTACACGCATAACCACCAACCGTTTTGTAAAAAGCGCATTAGTCAAATTCGTGAAACACGTTGAATTGCCTCTACTAGGTTCAAAATTGCCACCGAAACAATAGTGGTACATACTTGTGCCAATTGGTTCCGTCACTTGGGACCCGTCGGAGCGAGCGGTCGCATGGTGTGGGTACGGCGGGCTCGCTCGCTGTTGACTAATGCGCTGATGTTGGTTGTTATGTGTGGCGCAGTTGGCCCACTGGGCGCGGGGCACCGCTGCGAGGTGTGCGGCAAGCTGCTGTCCACGCGGCTCACGCTGAAGCGACACACCGAGCAGCAGCACCTGCAGCCGCTGCACTCGGCGCGCTGCTCCCTCTGCCACAAGGTGTTCCGAACGCTCAACTCGCTCAACAACCATAAGAGCATCTACCACCGGCGCCAGCGCGGCGCGCCGCAGCAGACTCAGCCGCAGAACCTCACCACGGGCGCCGACGCCAAGGTCGCCCCGCCGCATCACAACATCGACTTCTACAAGTTCAAAGACCAGTTCAACGTCTAAGGACGTCCCCTCGAACGTTTTCTTTTTTCAAAATCGATTATTCTCTATTTAAAAAGGAAAGTTACTATTTTATTTTTTCATATATCTTTTTTTATTTCCGTAACGAACGGGACTTGTATATTTTTTTGTTTTTCAGATTATTTTTCCTCTATGAAATATTTATTTGTGAACTTTGAACTTGTAAGTAAGTAAGGGTTGACATCCACTAACATCACAATATTTAATGGCTTTCTGACATTCCACTTGTTGAAAGGTCGGGCGAGTTAGATCGAATTTGAAATATGTTTTTTTTGTTGAAATGTTATTGATCGATTGCGCCCGGAGAGTGCAATAACTGCGGTATAAAATGATTCCTGAATTTTTACACTATGTTAAATGTGCGACAATAAGGCGAAGAGATAAAAAATAATATTTTGAGAAAAGATGAAAAATCTTGGTGCTGTAAATTTATATATTAGGCTTAAATTTATATAAAAGAAACGGTGTTCGTGTAAGTAACAGAAGAGGCATACTGTTTTCAAATTGTGTTCATTATTTTCGGCAATTATTTATTCTGTAATTTATCTGTATGATCTCAATCTTAGATATTTATACGAGATTACTAAACGAAAATATGTAAAAAGTATAAAAACTATATACACAGATATATAATTGGCTTATGAGGCTTTCAAATTACTATTTTTATTTTAGGTGTTTTATTTTTTCATTTTTAAGACTGAATTCAGGATATAATAGCACCAATAGAATGAGATGAAGGATTGTTTTTTGCAAAAAATATATATATTAACCCGCAGATAGCACCAACTCAGAAATATACCGGACTTTACGTACACAAACCAGGAATACATACATACAGCAAACCGACTCAGACACATACAGAAAACTTCTCGCTTTCTTTTTGCAGTCGACATTTTATATATATTTTATAAATTTATTTATTAATTTACCTTGTTTGTCGACTTTTATAAATCCTTTGCTGCCTTTTTATTATTTTTATTAATGACAAACAACCATCAGTCTACGAAAATTGCATTTTACAAAGTGAATCGCGAGGTGCCATTTTAAATTAATATGGCTATTTTATTTTTTAGTTTAGTTTTTCAAACATTAGTTCTTAACGCAATCTTGTGTTCGTTTCTATTATTATTATTTCGTTGAGCCTTTTTAGGGTAGTTTTTTTTTTCAAATAATAATATTTTTCGCTTTTTACCGACCTACTTGTACTCGTATTTTTTGTACATTAAACACTCACAATTTGTTTTTGTTTTGTACAATTGTAATTACACATTATTATTATTATTATATTATACATAATAGGTAATAGAAAAAAAAAACAAATTTTTAATAATTCTCAGTGTTAAATGTTCCTAAATTTCAACTGTGTGAACTTTTCAACTATTAATGTTCCGAGCTCGATGTTAATTAGTAACGGAATTTAGCTTGCCATAAAATAATTTTAGTATATGTCTCGATATTGGGTGACGAAACTTCAACGCGTCAGAAGATTATGGTGAGTGAGAGAAACCCTGCAAAATATCATGGAAGTTCACCTTTGTGAAAATCGTATAAACAAGTATAATGATTGGAAACCAGTGAAACCACTCGTAAATAAAAGCTGTTAAGATACGAGTAGCATACAAACAAAAAAATCTGATTTCTGAGAGAAAGAAAGCAGCTAGTAAAGACTTGTTCTATTTTTAAATATTCCCTTTCGCGTTAAAGTTCAATCATCCAATAATTAAAATAACGTGCGTCTTTTCTTTATGGAAAATATTCTAGTTCATGAAACATCACTATACCGACTTTAAAAAGTCGAAAAATATCAATATTGTTAAATTTTCATTTTATAGCAATAAGGGAACTTTAATTGTAAATGTTAACATAATTTATTATAAAATGATATACACCCTAAGTAAGATTAGTGCCTGCTTCATATTATTGTGTTCTTATTGACAAAAAAAAAGACATATTTTGCGTATTTTTTCGTAAATAAGCATTAGTGGGTAGTGTTTGACACACTTTTTACCTAGAAGAAGATGCTTTACCTTCAAGAACTAAGAGGCTTACTGAAATGCTATATGTTATGAAATTCTGTTGTTATTGCTAGATACATAAATGCTTAGCCATTACTTGTTTAGTTAATTAGTAAGCTTTATTATAATAGTTTGGCCAATTGGAAGACTAGAGATTTGGTGCTAAAAGGAACGATGTTCGTGCTAGGAGAGATAAGGGAAACGAAAAGGAATCTAAATTTTTTCTAATATTTCGCAACATTCCGTGACGAAAACGAAAATCATTAAAAAAATGTTAAGTTTTTATTTGCGTAACATTGCAAAGTTTGAGCCGTAGGATTGTTGTTTTTTGATTAGTAATTTAGTAATAGTTTTCTTGTTAATTTGGGTTTGGGAAATTAAGTTAGTTAATTAAATAGGATTAAGGTTTATCTGAATTCATATAGATAATAGAAATACATGTTTACTTTACGATTACAGGGATGTGCTGCAAAGGCAGTACGGTATTTCAGCTATTTTCAGTATAGCAATGAAAATTAAGAATTTATTTAGTAAAAAAAACTTGTCTGGTTGGGAAAAATTTTGCCAAAATAATAAGCGCTATAGACTGATTAGAGTAAGAACGCGTTTGACTTGTACACTATTAGGCGTATTTTATAGATAAAAAATGTACATTATTTACTAAATTAATTGATAATTTTATAAAAAAAAAAATCGAGAAAAGTTGTCGCACAGAAGGCGGTCAAAGCGTGTTTAATTTTGGTATTATAAGCTCGAAATTTATTTGTGATTTCAAATGATCTTTTGGTTCGAAATTTTAGGTGTTAAGTTATTTTGGGATCTCGAGAGGCTAAAAGCCTCGGGTTTGCAAGGGTTAGAATGACACCGTGTTCTAAGGAGCAGAACACATCCCTGTCAAAAACTATATTAGTTAGGATCTTAGCAAGATTAAGACTGTTTCTGTGACCTGTTTAAGTTTTTATCTTTCTAACGAGTTAAGAATTTTTTTCAAACTCGCTCGTGTGCGTGCGCGTGCGTCGACTTTATCCAATGTGTTCTTATACTTCTTGTTGGCATTTTTACTTATTTTATAAGGAATCTAAATTAATTTATTGGTTGTTGTATTGAAATTTTATATATTTTTTTCTTAAATTATTGTTCTACTATCCACGAATCTAGATATTTTTTTTTGTTAACAAATTGGCATCTGTGTAATGCAGTCCATTAGATTTTAAATATTATTCGAGATTGTGCCAAAAACTACGGTGTTTTGATGTTTTGTCTTCCATTTTGAGGCGAGTTAGTCTTGAACGTAGCGTGGAACGCCAAAAATAAATAAATTATTTTAATGGGCTGCACTTAGTTATACTCTAATATTAAAAATGATTTCGCAACACTATATTATATATTCATAAATAGTTCTTTTCCTTCCTTACTTTTTAAATTAAAAATAATTGAAGTAACTACTCATAAAATGTAATCGTTAAACCGAACTTCATAAATCCTAATATTGATGATAATGGCGTTTTTAATAAAAACAAATATACAAAAAACAATATTGCCAGTTTTATTAGAAAATCCTTTAACCACCCGAGTATTTATTTGTGTTTTTTTTATGAAAGAATTATGAGCTTTTTTGTAGAAACAGTTAGATAATTTTCATAGTGCACTGTTTTCTTTTTTTTTTATTAATTTCGAAACACGCTTAGCATATCTAGTTTTCCCGCCTAAATATTTATTTTCCCGCCTCAACGCATGCTGACTGTTAACACCCTCACGTGCCACTGTAGCTTCGCCATCATTTACATTTATTTTTCTATTTTATTTATCATTTATTTTAGTCACACTTTATTTTGTTTTTTCTTAAAAAAGAAAAAAAAAAACTTGTCATAATGAGATCCCTGGAATAGGTTTAATTTTTTTTTAATTTATACCGCGTTCGGGGAGCAACCCCATATTTTTTTGTTTTTTTCGGTCTGTTTACAGGTAAAAAGTTATTCTCGTGCTCTTTGTGCGGGAAGGTTCTGTGTTCAAAGGCATCACTGAAGCGGCATATCGCCGACAAGCACGCCGAACGACAGGAGGAGTACCGGTGCACGATATGTGAGAGGGTATACTGCTCGAGGAACTCGTTGATGACCCACATATACACCTACCACAAGTCGAGGACAGGGGAGACAGATCAAATACGGTTTTTTTAGTGACTACTCGGACGGAGTTGGCGCGGCGTGCGGCAGTATTCATCTAGCAAAGAGAATCTACACGAGCCCAATCTACGTGAACCCGCCGTACATAGCAACACTCATAAAGGTTAGATATTGTTTATAGAACCAGAAACAAATTAGAGAACAGATGATCTAACTCATTAACAATGGATTTCCTTATTAGACTAAGCTAGGTATAAGGGTCCTTCTTAAATTTTCATTTCATATTTTTTCTGTTCAATTTTGAGTTCATAGATTTTAGTTTGACTATTATGTTCTTTGAGTTCTGACTGTACCCCCCCCGCGCCCCCCCTCTCCCGTCGGGTTTCGCAGTTTTGACGTTGTTGTGTTGCTTGGAGCATGCTTCTATCATTTTTGTTATCACGTGTCTATGTGTTATTGTGGTTGAGAGACTTTCCTTAAGATTTTGAATATTATGAAAATCTCGTGATTATTGTGTAGTTAGTCAATGTGTACAGTGCATATTATAGTATTATTAATTATTATTATTAACCTCATACATGTATTATTGAATGAACGAATTAACAAGCAGAAAATCGCTCATAGGATTTTCTCCATATCTTCACGTGTTGCCAGCTAATGAACGAAAATTTACCTTGTTTTTGGGTAAAAAAATGCTTAATGTAAATGGGTTGTTTATTATTTTCCAGCAGTACCGCCCCTCCGTATGCCCCCGCCCACCGCCGGCGGGATCAACGAGCCCCAAGAGTGTCCTTACTGCCGCAGGACATTCTCTTGTTACTATTCCTTGAAACGACACTTCCAAGACAAGCACGAGCAGTCGGATACGCTGTACGTGTGCGAGTTCTGCCACCGGAGGTACCGGACCAAGAACTCGCTGACGACGCACAAGAGCTTGCAGCACCGCGGCTCCAGTGGCATGCTGAAGCGGCTGCTGAAGACGTCGGCGCTGCACTCCGCGCTGGCGCCCAGCCCCCACCACCTGTTCGACCTGGGCGCCGAGCACGGCCCGCAGCTGCCGCCCGGCCTTCAATGACCACAAACCATGGCTTAGACCGCTCGCAGCACCCCCCGTGACGAGCACGCCTAGACGCCACTGGCGCCCCCAGGCGCGCACGCCACTGGGCCCCACGGACGCGCTCACGATATGGATAGCATCATGTGCAATATAACGGACAATGCCAAAACAATGCAGGACTTACGCCGCATTTATGGTTAATATCGTATTATAATTAGTAAAATATTGACGTTAGGATTAAAATTACATAAACAGTATTGTCGCACGCGACTTGTAGAAGTCGTTTAGTGTACGCTTCGAGGATCGGACTTCGCTTTGTGACTAGTTCGTAACAGTTGCGAGTTACGGCATTTTCTAGTGAAAATGTTCCAACAGTGTTCAATATGACAATGTAATCCAGAGCAATACTAAAGTATTAATATTTCTAGTACTGCCAAAATTATGCCAACTGTATTCTAAAAAATGAAATACATTTTTTAAAATCACTTTTCGATAAATGTCTAGTGTCAAATTAGATTCGATAACTGTACAAAATGAGAACGTACAAATTTTAAAACCGTAAATTTTAAAAGAAATGCAAAGAAAATATTTTTTACTGAAACTTTTTTCGGAACGCCAAATCTAAATTAATTAAAATACAGATTATTTAGCGGTTAATTACAAAAATGTTTAGATTAAAAGTAAAAAAAATGTTGATGTTGAGTAAAAAAAAAATTAAAGACTTCTTAGAATCTGATTTCGAAAGTACAAAATTTAACGTCTAACAATATCTAATGTATGTGCGTTTGGCTTCAATAATAATAATGATTATGATCAATGTGTTAGTAGCCGTGCCTTCGTTCGTCTTTGAAATATTATGGATGAATTTCTGAACTGACGAGGTATGCGCATGCGCAAGTGAATGACGGTTCACGGACGAATCAAAGTTGGCGGTGACGTTTCGAAAAGGGAAAATGCTGTAGGGTTGCCATACTCCGTTGGGATCCTTGAATACAGGGTTAAGAGTGAGTAACAGATGTAGGAAATAGAGGCGCTGGTTTGCCAGAAAGTGGGTCTTCGAAAAGCAGTTCGACGATCGTATACGTGTGCATGATTACAAATCATGAAACAAAATCAAACATTTCTTCTGTATAGAAATACGTAGACTTTAGGTATTAATTAATAGAATTATATTTAACCTGTATCCATTTTCGGATTTCTCTCTATGAGTGTATAGTGGTTCTTATTTAAATGTCGACCAACGTAGCTCATGTCTCGTTATTGAAAATTTATTAGATTATTATTATATTATTCTCAAAAAATCTTAGGATACCTAACCATAAGATGGCTGCAAATTGTATAAAAATTTATTTTATTTACTTATATCGTAGAAAATTGCTTGCGAACCGCGTTTTTCAGGTTACACGACATATCTAAAATCTATCCAGGGTGTTTGAAAAAAGAATTTCAATAATATCTTTAAAATCGCGACCCAATCTCTTAAACCACATATCACAAAATCATGAATATCTTTAAATAACAGAAAGTATTTTTAACACCGTGATATTTCACAAAGCCAAAGAAAAAAAATAATGTGAATAATACTTACAGATTTGCATTTATTCCTGTAGAAATATAAAAAAACTTTCGGAAGAATGTTAAAATACTAAAATGTATTGTGCCATATCCATTTTACACGTTTCATAGAATTCTCGAAAATTTTGGGACATATCAGTATCTGCTCTCACTCAAAGTGAAATAAAAAATAACTTGAATAATAAAATATCAATGCAAGTTTGACATCCAATAGCAAAATCGAATGCAACTACGTTGTTATAAAGCAATGGACATTATTTTTTTGCATTTATTTTTCCAATGTTAAGTAATTTGGGTATAGGATCGTAATTTAGATTTTTTTTGTATTTTTACTTTCTTTTTCGGAATGTTACATATATGTGTACTTTGTGATATGAAATACATTTAATGAGAAGTTGTTTGGTATATCCAGATATTTTAACATTTAAGTTTTTATCGTTTTATCCTCAGCTTAAATAGATGTTAATAACGGGTTGATTTCGAAGTAAAATATTTTTACGTGGTCATTAGCCGGTTGAGCCCGTATACCTCCATTTAGTAGTACCTCAAGTATATTATTTTGTTTTTTTATTTTAATTTCAATGTTACAGGCTGTTTAATTTTTTAAATATAAACACGTCGACGAAATAATTTCGGAAATATTCTTGATCATAGAATCATTTAGCTGGAGCTTAGAAGGAAAAGCAAGCGGGTAGTATGAATTGTAAATATAAGTTAGATTACTTACATACGAGTAACTGAAGTATCGTGGCATCGTTCGGGAATAGAAGCCTCGTGATATTATAAACTAAATAGTAAATAGATAAAATCATTAATGGAAAGGATTTTTATATATTCTACTAATGGATTTATTAATAGTGAAACTTAGACTTAGTCTTCATAATGTTTTTTTAAATGTTTGTGTTTATTGTTTTCGCTGTGCAATTATTTCTTATTGGTTTGGCTGTTTATTGAGCTTATTGTTGACCGCTTCGTTGAAATATTGGATTTTACATCCCCACTTATTTTTGTGGTTCGATTTTTTGGACGTAATTTTTCTAAATAAAATTGATCTCAGTTGACAGCTGCGTATTACATCAATTTTGGAGACAGCCGTTGGTGATTGTTGTTAGGTTAATTATTGTAAAATTTGTGTTAAGTTTGGATTATGTGTCGGCAAAAAAAAAGGTTAGAAAAGCGCAGCGTAAAAATTTAAAAATTCTTAAAAAAAAACACAAACATACAAACAGCAAATCGCAAAATAAACCATACAGCGAAACAATAATAAGTGAAAGTATATTTTGCAATGTATACCAAAATACTGCATTTTTAAATAGTAAGATGAAAAGTGAGAAAATCTTTTTTTTTTTATATATATTACGTGTAAATTATATAGCAGCCCTTTAAATTCGCAATATAATTTTTCGCTTCTTCGCCAGTTAATAAAGTTAAGTTTAAAGAAATCATTTTATAAACCGACCGTGTTACTAATTAGCGTAATGCACAAAATAAACAACAACGGGATGCCTTCTAAACAGTACAACTTTAACAATAGCCTACAGTAGATAAATAAATAAGATTCGCTTACTTTAAAATGACTATGTGGACGTGGAGATTGTCTCAAATTAGTTGCACAAAAATATCTAGAATAGTTTCTCTACTAAACTTTAAAAGGGTAACAACAGCTAGATTATGATCACAAAGTTGAGCATCGACCCTCTTGCTCAATATTCGGGCGACACTTTTTGGGTCAATACTCAACTCTTGGGATTGAGTTGTGCTAGCTCTCTGGTAGCTTTATGTAGTGATTAGGCTTCGGTATCTGAGCCATTCTGCTTCCAAATGTCATTTTAAAGTATTTTTATTGTCAGTTTTACTTTGCAATCAGTAACTTCGTATTCGAATAAACAAAGTTAATACTGCCGTTTTATAAAATTCGTAAACTTTTAAATTGATTTGTTAGGGTTTTCCATGATTTTCATTAGGACTATTCATGGATGTAATAATAATTACCTAATCTTATGATAGGCAGATAACTTAAACTTCTTTATGATCGAAGTTAAAACGTCTTTTACGTGAATTCTCACCTGATAATACATGTTCACAAACCGCTTCACAAAACAGTTTTTAAGAAAATGAAATGCTTTTATCGTAAGTATTACCTCCTATAATTATAAGTATTACCTCCAATCATATAATTTAATTTGTAATGTATTAGTTTAGATCGTGGGTTTGTCTGTACAATACAGGCCGATGTATTTATGTATGTATTACAGTTACAACATACAAACAGGACAGTGTTTTATATTTATCGAATTATATTGTAAATCACTAACGAGATATAACATTTGTTACATAGTATTTTTTCCCATACAATCATTTTTTGTTGATCCATTTCCATGTTTAAAATGCAATAGATATTATCCGTTATTGTTTTAATTAAGAACTTTGTGGTTTTTAATTAAAATCGTATCGCAACCAGAACATACAATAGTTATTTATAAATAATTTAAATTGCTCGATCGGTGGAGGGACAATCATCTTTTTAAGAATAAATCGACTGCATTTTTTATTGAAAGTCTTTTTTAATCGTTGCTCACAAATTAATATTAAATACTTACGAACTTGTAGTGTTTTCGTATGAGAGTCACGAGTCGATGTATTCTTAAGTCAATAGCTTTAATATTTATATCAGTATCTTCCACTTTAAACGTAATATAATTATAAATAATTACAGTTATAGCAATAGTTCCCAATTTGCCACAGTACCTCAATATAATAGTTACATTTATGTATGACTTATAAGCTACAATCAGCAGATTTTCCTGTTTTTAATGTCAATTAAGATTTTAAGGAGCTCTATTTATTAATAATGTAAGTCTTATTTCCCACTTTCATTTAAATTCGCAAAAACAGGCGAGCTTTTGACTTCAAATTTCAATTCAATCCCCTTAAATATTTTTTTGTAGTTTATTATTTTTTTTTATAAACATTTCGCGTCGAAAAAATCTTAGTGCCAAATATTGACAATACATTTAAAGTCACATGTCAAGGAACATCTCTTTTTATAATTTAAAGTACTATAGTCTATCAGTGTTAAATCTGCTAAACCTACAGTAAATAGTTACATTAATATAGTTCCGTAACTCAAAGTGCACTTACAACTTTTTATATGAAAATAATAAGTATTATATACTAAGTAGTACATTTGTCCCCCTGGTCGAGCAATTATCGTTGATATCCCGTCTATAACAGTACATTAAAGAAAAGTATTTACAATATACACACTATGACATACAATATACTGACAGTTATATGCTAGAAGTAACTTTTATCTACAGATAAAGTACGACAGTGGTGCAGTTTTACCAATAACTGTTAATTTATATGCAAGTTTATTATACAGTCCGAATGTTGAGTGCTGAACCTGTTGAGCAATCGGATATCGAGTTGGGCGCATGCTCAGTTGCTGATATTGAGCAAGTCGTGTTGTAGTATACTCAGTACTTAATCTTTTAAGTAATGAGTTGTTTTTCCTAATGTTTACGTTTTTTTATTTTTAGTAAAACTGTACCGCTGTTACTTGTTATGCTCGGTAACACATTTTATACACAGAAATATTTTTTTACGAGAAAAAAATACAATTTATATTGTGAAAAGTTAATTAAGTGGCAATTCTAATTTACTGCATTATATTTTTGCTGACACACTTAGGATTAGATTTTTCTTTTTTTCGTAATTTAATTAATGTATGCACGATCTGCGTTTTTATTAGCATTGATTTTTCTTTTTTTTTTCTTTATAAGCTAAAATCGTAAGTGATACATACGTTTGATTCCCAAAAATTGGAAAATTAAATTAATAATTTATTGTATTTAGTAATTTGGCAAAAAAATAACAAAATAATCAAGGGTACGTATCACTTATGACGTTTTAATATGCCTAAACTAATATTGTGTTACTTTGTAAAAGTTATAGTTTGCCATCGTTGATCAAAGATGAAAAAATATGTGTTAAATTTAGTTAAATGGAGTTTTGTTATACTTTTAAAGGGTCCGGGGATGAGGTGTGTACAAAAATGAATTATAGTATTGTGTATTGATCGAATAAGGTTAGATGTGGGGCCGATAGGACCTGGTAGGCTTCTCTTGAGAATTGTTGTAAGTTCCACCCAAGTCGGTGAAGACACTTAAAGTACTATTGTTGTAGATATGTCGAGTTTACGAAATGATTTTAAATCATCACTGGACTCATGAGGACGAAACCTAATCGGAAAATTGAAGATGCAACTCTTTAGTGCCAATATTTAGGTTTTATAGTATATATTGCATAGTATGTAATTATGAAAGGTTTTTCTCCTGGCTAAGTACGTTTTTAATTTTTTGATCAGGTTTCTTATAATGTAAATTTATGTAAGGAATAATTCGTGTTGAATATTTTTCGTATTAATGCAGTAAAATCAATCAGTATTACAATCGCAATAGTATAATATGGAAACGAAATCCAAAAATATCTTTAATATTAAATCAGTAGGCGCCTGATTCGTAATACATTACTTGTTAAATAGGGCAAAGAAAATCTTGAAGAAAATACTCTGGAATAAAAACCGCAATGTACAACGAATCGGTAAATCTGCATTGATACTAAAAGTTGCAGACTCATGTTTCAGTGATATTTAAAAAGTGGTGTCTTTACTTGTTTTGATGTTGTTGATATTTGTGAATAAGGAATCAATTCGGGTTGCGTGTTGGGCTGCTACCACGAGCATAGAGCTCCGAGGACCACACCACTCACTATTCCTTCCATTGCTGCATCCCAACGGTCTTTATCACGACAATATTCATCGATGCCAGCAATGGAATGAAAGTTGAGCATCGACCCTCAAGACTCATGTTTTCGTGGTGGCAGTCACTTTGGTAGGAAGTTAAGAACATATCAAATAGTCGGAAAACTTAGTACTATAAGTATCTTTGAATCTGACTCTACGTCTAAACTATACTGGAGAAAAATATATCGGTTATTTTTAAGTTTAGGTTTCTATCAAAATCTGCGTTTCGAATTCTCAGCGACGTATACAGTTGAATGTAATAAAAGTATAAAAATAAACTCGCAGTGATTCCATTGATTATGAGGTCTTTTATTGGTTAGTTTAGAACCTTTTCCCTTAATTATAATAATTATAAGGTAACGCCGTTTTCTTAGGCGGCTTTATTTTAACTGTGTGTGTTGTTATTTAAATATCCTTAAATATGTTGAGGGTTATGAGGTATATTTTTTTATTTTTTATTTGTAATGGGTTTGCTCATGACTCTAGTCTATGTCAGAGATGACAGAGACAAAGTCTACGATGGAGCGAGCCTACCCAGAAGGAGCCTGTTCGATCTAACTTTGAAGAGATTAGGGTTACATGCTTCGACTACTCCCAGACTTTGTTAACGGTCAAGGTAAGGTACGACCTTGATCATAATAAAAGGGTCTCAATAGAGAAATTTAAAAAAGAACCCGCCAAGTGCGAGTCGGACTCTCACACGAAGGGTTCTGTACTATAAACCGAAAAAAACACATTTCTTGTATGGGAGGCCCATATAACTTTTAATTTATGTTATTTTTGTTATGGTGACAATAGAAATATACACACAATGTGAAAATTTCAACTGTCTACCTGTTACGGTTCTCGAAATACAGCACGCTGACAGGCAGACTGACGGACGGATGGACAGCGGAGGCTCAGTAATGGGGTTTCGTTGGTTACCCTTCGGATACGGAGCCCTAAAATATGTGACATAGACGAAGCTGCACGGATCAGAAAACAATAAAACAATTTAATTTTGGTGACAACATGGAAATTAGAAAATGTAGTAACGACAACTTTTTACAAATGATTTCCTAGTTGGGGAGCATCATGACCACAGCGTCCAGAGACTTCCATTTATTTTAATACTGGTTGACCAGCGCAACTTCGTCTGCTCCGCTCCTATTGGTCTTAGCGTGATGATATACTATAATGGGCTATCTAACACTGAAAGATTGTTTCCAATCTGACCAGTAGTTCCTGAGGTTAGCGCGTTGAAGCAAACAAACTCTTCAGCTTTATATATTAGTATAGATTTAAGTATCTATGCATCTTCACACAGAGCAACAATACAAAAGGGCTTTTAATCATCGGGCGCATAAAACTGCTTAGCCTCTGGTACTTTGAACCGGCTGCGAATTGAAGCCTTAGTTTTCCTATTCGAAGTTAATCGGTCGAGAATTTTTGATTGGGCGAAAATATATAGGACATGATTGTCTCCTTTGAAGTTCCAAAAAGCTTCACTTCTTTCAGATTAATACACTACTTGAATGTGATGAGGAGCTCGTGGCTAAATAATAACAGCCGCACGGGTCGATCTTGAAGGTTAAGCAACGCTTGCGAAGGTTGGTCTGTGGATGGGTGACCGTCTTAACATAACGAGTTTCCTCCGTGCCTCGGAAAGCACGTTAAGCCGTTGGTCCCGGCTGTCATTTGTAGATCTTTGGCAGTCGTTACGGATTGTCAGAAGCCAGTAAATCTGACTACAGTCTTGCCAAGAAGTACCGTGTTACCCAGTTAATGGGTTGTGGAGGTCTGGTAGGCAGCCGCTCCTCGTGAAACACTGATATTCAGCTGAATCCGGTTTGACTGGAAGCCGACCCCGATGTTGTTGGGAAAAGGCTAGGCAGATGATGATGATGATGATGACACTACTTGAATGTGATTAAGTAAGTATTGACTAAAACGTCCCATATTTCCACAGCTACTTTTAAACCCAATAAACCTCGATAACACCTGATGAGCTTTAGGACAATACATAACGAGCATAGGTACCCATAAATTGCGTTTTCCATTCTTTTTTTAAGAGATTCCCTACATAGACGCTGACAAGGAGTTACACAGTTTGGATGAAACCAGGAACTGAAAACCGCTCAGGCAGTATACCTAAGGTACTAGCTATACAATACATTTCAATTATGCCGAGGCAAGTGGTAGAGGTAATTTTTAAATGACTGCGCCAGAAAGAGGGTTATGTTTTCCGAGAGTTTGTATGTAATGTATGTATAATTGTTTGGCACGCTCTGCGAAGGTTGTCAGATTCGTCTTGATTGTGAGAGAATATAAAAATTAAAATGGCCGATTTTTGGAGCCATATTATGACTTAAAAAAAAATAGTTTTCAAAACCTATCGAGTGGCGTATCAAGATAAAAGGCTCCAGCTCGAGGAGACGATCAAAAATACTCACTAAAATGTAGGAAAAGTTCAATCACTGATCTGAGGCCACCAACTGCATGAAGACTGCTTGAAAAGCTTTATGGTCGTTTTTAGCGATCGGGTTTTTTGACAGTCATTTATAAAATAAATGACTGTCTGTGTGAAATTTTGGTTACCAGCCTAATATTGGTTCAACTTAAAAAAAAAAAGATAAATAAATAAAATGTACTTAATTCAGCCTTTTTCGTGGTCAATTTCCAATGACTGTTCGGCTGAACAGTCATTGGAAACCGGCTGAAGGTCCATCCTTCGTGGGACAGGGATACTACTGACGAAGGATCGCTTTAGGGAAATAAGACTTGTGAGTTTGCCTGCGTTGGCGCGGCCTCCCACAAGGTGGCCTGGTGAAGGTCGCGGGTAGCCGATGGATGCGAGACCCGCAGGACCGGTCGTTGTGGAGACTTGGGGGAGGCCTAGGTATGTCCAGCAGTGGACGTCTTTCGGCTACTACTTTACCCAACTACTTTAGGGTCGGCTTCCAGGATGCAGCTGAATACAAGTACCTACTGCCTGTTACAGTCTGACCTCCACACTACAGTACCAAGACCGGCTTGGCAAGACCGGTGTCAGATTTTCTGGCTTCTACTGCTAATAAATAAGATTCATATTCTTTCCACTTCAGTTTGATAAACCTCCACTCTGATATAATTGTGTTTGTGACCCCATCTCACTTGATGCAAAGCGATGATGATGTGGTGCACTTGCCTGGAAGTGACCTATTCACGTTTCTTGACACCCATATTGTCAGGACGTAGACTCCGACAGCGAATTCTACTTCTTTGCTGTATGCACATTTAAATAAAGTAGGCACCGAAACAGACTAAGTTTAATTTGAACTAACTACTACTGGCGCCATCTGCTATCTATCGATGTAACTATAAAGAAACGTTTATTTTTATGAAAAAAATAAACGTTTGTCTGTTCAAAGATACTCTGAAGTTGTAAAAGAGAACGTGTTGGAACTATAGGTGGCAGCACAAAAGCGTCAATGTCAAGTATTCTTAACGTTAATGTTTCGAACATGCAATACTAGATGGCATAGTCAACGTCGATACCTTGTGCTTGCAATCACTTAATGACAGATGGCACTACTAATTGCAGCAAAATAGGTAGGCGTGATATAGGGACAGTGCACGGCGTTGACTACGCCATCTAGTGTCGCATATTCGAAGTTTTACTTGATATTAACGCTTTTGTACTGGTGTGGTTCCTGCACGCTCAGTTTAAGGGAACGTGCGCGAAGAAGACTGTGCCATCTAGCGTAGCTGTTTCGAATTTTTCACTTGAAACATGCTTGACAGTGAAATTTCTGTGCTGCCACCTATAGTTTCTGCACGCTCCCTATTTCGATTAAACGTTGACACTTTAAAATGGTACAAAAGTACCATCGTAATTTTTTTAGTTGGTGTCGAAAGTGGTGTTAAGGTTAACTTTGTGCGAGGCTGACTTTCAAAGTTCGCAGATTTTCGGGCATTCTAAAATGCCGAGGGGAAATAAATGTGTGTCCTCAGACGAAAGTTCCATGTCGGATAGCGACGAATAAAAACTATGTACATATTTTTATGGTAAAATAAACGGTTTGTTTGGTTTGTTGTTTAATTTTTTTTTGGACAATATCCACAATAAAAGCTATTGGTAATCTGGGTAGTCTCGAAGGATCGTATTAGGCTGCTTTTCCCAGTCCGTTGCCATGAGCGAGACAGCGGTGTGGACTGTGGAGTGACGGAGTAATGGAGTACCTAACGCGAAGCGGAGTTGCGGACTGTGTCGGTCCAGTCGGTCCATTGATGCGGAGTGACGCAGTGCGGAGCGGATTAGCTGAATGTGCGGAGCCAGTCGGAGTTCACGCAACGAGTAATTTGAATGGGTGGCTGGCAGTTTTTTTCCACTTATCCACTCCGCTCCGCTTCCCGGTTTTATATGATTTTTTAAACTAGTTCGTAAACCCCTGACCACTGAAACGGAGCAGAGATTTTATGCAATTTCAATGGCACAGCTCCGTCTCCCTCCTCTCTTCTCAGCTCCAGTGCACAGTAACCGTAAGTGGGTGATAGACGTACGGGCGCCATAAGTACGCGTACTTGCTCGTATGTCTATCACCCACTTCAGGGGAGCCCTAGCCAGAGATATGTTTTGCTATAAATTACATTCACACATATTTTGACTGACTTTTAGAATCTGTCAAGCGAGTCGTGTCCTCGTGGACATGAAATGGTCGTCCATTTAAATGATTTCTTATTATGGCAATACTTATATCTGTCGAACGGATTGTCACAAGTTCGTTTCTACATCAGATAGAATGGCTACTGTATTTTGATAGTTTTAGCTCAACTATCAAATTTTTTATATATGTGATGTGATCACGATTTCGGATTTAGATTCAGTTGTCGCTTCGTCATGACGTTGAACCTTACTGGGGCAAATAATATTGATAGCCACTTTAAGAGACTGCTGGTTAAACTGAAACTAACTGTTTTTCTGCATTTTTAACTACATACAATTTTTGTCAACCACCTTGAATGATGAAGTAATAAAAATTACCAGTAAAAAATAAAAATTGTGTTTACTTATTTTTAACTGACTTCAAAAAAAGGAGGAGGTTCTCAATTCGTTCAAGTTGTATTTTTTTTATGTTTGTTGCCTCATAACTCCGTCATTTTATGAACCGATTTGAAAAAAAATTGTTTCATCTGAAAGGGTTGGTCCCATTGTCACCATGTCAGAATCTGATGACGGGATCCCACAAAAATCGAGGGCAACCCTCAAATTTTATACGCACACACAAACTTTCTAACGCAATTCAGATATTTGTGCCTAGTAATCACCATCTCATGTTGCTGAGCTGATGATGGAAGGTATAAATTAGGATCTGATGATGAGATCCCATGAAAAATGCTTGTTCAGCGATACTTTAGCCAATTGTCAGCCGATTTGGATGATTCTTGTTTGAAAAAGTATTTTCCTGGACTGGTCCCGTTTCAATTTGGTGAAGAACTGACGAAGAACTTCGGAGGTAGGCAACGGTACTCTTCAATAAATTATAGCAAAGGGATCGGGATTGCTGAAATCGCATGTTTTTTTTAGTGTTTACACCAGTTCTTAACATAACATTGCGCCGGTACGCTAGTAATGGGTACGCAGGTACCTAGGTACCACTAAAAAGTTAGAAATAAATAACTTTTTTACAAAAAATACAACCGACTTCCAAAAACAAAACACTACAAGGTACAAAATAACTTCAGAAGAAAGAAAGTGTAGTGTTTTGTTTTTGGAAGTCGGTTGTATTTTTTGTAAAAAAGTTTTTTTACATGTGAAAATAAATAAAAAGTCTTCTGGCAGCGTTCTACTGTCTCCAAGTGCTATTGTATCCGAATGAACATCAGGAGTGACATGTGTCAAACCGTTGTCAAATTTTTAGTGACAACTGACAACAGCTTCGATGTTGATGTACAAGTTGGTTCGCACGTGTGTTTTTGTATCATTTTAAAATAAATTCCCGTTTAAATGCAATAATAATGGACGCTTACGATATTTTTAAGAAATTAACCAAAGGCTTAACATTTAAAAACCGTGTATTAGGTGTCAACATTAATGTAAGTATGAAACATAACCTTATCTTTCTAAACTGAACTCTAATTTTAACGAAATTATTTTTGTTTCAACATGAAGATTATTGTAAGAAACTTCCTTTTTATTTACGGTATTACTAAATATTGCCTTACTATTTGTAGTTTTTTCAAACTACTACGTAATACTAACAGTTTTACATATTGCTGTCGTTGTGTTTGACCGTTGTTGTATGAGAAAAAGCTACCGAATGTCGAGAGTGTAGCTATCGAAGAGATTTAGAGGATATCGGAGGTTAGAAGTAGACTCTAACTTGCACAATATGCCTATGTGTAGCACGAATGCCAAAGAACAGTTTTAAAAGTTCAATAATTCAGTGATAGTTCAACAGTCACTCTTCCATATAGATGGGACCCCTGGAGAAAGTAATACCCAGGCAAGCCATTGGGTTGCAACCCAATGGCTTGCCTGGGTATTACTTTCTCCGACGGATCAGAACCATCCATCCATCTTTTGCCGACGGATCAGAACCAGTCCTGGTGCAGCTCAAAACAGAAAAAAAAAACAAAATAAAAGTAGATCAAATACTTATAATATTTATATATACCTCTACAGTAATATTAATAAGGGGAAAGATTTGTATTTTATGTATATAATACAACGTTGATACGACAGAGGGGCTTTCCTTGAAACTGCCTATACTAGGTACCATTTTCAAGCTCTGTACCAAAAATAAATTAATTAGGAGCAGTAGTTTAGTCGCAAATGATTTTTAAAGTTTTTGCACGGTTTGAACACGATGTATCTTTTCTAACAGCTGAATATCGTCTAAGCATAGGTCATGCACCTTACAACGATGAATCTACGATGCGTTGTTGCCGCTCTGACGCATGTCGAAGGACATTCACTAAAAATTGGCAATGCAAACAAGGAAGCAATCAATGCACACACACTTGCACTTTCACTACGAAAGCGACGAACGTAGCGCATTTGAAAGAAACAGAACTAGGTCAGTTAGTTGCATCCTTGTTTTTTTGCGATCGGTAAGTGGAGTGGGGCCTGCTCAGTTATTGTGAGAGGACACGTAACTTGGGATTATTATTATTTAGTATTAGTGTTTTTTTTTTGTGATTGACTGTTTTTATGGTGATAGGACACGTAACTTGGGATTATTATTATTTAGTATTAGTATCTCCGGACCTCACTCCCATGGATTTCTTTTTGTGGGGGTACATTAAGGGTGAATTGTATGCCTCAGAGGTAAATACAATTTATGAGTTAAAAATAGGATTATTTTAGCATTTCACTAAAATTAGTGCTTAGCGCTTAAAAAAGCTTAAGCACTAAAATTAGTTTAGTGCTTAGCGACGGATAGTGATCTAATTAGAAAAATAAATAACAATATTCTCCGTCGGTATAATTTGTGCATCAATGTAAATGGAGGACACATCGAAAATTTTAAAATTTTGTGTGTTTGTTTTTGTGCGCGTACTTCGAAACGTTACCTAACATAAAAGCCAGTGCGAGCGGAGGCCTAAGTCGCCGGTCGCCACCCGGCCCGGCCCCCGCCGAGCACACGAGATACCGCACACCGCGCTCCGGCGCGCGCGCGACGTTGCCGCTTTGTTACCTAGCGGTATCTAAGGTCAGTGTCTTTTTTTTACAAAGGGTGGTTGCGTTTTATTCGGATTTGCAAGCTATTTAGTTTGTTTGAAAAAAAATATTTTCTCATTTATGGCGCTTTTTGTTTTTGTACCGTATCGAATTAATACTGAACACGTATAGTATACGTAGTTTAATTTAATGCCTCTCTGTCGTATCAACTCTGTATATTTCAAATGTATAAACTCGAAAACAACTGCACTGATTTTAAAAATTCTTTTACCATTAGAATGCTACAGTATCCTTGAGTAACATAGGATACATTTATTACTAGATAAATTAGGAACCCTTATCATAATCCGCGTCGGTGACTGACAAACAATACATTTTCTATTGTGTCTATATGTCTGGCAGACAATATGTTAAGAAAATTGTAGCCAGGACAAAGTCATGGGCGAAGTTCTAGTTACCAATGTTTTGCAACCAGCTAAAATGAGATACGAGTATCAGAATTATATACTAGCTTTAGCCTGATACCTCATATGTGCATATCACGTTTTTTCCCGTTCCTGTAGGAATTTCGGGAAATCCTCTCTTAGTGCTCACCTGCACTCTCCAAGGAAACTACATGCCAAATTTCAGCTTCCTACGACCATTAGTTTCGGCTGTGTGTGTGTGTGTGTCATCATCTGTCTAGCCTTTTCCCAACTATGTTGGGGTCTGCTTCCAGTCAAGCTGGATTTAGCTGAATACCAGTATTTTACGAAGAGCGACTGCCTACCACAACCCATTAACTGTGTAACACGGCACTTCATGGCAAGGCTGGAGTCAGATTTACTGGCTTCTGACTATTCGTAACAACTGCCAACCTATCTACAAATGACAACCAGGACCAACGGCTTAATATGCTTAACGGAAGCATTTTATATATATTAATAATTGACATCATACTGCATACATACATTTTTGTCATTGATATAGAGATATATCAATGACAAAAATGTGCCATTGAAAATAATAACTCTTATTTATGTTTTTACCTTTTATCTCCAGGATCAAAACTCTAAACCAACAATCAAGAAAGAAGAAATAGAAATAAAAGAAGAACAAATCAGTGGCAATGAAGAGGAACCACAAAATGACTCCAAGCACTCTGCATCGGACTCCGAAAGTCAAGATACAGACCAGGATGAGAAGGAAGATGGTGATCTACAGCTGGTAGAAGGAGTTAAAGTAGGAAAGAAAAAGAAGAAAAAAGAAAAACAGGAAAAGACTGAGGATCTGAAGAAAAAGCTTGAATTGGAAGAGGTAATTAAATAATTTAGATGATTCAGAGTCAATTAGTTTTTTCCCGCTTATACAGGTGGTTTTTTATGTCACTTAGAAGTTTTTTAACTAGAACAGTGTGGGGAAATACCAGGGAACTTTCTTTAAAACCTTACAAATTTTTTTTTTGCATGTGTTTCCAAATTATAGTATTTTTAAGGTTCCGTGCCTCAAAAGGAAAATACGGTACCCTTATAGGATCACTTTGTTGTCAATCTGTCTATCTATCAAGACCGTTTGTTTCGGGTCCCTTGAAGCTGTGAAAAAATCAAACTTCTATGCTAAAGTAAAAAAATAGATACGGCCGTTTATGCCGCAAAAAACGTTTGTTTCGACACTCTCAGGGGAATCAAAATGTATAGGGTATTTCCCGTTGACCTAGAACTATGAAATTTGGCAAGTAATACCGTCTTATAACAGGTATAGGGAAAAGTCTAAAAACTATATGTTTGTAATAAAATCATTAAAGAAAATGGTCTTTATTAAAGTGTCAAATGTACCTACAAATTTTGTACGGAACCGACTTGCGAGTTCGACTCGCACTTGGCCGGTTTATTTTTTTTCAATATAAGCAGTTCAGTCCTTCATTAACTATGTATGTCACCTCTGACCTAGACTAGAGTCAAGAGCAAAAAATCCATTTCAAACTTTAAATAAATACTCACACATTTTACCTTTTTCAGCAAAACCGTTTCCGCAACGAGCACGGCATCAAGACAGTGGGTCGCCACGTTCCCGCTGCGCTACAAGACTTCTCTGAGCTGACAGCTCGGTACAATGTCTCACCAGCACTGGTGGACACCGTGACACAGTGCAGGTACAGTGAGCCTACTCCGGTGCAGCGGCAGGCGATACCTTGTATGTTGGAAGTGAGTATAAGTCAAACACGAACATATATCTCTTGAACATGTTAGACTTTGAAGTGTTTGCTTGTTTTTGTGTGTGTCTTTTATAGGCAGTGGCGTCCTCAGACCTCCTGAAACCCAGGTCTTGTTTCAGTATATCAATGTTTCCTGTTCACTTAGATCAGTGTTTGATCTTTGTTATTTTGGGCTTATAAACTCAGATGTCCAGATTCTGTTCAATAACCGCGGTGGCGGGGTCGGTTAGAGCGAACATGTTGGTTTGCAAGTTTGCACGATGCTCTCTTCAAGTAAAAGTCACGCTCTTTCGAGCATACGGTACATCATTGTACACGTGCAGCTTGTGGGCTACATGTAAGCAAAGATCGTACAATGCTGTCGGCGTTCAGCATAATAACGCGTTTAGGGGGCTGCCCCGTTTCTGTAGTGCGTCGGGGATGTTCGCAGACGCGCATGTAGTTTGTTTTTACACAACAATGCGTAAAAGGTGCGCTTCCCTGGTGCGCAGGGTGTGTGGCAGCACCAATAGTATCTTAAGCATGATAGCCAGTCGCCTGGACTGTATGTTTGTGGGTCGCTGTTGTGGAATCACACATGGTTTGTCGCAGCAGTGATCCACTATTATTTGCTGGGTTGTTTTGTATTATCAGTGTTTACTAACATAGTCTTAAGTGTTGCTAACAGTTGAGCCGTGATAATTGATTAAAGAAAAATTCTATTTTATTCTAATAAAATTATTTCACCATTTCTAGGACCGTCAAATCCTTGCCTGCGCGCCTACAGGCTCCGGAAAGACGGCCGCCTTCCTGCTCCCAATCCTGCACACTCTAGGGGCTCCGGCGGGCGGCCCGCGCGCCCTGGTGCTCTGCCCCACGCGCGAGCTGGCGCACCAGATCTACCGCGAGGCGCTGCGCCTCAGTGTCTCCAGTCAGCTCCGGTGTAGTGTGGTGAGGAGCATCAAGGAGTCTAAAGTGAAGGAGCGAGAGGCTACTATTAGGAAGAGTGGTAAGTTTTTCATGGGTTTCAAAGATAGTGGGGACTTCTTTCTTGCTTACCTTTGTTTCTTACATTAGTACAGACTCTTCAAATATAAAAGGCCATAGCCAAACTTAAATATTTTAATTGTGGGATGCACCAAATTCAATACAACAAAAAAGATAGAAGTAAAATATAAACTTTTATGCCATATTATTGTAAACCTACCATCTCAAGGAGGTATATTACCCAGTTACTGGGTTGCTTAGATCAGATAGTCAGTCGTTCATAGTAAAATACTGGTATTCAGTTGTATCCGGTTAGGCTGCAAGCTGACCTCAACATAGTTACAAATGGGCAGGCAGATTGATTATATCATTATAATCATCATAACAGCTGAAGACGTCCACTGCTGGATATAGGCCTCCCCCAAAACGGGGGGGTTTGCCATAATAACCACGCTTGGCAGGCGGGTTGCCGATCGCAGTGTATGGTGTTGCGTTTTACAGAGAATGGTGCTGCTGATTCAAAGTCAGAGTCAAATATGTTTATTTCAATTAGGCCATTAAACGGCACTTTTGAACGTCATCATTACGTTTAAAATAACATAGTGACTCTACTGTCCATTCGGAAGGGTAGATTCTTATGGAGAAAAACGGACAAGAAACTCCATAGTTACTCTTTTCAAATCAATGTTTTACATGTGCTGTGGTATACAAAACTTTTGTTAATATATGTGAGGACCATGAACCTAGAGTATGCAAAGGTAGACTTATTAATTTCCTAAATAACTACATGATACTCACGTATTTACAAATAGGAGGAGCTCGTGGCTAAATAATAATAGCCGCAAGGGTCGATCTTTAAGGTTAAGCAACGCTTGCCAAGGTTGGTCTGTGGATGGGTGACCATCTTAACATAACGAGTTTCCTTCGTGCCTCGGAAAGCACGTTAAGCCGTTGGTCCCGGCTGTCATTTGTAGATCTTTGGCAGTTGTTACGGATTGTCAGAAGCCAGTAAATCTGACTCGTCTTACCAAGAAGTACTGTGTTACCCAGTTAATGAGTTGTGGAGGTCTGGTAGGCAGCCGCTCCACGTAAAACACTGGTATTCAGCTGAATATGGTTTGACTGGAATCCGACCCCAATATATAGTTGGGAAAAGGCTAGGCAGATGATGACTCACGTATTTACAAATATTGGAACCATCAATTAGCAGTGTGAGTTAACAGAAAAATAAAAACCCAAAAATGAAACATATATATTGTAAAAATATAGCAATTTTGTTTGTTTCTGTAATTTCCAGATATAATAGTTAGTACACCGAATCGTCTCTGCTATTTGCTGAATCAAGATAATGTCAACATCTCACTAGATAAGTAAGTACCAATACAACAACTAAAAAAATAGACTGAAATAATTGTGCACCATTAATAACAACCTAAAAATAATGTACGGTGTAATATTTTTTTTATGCTGTGGCAATTGATTAATGTCCCATGTTCAAACAATCAGAATTATCCAGCATACATCATAGTGTTTGTATTCAGAATTTATTTAAGAAAATCCCCTTTTGAAAATCATATAATTTCAGCCGAAAGAGTCCACTGCTGGATATGGTGACTCTTGGTGGAGACCAAGAGTCGTGACATAGACTGGTGCTACCGTCTCACATCCAGCAGATTTCCGCTGCCTTCACCAGGTCCTCAGATGTAGATATAAGAAATGTAAATTAAAACCATGATTCCAGAGTGCGCTGGCTAATAATCGACGAGGCAGACAAACTGTTCGAGGGCTCAGCCGACCAATCCTCGGACTTCAGACAGCAGATGGAACAGATCCTCGCAGCATGCGGCAGCAAGCAGCGCCGCGTGGCCATGTTCAGCGCCACGCACACGCCTAGTGTCGCCAAGTGGAGCCGACATCACATGCGAGGGCTCATCAACGTCACTGTGGGACAGAGGTGAGGTTGGAACAGATCCTCTGCGCGTGTGGCAGCAAGCAGCGCCGTCGAGCCATGGTCAGCGTCGCCAAGTGGAGCCGACATCACATGCGAGGGCTCATCAACGTCACTGTGGGACAGAGGTGAGGTTGGAACAGATCCTCTGCGCGTGTGGCAGCAAGCAGCGCCGTCGAGCCATGGTCAGCGTCGCCAAGTGGAGCCGACATCACATGCGAGGGCTCATCAACGTCACTGTGGGACAGAGGTGAGGTTGGAACAGATCCTCTGCGCGTGTGGCAGCAAGCAGCGCCGTCGAGCCATGGTCAGCGTCGCCAAGTGGAGCCGACATCACATGCGAGGGCTCATCAACGTCACTGTGGGACAGAGGTGAGGTTGGAACAGATCCTCGCAGGGTCTGCACGGTCTGGTTTGCACAGGATCGCTTTAATCTGTGTGGTTATTACCTCAAAATATCCTCGTACCGAGACTCAGGAAATCACGTTAGGCAACTCACCATCAGAGATGACAAGGAAACCCATAACCGTAACTGATATTTTTGGATATCCGAAATATAAATGTAGCCATAATCGAAATTATCGGATATCCAAATAAAAATGTATTCCTAACAAACTCCTATATAAAACTCCTTGTTGACCTGGACACTTCATCTGTGGTTTAATGTAGGTACCTGTAATTCAAAACATTATTCATTTTAATTTTTCAGAAATGCAGCAACAAACCTTGTCGATCAAGAGTTGTGTTTCTGTGGCAATGAGAATGGCAAACTAGTCGCGTTTAGACAACTAGTGCAACAAGGTTTGAAGCCTCCTGTATTAGGTAAGCAATATTGGCTTCATATACTGTAGACTAGCTGCTATAGGGAACGTGCAGGAATTGTAGGTGACTACGTCTACCATGAGTTTTATCAACATACTAGCTGACCCGCGCGGCTTCGCTCCCGTCAACTGGCTACCCTACCTACCTATCTCCTTACCTCCCTAACTACTTACCTACCTACTATTTTTTTAAATATTTCAATACTTATTATGCTATTCCGGATAAAGACTAATCCAAATACCACTAAAATCATGAAAATCGGTCCAGCCGTTCTTGAGTTATAAGTGTTCGAACAAACCCGACTTTGTTTTATATTTTAAGATACTCGCTAGCAAGTGTAGTTAAAAAAAATTATGAAAGCTTTAAAATAACAAGTATCTAATTTATTTGTTTAGTTTATTTATTTATTTATTAGTTTGTTAACTAACAAGCAAGCAAGTTGCTTGTAAAACTTTAGTTAAAAACTAAACCAATAAATTAGAAACTTGTTTTTTAAATGTTTCATACATTTTTTAATGACCGTCGCTAGCGAGTATAGATTGATAAAACTCATGGTATTTTATTTATAAGTTTCAAAATTACACAGTTAGATCGCACAGTTTACTTTGTGCACATTCCCTTAAACAGAGCGTGCAGTACCTATAGGTGGCAGCACAGAGCATCAATATCAAGTATTCATAACCTTAAAGTTTCGTATATGCAACACTAGATGGCATGGTCAACGCCTTGCACTTTCCCTATTCACATTTTTAACTGACTACCCATCGTTATTTTTATTTTTAACATCAATGAAAATCAATCAACATTTAATATTTTCAGTATTTGTACAAAGTAAGGACCGTGCTAAGCAGTTGTTCAAAGAGCTCATATACGACGGCATCAATGTGGATGTCATACATGCTGACAGGACACAACAGCAGGTAAATACATCTCACTGTTTCACATCTTTACTTTCTTCTCTCCATTTAGGTTGTAATCAGCGCACAAGTAATTTATGATGAACAAATTATTCTGGTAGTGTTGATAAGGGGTTCTAACTTTTTACTATGGGATCTAGAGTTGGCCTTATTTTTATTTTTTTTGCGCTGGGAAAAAATGCATTACGCATACCCTCCCATCGGGGGAATGGGAGGGGTATGTGAGACTCCCCGGGCTGACCCGGTATACCCACTAAAATAACCCAGCGGCATTCCCGCATCGTCTGAGTAGAAGAGGACTGGGAGACCGGCGCAGCCTGGGCGTCCAGTCCTCCTCCTCCGCCCCTCACGTCCTCCCCGTTAGTGACCGGCGAAGGTGGTGTGGAGTGCAATCCGGGCGGAGGCGCCCCCGCGCCTATCGCCCGCCCATCACCACCATGAGGAGGGAGAAGACGGCGTCTTCTCCGACCCCTTCTGGCGCAGCGAGAGGGTCGTCCTGCCGCGCGCTCCGCCGCCTCCTTTAGCGAGATGACATCCTCGCAAAAGGAGGCGACAGCTGCCCAGGACCCCTCACTTTCCAGCATGACATCTAGAAAAAAAACAAAGTTAGAAAAAATCAAACATGATTCTTTGTTTTCAAAGTTGCGGCTCACAATGCATATGTGTAGAGGACACTGAAACAAACAAAAAAAAATTTGCAAAATGGTGCCCTAAAGTGACACGTTTATTTGTAGAGTGGGTAAATTATTTCTAAATCTAGGACCAAACTTAACCACATCATACCACCATTACCAACACATTTTCCACCACAAATGACCACAATGTCCCACTTCCCCAGCGCGACAACGTGGTCCGCAGCTTCCGCGTGGGTCGCATCTGGGTGCTGATCTGCACCGAGCTCATGGGCAGAGGCATGGACTTCCGCGGCGTCAACCTGGTCATCAACTACGACTTCCCGCCCTCCGCCATCGCTTATATTCACAGGTAATTTTATCGCCTTAATTTGTGCTTCTTCTTCTTCTCGTGTGGGCAGTAAGGTCTAGCGACCCCACACCACCTAGTTTCAGAGTTTGTACACCGCCTCAAGGGCCTGTGATACGTTTGTTTGACGACCGCCATTTGGCGGCCGGGGATACGTACCTTCCGAAACACGGAATCATTTTTTTTTTTCAGACAATCAGATGATTCAAGCCTGCAATACCCTAGGCAAACTGGAAAATAACTTTACAAGTATGCTTCCCGTGGGAATCGAACCCACGACCACCGGGTCACAAGAAAAGCGCCTAAACCACTCGACCACGGAGGCAGTTGCTCTGTAAAAAGTGAACATTTTACGTTTGTTTGACAGGATTGGCCGTGCTGGTCGAGCGGGGCAGAAGGGGCGAGCAATAACGTTCTTCACTCAAGACGACGTCGGCAACCTTAGAAGGTAAGTTATTTAATTGTTATCTATTCTACAGAACTGTACCTACATAACTGACTGACTGTACATGTCCCGCAATTTCACTCATCCAACTATACCAAAATTGTATTACACAACTGAAAAATATTAGTGAGAGAAGAGCACAAAGGCATTTTTTATTTCAGAAGAAATTTCTTCCTGTTCCTGTTTCTTGCATATTTGAACCAAAATATAACCACCTATTTTATTCCCCTTTTATCCCCCACAGCATAGCGTCAGTAATGAAGCAGTCCGGCTGCCAGGTGCCCGAGTACATGCTGCAGCTCAAGCAGAACCCCAACAAGCGCAAGAAGCTGCAGACCAAGGCGCCCAGCAGAGACAAGATATCCACTGTGCTGGAGAAGAGGCCGGACAAGTAAGTACACCGCCCCACAGCACAGCGTCAGTGATGAAGCAGTCGAATTTGCAAGATGGGACTGTCTGCGCCGTGCCCAGTCCCTTTTTTGTGGAAGAGAAATCATCAAATGATCATCATCATCATTCTGAGCGGACCACCGGGCTTTGCAAGACTGGTTTCAGATTATGACTTTCTGAATTCACCGGCCGTATGGTGTCGGCCGGTGCCGTAGGAGTAAAAGAATAATACCATCCCATCACTTCCCGTGGGTGTCGTAAGAGGCGACTAAGGGACTCGCCATAGATTGGGCAGCAGCGTTCTCTGTAAAACTCAACACCATACACTATGATCGCCAACCCGCCTGCCAAGCGTGGCGATTATGGCAAACCATCTTGGGGAGGGTTTATGTCCAGTAGTGGACGTCTTTCGGCTGAAACTATGTTGATGATGAATTCACCCTATAGATAAATAGGCTCTCAACTTTCACAGTGGTTTACACATCCACACTTCAACTTCTCGATTAATATAAAATCTAATTCGTACTTTTATATCCTCGTTTCAGGAGAAGATTAGAAGCGGCCAATGAAGCTTTAAAAGACGATAAAACTAAAACCACAGAGGCAATCAAAAATGCTAAAAACAACAAACAGAGAAGAATACAGAATTTAGCAAAACAAAACAAGAACACGCCAGAAAAGGGAATGACTAATAAGAAGAGGAAAAAGAAGAATTTAGCTTACAAGAAGAAAGGTGTCAAATTATAATATAGATCTTTACATAATATATAAAATATTACAAAAGCCATGTTGGTTTTATTTTGATTCTTCTTAATTAATTACATTGAGAACAAAACTATTTTTATGAGAGTATGTTTCAGTTTCCATAGCAAAATAATTCTACTTATATTATAAAAATGTGAAAGTTTGTATGTTTGTGCTTCAATCACGCAAAAACGACTGATTGGAGTGGGATGAAATTTGGCACCCAGATAGTACAGAAGTTTGGCACCATAACCTGGAATAACACGCAGGCTACGTATCGCGATGAGTGACTTAGCGTAGCGAAGACTGAGGAGTTCACGTACATTTAGGTGAATGCTCCAGGGTAGCCCGGGAAATTCAAATATTTTTATGTTTTTTGCAATTTGCCGGTCAGTGTGAAGCTGTATGTGGACCAAATGCGTTCCGCGACCGTAACGCGTATTTATCTAAAGAATTATAACCATTTTAATCATCAATATAGCCCTCTATGTTCATGTAGTTCGAAAGAATGATTATTTCTGAAATATTCATTCTTTCGAACTACTTCGCGTATTTATCTAATTCTTTAGATAAAATACGCGTTACGGTCGCGGATCGCATTTGGTCCACATACAGCTTCACACTGACCGGCAAATTGCAAAAAACATAAAAATATTTGAATTTCGCGGGCTACCCTGGAGCATCCACCTTAAAGACCGGGCTGGATAAGCGGTAAAGACACAGCTACCAGGAGATCAAAATTATGAAGAAGTAATTCCGGGGCTGAAATATGCCACACATATTTCGTTTCTTCTTGGGTCCAATGTGAAGTCTAAGCGACGAAGTCAAGGGCAGAAACTAGTAAAAATAAAACGACAGTCCGTACAATTATGTAACATCTATTATAAAATTTTCATACAAAATATACAGTCTTCACGTTGTAGTTAATATTATACAAAAATATCTTTATTTTAAAGTTACAACATAATTTAAAAGAGTGACTTTAGTGTAACATTTGGTTCTTTCAACTAACTACTATAGGTACCGTGCAAAAAGTATAGGTGGCAGCACAAAAACGTCACTCAAGTATGTTTCAAGTATAAAATTCGAAATAGCTACGCTAGATGGCAGTCTTCTTCGTGCACTTTCCCCTAAACCGAGCGTGCAGGAACCACAGGTGGCAGCACAGAAGCGTCAATGTCAAGTATTCTGACCCTGAAAACTTCGAATACGCGACACTAGATGGCATGATCAACGCCGTGCACGGTCCCTATAGTTGTTCTACTTTAGCATCACAATATTATAAAGGTCAAATCATAGATCCTTTCCTAACGGCTCTTCGGAAACCGAACAGAAAAGTATGAATCGTATTTTGCAGATTACGATAGATTCACAACAGATATTTCTTTCCTTTTTTGAAATAAGAATGACAGTAAATAAATCTAGGTATGGTAGGCGCTATAAATGAGCATTAACGGTCACTGACCCACAACACGTATTGACTTTGATTAACAACGGAAATAAAGACAAATCTGTCCTGAATCGACATCTATCGTGATCCTTTATTTTCTCTTGTACTTACCTAATGATAAACGGTTCATAATTTATTGTTTGGGTATCGACGAAGGGATATTAGGGAAAGGCCAATAAAAGTACTTTATTGCAAGCTTATCTGGCCCCTGCCATAGATACGTCATTAAGCGCCATTACTTTGCTAAAATATAGCAACTGTAGTTAGCAAAAACCACAAGTAAGTCTACATTAGAAACATAATTTTCAGCCAATCTCTAATAGAATATGGCACAGATTTCCAAAATAATACACACAGATTTTAAAAGAGCCTCGTCAAAATAGTAGATTAAATATTTAGCAATAATTGGTCCTTACATGTTAACTTTAAGCCTCTTTAACTGGCCAGCTGGTTCCATAGCGAAATTAAGCACATTTTTTAAAAGGCTTTGTGCCAATATTAAAAAAAAATCAATTTGACAGAAACAACATTTAAAAGGCAACTTACAAGAAGTTGGTTGCCATCAACCAACATATTAGAAGCAAGTGGTTGTCATTGCTGGGTTTATTTTTCAAAATGTGCTCTCATTTGCTACCACTTTTATATGAATTTTACTTACATATACTACTAATAATAACGTCAAAAACCTGGACGCTTATTTGTAAATTAAAAACATATGCATTAGTTTCCAGTGTAACAAAATCGAAATTATGGAACTTCATCATAGAAGAGAAATATGTACCTACAGTTTTAGTATGAGTTAATCAAAATAATGGCTTGGTTACTCGTATCTATCTAATCAAACAATATTTGGCAAGTTTTAAATTCAAACTAAGATCAGTCTTTGAAAATTAGTTTAGCTTGAAAAATATGATAATTTATTACAATCATGAACGGTTTAACAAGGCAACAAAAAATATTTATTTAATATTAAATCCGTCAAGGATTCTAAACCATTATTTTGATCATAAACAAAAGGCCTAGAATCGAGACAGAACAAGAGATTCTTGACAAAACGGCAAGTTTTTATAAAATAAAAAAGAAAACAAAATTTACAAAAATAAAACTATAAAAATTATACAAACAGCTGATTTACAGAGATCTCGGGCGAAAATTCAATTTATACAAGCAGTTTTCTTAACTAAAAATAACTAAATTAACTTAAACAAATAGATTTTATGTACAGTTTAGAACTAGCGAAGCTGGCTTTCCTTAAAATATACAGAAACTGAGTACCTAAGTTGATAGAACTAAAAACACATAACTTAGCACATACACACATAACAAACAATAAAACATTACAACACAAAATATACAAAGCATAAACACATTAACCAACAAGAAATTCAACATAGAAGCAAATGGTTGCTGGTAACCAACACTAGAAAACACATCCTTCAAATATGCCCCACAACACTTTAGTTAGGTTACCAATAACCAACATTCCGAAGCAAACGGTTGCCAGCAACCTAAATCTATTCACACAACCAGTCACACGGTAGTCTTGGCATCTTGTTCGCTGGCCAGGGGAGATACCCAGCTGTCTTGAAGACCCAGTAGTCGTAGGAAACCTTGCTGATGAGCAGCACCAGGATCAGTACTTCGAGGCCTATGATGTAGTAGATGTAGTCGGTCCAGTCGCGGGGCGTGTGGCACACTTGGGACTCCACTAAGTCCACTACGGGCACGTTGTCGTCACATTCCAGCATTTTGTAGTCTGGGATGTTTTTGAAGTTTTCCAAGAGCCAGGGCTGGAAAATAAAAGTGATGTTACAGATTCTCAGGGGAAATTATCTCTATGTAGGATAAAGGAGACATTTAGACATGGTTTACATTTGAGAATCTAGATATATCTTACTAATACTAATTTACTTAATAATCTACATATACTTAATATATAAAGCTGAAGAGTTTGTTTGTTTGTTGGCTGGAACGTGCTAATCTGAGGAACGGTCCGATTTGAAAAATAATTTCAGTGTTACATAGCCCATTTCTCGAAGAAGGCTATACATTATCACGCTAAGACCAATACGAGCGGAGCAGACGAAGTTGCGCAGGTCAACTGGTAAATAAAGCTGAAGAGTCTGTTTGGTTGAACGCGCTAATCTCAGGAACTACTGGTTTGAATTGAAAAAAAAAATAGTGTTAAATAATCCATTAATCGAGGAAGGCTATAGGGTATATAACATCACGCTATGACCAATGGAAGCGGAGCAATAATGAATAATGGGACGCAGACGAAGTTGCGCGGCTCAGCTAGTGCATGTTTAAATTGTGCAGTTTCACGTACAGTTCTATAAGAAAAAACGGCTCCTCGAACATTTGTTATTCGATATCCCCCTTTTAAGTATGGGAAATCATCAAACGACTCCTCCCGCTCTGGGAAGGCAGTTTCAGACTCTTACTGACTAAAACCCATCCGTATTCTTCCTAGAGCCCTTTGCGTTCCAGGGCCGCGGTGACTGTTTCGATCAAATTCAACGATCCTGGCAGATTCCATAGAAACTCTGAGCATAGCCCTCTCCGTTGCCCTTTGGTTGAGTTTTGTCCTTCTGATAAGGCACTATGCCTCACCTTGAGCGTCTTCTCAGTGTTGCAGTCACAATGTATAAAGTTGCCCGCTATGGAGAAGGCAGGCCCCGTGGTGTCGAAGCGGTTTGATAACACGTACGTGTGGATCTGGGGAAACAAACATTCATCTTGTTAGGTTCATTCGTCTAGGTACTCATCGTACGAAACTATGGGTTTTACTAAGCAGGAGTACCTACAGGGCTGCAGGAGTACCTACAGGGCTGCAGGGGTACCTACAGGGCTGCAGGAGTACCTACAGGGCTGCAGGGGTACCTACAGGGCTGCAGGAGTACCTACAGGGCTGCAGGAGTACCTACAGGGCTGCAGGGGTACCTACAGGGCTGCAGGAGTACCTACAGGGCTGCAGGGGTACCTACAGGGCTGCAGGAGTACCTACAGGGCTGCAGGAATGGCGTACGAGAACGACTAGAGGTTGGTAGTTATAAGGGTTTAAGAAAAAAAATATATTTTGTAGGTAGGTACATCGTCGTGACTGTGACATACTCGATCTTCTCAAGGTACTCAATTCAGTTGTAATTCGCATCTCCATTTGAATTTATCTAGGTACGAGTACACTAATATTACGAGTATAAAGAAGAAAGGATTTGTATGTTTGTAACGAATAAACTCAAAAACTAAAGCACCGATTTAAAAATTCTTTCACCATTAGAATGCTATATTATCCCTGAGAAACATAGGCTATATGTTACTAGGAAAAATAGAGATCTCTACGAAAATTGCAACACTAAATTGGCGCGAACGAAGTCGCGGGCGAAGTGCTCATCATCTGCCTAGCCTTTTCCCAACTATATTGGGGTCGGCTTCCATTCTAACCGGATTTAGCTGAGTACCAGTATTTTACGAGGACTCCACAACCCAGTAACTGGGTAACACGGTACTTCATGGCAAGACTGGAGTCAGATTTACTGGCTTCTGACTATCCGTAACGACTGCCAAAGATCTACAAATGACAGCCGGGACCAACGGCTTAACGTGCTTTCCGAGGCACGGAGGAAACTTGGTATGTTAAGATGGTCACCCACCCACACCAACCTTGGCAAGCGTTGCTTAACCTTGAGGATCGATCTGTGCGGGGCTGTTATTATAACAATATTGACTCACTGTCTTCAACTTATTATAAGCGATGGAGAACAGCATGAAGTTGTCGATGAACTTGGTGCCCTCCAGCTCCAGGATGTTGGGGATGTCGTTGTGGTCCACGATCAGCTGGCGCAGGTGCTCGTACGAGGAGTCGTCCGCCACCGTCTGCAGGGACGTTATCTGGAGTAAGAGGATACAAAATGGTTATTTTATGAAGCTGAGAAGTACTCATGGGGAAAGTGGCTAATTATAGCGGCTGTCTTGGTATTTCATCATATTCATTAGCTTAAATATTGCATTTTGTATAAAACAGCTGTTATTTTTTTCGAGTTTCTGGGGTTGTTCTCAAAGTAAAAGTTGTTTATAATCATGTGTAGGTACTTTCACTGCCTAAGAGATTGTTGGTGTTTTACAAATAACCCTGTAGAAGGTCACAGGATGTATTAGGTACTAACAACTAAATAGAGATTAATAACAGGGCAGCAATTCTTACCGTGTAACCACCATGAGGAATCAATGATCAGTTAGATAACACCATCATCATTATCATCGACCATATCGTAATCATCATCATCGAAACCATCATCATCATCTATAATAGGTACTTTCCAACCACAAAATCGACAAAAAACGAATTGAATTGAACCCCCCTTCTTTCTAAAAACGACACTATTTTACAAAAACCACCAGCTATCAGGATCTACTCACATTATTACACGAGACGTTCAACTTGACAGTATTCTGCGGCAGATCAGTCGGCAGCGAGGTGAGGTTCCTCAGCGAGCAGTCCACAGCCACCAGGTTGGTGATCTCGTCGCCCAGGAACTCCAGGCGCTCCGGCACGCACGTGCAGTTGATGTTCGCCGGCTTTATGTTGCGGCAGCTCGCACTGAGCTGGAGGGAAGGTGGTGTTAGACGTTGGGCGTATAGCTTGGGGATAGGGTGAAATGATTATGAACTAGGCCTGTACAGGCCAGGCTAGCGACTGGGTCCAGTGGACCTCGTTTAAATGGACATACCATTTGAACGAGGACTACTGGACCCAGTCGCTATGGCAAAGTTTAAGCAGCTAAGCGGCTTAGATCCCGCGGCGGAACGCCGCGGCATTGGTCGCCGGAATGCTAATTATATCATTTAATCAATCAAATTCTTTATTTCTTCTCACAATGAAAAGCTACGATATGTTTTACTAATAATATTTGTCTAATTAACATTGTGGTGAGGAGCTGGTGTCTGAGTCAGGCATAAAATACCTGAATACCTGGTGATTTGTAATCACCAGGTCGGGGACTTCACGGAAGAATCTCTTTATCTATAAACTCAGATTAGTTTATAGACAAGACGATTCCGCGGGTTGCCTACCAAGGCAACCTGCGACGTGCCGCAGCATCCCGTGATTAAAAATGACTATGTAGTAAATGTAATTATAATTTACTGGCAAAATAAAAGATGTGCAAATAAAAAAACAATTAAAGCTATATTTCGGAAAGACACAAACAAAAAGTAACCTGACCCTGTAATACTAAGTGTTATTTACAGCAGACTTTGATCCTGTTGCGAGAAAGGGATGGGGCCTTTATTTAATATAGCTCTGATTCTTTCTCGCTCTGGAATGGTTTCCGAAGGCTTTAATACGTTATCATATTTTGCCTAACCTTACTACATGCAGCTGCCAAGCACAGTGAGAAATGAAAATGTTATGTTAGGTATCGTATGTGAAAAATGAAAGAGCAGTAGATGGACATAGAAGTGAAATCAGCAGCAGTGCATTTCTGTAAACATGTCGAAGTGAAGGCTGGCGTGAAGTGATCACGAAGTGAGCTGTCAATCCAGTTAATCAAGATGGAATGACAGCTTACTTCGTGATCAGTTCACACAAGCCATTTTACTTCGACATGTTTGAATCGACCGGCAGGGCGGGAAGTCTTGACATAATATGTAGTTACAAATCGCCTACCGGCCGAATTCGGTCCTTCTTATCGGACGGTTCTTATTCGGACGGTAGGTGCCATACGATTGTGGGCAGTAGGATCTTACTGCCCACAATCGTATGGTGTCAGAGTTTCTAAAGCGCTTCCAGGGCCACTGACATGGTTTATTCGACGACCGTCATTTGGCGGCCGGGACCACAGGCATAAGCCTCAAAAGATGATTCCGCGCTTCGGAAGGCACGTCATCTTTTTCTTTTTCACGAATCATCTTTTTATCAAACAATCAGGTGATTCAAGCCTGCAATGTCCTAGCCAAACTGGAAACAACTTTATAAAGTATGCTTCCCGTGGGAATCGAACCCACGACCACCGGATCACAAGACAAACGCCTAAACCACTCGACCACGGAAGCAGTTTTCGGTAAGACCGCCGTACACAGTTAAGCCGAATGCGATCCACGATTAAAATCAATGATCCGTGGATCGCGTTAGAGGCGGCCTTAGTACTTAACGACCGAATTCGGTCGGCAAGCGTTCGGTAACTAAGTAAGTCGAGACTTCTCATCCAGGCGAAGCTGCAAACGTCGTCAACAACAATATTTTAACCTTCCCGTGGTGTAAATATACAACAAAATTTAAAAATCTCGAACTGACCCGACAGATCCATTAGAAGCATAGAAATCAAGAAATGTATTAGTAAAGTTACGTAGAAATACGTACTACCTCTTTCTGAATCCTAAGATGGTCGATCTGTACTATCCTGACGTCCTTGAACCAATTGAAGTTGATATCCAGAGCGCAGTACGTGTTCTGGTAGTTGAGGAACGTCACCAGCGACGAGTTGTTGGTCTCCATCGCTTTCTGGAAGTTGTTGCAGGGGAGGTACTTGTTGCCTGGAGATTTGAGTAAGGTAAAATATTAGACACATGTTTTTCGATCAATATCAAAGATCAGAGGGCTGAAATTGTTTAGGGCATCACATGTGATCAGGTCGTAGGTACCTACTTATTCTGGTCAATCAAGTGGGATGAAATTTTACAAACCTTCCGAAAAGTCAGCAAGGTGTTAGTTACAAGATACAAAAGTCACTCTTAGAGACGTGCACTTACAAAAACTGGCGCCCTTGGCACTCCTATACAAAGGGTCCCGAACCAATTTCATTTTCGTAACATGATTTTTTTTAACGCTAGAGACGTCATATGTATAGGTTTTCTTGTAATCTGGAGGTTAAGAAGGCTCAGTAGTTTCGGAGTCATTTCTGGTCTAAAAACTACCAGATGCGGATTTTAAAGATACCTACCAGTTATAGAACATCCTAGCCAAGAGGCAGAGTGCTTAAATGTTGCTTGCTCTTTCTTGTTGCAAGTGTTCTTATCATAAATGTTTCCTTTTCTGTACCTAATGGATAGGGGGGCAAAACAGGTGTGGATTGCTTAGGGCATCAAGAAGTCTTAATCCGGCACTGCCTATAGGAAACGTACAGGAACTAGGCCTTCTTCTTTTTAACTCGATGGTTAATCTCTTAGCTTTTTGCCAGTGGCTAAAGGTAGTGGCCCTTTATGTGGCTACGGTCATTGCAGCGTCGGTAGTGTTCATACATTCCCCAAAAGTACAGGTGTGTGTGTAGGGTGCGTGGGACACTGCAACGTGTGGCTCATGTTCTTGGGAACTATAGGTGGCAGCACATAAGTGTCATTGTCAAGTATATTTAACTATCCCACCCACACGCACAAAAGTTTTGGGAACACATTCATAGTGCGTACAGCTAAAGAGTGGAATTCCCTGCCGGAGTCTGTGTTTCCTGATGCTACAACCTGAGAGTCTAAGACAAGAGTGAATAGGTTACTTCTAGGCAAACGTGCTCCATCTTCGACTACATCATCGCTTACCATCAGGTGAGAACTATCAGGGTGTTTGACCACTAGGTCAAACGTATGCCTATTTAATAGGCATACGTGAAGGGGCCTTACGTCATCTAGCCCTGCAATTTTTTTACAGTCTACTTCGTTCACGATCCCCTAAGTGGAGGAACCCCGCGACTCATCCCAATACGACTCGTTTCCGTTAACGCTAACTCGATTGAGAACGTTAAAACACACACTATGATCTCTGAACTGCGGGTCTAAAAAGGTCACTTTAGCAGAATCATATTAGAATACAACAATCTGTCAAATTTAATTTTCATCTTTATCGCTAACGCATTAAGTTCAAGGTTGATTGGGAAAATTTGCAGTGACGGGTAGCGTGATGTGCTTTCTGATTCCGCTAAAGTGGCTTTTTAGACCGTCAGTCCTCGTTTAATTAATAAAGCTAACAACCTAACCCCTTACCTGACAAGTCCACGGAGATCTTCCGGTTGCTGTGCACGAGGCTGAGCGGGAACACGGTGAGGTTGTTGGCGGAGGCGTCGAGCACGCTCAGGTTGAAGAGGTAGGCGAAGGGGCGCTGGATGGAGGGCTGCAGCTTCTCACTCGTCAGGTTGTTGTTCGAGATGTTGAGGCACGCCACTGAAGAGTATTTGGGGAACTGGCCTGCAAAGGGGAGGTTTTATTTATAAAAAAAAACAACCGAATTGAGAAACTCCTCCTTTTTTTTGTCGGTTAAAAATTACCCACAAACAAGTAGTTTTTACCACACATACAAGTTATTGACACATACCTCATTACAATTTATTTAATTTAGATTAGGTACATAAAATTGGACATAACATTACCAGGGCCCGAAACGCACTTTTTTAGTATCTATGTTTTTAGGTTTACTTAAAATATTGCATTGTTCTTTAATATTTATTGATAATAGTGAAGTATTACTTTTACACAATGTATGATTATATTTGTACCTATAGTAATATTATAAAGAGGTGAAATTTGTGAGTTTGTCAGGTTGTAGGGGGTAATCTCTGGATCTACAGAACAGATTTTGAATATTTTTTTTAATTTATATTTTTTTTTTGGTATGCGTCATGCTTGGCGCAAATAAACGCTTTTTCTTTTCTTTCTTTATTTATTACCAAAATAAGGCCACGTTATTGGTGAGTGCCATAGTTTATATATTATCAAAGAAGTGGGCACAGGTCAGCTAGTATGTAATAAATATGACTACGAGTTTCATAAGCCCGTAGATTGAAGCACTCAGTAGCACCACAGAATCGGTTCTGTAACTAGCACCATGTCATCAACACGCGTAAAAAAGAGTTATTTCTTTTTATCTACCTATTCAAAAACATAAATGCTGTTTATTGCATTTATGTTTATCTGATATTATTTACACACATAAAATCAACCCATACATTTAGCCTTGAATGAATTGTTCGAGATTATTTAAATCCATCGCCACCAATTCAAGTATCAAGTTTAGCTATGTGTATTTTATTTAAAAGTTAATCTTGTTAAAGGAGATGTTTCTAAATGGGCCATGTCTATGTACATTACCTCATAAAAAGAGAAAAATCCGTAGAATTAGGGAAAAATACATTTAATTCATTTAAATGTTTACTGTTGTGGTAATTAATTGATGTTTATAAATTACTTTTATCGATTTTCAACATGGCGTCGCACCGATTTAGTTACAGATCATAGAAAAATAACTGTCAGCTGTCATAACAATGTAATAAATATGTCAGAAATAAATGTCAAATGTCATTAATCAATCAAAATGACAGCTTACCGCCATAACGGGTTTTTGTTGCGTGTTGCAATTTCAAGTGTAATTTATTTTGTTTTACCAGCAAACAAAGCCATTTTAAGGAAATTGGACAGTTGAGAACTGTTTTAAATATATTTCTCTATTTTTAAGTATAGTGTACAAGGACATGGCCCAGGGTCCATACATTTTGGAACATCTCCTTTGTATTAAAAAGTCCCTCTTTGATGAATTTAACTTTCTTTTTATGACTGAGTTGGTTGTTACAAAATTTGATAATTTTCTCGAAATCTACATTCAAATAGTTATATGATAATATCATATGGTATCGTATCGTATGTTTATATACGAGTGTTCTCGGCCAGAAAGTGCTTGAGCCTTAGCTTATTTAATTAAGATTTTGTGTGCTCAGGTTATTTTTCCTTATTTTGGTGACTGTTTAGTTTGTTCACACCCTCTTTTTCTAATCTGTTTTTTAGAAGTGATGATTTTTAATTGGCTTCCAGTCTCACACTTCCATAGTGATAAACAAATTAAATAAATAAATAAAAGGTCAGCATTTCAGTGGCTTTTACGGTTACCGTTATAATATTTGTGGATATTTTGTTAGGTTTTCGGACGAAAAAACCTCTTCAAATCTTCATGGACAGCAAAACAAAACAAATAGATTCTGTTTTTTCTACAAACAATTTTTATTCCTTTCACCATGATCATAAGGTTAAAAATCACGCGACACAGATGTTTGTTAATAGCAAGCAACAATTTTGTCTATTAGTGGAACACAGAGGGTTTCTAGAACTTAGTGAAATACTTACGAGGACCTGTGCTGTTTGTGTTGTTACTTTCCAACCTCGAGTCTTAGGTTAAGCAGGAAAAAGAAAGAAACTGTTAGAGTGAAAGTAAATACGGTAGTAGTAAGTTTCAAAGAGGAATGTAATGTATAAGACTTTAGACAGGTAAGTGCAAGGTGCAGGGTCTTTGATTGACGACACAAAGGCGAATTATCGTACTTAAAAAGCGTTCATAGGGGTTCGAAGTTTTTCTGTGGGAGCTGGCAAAGCGTCCCAATTATAGTCATGACTGCCATATGGTGACTTTACCTCGAAATATTTCGGCAACGTGACACTTTAGGGCACCATGTCTCCAATATTTTTTGTGGCAACGTGACACTTTAGGGCACCATGTCTCTAATATTTTTTGTTCGTTGAAGTGTCTCTGTCTCTCTCTCCCATACCCATATACTTGTATGCCTATGCATGATAGATCATTCGCCCCACTTCTTTTTATCGTGTGGGCAGTAAGGTCTAACGAAACACTCACCCAGTGTCTGAGTTTCTGAACCACCTCAAGGGCCTCTGACAGATCGTACGCCACAACTTTAAAAAGAAAATCAAAATGGCGGAAGGGGAGCTGTGCTACGAAGGTTCTATCCCCTTTAAAGTCGCCATAACATCACAACGACAATCAATGTCAAAAGCTTGTTAAAATTTAGGGAAATTAGAGTTGTTTTTTGACAGTTTGTGATATGAATGCGAACGCTCGTTAGTAATACGAGAAGTACCCTTTAAGTCTTTCTTTACAAACGTGTCATTTTTTTTTATTTCGTATCAAGTCTACCTATCACTGTGGTGGGTAGGTACAGCCATTGCCCAACTCAGCTTTCTTGTAATGGGTATCAACTCAATTTCTTTTTTGGGGCATAAGAGGAGAAGAAGGAGCTCCGAGCCAGTACTTGTCAGTTGACAGACTCAGAGTTGACAGGTGTCAGACTAGAGGTTCTGGTCTCCAAAGACCTGATAACACAAAGACTTCAAATACAAAGCTCTCTTGTCTCTTACCAACAATCTTGTCGATGTTGCCATCAGTGAAGGCCATGGACGCTAGTCTTCTGAATATGGCCTGCGACACGTCCAGCTCATCTATGGTCGCGTTCAAGACGTGCAGGTACGTCGTGTTCTGTGTTACTGGAACAGAAGGCGGGAGATGGTTACAGCTTATTGGCTTTTGTACCCGGGGTGGGGCCTTTCTCGCATCTTGGAAATTTGAACTTTCTCCATAGAGGATCGAATGTGAAATGGCTTACATTTTCCCGACTACTTCGTAGTTCAACACCTTTATACACTCATTTCTTTTCCCATTTTTTTTTTTCAGTAGTAGTTTAGTAAAAATAAAATGACGTTTTTTTGTCTAAGAAATCTTCCCAGTCAGAAAAACTCTTGTATAAATAAATAAATATTTGACTGTTTTTGAACAATGCAGTTTTTAAGAATCAGACAATAACATAGATATTCTGTGTAAAATGCAGCTAGATCAAGAAAGTGATTAACCGATTCATAGCGAGCAAGACCTCACTATAAACCTGTGTATCATGGCTCTTAGATAGTCCACCGTCTTAGAACCGGTCTTGAGTAAGTTAATATTTTAACGTCAGGCAAGAGGTTGGAAATCTACATCAATGTTAATATTTTTGTACAGTAGAGAGTATCTACCCCGTGCCGTCCTGCTAACACATGCAATCATAGCAGAGACGCTGTTGCCAGGGTCGCGGAATTTGTTCGAAAGAGTCACGAGTCACCGCGGCCCTGATTAGGAGGAACACGGATGGGTTTTAGTCAGTAAGATCTGCGCGGAGCAAAAGGGAGTGTCTGACACACTCTCTTCTGCTCTGCCCAGAGCGGGAGGAGTCTTTTCATGATTTCCCATCCTTTAAAATAAAGCAGAGACGCTGCAAAGTGAGATAAAATTCCGCGAACTTAATAAAAACCAGCAGTGGTGGCTCGGTAATAATGGCTGCGACTTACAAGTTGTAGGTCGTAGGTTCGAACCCAGGCAGGCGCTTTAGTTTTTGTAAATTATTTCATCACCACTGCTCTCAAACCGGTGAAGGAAAACATCGTGAGGAAACGGGCATGACCAGAACCAAAAATTCGAAGACATGTGACATCTACCAACCCGCACTGGGCTCGCGTGCTGGATTACGGCCCACTCCCTCTCACCGAGAGGAGGCCTGTGTCCCAGCAGTAGGAAAATTATAGGCTAATTGTTCTTATGCTTATGCAGTAGCTTATACTTAATATAAATACAGGGGCTAGGTACTATAACCCAGCCCTAAATACCATTAATTATATCGTGGTTTTACATATAATTGCCTACCTAGTTAGTATTATGTTTATAAAATGTTTAGCTTCGCAAGCAAACCGTTATCAGTTGTAGCAGCTACTGATAACCCTTGATACCCATTATTGTGTTTTCAATAAAGAGGCGGTGGTAATAGTTTATCGCCCATTTTATCGACTCAATGGCGAAGAGTCAAACCTGGGTCGTTATTTTAGTCTTCGAAGCAGATTATTTTTTTTTTTTTTTATCTCCAGTTTGCTTTTTCTTACGTCGAGATGTTGTAGAGTTACAAATAATATAGGGTAAGCGGAACAGAGAGTAAAGTCCCGCAAAACCACAAACAGAAAAGGGAGGATGCTCCGACCAGACGGTTGTTGTGGCCGGAGGGCAACTGCCCGATAGTTGATATTCAGACTGTTGTTTATGTTCAAATCGCACGGTAATTTCTGATACCGCGATACAGGATTTCGTCGTAGTACTTGGCTGCTTCTTGGATAGATGGCGTTGCGGTTCTTTTTGTTGCGCTACATATACAACTAAGTAAGCTCCCTAAGCCTTTTCTCAAATAGACATTCAGGTGAAGATTTTCCGACTTAACTGCAGAGATGGATGGGACCTTGGAGACGGTCCGAGGCTACTTAGCCAAAGACCAAGGTCGTTAAGGTTAACGAGAGCGAAGCCGCGGGCAAAAGCACTAGCTTTTCTGATAAACCTAAGTTTATGGGTAAAAAAATTGTTCATAAGAGTCACAGCAGCTTTCAAGGAGGCCGCGGAACGCAAAGGGCATTTGGAGAGACACGAGTGGGTTTTAGTCAGTAAGAGTCTGACTCTCCCTTCTGCTCCACCCAGAGCAGGAGTCATTTGATGATTTCCCATTCCCACCTTTCGAATTCGACTCGCCAATTCCCACCTTGTTCTAGTTTCGGGACTAGACAGCAGTGTACAGAAACATTATCCTTCTTCAGGAACAGTCGGATAATAACCAGAAAACTTATGTTAATTGGACTCTACTAACCAGTAGAACTGGCTAGTAACTGGCGGTAACTAACTGCGCATGTGCAACGTAATTAACATAATAATTAACTGCATTTTTCTATTTTTAACTATGCTAATAGTAAGGTAATGATAGAGTGATTAAAACAATTGCTTTGTGACCTATTAACTTAACTATCAATGGGGTTATGTGGAAAAGTACACAGCAGGTGAACGTGAAACCACAGCGGTTAAGAGCATGCACGGAGTTTCTGGCACGTTCTTCTCCATAGGATCTACAATTTGGAACGTGCAACTGCAGCGCTCGAGACATAGTCCGGTCAAATTAAACCAAAAAATGGGAGTGAAGGTACAGTCATTCGCACCCAGCTCAAAATTGGTTGGTTAATTGTTCTTAACACTAACATAAATGAAATCTAAAAAGTCCTCTTCGATCGGATACCTACCTAGAAAAAAATACTCGGGGTCAAAGGTCACAAAAACGGGTTTTTCGCGATTTTCAGCAAAACGATAAATTTTATCATAAAATTAGGTAAGACAAAATTGTAGATCAGATAATTATCTATTAAAAATGGCTAGATACTTTTTGCATAAGAGCCACCGTTTCTGAAATATAACGATTCCAAAAAATTTTAATCGTCATAATATGCACACGTTTCACGCCACCTTTGAGGTAGTGTACTTAGCGCGTTATATCTCAGAAACGGTGGCTCTTACGAAAAAAGTATGTAAACATTTTTTTTTAATGCTTTACCAAGGTTAATTACTCAACTACCCTTCAATAAGTTTTGTTTTTGTGTTACGTAGCGGAAGTGGCTGTTACAGGAGTGTTTTTATTCGATAGATGAGTTCTTTCAAAAGTGCCCCTGTAAATTCTATACATTAAAGCACAGACATATTTAATTGTTCAGTAGATATATTTACATAAATTGACGAAATGTTAACTAACCTAGTAATTAATATGTGAAGTAAGAACTTGTAATATTTCATGCTATATATGGGCCAAATGTGTGTTACTTAATATTGATAAGAACTTATACCTACCATATTTGATGCAATAAATAAATGAATTGAATTGAATTAGATAATTATCTGATCTACATTTTTTCTGACATAATTTTATGATAAAATTTACCGTTTTCCTGAAAATCGCGTTTGTGATCTTCAACCCAATGTATTTATATTTCCAGGTGTCGGATCGATGAGGATTTTTTAGATTTCATTTATGATTGTGTTTAAAACAATCCTACCAATTTTAGTTAGTGAGTTAGTGTACTAAGAGGGCCGGTGAGTGCTTTGCTACAGAACATATTACTTGCTGCTCTTGTCGCTAGCGCGGCAGAATTAGTTTCACCTGTATACCAACAGACTTTGAAAATTCAGAAGTGCCTCGTCAAAATGACCGAGAACTACCAAAGATCTACAAATATAACAACCAACCAACAGCTTAACGTGTTTTCCGAGGCACGGAGTAATCTCGGAATGTTAAGTTAGTCTCCCAACCACAAACCGGCCTCGGCAAGCGTTGCTTAACCTTGATGATCGATCTGTGCGGCTGTTACTGTTTAGCTTCGGGCTCCTCTGACTGCTATCATAAGTGTTGTTGAATAATAAGACTAGCAAATCTTGTTTTTTTAGGGTTCTGTACCTCAAAATGAAAAACGGAACCCTTATAGGATCACTGTTGTCCGTCCGTCTGTCTGTCAAGAATTTTTATCTCGGAATTTTTATATCGTGGAGGTATCGAGTTGGAATTTAAACCATATACTCAGGTCTACGATCTCTTGAAGCTGTAAAAACAATCATTTTTATAAGTGAACATTAAAGAAATATACGGCCGCTTATGCCGCAAATAACGAATATTTCGACACTCTCAAGGGAATCAAAATGTATAGGGCTTTTCCCGTTGACCTATAATTAATCAAATATTGCAAGTCAGCCATCTTATACTACAAGTATAGGGAAAAGCCTGAAAACTATACATTTGTAATTAAATCACAGAAAATGTAGCCTTTATTTAAAGTAATTTGATTGCTACAAAGTACGGAACCCTCGGTGGGTAGGTCCGAGTCGCACTTGGCCGGGTTTTTTTTCTATTCTAATGCCTCCTTATGCTCTGAGCGAAGCGGAAGGGAGTGTCAGACTCTTTCTGACTAAAACCCATCCGCGTTCCTCCTAATGCCCTTTCAAACAATTTCGCAACCCTTGTCGAAAATATTCCAAAAGAGTAAAAGTAAATTGCAAAAGAGTCATCACAACAAGTTGCTATTTGCTTAAAACTTCCATGTACTTAGGTTCTTAGGTATTTACTGTTGAAACAGGCAAAACATGCTTCCTGTTATTTACTAGGATAATGTACATATAAACTCGTGGAGGAGCTCGTGGCTAGATAATACAGCCGCACGGGTCGATCTTCAAGGTTAAGCAACGCTTGCCAAGGTTGGTCTGTGGATGTTACAATCTTAATATACCGAGTTTCCGCCGTGCCTCGGAAAGCACGTTAAACCGTTGGTCCCGTCTGTCATTTGTAGATCTTTGTCAGTCGTTACGGATAGTCAGAAGCCAGTAAATCTGACTCCAGTCTTGCCATGAAGTACCGTATTACCCAGTTAATGGGTTGTGGAGGTCTGGTAGGCAGCCGCTCCTCGTAAAATACTGGTATTCAGCTAAATCCAGCTTGACTGGAAGCCGACCCCAATATAGTTGGGAAAAGGCTAGGCTGATGATGAATGTACAAATAAACTGTATTAGGTACTTTGTCAGTATGACTGGTAGCCACTCATCTGTAATGGCTTATTCAGCTTGATTGAATTAATAGTGTTGTCAATTAAATAAAAATTAATACCCATTTGTTTGTGTACAGAAGTAGCTATTAATAAACTAAGTTAATAGTAAGTACCTATTGGCAGTATAAATATGTAGGTACCTAATGTACTGGTTTCTATAAGGTTCCTGTAAATAGCGTACAAAACATTTCCATTATGATTTTGTATTTGCGCACTTCAGCATCAATTTGCCGGAAACGGTGATTCAATAATGGTTCAATAACTAAGTATAGCACTTCTGCATCAAACTTATTTAAATCTAGTTCTGTTACTTCTTTGTAAATATTGTTGAAATTAAGAGGAACTTGGAAAATATACGATACTACAGCCGTGCTGACTTTTATTAAGCTTAGTTTAATGCAAAGTTTCTCGACAAATTGTCAAACGCGCGCTATGTAGGTACCTATATTAGCTAAGTGTTTTCAGCTGCAAACGGCATCTTTTTTAAAGAAAGATAATATAAGATACTTAATACAAAAAATAATTATTTTATATCTTAACATAACGAGTTTCCTCCGTGCCTCGGAAAGCAGCCGTTGGTCCCGGCTGTCATTTATAGATCTTTGGCAGTCTTTACGGATTGTCAGAAGCCAGTAAATCTGACTCCAGTCTTGCCAAGATGTACCGTGTTATCCAGTTAATGGGTTGTGCAGGTCTGGTAGGCAGCCGCTCCACGTAAAACACTGGTATTCAGCTGAATCCGGTTTGACTGGAAGCCGACCTCAATATAGTTGGGAAAAGTCTAGGCAGACGACCAAAAATAATGATTTTAAAGCACCCTAAACTTTAATATTTGCAGAACATTTTGTCCAGTTATGTGAACATAAATGAATAGGGTCTATTTTATTCACGATTTCAGAATTGGTTACATAGTTAAAGTTATTCATAAAGATGCAAACAATGTCCAGGTCGCAGCAGAAGACCGACATTCTGCCCACCTTGGTTCAGTCCCTCAACTGGTACTTGGAGTACCACGTTATATCTGAGGTATATTCACCGGCAGAAGCCAAAGTCTCCTGCAGGGGGGTGCTGTCTAGGTCGCAGTAGAAAACGGCCATGTTGGCCACCTGTCCCCCTCAGCTGCATTTGGAGTATCACGTTATAAGACGGTTTATCGAAGGTATACTCACTGGCAGAAGCCAACGCCTCCTTCAGGCGGCCGCTGTCCAGGTCGCAGCAGAAGACTGCGGTGTTGCCCACCTTGGTGCAGTCTCCCTCAGCTGGACACCTGGAGCGCGGCATGTGGAAGCACTTGCCCATGTTCAGATGTTGGTTGATGGGTTCTGGTTTCTCTGTTGAGGCTGGCGGTTGCTGGAAAATAAGATTCCGGGTGTGAGATAATGTGGCTTGAAGTGAATTACAATTAGGGTTCCCAAACGTACTGTAATATTGAGTGGTAGCTTTTGCCCTCCTGGAAATCCACTTTTAATGCTCCCCTACGGAGTACACTCCCCAAGGAACCTATATGCCAAATTTCATCTTTCTACGACCAGTAGTTTCCGCTGTGCGCTGTCTGTCAGTCATTCAGTCACTCAGTCTCTCAATCAGTCGGTAGATGACGGAAGAATCTATACTAATATATAAAGCAGAAGAGTATGTTTGTTTACTTGAACGCGCTAATCTCAGGAACTACGGGTCTGATTTGAAAACTTCATTCAGTGTTAGATAGCCCATTTATCGAGGAAGGCTATAGACTAAATATCATCACGCTAAGACCAATAGGAGCGGAGCAGTAATGAAAATTTTGACGCAGACGAAGTTGCGTGGGTTAACTAGTTTTATATATTAGGATTGCACTCTTGTGCGTAGGCATAAGTAACACCATTTCAACTAAAACAACAGAGTACGCTAAAGTACTCTATTAATTTTTAGGTACTCTGGTTTTCAATTCTAATGATTGAATTGAACGAAATTAGTGTGAATAAATAAATAGTACCTTTCACATATTTGCAATGTTTCTTTCATAAACCTTTTATCGATTACACAGCCTTCACTAAAAATACTGGTTTGCCTTCACTTACAATTATTACTAACTCAATAATTTAGAGAAAATGTTTCTGGTTTGAAATAAAATCTGATCAAGTGCAATTGGCCTCACGCGCAAAGCGCTTAAGTAGAGTAGATTCGGAACACATTTGCTGTGACAGACGGACAGACAGACACCTGAGATATCATATAAGGGTTCTGTTTTTTCAAACAGACGTTCGGAACCCTAAAACACAATCGTACCCAGTCATTGTTTATGTAAATAAGTTAACAGTGTTGAACTAGCACAATAACACAAAAAATCATAATATTGACATATGCTAATGAACTAGTTATGTTAAGTAGTTGAGATGTAGGTATTCTCGTATGTTAATTTTAATTAACACGTTACTTGGCTGTAAATCTTTGCATAGTTTAGCAGTTTTATCATAGTGATCATGTAATTTTCGATTGCACGAATGCTGTTTCAGTGAATCGGCGAAGTTAGTAAAATTGGCGGCTAAGCGAATTTCAAAAAAAAAACCGAGCTTGGTATTTCGTACAAACTCGCAAGTCAATAGGTGGCTTGTTCATTGACGCGGAGCGAGTCAGCGGAGCGGAGTGAGGGAGTAATGCGGAGCGGAGTTGCTGACTGTTTCTATCCTTTTATGCAGAGCGAGGGGTGGAGTTGCGGACTGCTGAGCGAGACCGAGTTCACGTGTGATTTGGGTTGAGATAAATGTCCAAAACTGGAAAGCGTAGCGAGGCAGCGGATTCCTCGTTCCGCTTTTGTATGATTTTTTTTAACAAGTTCGCAAATTTCTGTCCACTGAAACGGAGCGGAGATTTTATACAATTCTATTGGCTAGTGTTGGCATAGGTCCACTCCGCTCGTTTCCTCTCTGCCACATTGGACAGTTGGCCTTACTCTTGGAAATGAATTTACCGAATTGATTCGGTAGTTATTCGGCTACGTGTACATACGAGAGATACCTTGCTTTAAAAAGTTACAGGTAACATGTGACAATCAGACAATTGAGTCATTTTCTTGCAAATATTTTCTGTTAGTCAGTCGCGAAAATATGACAGTACCTAGTGTTTTTTTGTCATACTGTCGCTCTTTCATTTAGGTATCGTTTCTAAGTAGGGTCTTAGGTCGACTAACAATCCATACCATTAAGTGGCTAATGACGACATATCTATGTCGCCACATCACATCGTAGTCGAATTACTAATATTAGTATTTTAGAGTGGAGGTCGTTAGTGACGGAATAGTTAAAGGGAATCGCTTGTCTTCGAATGTTCATGTAAAGAGGAAGGAAGAAACGCATGTAACTAGAAGAGTTATGAATATAAATGCGGATGGAGGGAGAGGGAGAGGAAGGACAAAGAAAAGATGGATGGATTGTGTGAGTAGCGATATGAAAGAAAAGGGAGTTAGTAATAGAGTGACGGCTGATATGATTTTGGGGAATGTGAGACGGAATTACATAATTTCATTCCGCCAAGCCCGTTCCGTCATAGGACCACAATACGAACGGCGATGCGCTACCGGTACATGGTGGACATCCCACCCACACGCACAAAACGTTTCGGGAACACATTCATAGTGCGTACAGCTAAGGAGTGGAATTCCCTGCCGGAGTCTGCCTGTTTCTGATAGCTACAACCTGGGAGCCTTTAAGTCAAGAGTGAATAGGTTACTTCTAGGCAGGCGTGCTACATCTTCCACATCATCGCTTACCAACAGGTGGATAAGGGAAGGAAGATGATGAGAGTGAGGGTCGTTAGCATAGTCTTCTTGAGTACCTGCGACACTAAATAGCCCAATGATTGGGTGGGTATACTAAAATTAGCCTCCTTAAGTGGTTATACTACTTATAATCAGACTTTTGGACTCATATCGAGTGGAGGTTCTCACAACAACCTCTTGAGTGGGCACTTACATGAGTAGAAATACTAAAAATAGCCTCGATAAGTGGCGACACCTCAATCAAATGAGTGTACGTCCTGCTAGCCACCTTGTCTACTCGCTCATATTTGTACAAGTCTTGAACTTCTTCCGTATACGACAGAAGGATATCTCAATTCTAAATCATTTATTTTTCTTCATTAAGGGGTCGTCTCCACGAGCGAGAGAATAGAGTAATTAACTAAAATTAGTTAGTCCGTCAGATAGATTTCCATAAAATATTAGACACGTATTTTTTCTTATTTCAAGTTATCAAATTAATGAAGACGTTACAGTGCGTTGAAAACTCGAGTGACGTCACTTTCTAATACACTTTTTACCCGTTAGTGACATCACAAGCCCCCTCTCCTGATCTTTGATGCGTTTTATCTTCGTCGATTTTGATTGATTTGATAAAACAAAAAATACGTACTTATCAAATTTTTTTTAAATCTAACTGACGGACGGCCTAAATAGAATCATATTTTTTTTATTCAGGAAACATCCGTATTGCGGAGATATTATCGTCGTGCCACGTATTTCTATAACAACTCTATGAATGTCTCCACACGGCGATATTATCGTCGTGCCACGTATTTCTATAACAACTCTATGAACGTGTCTCCACGCGGCGATATTATCGTCGTGCCACGTATTTCTATAACAACTCTATGAACGTGTCTCCACGCGGCGATATTATCGTCGTGCCACGTATTTCTATAACAACTCTATGAACGTGTCTCCACAGGGCGATATTATCGTCGTGCCACGTATTTCTATAACAACTCTATGAACGTGTCTCCACAGGGCGATATTATCGTCGTGCCACGTATTTGTATAACAACTCTATGAACGTGTCTCCACGCGGCGATGTTATCGTCGTGCCACGTATTTCTATAACAACTCTATGAACGTGTCTCCACGCGGCGATATTATCGTCGTGCCACGTATTTGTATAACAACTCTATGAACGTGTCTCCACGCGGCGATATTATCGTCGTGCCACGTATTTCTATAACAACTCCATGAATGTCTCCACACGGCGATATTATCGTCGTGCCACGTATTTCTATACCAACTCTATGAACGTGTCTCCACAGGGCGATATTATCGTCGTGCCACGTATTTCTATAACAACTCTATGAACGTGTCTCCACAGGGCGATATTATCGTCGTGCCACGTATTTCTATAACAACTCTATGAACGTGTCTCCACGCGGCGATATTATCGTCGTGCCACGTATTTCTATAACAACTCTATGAATGTCTCCACACGGCGATATTATCGTCGTGCCACGTATTTCTATAACAACTCTATGAATGTCTCCACAGGGCGATATTATCGTCGTGCCACGTATTTCTATAACAACTCTATGAATGTCTCCACAGGGCGATATTATCGTCGTGCCACGTATTTGTATAACAACTCTATGAACGTGTCTCCACGCGGCGATATTATCGTCGTGCCACGTATTTCTATAACAACTCCATGAATGTCTCCACACGGCGATATTATCGTCGTGCCACGTATTTCTATACCAACTCTATGAACGTGTCTCCACAGGGCGATATTATCGTCGTGCCACGTATTTCTATAACAACTCTATGAACGTGTCTCCACAGGGCGATATTATCGTCGTGCCACGTATTTCTATAACAACTCTATGAACGAGTCTCCACAGGGCGATATTATCGTCGTGCCACGTATTTCTATAACAACTCTATGAATGTCTCCACAGGGCGATATTATCGTCGTGCCACGTATTTCTATAACAACTCTATGAATGTCTCCACACGGCGATATTATCGTCGTGCCACGTATTTCTATAACAACTCTATGAATGTCTCCACAGGGCGATATTATCGTCGTGCCACGTATTTCTATAACAACTCTATGAATGTCTCCACAGGGCGATATTATCGTCGTGCCACGTATTTCTATAACAACTCTATGAATGTCTCCACACGGCGATATTATCGTCGTGCCACGTATTTCTATAACAACTCTATGAATGTCTCCACAGGGCGATATTATCGTCGTGCCACGTATTTCTATAACAACTCTGTGAACGTGTCGGACACGGCTATATTATGGCGGAGATTCGATGAGTGAAAAAACTTCAAGTCGCTACGATTCTCTCGCTCGTGGAGACGGTCCCTAAGTAATGATTTTTACAACCAATATAAGTACTAAGGCTAACACACTGGCAATTTTGGCGATTTCAACAAAACAGTTTTTAAATCCTCCCTCGAAGGAGGATCTCAACCACGCCACGCAACAGCTGAGCGGATTTGGATGAAACTTTTCATAGGATTAAACCATAACCTGGAAAAGATAGGATTTACTCCGTGGGATGAGTAACGACCTCCTCAAGAGTGAAGTCACTGTCAGATTATCATTTTGTTATTTATCACCATTGTATTTAGCTGTAAGTCTTAAAACATAAAATAAAAGCTCATCATGATCATCATTTTAGCCGAAACACGTCCACTGTTGCATACAGGCCTCCGCCAAGCGCCACATCCGCTACTGTGCGTCTCGCATCCGGGGACTTCCGTGGCCTAGAGGTCCACCGTGTGGGAGGCCTTTCAACAAGACTATCTAAACATAAAACCCATATGGTAGTTCATACTAAAACCCATAGTCCATACCTCTCTGTTCTGCGCAAAGGCTTGCTGCTCGAAGTCTTCGACCCTCATCTCTATGAGCGGCACGTGCAGGAGGAGGTAGACCGTCAGGACCCATAGCGACACCTGTGGACAATGGAGAAGACACTTATAGTTCTATATGTATACAAAAATCTGTTGCTGTTTTTGCAAATCGTCGTAACTCGAATAACATTGTTAAGTAATACAACTTAAACAAAAAAGTATAAATATTATACGGTATAAAACAGGTATCTGATTGTGGCAGGCCCTTGTTAATCATTTTATTCTTTAGCTACGGAACACCTGAAATGTTTGTCATTTTTTGGAAAATGTCTCGACGACAGTCTAAAATGAAATGTTGCCTGTATAATTTTCATATAATTTTTCGTTGGTTTTAGTCTCCTTTTAGATGTTGTAAGACCACTATTCCCTTTGTAAAAGACTTAAAATTAAATCCTACTTTTAACTTCATATTTCCTTTGTGAGATTTTCTTAATGTATTCTTATCTTTTGAAGCTACTGCTTAGTGCAAAGCACGTTACTACGCATAGGTACTCACAGTAAGGGTGCCTGTCCATTACAGCGGAGCGAAGCAGCGGAGCGGAGATATGGAGAAACTTTAACCAATGGAATTACATAAAATCTCCGTACCACGTGAGTCACTCACATTTTGAGTGACATGATTGTTTAATATTTATCAGTTTCTCCGCTCCGCCTTTTTGCTACGCTGCTACGGGTGCCTAAGGGTGTACTCTACTTGTAATGGACAGTTACAAGTAGAGTACACCCTTAGGCAGCGGTCAATATTTCATGGTGTATGGAGGTCCCAACTACAGAAAAAATACGCTGTAAAATAGTTTTCCCCGGCCAAAGAATATTTGGGATCGTCGCAAATTTATTTCTTGCAAATTCTATTGGTAGTAATTTTGTACTCAAATAAATTGATTCCTAATTCAGTCTCAACTCAGAAAATCGTTAAACCAAAACCATCAACTCTGAGAGAGTTGATGGTTTTGGTTTAACGATTTTATACATACATATTGAGAATTTTGGGAACATTGCCGTAAGAATACCAGCTATACCTAGTTCCGCGGAACAACTCTGAGAGAGTTGATGGTTTTGGTTTAACGATTTTATACATACATATTGAGAATTTTGGGAACATTGCCGTAAGAATACCAGCTATACCTAGTTCCGCGGAACAATTCCCAGTGTACCTAAAAATTCTCGAGAGTGGAAACATTCCTAAGTTTACATCACTATAGTGGCACGAGTCATGAGCACAGTTGAATGCAGCAGGGTGATCTCGCCAATGTACGTGGGCGAACGGGCCTTGCAAGCGTAATTGTCGATGAGCATTGACTGATGGACCAATAACGTGAACCGTCGGGGTTATCGTCGACAAACCGACCAATGGAGAGTATGGCCACGACTCGTGCCGGCTGTTATATGTAGATATTACTAGATGACCCGCGCAACTTTGTCTGCGTCATAATTTTCATTACTACTCCGCTCCTATTAGTCTTAGCGTGATGATATTTAGCCTATAGCCTTCCTCGATAAATAGGCTTTCTAACAATGAAATATTTTTCAAATCAGACCAGTAGTTTCTGAGATTAGCGCGTTCAAGTAAACAAACAAACAAACTCTTCAGCTTTATATATTAGTACCTATAGATATAGTTGGCTGTGATGATTTAAGAATGGGTGATCGTACAGAAACATGCAATGTGCCTTAAGTGAGTCCAAGTCTAAAGCCCTGCCCACCAATATTCTGGTCAATTTCGTTACACGAGAATTGGGTTTGGGTAGACGTTGAAGCCTCTTAATTTAGAATATAAATAATACTAGCTTTTGGACGTGCATGTCCCGTTCCCGTTGGAATTTCTGCAAACCCTCTACATTCTGCAAGGAACCTACATGCCAAATTTCAGCTTTCTACAAACTGTAGTTTCGACTGTGCGTTGTCTGTCCGTCACTCAGTTAAGGATTAATTCTATGTAGGTATTAGGATAGTTATGCTGGTTAAATCGCTAACATACCTATTCTAACAATATTTGTAGCTTTGTAGATATGGATGACTAGTTCGCTACATCATGATTCGGTGAAGAGGTAGCAAGCAAAATGTAAATGATACCTACATACACGTGTAGGCACAGTTCTACACCTAGGTAGACTAAGTACGTCTATTTTATCAGTTACTAAACACCTGTAGAATCCTTTCGAAGTAAGACCTTGAGAGTTTCCTACACGATTGCCGCGAGGATGCAATAACATGAAGTATTACATAAAGATTTATAAATAGCTGTTTATGATAGAATAGCGAAGTATATTTGTGGCCCGCATTGCGGTTACATCGTGCCATGTGGCTCTGATTCGAGCCATGTGTGTGGTAAATAGCTGTCGTTAATGTGTGAGCTAGATTCAGGTCGCGGAATATAATCGAAAGATTCACTCCGGCACTGGGAAAGCAAAGAGCATTTGGAGAAACACGGAGAGGGAGAGACAGGGATTCAGAGTTCAATAAACATGTGGAAGAGTTCTTCTACGCTCGCAAGAACTATGATCTACTTTTTAATATACCAATGCCACGGAGAGATGCTGCCTATCTAACTCAAACCTTAAGCCTGGTGTCAGATTTCCTGGCATCTGAGTACCTGTATGGATTGTCAAAGACTAAAAAATGAAAGCCGGGACCAACGGCTTTCCGAGGCATGGAGGAGTCTCGATATGAAATGGCTGGACCCATCTAAGGACCTACAGGGGAAAGCGTTGCTTAACCTTGATGAACTATCTACTAAAGTATTCGAGAATTTTTCGCCGTGTCTAAAAAACCTCAAGCAAGATGCCCAAGACGAAAATCCAAAGGATTAGTTAAATAAAAGAAGCCTATCTGTGAACCTCAAGCTAAATCAATCAGCTGTAGCTAGATTCTAGAAAGAAGTGGAACTGATAATAAGGAAAAACTTATGTTTGCAGTGTTTTCTTTTTAAACGTGAGCCCTTCTTTCATAAACGCGAAGCTAACAGGGGCAAGCGCATAGTCAGTCTAGAGAACTTATAATGAAAAAAAGGTTAAAAGTCGCAGCGTACATTTCGTATTTCTTACTAGTAACATTTCCATAAAGTTGATAAATCATCAACAATTAAAACATATCAACACCTGTCCTCATAATCACACAGCATATAATTGATCTGTCATTACTACCGTCGTACGCATGAGGACGCACAGACGGACAGACCAATTATCTAATAGGTTGTTTCCTCTTAAGAACTGGGCAGAAAGAAGATTCTGGCCAACTGGAGTCTTTGTTTTCTGATAGCTATCTCTTGGTAAAACTTAAGAGTGAATATATTACTTCTTGGCAAGCGTGCTCCATTTTCAATAATAATAATAATTTATTTAATTCAGACCATTGATCCATATAGTGTTAGTTAAATCTTAACCTATTGTTAGTACATAAAAAGCTAAAATTAATTGGCGACATGTACGCCAGTACGCACATGCCTAGCTGCCCAGTGCCTAATGAAAGGCCCATCAATTTTGTCCGCCAGTGTAGCACCATGAAGTGAGGATGTGTTCGCAGACAAAACTATCAATAATAATTAATCTGGGATTTACTCATATGAGAATAATATATTATGGAAGATAAGAAACAAAGTAATAAAAGATACCTGGCAAACTTTGGGACTTTGGAAGAAGGACCCATGTTACCTATGCAGAAGGGAACGTCGACTTCGCAAACTTTGGGGATGTTAGCATCAATAAAATAAAACTGTACTTCGGGAGTCCATCCCAATGGGAGACCAAGATGCTTAGTAGGAATCTAGGCTTGTCGCTTAGGAATAAACGCGATATAGTAGAAACGGAATATGAATTTGCACTATCAAGTATTCGTAATTTCAACGCTATTTTCTGAACAGATATCTCAGAGCGTCATTAACAGCCTTCGCATTTTATTCAACAGACATGTTATCACACAAATGACTACTCAACTTAATCCAAGCCCATAATAATTATGTTATGTATGAACACATTGTGACGAAATATCGCGTTATCTTATCAGCCGGCCTGTATCTCCAAATATTGGGAGCAGTTGATCCAGGGATTAGGTCTCAAACTACTTCAGAGGCTATCTATCTGATAGGAATGTGCTCAAAACGACGGCTTAACCTCTAGATAAAAACACTAGGTACTTGCATTAAAGATTTACAGCCGTGTTTAGTTGGTAATCTATCCGCTCAGAAATATTTATATACCGAATAAAATATTAAATTAGCCACAGATTAACTATAGCAAGATGATAGCTCCCTTAGGCTGCCTGTCCATTGATGCGAAGCGAGGCAGTGGAGCGGAGAAACAGAGAAATTTTAACCAGTGGAATTCCAATGATTCAATTGAATAAAATCTTCGCATTATGTGAGTCTCTGACATTTTGACAAACATTTCTCCGCTCGGAGAAATATTAACCAATGGAATTGCATAAAATGTCACTCATGACCTCAATTCCCTGCCGGTAAAAAGTATCAGTTACATCACCATGTAATTCCATTGGTTAATATTTCTCCGTTTCTCCTCTCCGTTGCCTCGCTCCACGTCAATGGACTGGCAACCTTACACAGGAAATTTAAGAACTGGCTGGTCATACTTAAAAGCACTGATTAAGCAGTGTGATGCAGTTTGTCGCATCAAATCTATGATTGGACTTAAACAATGCAATTAACTGCATCAGGCTGCTTAAAAAGTGACTTGTTTGAATTGTTTTTTTTTTTTGTTTCCGAATATCCGTGAGAAACGGAACCCTTTAGGATCACTCAGGTTTCTGTCTGTCTGTCGGTCTGTCTGTCTGTCTAACTGTCCGTCTGTCACAGCCAGTTTTCTACGGATTCACAGAACCGATTCTATTAAAATTTGGGCATTTTGTCAATAAATAAATTTTGAGTGTGGGGTCACTTTTAAGGGTAAAATTAGAAAATTAAAAAAAATGTGTTTTAATCTATATAAGAATAGAATAGAATAGAACGTTTTTATTTCAGACCTGAGTCCATAGGGTACATATCAAATGAAAGGGCTTAAATATTAATTTTTCATAATTTTAAAATAAATTGTTTAGAAATTATTCAAGAAATGAGACCAAAAATGACTGTTTCCCCCCTTATCCACGAAACTACTGAGACTAAAAGTAAAAAAAATACAGATCATATTTCGATTACAGGAAAACCTATACGAAGTCTCTAGTGTTAAAACAAGTCTCAAATTCCCTAATATTTCTTCAAAAATCCATTGAGTATGGAAAGACGCATATCTCGTAATTTAATTAAGTATGAACCAACTTTAAATACTTTTCTGAGCCCGGAAAAGAGTGAAGGTCGTTCGGTGCCAAGGTGAGTGCACTGGGGCATTGACACTGCTTGAACTTTACGTAAGTGAGGTACAGGAAGATGTATAGCCCTCATGGACCTCATGGTAAGTTCGATTAAAACTACCTACTTGAGGTAATGTGCCCAGTTTCGTAGTGAGCATTACAAAGTATAAATGAACAGCAAGATACTGACTATTTGGTGAATTTTTTAAATAGGTGTAGATTTAGTAGATAAGAAATATTTAGTAAAAAACACTTAAGGTGGTTGCGCCGCGAACAAAATACGATCCGCGGCCGTAACGCGTTTATCTAAAGAATTATAACCATTTTAATCATCAATATAGCCCTCTAGGTACATGAAGCCCTATAGTATGGTTATTTCATGAAAAAGTCACCGCGACTCGTATTTTGTTCAACATACAGCTTCACACTGACCAGAAAATTGCAAAAAAACATAAAAATATTTTTTAATTTCGAGGGCTACCCTGGCGCATCCACCTTAAAGGTGATTTTACTACTGCAGAAAAAAACTAATGATGCAGGAATACTGCATCATGGGTTTTTGAAAAAATACGGTTAAAAATAATAGTCGTAAATTGAGCACTCATTTTAGCGAAGAACGAGCCCTCATTTTAACGAAGAAAACATCAGCAAGACTGTACATGAGCATAAAAAGTCGCAGAAACGTCCACGAAGTCGTATTTTTATTTTTATTTGTGATGGGTTTGCTCTTCACTCTAGTCTAGGTCGAGATGACAGAGACAAAGTCTACGATGGAGCGAGCTTACCCAGAAGGAGCCTGTTCACTCTAACTTTGAAGATATTAGGGTTGTAAGCGTTTGGAAACACAGACGCAGGCAGAGAGTTCCACTCCTTTGCTGTGCGAATAAAAAGACGTTTGGAAACGCTTAGTGCGAATTGGTGGAATAGCAACAAGGTAGAGATGGTAAGATGCAGTTCGTCTGGATGTCCGATGGTAGAAGGGGGCCGGTGGGATGACGTCGTGAAGTTCTTGGGCACACTCATCGAAGTACAATCTGTATTTTTCCCAAGTACAAAACCCATTGTTAATTCGTAGGTAACTCTATGGCGTCCATGTGGCGTCACATATGAACAGACCAATGTGAGCTTGTTTCTTGTAGACTTGTGTTCTAATTGGTCGCCATTTTTTTCAGTTCACAACTTCTCGGAACGAATTCGAGAAATTATAAACTATCACATTTTTATGCGTAAAGAAGCATTCCCAATGTTCAGTTTTACAATTTATCGAAAGTTTACAATCTTTTAAGTTATTTTATAATCTTACGGAGCTTGCTTTTTTCCGGCGACATATACATATTAAACAGTCTGTGACATAAATAGCCGAAGAACTCCTATATTTAGACGAGGAAAATAATAACAGTATCTATTAGCATATAAATGTGCTCTGTCAGTAATATTATAATACGCAAAGAACTCATTTCTGTGCAAGTAGCAACATCGGCTCTAAATGCCGATAACTAAATGTATGCCGTACTGCGTATGCGCATATTATCGAGTGGTCATAGACTAACTAGAACTGCAGATGTGACAATAGAGACAACTAGAGGTCTATATTTAAAAGACTGTCCGTGGAGTTTCTTTCACGTTCTTCTCCATAGACATCAACGCTTTGGAACGTGTAAATAGCTTCATGGTTTTGACTGATCGACCTTGTCAATTTAAAAGTTGACAAAGCATTTCCTTGTGAGCCGCCACTGAAAATTTGTGTGCGTAAAGTATTTAAAATCTTTGAATCTCTACTCACTATGCTGTATGGAACTTTAACGTTTAAGATAAGTAGGTATTTAAAATTCGACATGTGGGTAATACGAAGTGAAACAGGGAGATAAACAAAATAAATAGTAACCAAAGCTGTACTCGGAAACCATTAGATATTATCCGTCAGTTTTCAATATGACCGGATGCAATAAGTTGACATGAAGTGAACGATACTCCTACATAAAGATATCTTACAGGAAATAACACAAAATAAAAATGCCCATACCATTTGGAACAGATAAAGGTAAAAAATTGATCGAGAATTTCCACCAATACCCCAATTTATTGGAGCCGTGAAGCACACAATGTGATTGTTTCTTCATATTTGTACGGGTGGGCCAAATAAATTTAATTAGTATTATTTAGTATTTTTTCCTTCTAGTCTACGCCCTCTCATACCCACTCCAAGAAACTTGCCTGTAAACATAAGCCCACTAAAACGCAATATTTACCAACTGACCACTCTGCAAACATCACTTCTATAGCACAGGTATGCACCGCAGTTCTTTGCCACGCCTCGACTATAAATAGTCCTCGTGTATGCAGGCATCGTTTACATACACATATGAACATACAATGTATGCTGTGTACTTAAGTGTAACGGCCATTGTGAGGTGAGGTTACGACGGGTCACGAGAGTAAACAGATATTTACGAAAGCCAAAAGTAATCAAGGAGACCATAAAGATCAAGTTATATTTTAACTGTAGGTAAATTTTAAGACCTTAGGTTATATAAAAGTGACTGCGGAATCCGTTCGAAAGAGGCACCGTACCCTGGAACGCAAAGGGCATTAGGAGGAATACGTATGGGAATAAAAAAGAGTACATAATGAAATTAATTGATGATGGGGAAGGAGAGAGAACTCTAAAAAAAGATGGTACGTGTGATGAATGATAGAAACAAAAGGAATGAGGATAGCGTGACAATTTTTTTAATGATCGGAATATACCTATCCAAGGGGCGTGCTACACCATAAACTTCGGAAGAATTTAGAGAGCCTAGATCTACTGACGAAATCGAAACCGCAAATGGTTAAGGTGGATGCTCCAGTGTGGCCCGCGAAATTCAAATATTTTTATGTTTTTTGCAATTTGCCGGTCAGTGTGAAGCTGTATGTGGACCAAATGCGATCTGCGACCGTAACGCGTATTTATCTAAAGAATTATAACCATTTTAATCATCAATATACCCCTTTAAGTTCATGTAGTTCGAAAGAATGATTATTTCTGAACTATTCATTCTTTCGAACTACATGAACTTAGAGGGCTATATTGATGATTAAAATGGTTATAATTCTTTAGATAAATACGCGTTACGGTCGCAGATCGCATTTGGTCCACATACAGCTTCACACTGACCGGCAAATTGCAGAAAACATAAAAATATTTGAATTTCGCGGGCTACACTGGAGCATCCACCTTAAGGTGGAAGCGCCAGGGCGGCCCGCGAAATTCAAATATTTTTATGTTTTTTTTTTGCTAAACAAATTGAATTTCACGGGCTATCCTGGCTCTTCCACCTTCAGAACGAAATTTTCAAGAAGCAGATATCTTCAGTCGACAGTCGTATGATCGTGTCAGACATAAATACCAGAATAAAATAACGTGCCATAGCTGGCAGCAATCTCTGCCGTTACATACGTAAGATAACTGGCACATTCATGTCGCACATTAATGTTATCTCTTGCAAGATGCCACACACTAATATTATCTGCTACACACTACTACAGACTACATAATTAATTAGATGAATTTCCACAGTTTCTGCCAAAAAGTCAAGATTGTATGTAGCTATGTTTGTTAACCTATCAAAATATATAATATTGGGTTAAGCGAAAATAAACCCAAGACGCATACAAATAACGTTTAAATAGCGCGCGCGTCGGCTTGTCCCGAAAGAGACTTACAGATTCTGACGGTTGCGGCGATTTTGTCCCGAAAGGGACTTAAGTACAGATCCAGAGTGGTAGTAGAAACGGGAAATATCGATGTAGTGGTCCCTGAAATATTAACACTCAAAAATTCCCTTTTGGGTTATGGAACCTAAAATGAAATGAAAGGCATTCCAAACAAAAACCGCAAATAAACATTTCCGAAAAAGAAATACCTAAATAATTGAACTGTTCCACTATTTCAATTCTTGCCAATAACGCAGAGATGGGTTCTTTCATCAATTTTTTTTGCACAGTTTATCTATTTTTTTTTTATTGTAAGAAAAACATGGAAGCCTGGAACTCAAGTAGGCAATAGAACAAATGCGTTCCGCGGACATCGCTTTAGTGTTTGCTGCTCCAGACGTCTGAATTTACAAGTCAAGCTTTCAGAGCTTTATATTTAACGCCTTACGTGTTAAATAGGGTATTTTACTGAAAAAATCAAATTACTTAGTCCGACAGAAAGATTTCCAAAAAATATTGGACACGTATTTATTCTTTTTTATTTCTCGTAATCGAAACATGAATACGTGTGCAATTTTCATCATTTTTTTTTCTATCTAGTAAAATTGCGTTCTGACTCAAGCATCAAGCCGTAAACTTGACAAGCATGGGCCATCAAAAGTTTGTTTTGGTGCTAAAAAGGTTTAGAGGGCAATCAATTATATATAGCTGTAGAATTATTGCGATCTTACTTTCCGATTATCACTTAAAATTATAATCTTGGCAAATGAATAAGTATTCAAAGAACTTTGTTATTAAGTCATAGTGATTACGATTGCTCCGATTCCAAGAGTTCCAAGTATTCAAATAGTTCCGGCAGTAAATACCTAATACCGGTACAAATACCGTGACAGCTGCCCGTGATTACTTGTACTGTAGGTAATAGTGCGTTCACATGTGTTCGAATTAATTACAAACATGTGGGTTTCCTCACGATTTCCTTTATAAGTAGATATAGGTTCTGCGCTTTGGTAAGTAGGTACAAATACTTGGATAAAGCATAGAGCTTATTGGCATATGAGTCTACGCTCAATATATGAGGATTGTGTAGCAATCCTTGAGTCGTCTGCCTAGCCTTTTCTCAACTGCGGTTGAGTCGGAGACTTACTGGATGTAGCTGAATACTAGTATTTTAAATGGAATGTCAGCTTATTTGACCTTTACAACCCAGTTACTTTTAGTTACTTGGTAAAGACTGTACAGTTCTCTAATTAACCATTAGTAAAGGCCCTCCTTCAAAGTCATTATTGCGATAGTCTTCCGTATGGTGTCAGCCGGTGCCGTCTGGTGCCTGCCGTATGGTGTCGGCGGTGCTCTGGTGCCGTAATAGAATAATAACATCTCATCATTCCCATCACTTTCCGTGGGTGTCGTAAAAGGCGACTAAGGGACTCACCAGAGAATGGGCAGCAGCGTTCTCTGTAAAACGCAACACCATACACTGCGATCAGCACCCGCCTGCCAAGCGTAGCGATTATGGCCCTCCTTTGGAGGAGGCCTATGTCCAGCTGGATGTCTTTCGGGTGGTATGATGAAAGGCCCTCATTCAAATAATACCTACCTATAGCTAATTGCTTTATTAGGAGTCAATGTCATACTTAACATGCTAGTGATAATTGTGAGAAGGGCCGACAAGCTCTAATTGGCCTGCATCGACCAGAACCGTGTGAATTTGGTGGAGGCCATTTCTACCTCCAATGGCTTCAAAGATGATGCAAAAACACAAGAAGTTATTTCATAGAATCCGAGTATTAGGTTACGTACATCATTGCTGGAAACCAGACATGTGCATTGTGCAAGGATGCGGAGAGAGGGATGTGTGTGTTAGGAACCAATAGCTTCGCTACATCTACCTAGCCTCGCTCAGCGCAAGCGATTCTACATCCCTCGCTACGCATCTTCAATCATTTCTGGTGAAAACGCAATCTTAGAGTTTGTAAATTCCGTTTTCTGGAATTACGACTGTTGTGAGTATTCGAGTTAGACGTTTTTGGGACAAGCTCGTCACACTTTCCCAAAATAGTACAACTCCTGAAAGCCAAACCAACAGTGGCGACCGGAGAAACGCTACGGTCTTGAATTCCGCATCAAAATTAATGAAAAAAAATGCAGCGAAGGGCTTAGGAGAACCTGCCAGGTGTGCGGAATTTGTGGGAAAGAGTCACCGCGGCACTGGAACGTAAAGGGCATTAGGAGAAGCATGAATGGGTTTTAGTCAGTAAGAGTCTGACACTCCCTTCTGCTCCGCCCAGAGCGAAAGGACTGAAGGCGAAAAATAATTTCCATTTCCCCATCAAGCAGAAGACAGAACAGAAAAACGGAATTAATCAAACGTTTCAAGGCACATCTAAATAAACAACTCAAGATTCTATAACCGTGGCCGTTAAGGAATTTAAGGTGTCTTCTACAATTGCCCATAAACAAGCATTGTCGATGGTATGTCCAATTGTTTGACAGCCTGCCGCGCATACAGATGGGCAATCAATATGGTGGCTGTGTGCATGGTAATGTACAAATACTTCGGTACTTGTGAGTTGACACGCAGTTGGGCCTTTGAGAGTTTGAATCACGAGTATGCATTGGGCATGGTCCTGTTTTTAAAGGAATTATGTTGTTCGCGACGACCCATCAAAATAGTTTTGTATAACTCGCGTACATAAGAGCCTATGTAATGAAATCAAATACTTAAGAGCCTATGTAATATTTAAGAGCCTGTGTAATATTTAAGAGCCTATATAATATTTAAGAACTTATGTAATATTTAAGAGCTTATGTATTTGGAATAGTTGTAGTTTGATAACTATGTAACAGAATTAAAATCATATTTTGTTGTCGTTTTCCCCCGGACACATAAGATGTTCTTGGGGAAGTTATTTCTTTGAATAAATAGATAGGTAGGGTTTACCAGGAATGTGTAGGGGAAACACATTCCTGGTAAACCCTTGAAAGGTATGGTTCTGGTAAACTGGTAAATTTCAAAGGTAAAGGAGGTACATAGGTATTGAACATTTCAAACATACCGACACAGGACAGTAACTCAAAGGTATTGGGGTGGATAGCAAAAAACCACCATTTACAGACACCTTCATTTACTAAACATACAGAAAGTCTAAAACTTTAGATAGTAGGCACTAGAAGCCTGGCACTGCGCCAACTCAAAAAAAAAACAGCTGTTTCATACAAAATGCAATATTTAGCCAATGAAAATGTATGAAACAGCTGATATTTTTTGACTAAGAGATAAACAGAAGCAAACAATCTAATCTCGAAGGTAAAAAGGCATTGTCAGAGATCGTAATTTAAATCGCAGCTCAATTCTGGGGCTTTGATAAGATCCACGCCACATCTTAAAATACCTAAATGAAATCTTAGCAATACACACATAGTTTATCAGTGAATTGTGTTAGCTCTGAGATTGTTCTGAACAAACCGACGGAAAACCTTGGAAACTCACTATTTATGTTAAGATAACGGAATACTCACTTAAAATAGAATCTTGCTCTTATTATGTTTGTTCTAATTATATAAAAGTTAATAAAACTTATCATCTCTATCTGAAATTGTGAAATACAAACAACAAGATTGTTATGACGTGACACGTGTAAGAATTTAAATCTTTTTGAGAGGAAAATGAAGATGCAACCAAAGTGGCAGACGAGACTGAAGAGACTCTAAGAACATGGTTAGTTATCATGGTTTGATAAAGCACTGCACTCCTACAGCACCATAACTTTCTGTCAAGTCGAATCATGAGTGAATAAGTTAACTTCTAGGTAAGCTTGCTCCATCGTCTCGTCAAGGGCGAGCATAAAAAAAAACTGTAAAAATGTTTTTTTTTTTAATTATTTATGATGGGTTTGAGAAAATACAAAAGATGACTTCTCTACAAGCTCCAGGCACAATCGATTGTGAAACGATTGACCGAAACACGATTCTCCGTTGAACGTTTCACTTTTACCACAGGCAGAATTGTTGGTCCCATTACAATTTAATTTAGGAACATAGTCAAACCTGGGCCACCCCGCTCGCCTTCTCCTCCAAAGATTTGTTTTCAAATACCTACCTACCACCATATCAACGCTTTCCCTCATAAGAGATTGTGGTCAAACGCGAGACTGTCATAATGGGATATTTTATTAAAAAAATCTAATTAGTCCGTCTGATAGATTTTCAAAAAATATTCGACACGTATTTTTTCTTTTTTCACGTAAACAAAAAATTAAGGAGATAGGTACAGCGGGTTGAAGACACGCGTGACCAGGGCTGCCAGATTGTATATTTGGATACAAAATTTGTATAATCGGACGGTGTATTGTATCCATGATCATTCTGTATAATACGATACAAAAGAATACGACATGAAATGGAACGCGAGTGTTCGCCTCTTGCTTTTTTCGAAGTGGTCCGCTGACTCTGTATAGAATGAACAGAGATGGGATGGAGATAAGATATTGCCAACTTTACAACTATGATGGAGTGTCGTGTTGTGTCGTGTGGCTACAGTGTGGCTCAATATGGCTTTAGTTCCTGATTGTGACCGATTAAGTGGGTTGAGGTTTCATTTGGTAGTCTGTGGAGTTTTTCTTTTTCAAAGTTGTCATATTGTTTAATCGTGTCGTAAGTTCTTTATTGCCGTTGGCGCCTTCGCATGTTCTGAAATATAACCCAGTAAACTGGCTAAAGCTCATGACCTCATGAATCCGACGTATACATATTGTATTAGTGTGCCACCATAGTGTACCGGTGAGACAAATGTCAAAGGTGACGTATTTGTGTGCATCAAATTTTGAGGATTTTTTCAATTTGGCGTCAATTTATGACGTCAACGTACTTGCAAGTATATTTCGGAACGACTCAACAGTATGGCGTCGATTCATGACGTCATAAGCACTGGCCAGTAGGTATACTGTTTTATATTTCGGAAAAATTTGAAGAAAATCTAATTAAAACCCTCACAGTTAGCCCTTTTATTTGATGTCATACGATATTGTTCAAAAATCTTGTTTTGAAAATTTCTAGTTTGACCCCCAAATGTGACCCCATACTAAAAAAAAATATTATACTTAATTTGCATAACGCGTCCGTGTTTGGGTCACAGAAATCCGTGTGTAACCATACCTACCTATATCAAATCCATAACAGAATCGATTAAGAGGATGCGGAGAAAACTGGCTGTGACAGACGGACAGACAGAGAGACAGACACCAGAGTGATCCAATAAGGGTTTCGTTTTTTGTTCGGAACTCTAAAACCGAAACAGCTTTAACGTACAGTGGGTCTATAAAGGCCACTTAAAACAAAAACATACTAGAGTCATTACATAAATCACCCAACAATCTGTCATATTTAATTTTTATTTAGTTCAAGGTTGATTGGGAAAATTTGAGAGTGACGGGTAGCGTGATGTGCTTTCTGATTCTGCTAAAGTGGCCTTTTCAGACCCGCAAGTCGGTACCTATGTTAGTTTTATGAAATTATGAAGCAAAATCGATTTATAGAATATTTATGTATAATGCGATCCAATTTCGTATAATTGCAGATAATTAACCGTATAGCCGCGATTTATTTGCTGGCAGCCCTGCGCGTGACGTCATCTGGCTTGGTAAATTTGGTACATTTTTACCAAGCCATATGACGTCACACGTGTCTTCAACTCGCTGTATCTCCTTTATTTTTCGTCTGATAGACTTTCAATATTTTTTGAAAATCTATCAGACGGACTAATTAGATTTTTTTAAGTAAAATACCCTATTCAAAAAAACAATAGCTAAAATGGCTTTACAGCAACCCTTACCGCTAGTTAGATATTAATGTCGCCCGCATTGTCCAACAAAACGGTTATTTAGTTGCAATACCCACATAATTCTCAATATGTAAGCGTAAAAATAAGGAAAGAATCCAATTACTGGCAACGTTCTGTCAAATACTCGTATCTATTGTAGCTTTATAAGCCCAAACTAGGCCAGCCCGTATTATCCAAATCACTCAATCTGCACAGCCATTTTCTTAAGAATATTCAGTCTAAGGAGATGCAACTGAAGACCAGTATTTTACATGGAGCGAGTATCTATTTGTCCTCCTCTTGGTAAGACTGGTGTCAGATCTTCTAGCTTCTGAATATCCGTAACGACTGTCAAAGATCAACAAATGACAGCCGGGAGTAACGGCTTATCGAGCTTTCCGAGGCACGGAGGAGTCCCGATATGTCTTGGATGGTCATCCATCCCTTTAAACCCTGGCAAGCATCGATTAACCTCAAAAACCGACTCTTACAGCTTTTATTTTTTGGCCACCTCAATTTTTTTACACTAAATTGACGAATTTTGTATGAGATTTTGGCCCATTCCATTAGTCGCACAGAACGGCTGTTTTCATGAGCCTACAGGCTTCCTTATCTGAATGCTAAAGTAATATCTAGTACTAGCTTTCGCCCGCGACTTTTACGCGCATGTCCTGCTTTTTTCTGCTTCCAAAAATTTCAGGAAATCCTCTCTTAGTGCTCCTCTACACTCCCCAAAGAACCTGTGTGTTTCTAGGACCACTGGTTTCGGCTGTGCGTTGTTTGTCAGTCCCTCACTCACTCAGTAACGGTAGAAATTTATAAATTCTCATGGATCCATCCACCTCCCCTTCCCCAAACTTTGTAGGCTAGTAACATCAGTAAGCAAACATATTCTTCACAGTCACACAAGTTATACCGAACGCTCCCCAGGAGGTCAAACAAGTAAATTGAACGTAACAGGTCACGGCGGGCGTCCAATTGTGGACGCACCCCTGTTTGAACGACACAGGAATATTCCGAGACAGTCACTCGTTCTTCGACATCTAAATATGTCCTTTCCGAAATGGGAAGGCAGAAGTGTTCTATGTAGGTAAGTCTATTTTGCCACAAATCTAGACTTATATCTAAAGTACAGTCTGCTACGTGCACAAGAGTCAAGACACAACGGACAAAATGGGAGTCTATTTGCGGAAAATGGAGTCCTACATCTTGTGCACGTAGTAGAGTAGAGCTCTACTTTGCTACGTGCACAAGATTGATCCTAATGTAAGGTATGAAAACCGTTGACCATATTTAAGGCTCCAATCGGTTCAACTAGTGTTGGGATCTTGAGGAAGGAGTTTAGGACCCCAACACACATCGGACTGAATCCTGACTTGCATAGCCAGACAGACCTCGCATTTCTGAAGGGCATGGGCATTGGGCAGCCTCTGCTGAGTGTCTCTCAGTCTGTGGCGAATACACATTGAACTAAGTAGCTGACTCGCGCAACTTCGTCTGCATCAAATTTGTCATTAAAGCTCCGCTCCTATTGGTCGTGGTGTGTTGTTATATGGCCTTCCTCGATAAAGGGGCTATCCAGAGCTAAAATATTTTTTTAATTCGAACCAGTATTCTTGAGATGAGCGCGTTCAAACAAACAAACTCTTCAGCTTTATCATATAGATAAATGTTACTTCGATCACATCCAAAATTAGAAAAATAACATGCAAACAACCTTGCTACAATGAGTAACAGGCACACCCACTCAAAAATCACCTTCAATTGGCGAACTCAGCAACTCAACGAGGCACAAAAAAAAATGCAAACGCCGACCGGCCAAATTGTACGGTACATAACGAGTCTGACCGCATAGCTCTTTAAAAAATCCACTTCATCACAAAATGACAACAAAAAACTCTAGCATAGCAACTGGACAGTTGAACGGTTTGATAAAAACTTCAGAAGGTCGACGCCCTGAGATCGCGGGTGTGATATCACGGTGAGTGATTAGGTACTTGATTAGGTTTACTCGTTGCTATGGGGCTTGGCTTCCGTTGTTTTATGGCAGTGCGATGAGCAGCGATGTCCCTACATTTTTGGACAAGGATGGCTGTAAGAACCAATTTATTGGGCAAGAATAGATAGAACTAGAAGACGTTCTTGGCAAAGATCCAAAATCGTAGTGCAAAATTTTTGGTCTCTTTTGACTTCAAAGTTAGAAACAGAAGGCCTGACTATCTGAGGATCCTAGCGCCTGTCTATCTGTGGATCCTAGCGCCTGTCTATCTGTGGATCCTAGTTACGGGCTGACTGGAGCTATTTAAGGAGCCTGTTTAATAACATGAGGATCAAATGATTCATTCAAAACTTTTGTTCATGATTCATTAATAAATTGACGTGTTTTTTACCTAAAACCAATTTTGAAATAAATAACATTTACCATCATCGTATTTTCCTATCTTTGTATGTCCTACTTTATTGCGGACGAGAGCAAGTCTTGTATTCCATTTTGGTCACATGATTGTGAATGTAAAGAGTCGATTTTTTATTTTCCTGTAGGTATCTTCTAAGAAAAACATATCGTTATCTCAAGATTGATTACATAAATCGAATAAAATTAATAAACAGACTTCCAGATTTATAGTTCAGAGTGGATAACGGTTGAATCACAATATATTCTCATAAATATTACGTCAACTGACGAAACAAAAAGTTACTTTTGAAAGATAAAATGATTAATTATTGTATTTGGGACAGAGAAGAAACTGGTTTTGCCTATTTTGGATCTTGAAATCTTGAACACAATCAACTATTACATCTATGTGACGTCAGTGGAATTACTACGTAATAAGATGCTTTTACTGTAAAAATCAGAAATAAATCTTAATAAGGACCCATGACTCTGTAGTCAATTCTTCTGCCATTTGATGTGAAGGAACGATGAATAGAATATAACACTCTAAATTTTGTACACGGTGTACCTACAACTGAACACCTTGCAAGTTACAGAAAAGATTAGACTAACTCCCTTTTCTTTCATATCACTGCTCACACATTCCATCCTTATTTCCTTTAACCTCCCTCTCCCCATCCATCCATCCAAATTTGTATTCATAACTCTTTTAGTTACTGTATGCGTTTCATTCCTCCACTTCACATGACCATACCCAGACAAGCGGGCCCTTTCAACTTGTCCGTCACTGGCACCACTTTTAAACTACCTCTAATGTACTCATTTCTCACTTTATCCATTCTCGTTACTCCACTCATCCATCTCAACATTCTCATCTCCGCTTCATGCAAAGTGTTTCATGTTTCTTTCACAGCCCAACATTCTCATCCATACAGTACGGCAGATCTAATCAAGGACTCAGACTTTCCCCTTCAACTTGAGGGGCATCAGTGGATCGCAAATTGTTCCAATGACCTGTCACCATTTCATCCATCCAAGCCACATATAATAACACAAATATTCCAATACATTCTGACTCCTACTTTCATTTTCGTTTTCCTCAAAAGACTAACCTATAAATAACAACGTTAGGAAACTGTTTTATTAAACAAAACTAATAGTAGAACAGGCATCTCGGAAACAATACAGTGATTTATAACGTATTTATTAGACTCCGCCTTGTCATTATCCAGTACAATAACTCTGTTCGAGGCTATTATTAGATACATGTGTGAACGTTATTAGCTGTTTAGTATTATGCCTAGGCTGTTTTGGTACTATGTATTTGAAGTTAGCTTTTACCCGCGGAAACGCTCTCGTATTCTATTTCATGGGAGATCCCATTGAAAAATATTTCCCTTTAAACATATTTTTCAACAGAAACTCCTTCAGAGAAACAAATGATTTTATCAATATCCTAAATATAGAATTGTTCTGTGACTGACAGAACGGGCACAGCCCAAGCTACTGGTCGTAGAAAGCTTAAATTTATTATAGTATGTAAGTTCCTTGGGGAGTGTTGGGAAGCTGTAAGAGATGATTTCCCGAAATTCCTGCGGGAACGGGAAAAAACGGAATATGCGCGTACGACGTCGCGGGCAGAATCAAGTCACTACAATATCTTAAACCATCATGATTCCGATGTGGGATGGGAGAGAGACGGAGCTATACAAGACACTTAGCACGACCCCTTTTTCACAGCGGAATCATTATAACGTTGGCACGTGATAGTACGGCAGGATTGAAGCAACTGAAAGCCTTTGCTCAGCAAAACAATGATGTAGCAAGACATGCAGTTAGACTATGGTGAGATTATTATCATTAGAAATAGCTTGAAAAATAAGAAAGGAATGAGACCGTTTTTTTAAAGGCTGGTAAGTCATCAAATGTCTCCTCCCGCTCTGGACGGAGCAGAAGGGAGTGTCAGACTCTTACTGGCTGAAACCCATCCGTGTTCCTCCTTTGCATTCCAGGGCTGCGGCGACTCTTTCGAACAAATTCTGCAACCCTTGCAGGTTTTTTGAGAGACCGGCGCGTACGCAGTCCCCGCTAACAAAAATTACGCTTCTGAGTTATCCACAGGGATGAACCTAACCGCAGCGCAATGGGAAGGTCTCGCCCTGGGGGAACCGCCTTCTTGATCACGGTATCCCCTATGCCAGGCATAAGGAATGAGACCTTTGTTTTTAAAAGAATCAGCCCCTACAACGTGAAATTGGCTGTCGACTTACCTGTGTTCTTTTGGAAAATCTGCAATCAAATGGAATCCGCAAAAAGTACGTTACATCTACATCGAATTCCCATTAATGATAATTATCGATTTCTCACTCACACTATAGGGACTAGAAAAGTTCAGGTAGTTAAATAAAAGCAAATAGAATAGAATATCATCATCTGCCTAGCCTTATCCCAACTATATTGGGGTCGGCTTCCAGTCAAGCCGGATTTAGCTGAATACCAGTATTTTAAGAGGAGCGGCTGCCTACCAGACCTCCTCAACCCATTAACTGGGTAACACGGTAGGTACTTCATGGCAAGACTGGAGTCAGATTTACTGGCTTCTGACTATCCGTAACGACTGCCAAAGATCTACAAATGACAGCCGGGACCAACGGCTTAACGTGCTTTCCGAGGCACGGAGGAAACTCGGTATGTTAAAATGGTCATCCATCCACAGACCAACCTTGTCAAGCGTTGCTTAACCTTGAAGACCGACCCGTGCGGCTCTTATTATCTAGCCACGAGCTCCAAATAGAATAGAATACTCTTTATTAAAAAAAAACAAATAATCTTGTTGTGACTTTTTTTAACTCATATTAAACAAATAAAATAATGGTTCAAATTGATTTAGTAATCGTTATTGTTGTATTTACATTGGTTTTTAGTTGCATTTTATTTTTAAACTGAGTTTTTAAATGAATAGACATATCAAGATTGTATTTATGTAACTACTTAAAGTTTTCTAGTTTACGTTCAATGCTGAACGAATATTGTTGATGAAGCACATTCACGTGGGTCTTATGACACCCTAATGTATGCAAATAGGTGCTAAAAATAACATTTTGCATACATAACTATGTACATAAATAAATGTACCTATGTGACACGAGGTAACCGAGTAAACAAAGTACTAAAGTATGTAATTGGTCGTTACAGCTAATAATGTACTTTGCATAATAACTCTATTATTTATTTATTTATAGGACCTATTGTGATATGTTTGTTGAATAAAATAGTAACGTAGAAGACAGGGTTTTCCCGGCGAGATGTTTTCCTAATAAACCTATTTCTAAGAATATATTTTCCTGGTTTAAGTATAAGATAAAGAGTTAACAATATTTGCTATCGAAATCATCACGTTTCCTAAATAATCAATCATCAATCAATATACATAAAAATGGCTTTTGCCCGCTACTTCGTAAGCGCGTATCCCGTTTGTTCCCGTTCCCGTAGGAATTTCGGGAAAACCTCTCTTAGTGCTCCCCAAGGAGTGCAGGGAATCTAGGTACATGACAAATGTCAGCTCTCTACGACCAGTAGTTTCGGCTGTGTGTTGTCTGTCAGACAGTCACTCCTCATAGTAACGGAAGAATATCTATACTAATATATAAAGCTGAAGAGTTTGTTTGTTTGCTTGAACGCGCTAATCTCAGGAACTCCTGGTCCGATTTGAAAAAATCTTTCAGTGTTAGATAGCCTATTTACCGAGGAAGGCTATAGGCTATATCATCACGCTAAGACCAATAGGAGCGGAGCAGACGAAGTGGCGCGGGTCAACTAGTTTCATTTTATTAGGATTCTTCCGTTACTGAGTAACTGACAGACAACACACAGCCTAAACTGCTGGTCGCAGAAAGATGAAAGGAGATGTTCCAAAATGTATGGACCCTGGGCCAGGTCCTTGTACACTATACTTAAAAATAGAGAAATATATTTAAAACAGTTCTCAATTCTCCAATTTCTTTAAAATGGCTTTGTTTGCTGGTAAAACAAAAGAAATTACACTTGAAATTGCAACACGCAACAAAAACCCGTCATGGCGGTAAGCTGTCATTTTGATTGATTAATGACGTTTGACATTTATTTCTGACATATTTATTTTCCAGCTACGAGACGAAAGTGACTAAAGTGACATTGTTATGACAGCTGACAGTTATTTTTCTATGATCTGTAACTAAATCGGTGCGACGCCATGTTGAAAATCGATAAAAGTAATTTATAAACATCAATTAACTACCATAACAGTAAACATTTAAATGAATTAAATGTATTTTTCCCGAATTCTACGGATTTTTCTCTTTATTATGAGGTAATGTACATAGACCTGGCCCATTTTGAAACATCTCCTTTGGCATGCAGACTCCTAGGGGGGTGTAGGGGAGAACCAAGAGAGGTTTTTCCGAAATTCCTTGAGGACCGGGAAAAACGGGCAATAGCTAGTATAAGTGCGAGTCTACAATTTTTTTTTACTATTAATAGGCACGCGTTTGACCACTATCTCACCTGTTGGTAAGCGACCTCTAAATTTAGGAACCCCTAAATAAGTACATATTAACAAAAACTAAATACACTTAGACGTTCAAGTACTCCTCCACATCGCTTTCATCCAGAAATGTGTCCAGAAGACTGTCAGCATTCACATTTTGAATGAATACCTACTGTAATTCATTGGGGAAAGAACGAGCCAACCCTCTACGTCCACCAAGCAAAGATCTTGAGTATGATATTCATGACTGAGAGGACCTGGGCTATTTATAAACACATCTCTAATTGCGTAGCTCAAACGACAGTTGAGCTCTTTAAAAGCTAGACCAAAACAGGAATACACTAATCATTTACTTCCTTATAAGCAGTAAACTCCTCTTAATAAGATAAATACTGAAATAGGTCAAGATACTACCAGCTAGGTACCTACATACGTTCTACAAAATATCAGTTCTATGGATCCTATCCTATCATCATTATCATCAACATAATCAGCCTAAAGACCTTTCGACCTCTTCCAAGCGTCGGCTCAGCAACCGGTCCTGTCCGTCCTGCAACCATCGGCTACCCGTGACCTCACCAGGTCCCTTCAACGCTGCGTCTTCCGGTACGATGATCGAGTACCTAAGTTACTATTTTATTCCAGTAATCTTTCTTTATAATCCTGTTTCTTCGAGGGTTAAAACAGCAATAGTTTTTGCGAATATTTTCCATCTATTTGTTGGGACCCACCATGAATAGAATAGAACAGAATATTCATTTATTTGCTCAGAATGTAGGTATTTACAATAAGAAGAAAGAGTCCTTGTACATTCTACCATTTTGACAATTCAATTCCCGGGAGGTCTGGATGGATGGTAGCCCTACCTATATTGGTACTTCCGGAGATCCTCTTCCCTATCAGTCCTGTGACCGCCACATCATGGTCGCAATCTAGAGGATAATAGGGTCTTTTACTCGCATGTACAACGATAAACTGGGTTCAATTGACCCCGAACGATCAGCAATCTATGTCTGACTGAGTTCCTCTGTGTCGTAGGTTCAATACCCGGTCGGAACAAACATTTACAACTCTTACAAATATTTGTGTAAGTCACGAATGTCAGGAGTATTTTCTTAAACGCTCTTTCTTGTGTAGCTAACAAATATTTGAGCATATTCTAGACATTTGCCTGGGTTGCTGGAAGGTTTCATGGTAAATTCCCTCAGCCACGAGTGACGTAACTCTCGTTCACCTGGCAAACATTTGGCCAGAACTATTGCTAGAACGTCGGGTCTTTAGTTTTATTTAATACTATTGTTGTTTACTCTTTTTAGGGTTACGTGCCTCAAAAGCAACCCTTATAAGATCACTTTGTTGTCCGTCCGTCTGTCTGTCAAGACCCTTTATCTCGGGAACGCAAGTAGATATTGAGTTGAAATTAAAATCATATACGTATGTCTACGTTCCCTTGAAGCTGTCATGAAATCAAAGTTCTAAGTTAATGTAAAAAGAAGATACGGTCGTTTACGCCGCAAAAAAACGTATATTTCGACAGTCTCAAGGGAATCGAAATGCGTAGGGTATTTCCAGTTGACCTAGATCTATGAAATTTGCCAATTAATACCCTCATAAATTACAAGTATAGGAAAAAGTCAGACATTTTTTATTAAATCATAAAAAATCTTAATTTAAAATAATATGTACCTACAAAGTACGGTACCCTCCATGGGCGAGACCGACTCGCACTTAGCCAGTTTTTGTCTTTGAATGTCTCGAGTCCCTATATGGTCTTGGGCCTTTAGTAGGCGTACGAATTGCCGAAGGCAACAATCAGGGGCAGACGAAGGCAACGAGCAGCCTCGTTAGACATTTCAAATAGAATGGGGCCCAAACGAAGATTATCTCTGTATGAACTGCAAGTATACCCAAGGACAGCCCCCGGTTGATGCAAAATATGGAGACAAAGGATGAGAGAGATACCTATGGGTTTGTATGGGATAGTGGACTGATTACCCACAACTCATCATCATCTGCCAAGCCTTTTCTCAACTATATATTGGGGTCGGCTTGCAGTCAAACCGGATTCAGCTGAATACCAGTATTTTACGTGGAGCGGCTGCCTACCAGACCTCCACAATCTATTAAATGGGTAACATGGTACATCTTGGCAAGACTGGAGTCAGATTTACTGGCTTCTGACAATCCATAACGACTGCCAAAGATCTACAAATGACAGCCGGGACCAACGGCTCAACGTGCTTTCCGAGGCACGGAGGAAACTCGTTATGTTAAGACGGTCACCCATCCACAGACCAACCTTGTTTGTTCGGCAATTATAATTTAGCCACGCAAACGCAACAAAGTCTATGAACGACTATTAGCCCCAGCCTGACCACTGTTAAAACGGCTTTTGTTGCACAATTTTCTTTCTAAATCAAACCTAACAAAGATAATTATTATTACACAAACGAATTATTTTAATATGAACTGTACTACACCGCGCTACGTGACAATAATGCCACAGTCAGCAGTGCGCCAGTTACTTTGAACCCTATAGAGTAGGTAACTTCTGCGGAAACACCAAGGACTGAGGTTAGCCTAACGCTACGAAACGTTAACGCGCCAGTTTAGGTTAGGTTCAGCAACCGCGCCCTGCAGACCTCATTATGGTGATTAAACTTAAACGAAGACTTTAGCGTGGCGGTGTGAAGTTTTACAAAGATACTTTTAATTGCAATTTTCCTAATGCATTTACAAACTTTAGATGTCATTAATATTTCTATCAACCAGAAACTAAGCTTAAGCAAAAATCAATTTAATGGAAGAGGTGGTTGACTACCTAGCCAGTGTAATACAAAGCTATTTTTTAAAGGAATATCGGAAAACACTGAAAGTTGTCTCGATCCCGATTTTGATGAAAAATAAAAACTACATCATTAGATTTTTGAAAAATCGATATTGTTACCCAGGAATCGAACCGATTGATGTGGAAAGAAAAACACACCCTATATTATTACACCATCCGAAAGTGTCGCTAATAAGGATCAAATTCTGCAAAGTAATAAATAACACATGGAAAACTAAAGAAAAGAGCTCATTTTTAGTCATTTCTTATAGTTTTGAATTTGGCCATCCACGCACACTTGAAAAATTTACCCTGGATGGTCCTGCTTACCGATTTCAGCCATGGCGCCCATCTTAGCGGAGACTCATTGGGTCGTAGTACACAAGTGGGTGCGAAAACACAGATCAACTCCTTCTCCCATCACTCTCACTCACAGTTCGATTGGACCATTGGATTGGATTGGTTGAGAATGGTGTCCTGGGTTCGTTTCTCTGGTCAGGCAAAGAATTTAACTGGGATTTCTTATTAGGAATTTCTCTGTGACATCCAGGAGTTTAAAAGATGGTATTGTGACAGCCCGTGACTCAGAAAGCACTTAAAGAACAGCAAGTAGATAGATGTTCTCTAGAGGGTCACTAAAAACAGTCTGCAAATAAGCTCAAAATCGTCCACTGTTACTGCAAAATATTTGGCATTGGTATTCTTGACACAGTAACATGCAAAATTTAAAAGTTCTTATGAAGGAAAAACTAGTTGCAGCGGTAGTTAATTATAGTGATTGCTCAAAGTCTATTCCGTTATGTACATTAACTGTAAATAATGGACAAAACAGGCGATGCTTATAGCGACTTCTTATTACGATTAATGCAGGACATAAACGAAACGAAATGCTTGACTCTTAATCTGCCTTTTTTAGGGTTCCGTGCCCAAAGGGTAACCAACGGAACCCTATTACTAAGCCTCCGCTGTCCGTCCGTCCGTCCGTCTTTCTGTCAGCGGGCTGTATCTCAAAAACTGTATATAGGTAGAGAGTTGAAATTTTCACAGGTTGCGTATTTCTATTGCCGCTATAACAACAAATAATAAAAGTTAAGGTTTATGGTACGGAACCCTTCGTGTGTGAGTCCGAATCGCACTTGGCCGGATTTTTAAGTATGGGAAGTCATCAAAGGACTCTTTCCGCTCTGGGCGGAGCGGAAAGGAGTGTCAGACTATTACTGACTAAAACCCGTACGTGTTCCTCCTAATGCCCTTTGCGTCCACTACTGTCTCACAATAAAGATTTTTGACTTTGACTTTGTCCCAGGGCCGCGGGGACTCTTTCGAACAAATTCCGGAACACTTAATCTGCCTAGCCTATTCCTAACTAAGGTGTGGGATGCCTTCCAGTATAATCGGATGCAACTGAGTACCAGTATTTTACAGGGAGCGGCTGCCTACCTGACCTCCACAATCCAGTAGCTGGGATATCCCTTAGCAAGACCAGTGGCAGATTTCCTGGATTATGAATAGTAAGGGCAATCAAAGATCAACAAAATTGCAGCTGGGACCAACGGCTTAACGTGCTTTCCGAGGCACGGAAGATCAATCAATGTTTTGTGGCTGTTATTACTTAGCCTCTAGCTCCTCCTCAATTTCTTGAAACTTAGGGACTAGTCATACTTATTCAGCTCCATACGCGCATTGCTGAACTATTTTGGTCACACTCATACAGTTCTGCGTCTAGCAGCCGCGTACAGCGTCCTAAGAATGAGAAGGCGGCAGCGGCAGAACAGCACTGAAATCTATCTATAGCTCTCGTGACAAGCTTTTTCGTGAAAGCTGAATAGACGCGGCAAGACGAACGGATACGTACGCGTATTCATACAAAATCGTTGTTTTCTATGGGCATTCGCTGAATAGAGCTGAATAAGTGTGCCAGTGGAATAACGGCGTCGCCAAGGTCAGCCCAGAAAGCAGGTGGAGGCAGTTGTGAGATGACCTGTGGGTCTGAAAAGGCCACTATAGCAGAATCAGAGAGCACATCACGCTTCCCGTCACTGTCAAATTTTCCCAATCAATCTTGACCCTAATGCGTGAGCAATAAAGATGATCATTAAATTTGACAGATTGTTGTGTGGTTAATATTATGATTCTACTAAGTGGCCTTTTTAGACACCTGGACGCGCACGACAAAAGCTGGTTAGAGGCGCAAGAATAGAGTATATGGAAAGTATGGGAGAGATCTTAGCTCCAGTGGGACATTACCTAAACAAAAACAATTATTTTCTATCTACCTATCACAGTGACATCTCTATATCATGACGATCGTTTATCCTTCTATCATAAAGATTGAATTATACCGCTCGTGCTAACTAAGTTTATTGTGTTAGCGCCACGCGCCGACCTCTTTAATTAACGGGTCGTGCGTACGCGCATCGGTTCAGAAAGGCTGGCGCTTTAATGTTAACTCTTCGCGCAAATAAAGTGTTATTACTAAGTACATGTCCGATGATCGTATGTCAACAGAAACCTCTCGTAAACTTATTTATTTAACTCTCTAAGTAGGTCAGCTTTTCATCATTATCATTTCAGATGAAAGACGGAACTGCTGGAAATAAAGTCTCCCCAAAGGTCACAACGATCGGGCCTGTGTTTCAAATATTCAGCAGTTTCCAGCTTCTACCAAGTCATAGGTCCATCTTGTGGATACCAACGCAGCGTCTTGGGGTACGTGGTCGGTGGTAGCCACTCAGAACCTTTCGCCCATCCATTTTGTGAGCCATATGCCTTGCCCACTGCCACTTTAAGCGGAGGTCATACCTGACAGTAGTTGATGATAAAATGGTCATCAGGTCTAAACGGCTAGTCGTAATTTTTTAGAGAAAAATATGTTAAATTAGACTATTTTATTAATAATTTGAAATACGAAAATTTTTAGTTTTAGTTGTTCAACATAGTTTCATTAATCTGTGAAATTCTAACACGGACGTAAAACGACAATCGGACCAAAACCGCCGGTCATAATTTAATGGAGTTTGTACTATCTCAAAGACAATTTAATCATCTAAATTTTGATATACTAGTTGTATATCCAAATTTAGATGTTTTTTAAAGTCTTAGAATAATAAGGTAAGTACAAAAAGATATTGAATTTTGGGTCGCGCGGGTGTTAAACATGTGCGCAGTTTGTTCCCTCAAGATCGCTGGCGTATGTGGTCGCCTTAAGCTTGTTAATCCTTCTGGCTACATAAGTAACCTTAGGGGTACTGTGGATCTCTTCACATGCGTAGGTAAGCTCGATCCTCGGCCATCCTCCCCCAGTTTATTCACAATTCACATTCCAACCCAAAGGTCTTCGAATCTCACGAATCATGTTCAGGAGAGGTCTAAGGCCATGGATTTACAGCTTATAGTTATACGATGCGATAATTGCGTAACTCAGTGTGTGCGATTAAATTATGTCACTTCGTGTGTGATGTATGATATCTAGCGACGCGTGCGCAGACCGACCGTTTAATTGATGTCACACGCGCAAGCGCATCTCGTTTATTATACAATTTGGTTAGTTTTATTTATTGCGAGGTTATAAGGTTAATATGGAAAGGAGCTCGTGGCTACATAATAACATCTGCATAGGTCGCTCTGCAAGACTAAGGGTGACGGTCCATTACAGCGGAGCGGAGAAACGGAGAAATTTTAACCAACGGAATTGCATAAAATCTCCGCATCACGTGGGTCACTGACATTTGAATGACGTGATTGGTTAATATTTCTCCATTTCTCCGCTAGGCTGCCCCCCACTCCGCTGTAATCGACAGGCACCCTAAGCATCGCTTATTTAAATATACTGAGATTCCCACATGTGTGACATGTGTTGACAGTTTTTGCGGGTAGTCAGAAGGCAGGCATCCTGGCACCAGTCGTGAAGGTATATCCAGACTATGTTGGGGTCAGCCACCAGTCTAACCGTGTGCACCTGAACACCAATATTTTAACCGACTTCCAAAAAAGGAAGAGTTTCTCAATTCGGTTGGTATTTTTAATTTATGTATGTACATCGATTACTTCGAGGTTTCTGATCGATTTCTGTGATTCTTTTTAGTTCTTGTCATTTGGTACCGTAAAAATTTAATTCAGTTTGGCTCTGTAGTTTTTATTTTATGAGCATTTTGCTTATTTTAATTTCTGCGTAGACAATGACGTCGTCCAAGTATCACCACTTACAAGTGAAAAAAATAAAAAAACTTTTTTACAAAAAATATAACCGATTTCCAAACAAACCACTACAAAGTATTGTAGTGATTTGTTTGTAAGTCAGTTAAACTTTTTGTAAAATAGTTGTACATGGATCGATTCATCGTCTTCATCATCATATCAGCCGAAAGACGTCCACAGTTCGACATAGGCCTCCAAGTGTCGCCACAACCACCGGTCCTGTGCGTCTCGCATCCATCAGCTACCCGCGACCCTCACCAGGTCATCAGAACGATTGCCTTAGATCTAATGGCTTGCTATTTTAATTAAACTTAACTGTGTTTATAATCAAAATTAGTTGCAAACTGTTCTACTAAACCCTTTTTCCGCTTAGGCCTATGTCCATTGTCCAGCAAACTATTGTTATGTTAATCGAGTTTGTTAATGAAATATCGCGCCACTTTACCGTTTTAATTGAAGCCGGATATGCGATAGCTGTCTATACTTCCGCTGCTGGTAAAAGATTTAGATTAGATAGTTTTCAAAGCAATCATCATCATAATCAAGACTACAATTAAATACAGGTTTATAATAAAGCCCCCAATTATGCTGTTTTAAAAGCATATCTAAGGGTACCTGTCCATTTGCGCGGAGCAAAGCAATGGAGCGGAGAAACGGAGAAATATTAACCAATCATGTCAGTCATCATCTGCCTAGCCTTTTCCCAACTACATCGGGGTCGGCTTCCAGTCAAACCGGATTCAGCTGAATACCAGTCAAAACGTCAATCATGTCAGAGCAATGGAGCTCGTAGCTAAATAATAACAGCCGCACGGGTCGATCTTGAAGGTTAAGCAACGCTTGCCAAGGTTGGTCCGTGGATGGGTGACCATCTTAACATAACGAGTTTCCTCCGTACCTCGGAAAGCACGTTAAGTCGTTGGTCCCGGCTGTCATTAGTAGATCTTTGGCAGTCGTTACGGATTGTCAGAAGCCAGTAAATCAGACTCCAGTCTTGCCAAGATGTACCGTGTTACCCAGTTAATGGGTTGTGGAGGTCTGGTAGGCAGCCGCTCCACGTAAAACACTGGTATTCAGCTGAATCCGGTTTGACTGGAAGCCGACCCCAATGTAGTTGGGAAAAGGCTAGGCAGATGATGATGATGATGTCAGTCAAAATGTCAGTGAGTCACGTGGCGTGGAGATTTTATGTAATTCCATTGGTTAAAATTTCTTAGTTTCTCCGCTCCGCTGTAATAGACAGGCACCTTTATAGTATAAAATATTCAAGACTAGCTATTCCGTGCAACTTTGTCTGCGTCACATTTGTATTAATGCTCCGCTCCTGTTGGTCGTAGCGTGATGTTATATAGCATAGCCTATACATATAATTATAGTATTTCTCAATAAATGAGCTACACAACACTAAAATAATTTTTCAATTCGAACCTGAGATTTGCAAGTTCAACTAAACAGACAATCAAAAAGCTCTGCAGTTCTATAATATTAGTATAGTCCAGATAGCAAACAAACATAATTTTAAAGATCCAATGAAAAGTACCATCAATTCAAATAGCAGAATGAATTTTCCTCGCTTTCGAGCAGCATACATTTTCTTGGGTGCGTAGAAAGTGAACAGGTTTCGTATTTTCTAAATAAATGTTTGCAACAGAACGAATACGCAACGTTTGTGTAACATGCTAGCAGGCTGCGAAGTAGTTATTAACCTGGATTATATCGATGAATGATATGAAAGACATGGGAGTCAGTGATAGATTTAACGTCATATAAGTGAAGATAGATGAGCTCGTGGCTAAATAATAACAGCCGCACAGGTCGATCTTCAAGGTTAAGCAACGCTTGCCAAAGTTGGTCTGTGGATGGGTGACCATCTTAACATACCGAGTTTCCTCCGTGCCTCGGAAAGCACATTAAGCCGTTGGTCCCGGCTGTCATTTGTGGAACTTTGGCAGTCGTTACGGATTGTCAGAAGCCAGTAAATCTGACTCCAGTCTTGGCAAAAAATAAAGTGTTACCCAATTTAATGGGTTGTGGAGGTCTGGTAGGCAGCCGCTTCACGTAAAATACTGGTATTCAGCTGAAACCGGTTTGACTGGAAGCCGACCCCAATATAGTAGGGAAAAGGCTAAGCAGATGATGATGATGATCAGTGAAGATAGATGAACATAACCTAAAGCTACTAATGGTACTTGATACTACTCGTAGGTCGATGGCAAGCGTCCGAGGTCAATTGTTTGGACACAAAATTCAACCCAGCGCTTCAAAGTGCCAAGGGTAGACACAGGTGGCTTGCGGAATTTGTTTAAAAGAGTCACTAGGCTTTAAGAGGAACTAGTATGGGTTTTAGTCAGTTAGTCTGACACTCCCTTACGCTCTGTCCAGTGCGAAACGAGTAATGATGAATTTCCATCCTTAAAAAACTTACCGCAGGGGGTATCACGACCCTCAGTAATAAGAAATACGAACGCGATGCGAGGAGGAAGATAGTTTGACGTTTGACAGGACTGCGGCACTAAAAAGGGCACTTTAGCAGAATTAGAAAGCACATCACGCTACCCGTCACTGTCAAATTTTCCCAAACAACCTTGAACCTAATTTGTTAGCGATAAAGATGAAAATTAAATTTGACAAATCGTTGCGTGATTAATATTATGATTATCCTAAAGTGTCCTTTTTAGCTCCCCAGATAGGAAGAAAACGTGTTGCGCCGACCTCAAGTAGCATACAACAAAGGTAAAGACGATGCTGATTATTTCTTCCTTATCTTCTGCAGCTGTACGAGAATAACTTAGTTCAAGGCTTGTCAATAGAGTTGGGATTACCGTTCGAGGTGCCCTGGAAATACTTAGACCAGTATAATCTCAAGTTGAAGTCACAAGTTATTCTAATACATCCATCGGATCAACAATTGGGACAAATATTTCATCTTATAGCAGATAAACTAAAACTGAAGCGTCTTGGGAGGTCTTCAGCTCAAAGATGGCCAGAAAGCCTATACATACATTGGTGAGTTTACATTGGGAGCTTAAATGTTAAATTTGATAAAATTTAAATGACTATTCACAAACGTGTTGCTGGGGAGGTTATTGCGCCATTTCTTCCCAGCTAAAACACTAGGAAGTGGTGACGGGCGGGCGATTTGGGGGTAAAAATACTATTTTTATTATGAATGAAAGTAGAAACACGACTCCAAACACAAATCGAACCCAAGACAAGGATGCTGTTAATGAAGATTTTATAGCTTCTCAAGAGTCTCGGTACATTTACTACGTTGAACAATTATAATGGTCTAATGTTATTCGAAGTTAAATAGGGCGTGATGCGTGCATGTAGCGCGTGTTCTTATCTGCAGCAATAATGCGGAACCACTCTGATAAAATACTGTATTCTACAGTTAAATTATGGTTTTAACTAGTTTAATAATGATGTACACGGTTGAAAAAGGTATATGAATGTTTGGTGCAAATCGTTGGCATACTGAACCGGACCTTAGTGAGGCGTTTGATAAGGTACAGAATCTAATTGGAGGTCTAATAGGCGATTTTTTTATTTGCAAAATGAAATACTTATTAGCTCTAGTAAACAATCATGAAATGATTTTTTAAATACCTTCATCATAGATAAAGTTATAAAGCTTCAAAGATTACAATTAGAAAGAGAAGTCCGATGTAAACTTTGACGTCATCGTCTATGACGCCTATACAGCTTCTATAGAAAACAGCGTTTTCGCGAGAGGGGCAGATATATTTGTTTATAATAATTAGGTATATCTCCTTCGTTTTTCGAGTAATTTTGATTCTATTTTCACTGTTAGTATTATTATATTTTTGTATATTTTTAGATAAACTGTATAGATGATACATATGTTTTTCATGCATATTCCCTATTGACACAGCAATATAATGTTGTTAAAGAGTAGTTTTTCAATTTTGATGTATACTCGTAATATCACTAATAAATTATATCTATCGTCAATAGGATAATAAGCAGGTTACTTTAGTATTGTAGGACGATGGACTGTGTGTAAGATTATACGTCTGGAAAGATACTGATTACGGAGATAACGATTAACAGAGCAGTAGGCATTAAGAAAATGTTGCGAACATTACATTAGAAGAAAGGCGAGACAATAATTTTATTATAATGAGAACTTGGTACTCCGGTGAGGAGACGTATACATATATGAGATGAGATCAAATCACATCGAAAATATAATGAAGGAGATGATAGGTGGAGCCAAGAATAGGCTAAAAAACAAATGAAGTAGTTGAAATTTGATAATAAAATGTTATTCAAGAACATACAAATTAGTTTCGGGTGGGACCACTGTACGATTATTCAGGCGCACAACTAGGTCTGCAAAAGTTTTAGGTTAGTGACAGGATTCTATATTATCTATATTGCCACGGATGGTAGTATTTACTATACATAAGTAACATAATGTTGTAAGTATTTACCTTTTAATTAACGCGTGTAAAACTGTTTACTACAATAATGATCTATTCAGTCCTGCGCGTGTCACATCACAGCTCATCCCGGTTATATTTAGACGATTTATAGTGAAACTGACGTCATCAGCCCAATGTTGATGAGTGTCGGTCAACGCGACGCGATTCATTCACGTGTTTGGTTTGTAGTCATTTTGTTTAATAATTATCCTTTTAGTAATATGCCTACTTTCAATAATTGAGCTCCAGGAGAAAGAAAAGTTGTAAATGTAAATAAGGATTGGAATCAGAAGTGGGATGATTGTGACTAAAAGGTAATGATGATGACAAATGAGATCATTAGCAGGCTGTTATTGGGACTCAAACATTGAGAGTTAAAATCAAATGTAAAATGAGACAGGTAGGATAGGGAAAGATGTTTAGAATAACAAGGAACCACAAAAGAACACAATAATGTATCGTTTTGGATTTTCCAAACTGATATTTTTATACGGGCCATTACAATCGAATAGAGCACGACATGAATAAATAATAAGTCCAGTTGTATTGTATCTATAGGTAGAATGCATTATGCATTTTGAACACAGGTAAAATTTTGGGTCTCTAAAAGTCATTCAAAAGCTAAAGATCAATTGTGTCCTTTGTTGTTCATACTTTGTTTCCCTTTCTATCGGAATATGAGACTGAAGGGAGAAGGAGTGTATGTTTATTTGCGCACACACTTTGGTACTATAATATCTCCCGCGCCGATGTCTAGTCTCCGTTGAGATTGGCCGCCACGGCCAAAATCGGCCAGGATTACTACTATTATTTATCTCACCGTCAATCCAGTAATAATCTGCAATAAGGCAAGATGTTGCTCCTTAGATATAAAACTTAAAAGCGTTGGTGTGCAGTCGAGATAAATTTGTGACAACTACAATATTATCTTAATTATGTTGACAACTAAAATTAAAAAGATCACGGCTAATTTATCGCCATTACGTCTTTGTCTACGACTACAAATTAATTAGTGAGGTATTTTCTTCTGCCATGTTTAAGTGTTTACATAAGTTCACAGAATTGTCTAGGTTTATCCTAGACTAATATTACAAAGAGGAAATATTTTTTGTTTGTTTGTACTTATTCGGTAACTCCGAAACCGAGACCGATTTTAACCATTTCTTCATCAATAGAAAATAAAAATTATCAGGAAGTAACATAGGCTATAATTTATATTCGAAAAAATAGAGGTTTTCGCGAATATTGCCATACTAAACCCCAATCAGTTTCTCACAGAAAATTCACATTTCATTTGAAGCTGTGCAAGGCTCAACCCGTACACCAAAATGTAAATCACCTGCCATTAAATTGCAAATAAAGTCGCTAACAGCACTCCACCTGTTTCCCAGTCTATAGCCACAAATATTGTAGTTAAGTGCACTTGTGGGAACATTATCTTATTAGCAAAGATGCCGGAGGAGGCGAGTTAACCAGCGGATATGTTCTTAGAGGCGACCTTGTTCCCGTCCCATGTGGCGGGCGAGACGACTTGCTGACTTTTTATACGATGAATAACTGGATTTTTCTTATTGTTGAGGATTAATCATTTGATGGTTTCTTGTAGTGATGTAAGTTTGAGGTTTGAATGAGGAAGCGTTGTTAATTTAATTCAATATTTCCTTTGGACTGTGTTTGCATCTGACAGTATTAGGCATACCAAATGGAACGTTGAGCAACCACAGGGTTATAATAATGCTATTCTATAAACGGCTCTGTATATGGAATGCGTGCTTTCACGGACTGGTGTGTACAAATATCAATTGGCATAGCTGATTTCCTCCTGATTTTGTGTACACATAGTTTCGCAAAGTTAAAGTCACACATTTTATCTTTAAAACATATTTCTTAATCGATAGACCTTGAAAATGGAATGCCTCTAGCTACAATCTAGTAAGACTCAGACACACTCTGTTTTGTATCTCAACCTTTTGTTTCAAGTCTGCTCCGAGGTGTATTGCAGAAATTCTCAGAACTCAAACAAAGAACAAAGATAAAAATCCTTACATCAATATAGATCTGGATACTAACCTAGTTAGAAACTAGACAAATGCCATCGCTAAAAAATATTAGAGCAATAAGCACACGCAGATTATTTCTAGAAATTTATAACTAAGTATCATCTGCCTAGCCTTTTCCCAAATATATTGGGGTCGGCTTCCAGTCAAGCCGGATTTAGCTGAATACCAGTACGTATTTTACGAGGAGCGGCTGCCTACAAGACCTCTACAACCCATTAACTGGGTAACACGGTACTTCACGGCAAGACTGAAGTCAGATTTACTGGCTTTTGACAATCCGTAACGACTGCCAAAGACCTACAAATGACAGTCGGGACCAAGGGTTTAACTTGCTTGGCGAGGCACGGAGGAAACTCGGTATGTTAAGATGGTCACCCATTGACAGACCAACATTGGCAAGCGTTGCTTAACCTTGAAGATGGACCCGTGCGGCTGTTGTTATCTAGCCATAGCCATCTCTGGCAGTCTTTACGGATTGTCAGAAGCCAGTAAATCTAACACCAGTCTTGCCAAGAAGTACCGTGTTACCCAGTTAATGAGTTGTGGAGGTCTGGTAGGCAACCGCTCCACGTGAAACACTGGTATTCAGCTGAATCCGGTTTGACTGGAAGCCGACCCCAATATAGTTGGGAAAAGGCTAGGCAGATGATTTGGGTCAGCTGCTAGTCCAACCGAATACAGTCGAGTACTAGCATTTTGAACCGACAGACTATCTTCCTCAACCCAATAACTGAGTAATACTATATATACCCAGTAGCAAGCAGTATAGTCAAGTACCTATATTGCTGTTTAAACGAGGGAAGCGCCACCTGATATCACACGTGGATAGGCAATAACAATGGATCCCACATTGTGCCACTCGTTGATAACGACAACAAGACATATCTTTGTTATTGCATAGCACCAGGGGTGTATGAACTGGGCTGAAATGGCGACTTTGCCAGTTGAGTAGAACGTTTGGAAAATATTGAGTTGGTATGATAATAAAGTTTAGGAGATCGTAATCGTAAGTAGGTAAGCCTCCCACAAGGTGGACCGATGACCTGGTGAGGGTCGTGGGTAGCCAATGGATGTGAGACGCACAAGACCGGTTGTTGTGGCGATACTTGGGGGAGGCCTATGTCCAGCAGTGGACGTTTTTCGGCTGATAAGATAATATGAATCGTAAGTAGAAAAGGGAGCACACAACATAACAGATGTGTTGCTGCCTTGCTGGGGTACTTATTGCACCACTTCTTCTACCCAACTAAAACTCTAAGAAAGGGTACTTTGGTAAACGATGACGCTCAAAACCTGCTGGCTGGCACTCAGCTTAATTTTAATGGATGTCTTTCGTTTTTTTTTTTTCTGAGTTAAACATGAGAGGCCCTTATATAAACCTTGGGGAAAACCTTGAGGGCAGTTAGTGTGCTTTATTGAATTTGCTAGTAATAAGACGATCTTTTCATCAAAATTTATCTGTAACAAGTACATCATTACGAACCAATTTATCATAATATCGAAAGCATTTGCTAAATTAAAAAATTGGAGGGTATTTGAATTTAAGATCTGTTAATTAGTATTAAAACTGTGGTTAGGATATATTTCTTGAATAAGGCTGCCCATTTGTTTGAATTTACCTCCAATTGGTGGAATAAGAATATTTTTATTTGTATAAAACATGATAGGTACATATTTTTAAGTTTTGTTAAACATAGGAAGATTTGACATGTTTCGCCATTTACTGGCGTACAAATATTAGAACAATATGTAAATCGCTCTTTTTGACAAAATGTTAAATGTAAGATTAACTCTAGCCAACATAATTAAGTACCTACATAAATTAAATGAAATTATTACATTTATTTTCTATTAGAACAAAGTTTACGCTTTAAATTCGAATTAGAACTAGATAATATATTTCGTAGGTAACTATTTCAGGTACATATATATACTTTCGTTAAGATATAGTAAGCATCTACATAAAATAAAAATTTTCTATTAGTTTTTCACTCAATAGGTAGAAAGGAATGTTTACAGGAATCAGTAGCCATACTTGTCTGTTACTTTTATTTCAAAAAATTCTTTTACGGTATAAAAACAATTATCGATTAGCCATTTCTGTAATTTGTATTTAAAATATTTCAATGGGAGCTCTCTAATTAAATCCAATTTCCTGATGATATAATTCGGATATTTTTTTTTTATTATTATTATTAATAACATGTGATGAGTCGAAGATGAGCTCATATCCTGAAGATGATAAAAAACAAACGCTAATACTTAGTATCAAATCAAGCTAGGTTTCATACGAATTTTAATTTGGGATTTACCTTCTTTCTGACGTGTCTCGGAAAGTTGGTTTATTTTTTTCTTCCGAATGCGTTTGAGGTAATATATATATATATATATATATATATTTTAGGTACTGACTTTTACACTACTTTTAATAATTTTCCGTAATGTAGGTTTAGTAGTATTTTTAAATTTTATACAGGAAAACTAAAAATTGCGCCAAACCTACCCACACTGGAAGAAATGTTTATCAAGGCATTCATAATGCCAAAAATAATTAATGATCGAGTGGTTTCATAATATTTATTAACCAGTGTCATATTTGCTTAACTACAATCTAAATCATCATATTATTTTAATGTTTTAAATCCATTGATCGTTCGCCATATCGAATGATAAAATTAAAGTGGTGTTCTGGCTCTCTGCCAGCTCTTTGTTTGTCAGTTACAAGGAAAAATATTTTGATAACACTTATTTATATTTGCATTATCTCGTTGAAGTGTATCTCAATAGTAATAAACTGACTGTCAGAAAATATTTTTATTTCTGGTAGGTAGGTACGAAGAAAAAATAAAAATTGTAAAATGACTTACGTTGAATAAAGAAAATCTCCCGTTGAACATTTTCACAAGAAAAATCACTGTTATTTATAAACACAGCACATAATCCGTAGAAAATCACAAACTTTCGTGCATTACTGGAATCTAAAAAATGTGTCGTTTCCGCGCCATCGCCCGGCCGAACGCACTTACACTTGCACAATAAAAAAAAAACACTTCCGAACTCTCTGGTCCACGTAAAAATGAGTTTCAATTCACTTCACACATTACTAACAACGAACATGCAGCGGTTCTAATTTCGAACGACATCAACTTGGCAAAACTACACACAAAAGTAAACTATTCAGTTACATATTTCTAACTATAAGCATAGCGCGATATCGCTTCGCGGTTGAGGATAAGGACGGAATACGAAAACGCGGCCCTTTTAGTACGGGTTGGAACGAGACGGGTATATTTTCTTAGCACTGCGTCGGTATCCGGTATTCCCGTTCGAGATTTTTGTGTAGAGAGGTGTAGCGTGTGATAACGTGCGCTGTGTCGGCCGACGCGACGGTCAGTGCGTCGGAACTCCCAACTGACCTTTATAGGATAATACTTCAGTTAACTTCACTAACTGGTCGTAAAACCCTCAATTGTTAGCTACAATGCCGTTTAAAATCACAATCTATTAGAATAAACATCGTTCTTTACCAGCAGAGGTATCTGGACAACTAAAAAGGTGAAAGTCAAATAAAACAATGGACCTTTTTGTTCCGCGCCTCACTAACTTGTGCCCGGTAGGTGTTATCTGCTCCCTAGAAACGGGAACATCGTTTATGCATTGTTTAACACTGTTATCAGATAACGAGCTCAATATAGCGCTGCTGTACGTAAAAATATATAAACAAATGTTTGCAGAGAAATGAGACGTTTTGTTAATAAAAACAGTTGGTGTAATTTTAATGCGTCACTTGATATTTTCCAAGTACTATGTAGGTGGCAATTGTCAGTAAGGTTTGCTAGGTCATCTATCATGTATTCTAGCTATAGGCATGCTTAGGGCCATTAACCTGCCTTTACATTGGTATGTATGTATTCATTTGCAAGATGCAATTTTGATTGCATTTATTAGGCCAATCCTGTGCAGCCTCATTATTAACTAGCTGACCCGTGCCCACTTCGTTGGGTGGTATTTTTCGGGTTCATATATAGCCTATGACACTCACAAATAACGTGGCTTTCTATTGGTAAAAGAATTTTCAAAATCGGTTCAGTAGATCCAGAGATTACCCCCTAAACCTCACAAATTCACAAACTTTACCTTTTTATAATATCAGTATAGAAAGAAGTACCCGCGCAACTTCATCTTCGTCACTTTTTTCATGAATGCTCGGATTCTATTGGTCGTTGCGTTTATATAGCCTTCCCCGATAAATGGGTTATCCAACACTTAAATAATTTTTCAATTCGAACCAGTAGGTAGTTCCCGAGATTAGCGCGGTCAACCAAACAAACAAGCTCTTCAGCTTTATTATAACCGCATTATGCCAATGTGTTGTAAAACGCTGTTGACAAAGGCCCATTCATCATAAAACCAGCCAAGTTCGAGTTGGACTCGCACACGAAGGGTTCCGTACCATTTTTTTTTAAGGATGGGAAATATTCAAATGACTCCTTCCGCTCTGGGCGGAGCGGAAGGGAGTGTCAGACTCTTACTGACTAAAACCCATCCGTGTTCCTCCTACTGTCCTTTGTGTCCCAAGGTACGGTGCCTCTTTCGAACGGATTCCGCACCCCGGCAGGCACTGGCCCTAGCGGGCCCCCATAAAGGGTTCCGTACCATAAACCTTAATTTTTAACCGACTTAAAAAAAGGAGGATGTTATCAATTCCATTAAAGTATTTTTATGTTTGTTACCTCATAGCTCCGTCATTTACGAACCGATTTGAAAAATTCTTGTTTCATCTGAAAGGGCATACTTCCCGATTAGTCCCATTGTCACCAAGTCAGAATCTGATTATGGGATCCGATCAAAATGGAGGGCAACCCTCAAATTTTATAAGCACATACAATGTTTTTCATTAACTTTCTAACGCAATTCCGATATTTGTGCCTGGTAATCATCATCTTATGGTGCTGAGCTGATGATGGAAGGTATAAATTAGGTGCTAATGACGAGATCCCATGAAAAATGTTTGCTCAGCGATATTTTCGCCAACTGTCAGCCGATTAGGATGATTCCTTTTTTATTATTGGTTGTAATAGTGCCAATAGAAATACACAATCTGTGAAAATTTCAACGGTCTACCTATTACGGTTCTTGAGGTACAGCCCGCTGACAGATAGACAGACGGACGGACGGACAGACCGACTGATGGACGGACGGACGGACAGCGGAGGCTTAGTAATAGGGTTCCGCTAGTTATCCTTTGGATACGGAACCCAAACAAAACGATGCACAGACACTTTTAGCTAAGCCACTTAAAATTCATCGACCAGAAAAACGCAAATAAAAATATAAACAGGAGAGTAGGTACAGGACAAACGCAAATAGGTACCTACGTCAGAAATGATTTAATGACGTAGGTATAGTATCATCATCATCTGCCTAGCCTTTTTCCAAACCAGATTTAGCTGAATACCAGTATTTTACGCGGAGCGGCTGCCTACCAGACCTCCACAACCCAGTAACTGGGTAACACGGTACTTAGCTAATGGCAAGACTGGAGTCAGATTTTCTGGCTTCAGATTATCCGTAACGACTGCCAAAGATCTACAAATGACAGCCGCGACCAACGGCTTGACGTGCTTTCAGAGGCACGGAGGAAACTCGCTATGTTAAGATGGTCACCCATCCACAGACCAACCTTGGCAAGCGTTGCTTAACCTTGAAGATCGACCCGTGCGGCTGTTATTATCTAGCCACGAGCTCCTCGACGTAGGTATAGTAGGTATATCCATGAGTAATAAATAGTATCTAGATATTAAATTGAATCAGAGGAAATGTAACACAATTCACATAAAGGTTTCCTCACCATTATTTATATCATTCATAAAATCAACATAGGTATTAACTCAATATCAAATGGAATTCTACATCTATTACTTCATATGTTCAAAAAACCATCCAATTGCGAGTTGGACTCTCACACTAAGCGAAGGGTTCCGTTCCAAGAACCGAAGCACGTTTCTTGTATGGGAGCCCCTTTAATAGAATTGAATTTTTATCATGTGTTGTTATAGCGTCAATCGAAATACACACTGAAAATTTCAACTGTCTACCTACTACGGTTCTTGTGATACAGCTCGCTGATAGAAACGGACGGACGGACAGTGGAGACTTGGTAATAGAGTTCCGTTGGGTACCCTTTAGGAACCCTAACTATCGTGTGCTCGCCAGAATAATAAATGCAATGAAAACTAAGAAGTGTGGTAATTTGGGTGCAAATCACGATACATTTTCTCTTATTCCAATTTCTTTGTGACCTATGCAGTACGTAGGTAAGTCTTCTTCTTCCGTAGATACCCCCGGATAATATATCTCATTTCAATCCATGTTCATTTCCACGCAATCTACCCATCGTTTCTCTGGTTTTCTTATAAGCCTAAAACTACCCACATTCTCATCATAATTATCAGCCTATAACAGTCCACTGCTGGACATAGGGCCTCTCCTAATGCAGGCCATTAAACTCGATTTCCGGCAACTCTCATCCAGCTCTCCTGCGAAGATCGTTGCTCCACCTAGCCCGAGGGCGCCCTATCTTACGTTTGCATATCTGGGTCTTCACTCAAGAACATATCCACCCCAACGGTCATCGGTTCTACGCTAATATGGCCGCCCATTGCCACTTCAACTTGCTTATTCTGTGAGCTATGCCTCTGTCGCATCAATTCATTGTGCCCACATTCATTCTCAAAACATTTGTTCTAATACCGTCAATATTAACACAGATTGACGCGTTTGACCACTGATCTCACCTGATGGTAAGCGATGATGTGGTCGAAGATGGATCGTGCTTGCCTAGAAGTAACCTAATCACTCTTGACTAAAAGACTCCCAGGTTGTAGCTATCAGGAAACACAGGCTCCGGCAGGGAATTCCACTCCTTAAGCTGTACGCACTTCGTATGAATGTGTTCCCAAAACGTTTTGTGCGTGTGAGTGGGATGTCCACTATGTACCGGTAGCGCATCGCCGTTTATCTTGTGGTCCGATGATGGAACGGGCTTGGCGGAATTAAATTATGCAATTCCATAGCATATTCCCCGAAATACAACCGGTAGAAAACCGACAGGCCAGTAACTCGGCGTCGATGCTCAAGACTTTGGAGCTTCGTCGCGACGAGCCTATCATTGCCGATGAATCTCTTGGCTCGTTTCTCAATTTACTCAAAGGCAACAAGCTGGTATCTGGCAGTCAATCTGCCCCGTATTTTCCCAACTATATTTGCGTCCGCTTCGAACTCAAACCGTATAGAACTGAATACTCGTAGTACGAACAGCGATTAGCCGAATCAGCCGAAAGACGTCCACTGCTGGACATAGGCCTCCCCCAAGCGTCGCCACAATGTCCGGTCCTGCGCGTCTCGCATCCATCAGCTAGCCGCGAACTTCACCAGGTCATTGGTCCACCTTCTGGGAGGCCTTCCAACGTTACGTCTTCCGGTAAGCGGTCGCCACTCCAGAACTTTTCGGCCCCATCGACCATCTGTTCTGAGAGCAATGTGCCCTGCCCACTGCCACTTTAGTTTGGCGATCCTTCGGGCTATGTCGGTAACCAGATATCATCATTCCTGATTCGATGACGCAAGGACACTCCAAGCATTGCCCTTTGAGTGACTTTGAGCTTTCTGATGAGGCTGATTGTGATCGGCCTCTCGAATTAATTAGGTATGTTCAATAAAATAGCGTGTATTAAATGATAAAGGATGTTTATTTTACAAATCGGTAATAAATAACACTTTTACATGTCTCTTCTCGTCACTTTAAACTAGATGAGCCGGGTGTTTCCTAGCTTGTCTTGCCTTAGCTTTGAAAAAACACTAAAACAAACTGAACAGAAGTTAGTCTCCCTAAAATCTATACAATGCACGTAAACATGTAATGGTCAAATTACGTGAGAGTTATTGTCTGAGGTGGTATTTTGAGGAAAGAACCACACAGACTTGAGTATGATGTGAATATTACATTACGAGTACATTAAATACAACAACAATATTTTTAGAACAAAGGACATCAGTCACGGTCCGCTTATCCGTCGGGTGGTGGTCTGAATAATGACATTATTTCATTAATCACAGCACTAAGTAATACATTTCCACACTGTGTTCATTCAGTAGGTATCCTGCTACCCACACTTGAATGAGCGTGGCGCTATCATCACGTATGTATTTTAATGCACAATATAATCAGCAAGAATAACTTCATGGAAAGGGCCACAAGCGAAAAGAAAAAAGGGTCGCCCAATATCAAGATGAGAGGATGATAATAAAAACTATTGCTGGCCCAAAATGGCTAAAAGAAGCCCAAGACAGAACCAATTGGAAATATTTGGAGGAGGTCTTCACCTGTTTAATTAACGGGTTCCTGCTAAACATAAATGCTGAATTTTAATTAATTACTTACCTAACTATTTTGTATTTAAGAAGGCTGATAAGGCTTTTTTATTTTATTTATTTACATAATCACCATTATTTCAGTCGAAAGATATTCTATAGCTGGACGTATGGGACTCTCAAGCCTCGCTACATCGACGCATCCAGCAGATTTCCCCGGAAGCACAATCGCCTATTATTCTGCAGTGCGATTCAGTGATCACGAAGTTAGCTATCAATCCATGTAATCAAGATAGATTGTCAGCTCACTTCGTGATCACTTCACCCAAGCCTACCCTTCGACATGACGACAGAATCGACCGGCGGTTTCAAATTCCTCCAAACAGTTGATTCCAAGAATTTCCTTATAACAATGTTGTATCGTATTGATTTGAGGAGCTCGTGGCTAAATAATAACAGCCGCATGGGTTGATCTTGAAGGTTACGCAATGCTTGCTAAGGTTGGTCTGTGGATGGGTGACCATTTTAACATACCGAGTTTCCTCCGAACCTCGGAAAGCACGTTAAGCCGTTGGTCCCGGCTGTCATTTGTAGATCTTGGCAGTCGTTACGGATTGTCAGAAGCCAGTTAATCTGACTCCAGTCTTGCCAAGATGTACAGTGATACCCAGTTAATGGGTTGTGGAGGTCTGGCAGGCAGCCGCTCCAAGTAAAACACTGGTATTCAACTGAATCCGGTTCGACTGGAAGCCGACCCCAATGTAGTTGGGAAAAGGCTAGGCAGATGATGAATGTTGTAACGGATTGAACCCCGGGACTCCGGTAGCGACCACTGGCCGCCCGGCCAGTGGTCGAAAATCATTAATCATTTCAGACTAGTGAAACCGACTTTTCCTATCGATCGCAAAATCTACTTTTAATTACGAACTAATTAACTAGGTACTATTTCAAAGGATTTGATTTTTCTTACAAGACTTGCCAGTGGAGAATTACAGGGAGTCTAAAAAGGCCACTTTAGCAGAATCAGGAAGCACATCACGCTAACGGTCACAGTCAAATTTATCCCATTTTTAGGGTTCCGAACAAAAAACGGAACCCTTATAGGATCACTCTGGTGTCTGTCTGTCCGTCTGTCACAGCCAGTTTTCACCGGATCCACTGGACCGATTCTATTGAAATTAGGTACACATATGTACCTCAGTGACCCAAACACGGAAGCGTTACGAAAATTATTAAATTTTTGGTATGGGGGTCCATACCAAAAATTGACTTTAGGGGGTCAAACTAAAAAAAAATAAAAGTAAAAGTTTTTTGAAAAATATTGTGTGACATATCAAATGAAAGGGCTTACTGTGAGGGTTTTAATTATATTTCTTTCATAATTTTAAAATAAATGGTTTTTGAACGCGAACGGAACCTTTTGCACGCGAGTCCGACTTGCCCTTGGGCAGTATTTTTAGGGATCCGAACAAAAAACGGAACTCCTATCATAGGATCACTCGGGTGTCTGTCTGTCTGTCACAGCCAGTTTTTTCCGGATCCACTAGACCGATTCTGTTGAAATTTGCCTCACATATGGACTTTTGTGACCCAAACACAGAAGCGTTACGTAATTTTTTAGTATGGGGGTCAATTTTTGGGGACAAACTAGAAAATTAAAAAAAATGTTTTTTGGACGATATCGTGTGACATATTAAAATAACATGTAAAAGAAAAAGAAATTCGTTCGGAACCCTTTGCACGCGAATCCGACTGGCACTTGGGCAGTTTTTTTTTGACGGGTCACTTCTCTAAGGGTGGTTGCTGCTTAACCGGGCTAGACAAATTTATCCCAATCAACCTTGAACCCAATCAAATTAATTTTGACCGATTATGTGAAGAAAAACGGTTTGTAATCATAATCAACAATCATAACCTACTTTTGTTTTATAGAAATTACATATTGATGCCTACCCGGCACATACATTTTCCCTGGTAGGTATTTATAATATCCATATTATAACATCAAAATGTATTTGTCAACCTTTAAGAAATACTCAAATGAACAAGCCTTCTACGTCACGCATTCACCAAAGTTTGAAGCGCCTCATCAAACCGTTCACGTCAGCTTACTTACAACTTAGAGCTATTGTTAGAGCGCAGGCGTTAGCAACTATACCCTGAACAAGCATTGTAGGAGATTGTGTACATTAGGGAAACGAAAATCTAACGTTGTATCCTAAAACATCTTCTATTTTGGTGCTTCATTGATTCATTTCTAGAAGATTTAAGATACTGAAAGCTCCTGTTCTGGGCTGTAGGTACTGAAAAGTACCTAGGTTAAAACGTGAAGCTCAATTTTCTGTTTGTTATCAGAATAATGTTAACTCAAATAATGAGTTTTCTTTTGAAGTAAGTGGGTGAAGTAGTGCCCTGGCTGTGTTCGGAGGACTATGAGAAATTAGGCCTATTAGCTCCTTGCTAACAAGCTGCTAAGACCCTTTCAGGATATGATGGAAAAAGTCTTGCTCGAATGAAAATGATGATTCGGATAGGAGCAGGAAGGTGTGATTATGGATAGAAGGCAACAAAGCATCTACAGAACACATAGGTAATTAATCCTCATAATTATTTCACACACATAACATCACGCCTGTACTTATTCTTCTAAGGGAGAAGTTAAGAGAGAGCAGAGGTTATAGGCTGCCTTGCTCTCACAATTTACCATTTGTTTAATTCCTATGGGAAAGCTTAATGCCATTGGCAAAGATCGCAAACAGCTTAAAAAACTCAATACTAGTCTAGGCAAATTAGGGTTAAACCTCGGAATGAGAGATAGAAGGCTATAAAGTTATATAAACCTTTGTTTAGACGCCCTAAAACTTGTCTCAAAACCTACTTATCGTAGGGTGTCCGCGACTGCAGATATTCCAAGAATCATAGCGAGCAGAGCATAGAGCGGAGCAGACGAAGTTGTGCGAGTCGACTAATATATATTATATCTATACTAATATATAAAGCTAAAGAGTTTGTTTGTTTGTTTGCTTGAACGCGCTAATCACAGGAGCTACTGGTCCGATTAGACAAATTCTTTCAGTGTTAGATAGCCCATTTATCGAGGAAGGCTATAGGCTATATATCATCACGCTAAGACCAGTAGAAGCGGAGCAGTAATGAAAATTGTGACCTAGACGAAGTTGCGCGGGTCAACTAGTACTAATATATAAAGCTGAAGAGTTTGTTTGTTTGTTTGCTTGAACGCGCTAATCACAGGAGCTACTGGTCCGATTAGACAAATTCTTTTAGTGTTAGATAGCCCATTTATCGAGGAAGGCTATAGGCTATATATAATCACGCTAAGATCAATAGGAGCGGAGCAGTAATGAACATTGTGACGCAGACAAAGTTGCGTGAGGCAACTAGTTTTATATTTATTGATTGATAGAATAGATAGAATATTAATCAATTAACAATTTATTTAATAACACTTACCTGCCACTGCCAGTGTAGGTATAAAATATTTAAGGAAAACACTTAAATTATATTTCAATTCTAATGTAATTCAAATTAATAACTTCTTAAATAAATAAAAAAGAAGAAAGGAAATTTTGAATTAATCAAAAATATTATTCCATACACATATAAGATAGTGGAAATTTAAAAAAAAAATACAAGAACTACAAACTGATTTGACTAAGATGACTGGACTATCCGCCCTCTATCTCGAAAACGATTCAACGTATAAAAAACAATTTGAGACAAAAGTTATAGGGATTGTAATATTTTACATTATTAAAAAAAACATACAAATAGCGAAAAATCCATAGGAAACGAAATATTTGCAAAAAATGTGTAAAAAACAATTTGTTTACCATTAACCTTGGATTTTTGAGGTTTTGAGACAAGTTTTAGGGTGTCAAAATATAGGTTTATTCATTTATTTATTGACATTTAAATCAGGACAATTAATATCCCATACACAACATTGTTAGTAATCGCTTAAACTATGTTAGTATAATAAACACACTGACAACAATAAACACACTGACAAACTAACAACACTGACTTAGACATAGATAAAGACATAAAACAAAACATTACAAAACAATACAAACAACACAAACTAGCAAACTACCATAGTCTGGGCGCACTTGGCAACGACACATGTACAGCGCACAGGTTTATAGCACAAGTTTATAGCAGACTAACTCTCATTCCGAATTCTTACCTAATTTTGACTAATTTGGCTGAACCATACCGCGTTACTCGAAATGGTAATAGAAGTTAGGACCTTATGTTCAGCTGTAGCACTTTTGTCTACTAGACAAATGAGGGCTATCGCGTTTGGATTCGCCGCTAGAGGCGCTAGTGTAGCGTGAGGTTTTAAACTCAAATTTTACTGTTAGCTGGCTACTGACGCGAGTTTATTTACTTATTTGTTTTGGTTTTAATTTTTAGGGTTCCGTACCCAAAGGGTAACCAACGGAACCCTATTACTAAGCCTCCGCTGTCCGTCCGTCCGTCCGTCTGTTAGCGGGCTGTATCTCAAGAACCGTAATACGTAGAGAGATTTCACTCAAGAAAGTGAAAGAGAGACTGGTGAAATTCTAACTAATAATAATAACTTTACAACATTAAAAATGCCAACTGGCAACGTAATAATCAAATTTCACATTGTTTTTTTAATTTTCTAACTGCTTTAACAAGCGATTACAGATTTATTCGTTTATGAAAGTCCGAGTTTTATTTAGATATTTCCTTGCAAATATGTTACAAAACGTCGTATGACATCGGGCTAGCAATCTCACCTCGGCTGTAATTTTCAACTTACCGCACTTACGAGTATATCATAATGAAATTAATCATAATGAATGTTTGAGGAAAAGGAATAGTTTCATCTCAACGATTTGGGGGTGATTTGGTATTTTTTGTCTCTTATTATGTGATACCGATACATAAATTCTGGCTAAACCAAATTACCTACGTATCATATCATGTAGATTACTACCATTTTTTTTTCAAATGTAAATTCTCAGTAAAAGCCGACGAAAAACTGCTTTGCACGATATTTTTTAAGCTTTTTTTTAGAGAGCAGCCTTAATGCTATGATTAAGAACCTTACTCGACAGTGGCGCCAACTAGCGAGTACAAAACGGTAGCCTTCATTAGGTAAGGTGTTCATCCTCTATCTCAATCATCAATCATCCTTATATATAAAATTCTTCCTCTACTCGTGATTGAGTGACTGACAGACAACGCATAGCCAAAACTACTGGTCGTAAACTGGTGTAATTAAGGGTAAGGGAGCACTAAGAGAGGACTTCCCGAAATTCCTACGGGGATAGAAATAAACGGGATATACGCGTACGAAATCGCTGGCAAAAGCTAGTAATCTTTTAATACATAAATAAAGTCCCGTGTCACGGTGTTTGTTATCGAACTCCTCCGAAACGGCTCGACCGATTTTATGTTTTTTTTTTGTGTATGTTCGTTAGGTCTGAGAATGTTATCTTTTTTTCTATAGCAAAACAATGTTTGCCGAGTCAGCTAGTAATATTATAAAGACGAATGTGACTTTGTTTGTTACTCTTTTACGCCCCAATTGCTGAACCGATGTAGATGATTTTTGGAATATAGATAGTTGGGACTCTGAAGATGGTTATGGGTACCTACTTTGACACGAGCAAAGCCACAGACAGAAGCTAGTATTTCTATAAGTATCCTGGTTGTACTCTGTGCTAATTGTCATGTTTGGTTTATTGTACGCTCATGTAACCAAACAGCCAAGCTGTCCAAATATAAGAGGTACGTTGACTCGGCTCAGAATGTCGGCGACATACTAACTTACTGTAGTTTTATCATTCTGTCTCATGTAGCATTTAAGCAATTACTTACGTGTTGATTCATACACTGCAACCTTATTTCTACTTTTAATAAATAAAATAAACAGTAGCTCAAACCGATAGATAGATAGATAGATAGAATACTCTTTCAATAACTTCAGACGAATTGAGATCCTCCTCTTTTTTTGAAATCGGCTAATAAATTAAAGTTACAGTTTTTGTTAGGTTTTCGTAGCCCATTTAAATTACCATCATTGAATAGATAGAGATTAGTGCGTTCAAGTAAACAAACAAACAAACAAACAAACTCTTCAGCTTTTATATATTAGTATAGATATAGATAGCAGACTTGGAGCCCAGGGTGTTTTGCAATGATTGAAAAAAAAAAATTTTTTATATATTTTTTTCAATCATTGCATACTAATATATAAAGCTGAAGAGTTTGTTTGTTTGTTTGTTTACTTGAACGCGCTAATCTCTGGAACTACTGGTCCAATTTGAAAAATTCTTTCAGTTTTAGATAGCCCATTTATCGAGGAAGGCTATATATCATCACGCTACTAAGACCAATAGGAGCGGAGCAGTAATGAAAACAGACGAAGTTGCGCGGTTCGACTACTTTTTTATAAATTCGTCATTCCAACACGATCCCATTGTCATTTTGCTAAAAGTTATCTGCTAATTCATAATGGTCGATCACTGGTCGTTCATTGGTCACGTAATAGAATCGTGGTAGAATGAAATTTTCGTATTGCCAATATAATAAAACCCGTTAGTAGACATGATTTTCGAAAAACTATTACTAAATTTGAACATTAACTTATGCCAGATTTCTTTTATATTTTTTTTTTACATATTATTTATGCATACCTATGTCATTATGTACGAGATTACCATTCCATGCCATTTCATTCAATGGAGTGTCAGTGGTTGACCATTGGAAAGTCATAATGTAGCTTTTATATTAATAGGTTACCAAACTTGTCAAAATCAAAAATTATGAAATCAGTGATAGATCATTCTGACACTATTGTAATAGCAGACATTTTTTTACTATTGATAGGCACGCGTTTGACCACAATCTCACCTGATAGTAAGCGATGATGTGGCCGAAGATGGAGCACGCTTGCCTAGAAGTAACCAAGTAACTTGAAGCCCAGTGAAGTTACCACTTCACAGAGCCTTTTTCCTCGGGGCATTTTCAAAAAGACAACATCCACCCTAGGGTGGAGGAGGTGTCTGTAAGATGTTCCCTCACAAACTTACATCAAATCGGGGGCAGCCAAAGCAAAGTGACTCACTGCGCACCATCGATACAGCTTTAGGTAAAATCACAGGGTACACTCAAACGGAAAGCCTGAACCTCTTCGAATGCCTATATTAACGCGCTTAAGTAGTCATTAAGTGTGCTGCTAACACGAGTCACACACTAATAATCTGATAGCCACTGAAGGTAAAAATTTAATGTCTAAGAATTGATTGAGTATTTTCTAAAAATATCAACACTAGAGCCATAGTATCTCTTCAATTTAACACCCCATAGAGCCTGATACAGCCTCAATCACGACGGAAAGCCAGAAAAACTTCATAGAAAAAATAAACAACGCGATTGCGTTCACAAAAGAAAAAATTGATAAGTAAGAATTGAATAAGTATTTTCTTCAAAGACCAACACAAGAGTGGAAACCAACCCAACGTTATGTTTCTTCAATTGAACACGCCAAAGAGAAGATCCAGCCTCTTCTTCTTTTCGAGTCGATGGTGATCCTTAAACAGTTTGTGCCCAGTAATAGTTGACCAGGTTTATATCGGCATCAGAAGCAGGTGTAAGGGCACTCGGAGCACTCCAACAACAGAAGAATAGATAGAAACGGACAGTCCTCTGCACAGAACATGCATGGAGAAGGAGGAAACGTATTGCACGTGCTCCTTGAGTGCACGGGCTTCATTGAAATACGAAGGCAAACAATCATCATCAAAATTTCTCCCCGAAAATGGGGGGATTTGCCATAATCGCCACTCTTAGCAGGCAGGTTGGCGATCGCAGTGTATGGTGTTGAGTTTTACAGAGAACGCTGCTGCCCATTCTCTGGCGAGTCCCTTAGTCGCCTTTTACGACACCCACGGGAAGGCAATCAATAGAGACACCGTATTCGCTCACAGAAGTCCTGAGCTTTTTGGAGAACTAATCTGCTTCAGGAGGTAGGTTGGCTGGTTGGAGTGATGGCCGCCATGGCTCACGTACAATGGTCCAACGTCAGGACTAAAAGCGAAAACCAAACCCAATAGATAGATACAAAATCAAACCACGGAAAGCCTGAAAAACCTCGAGGAAAACCAATAAAGAACACAATCACACCTGACACAAATATCGTGTATAGTAATTAGGTGTGCTGGCGTCGATTTCACGCTGCTGGCTTATCCGCTAGGGCTCGGCCGTTAAAGTTTTATCAACATTCGATAAAGTCCGATCGGCGCGCGCGCAATGTGGGTCGCAGGCTACCTGCGACGCGGCGTCATCGTTGTGGGCAGTTGCGAATGCGGGGGTTTCGTGGAAAGGCTAGATAGTAGATACCTACCTACTGCCTTCTACTTCAAGGCGTGTCGTACGTTGAAACAGAGTCGTGGAATCCTGTAAAGGACAGCAGGGCTAAAAAGGCCACTAATCATAATATTAAACACACAACAATCTGTCAAATTTTATTTTCATCTTTATCGCTAACGCATTAGGTTCAAGGTTGATTGGGAAGATTTGATAGAGACGGGTAGCGTGATGTGCTTTCTGATTCTGCAGAGCCTAGAGTCGGTTCCCCCGAATCTCCCTTAAAATTCTAATAAATGTCATCACTTCTAGGAATGTCAACTGACTGTACCAACATTAAATTATATTCACAGTCGGTTTCAACACTAAGTTGGCAAATAGCAGAATGCTCAGCGAATTCTCGATCCATTTGTTTTGAACGCTTTATAGATCTTAAAGCTTTCAAAAGTAAGAGGAAAGAGGAGGGAGCTATCTATTTATAGGCCAAAGTAGCCTGAAATAAAGAAGTCATTCATCATCTGCCTAGCCTGTTCCCAACTAAATTGGTGTCGGCTTCCAGTCAAACCGGATTCAGCTGAATACCAGTGTTATACGTGGAGCGGCTGCTTACCAGACCTCCACAACCTATTAACTGGGTAACACGTAGTACGGTACACCTTGGCAAGACGGGAGTCAGATTTACTGGCTTCTGACAATCCGTAACGACTGCCAAAGATCTACAAATGACAGCCTAACGGCTTAACGTGCTTTCCGAGGCACGGAGGAAACTCGTTATGTTAAGACGGTCACCCATCCACAGACCAACCTTGGCAAACGTTGCTTAACCTTAAGATCGACCCGTACGGCTGTTATTATTTAGCCACGAGCTCTTCAATAAAGAAGTAAATCCGAAATAAAGAAGTTATTATTATAATTATTTTTAGTAAATGACCAACTGGAAGCAAATTTTAGTAAGTAAAAATTTCAACGATAAGGCTGTATTTCCACAAAAGATGTGCGAGGATGCGTAGCGAGAGATGTGTTTGTTAAAAACCAATAGGATCATTTCATTTACCTGGCCTCGCTCAGCGCAAGCGATTCTATTGTTTCTTAACAAACACATCCCTCGCTACGCATCTCCGCTCATCTCTGGTGGAAACGCACCCCTAGATAAAAACCAAGGATCAATTACTGATAACTTAGAACTGTGGGTAGATTTTTCAATAGGTGGAGAAGTCATAAAAGGCGGTATGACAACTTCTGCATAATGCTTCAGTTAAAAAAACGGCCAAGTGCTAGTCGGATACTAAGATAATATAGGATAGGAAGGGATCTGCACCATAAACCAAGGACAGAAAACACGTGTCTTATATGGGAGACCCCTTTAATTTTAATTTGATTTTAATTTAATTATTTGCTGTAACGCTATAATAAAAAATAATATAATTTAAGTAAAGAGAAATACTCTGAACTACCCTGGGAAAATTTCAATTCTCTACCTATTACCGTTCTTGATATACAGCTCGCTGACAGACAGACGATGGAAAGACGGACGGACAGCGGAGGATTAGTAATAGAGTTTACAACAGTTGTGTTAAATATTGCGAATGTAACAACGAAACAATTAAAATTTACTGAAGACTACAATTTACTCGTACCTTACCTAACAGAACTACACGCCAAAGCTAATAGGAAAATAGATAAAAGGAAAACATAGGGACACAGTATATATCCCTCTTATTCAGTTTGTGAAATATCTCTTAAATCGGTCCAATATTGGAGGAGAAAACAGTCGAGAGTTAAACCTCGAATTATTACTTACGTAGAAAGTCTCGCCGCCCATGTTTCCTTATAACGCGCAACAAACGAGTACTTGCCAAAAACGTACGTGCTACGCGGAACGGCCGCCTGCGTAGCACAGATTGATTTCGTAGCAGCTGATTCCGCGCGTAGACAATTTTCATTGGCCAAAATTGTTCATAAAGATAGTGTTACAAGCTGAGGACGATGCGAAGCGTTGTCAGGGTACCTATTCTTATTTTTTAAATGCAAAGTCTTATAATTTCTCTTAATTAAATATAAATTGTGTATGAGAAAAATAAGAATCTCAATTGGAAGTCAAAGGAACAAACCGCTTGGAACACGGTTAGATCTCAGATCCTAGATTTACATCGTTACGATCCCTAACTCTTACTGCATTGCAACCTGAGTGTAGGTCTCTTTGTAAATGACGATGTGTATTGAAACAACTCGCCTCTTGCTTTAGACAACAGCCACTTTGAAGTTTCCGTGCCGCCGCAGCTTTATGCAGATACTCATTTGTACTTGTACATACTACGGCTTACGGAAACAGCCATTTCTAAAACGTCGAACTCTCATTTAACCTACAACATTACAAAAGTAATAGTAGAAAACTCCTTTAGAATTGTTTCAGAAAACACTTGTGCATACACTACTACGTTTTGAAGCAGTTGTAGTGTGGCAGCCGGCGCGCGCGCAGCTCTTCGGCAGTTCAGTGACGTCACATGACTGCGAGACAACCCGAGCGGATTGAGCAAACTATTTGTCTGTTAGCAAGTTTGTTCGCCCCGGCTCGAGTCGCCTCACGTCATAACTCGACGGATTTTGCGGATCAATTTGGGACGAAAAAGGAGGCGGCATCTGCGACACGTGAGTCGCTGTGATTGGCTTATACTTTACACCTTATTTTTATTTCCATGCTCAGGTAATAGGTTCCTTTTCTAATTTTCATTTCCAGTTTACTCTTTAATTTTTTTTTTGTACTTGTACCACTTTTTATGTCCTCGTAAATTATTCACGGAACTTAAGTGAAAAAATGTGGGAATGATGTCAATATCTTGATTAAATACGAACTCAAGGTGATCGGGTAGATTGGCCACATGTTTCAGTTTTCACTGTCTCACCTTTTTTGTGAAAAACCAAGTCCATATGCTTCAGTAGTAGTGCGTGGTTTTTTGTTCATTTCCTCTATTGTTCTTTTCTTTAAGGCTTTTTGCATACGTAGGTACATAGTTTATGGGTATTGGAAATAGGTTAATTGCACCGTCGATGTGTGGTAGGCGGTAGTTTATACCTAGATTCCTGTAGCTAAGTCAAAGTGAACCGTATGGTCTGTCTGAAAAGCGATCAGTAGGAGCTTTATCTCTTATGTTTGAAAAACTGGTGGTTTTCAGTGAAGCACAAATCTCAAATTTTGTACAAATATTAGTTTTAAGGGTTCCGCCGTACATGAAAAGGAAAAAACGGAACCTTTATAGGATCACTTAGTTGTCCGTGCGTCTGTCTGTCGAGAATGCGTGGCGGTATCGAGTTGAAATTAAAACCATATACTCAGGTCTATAGCCCCTTGCAGCTGTTTAAAAAAATAAACTCCTAAGTTTACGTAAAAGAAAGATACTGTCGTTAATACCGCAAAAAATGTATATTTCTACACTCTCAAGGGAATCAAAATGTATAGGGATATTTCCCGTTGACCTAGAATTATGAAATTTGGCATATAATACCGTCTTATACTACAAGTATAGGGAAAAGTAAACATTTTTAATTAAATCATAATAGTCTTTAAGAAATGTATAGCTACAAATTTGAACGAAACCCTCGGTGGGCGAGTTCGACTCGCACTTGGCCGGTTTTTTTTATCATCCTGTTGTATTTCATCCCACTGTTGAGAAAAGCTCTCCCCCCACATACTTCCAGTGTTCTCGTTCTCTGCCCCTAACCTAAGTGGTCACGCCAGGGTTTCCTAAGCCTCGCTCGGCGACGACCGTCCTTTTAGATGTTGGTGGTAGGTATATGAATCACTCCAAATCTGCCAGTGGTGGGATTTAATTGTGAGATAGCAATGGTATAGTCTTCATTCTGTGTATATAATTTATCAAGCGAATTTAATTTAGCGAGTGAGTTAGCTCATTCTGTGTATATACACTAAATACACAGAATGAGCTAACTAGATAAGTCTAGTTAGCTCTTTTCTATCGCCTGGTAAGGAAGGAAGTGGAGATCGTATATTTTTCCTACTCCTCCGATTTATTTTCTAGTTAATTTCGTTGCGGGATCCAGACAGTTTATTTAGGTATTTATTTATTACTACAGTTGACTCGCGCAACTTCGTCTGCGTCTCAATTTTCATTACTTCTCCGCTCCTATTGGTCTTAGCGTGATAATATACAGCCTATAGCCTTCCTCGATAAATGGGCAATCTAACACTGAAAGAATTTTTAAAATCGGACACTTTATTGTACACCAAAAGTATAAAAATGGAAACTTAAAACTAAAACACATACAATGGGCGGCCTTGTCGCGTTCCGCGATCTCTTCCAGACAACCTGGGATGGACAGTATTTGCCAGGACATGAGATGGGGCTGTCAATGCTGTGATAAAAACTACAGTTGTATGGTCTCTCCGGGTCTCGTCGGGCTTCATACCCTCGGCGTTTCTCTGATGGTCGCCACTGTTGATTCTGGCTTTCAGGAGTTGCAGTGGTTGGGAATGTGTGGCGAGCTTGTCCCACAATCTAGTTAGCACGAAGACCTCAGTTAAGGATTAAGTACGTCAATGATGTGGAAAAGCCCTTTAGCCAATCGTGTGATAGCCTAAATCTATAACCCAACAAATAAAGGGTCTCTGGCTTTTATAGCTGTTTTCAGGGGATGACATTGCATGGGTAGGTGGCATCTACGCAGTTTTTAGAATTCGGTAGTTACCCGACCAACGGAACCTTATTACTAAACCTCCACTGTCCATCTGTCCGTAATCGTAGTTGAAATTATCAGTGTGTATGTCTCAAAAAGAATTAATATTTTTTTTTTGTAGAAGCGTTCCTCTATAACACAAATAATAAAAATTAAAAGTACCGTGTTTTTTTTCGGTTTATGGTGCGGAACTCTTCGTTTGAGACTCCGACTCGTACTTGCCGCTTTTATAAATTTGAACCCCACATTGTATGTACTGTATACTAATACTAATCTATAACTATACTAATTTATAAAGATGAAGAGTTTGTTTGTTTGCTTGAACGCGCTAATCTCAGGAACTGCCTAGCCTTTTTCCCAATTTTATTGGAATCGGCTTCCAATCAAACCTGATTCAGCTGAATACCAGTATTTTACGTGGAGCGGCTGCCTACCAGACCTCCACAACCTATTAAATGGGTTACACGGTATTTCTTGGCAAGACTGGAGTCAGATTTACTGGCTACTGACAATCCGTAACGACTGCCAAAGTTCTACAAATGACAGCCGGGACCAACAGCTTAACGTGCTTTCCGAGGCACGGAGGAAACTCGGTATGTTAAGATGGTCACCCATCTACAGACCAACCTTGGCAAGCGTTGCTTAACCTTGAAGATCGATCTGTGCGGCAATCTCAGGAACTACTGGTCCGATGTGAAAATTATTTCAGTGTTAGATAGCCCATTTATCGAGGACATCACGCTAAGACCAATAAGAGTGGAGCAGTCGAAGTTGCGCAGGTCAAGTTTTATGTATTTTGTGGCTCTTTAAGGTGGATGCTCCAGGGTGGCCCGCGAAATTCAAATAGTTTTATGTTTTTTGCAATTTGCCGGTCAGTGTGAAGCTGTATGTGGACCAAATACGATCCGCAACGGTAACGCGTATTTATCTAAAGAATTATAACCATTTTAATCATCAATATAGCCCTCTAAGTTCATGTAGCTCGACAGAATGAATATTTCAGAAATAATCATTCTGTCGAGCTACATGAATTTATAATTCTTTAGATAAATACGCGTTACGGTCGCGGATCGTATTTGGTCCACATACAGGTTCACACTGACCGGCAAATTGCAAAAAACATAAAAATATTTGAATTTCGCGGGCTACCCTGGAGCATCCACCTTAAGCTCAAACTAAGTACTTTATTAAACCAAGCAGTGTTTTAAGCACAGAATTGCCTGTAGGCAAATACACTATCGGGAACGATTTGAAAAATTCAGCTCGACAACAATGCAATCGTAAATGTTACAATAACTAGGTTATGGAGCACAAACTAACCGTTAAAGGGCTTGTAAGTAACAGAGAGTGCGTACCGTCGACGTTTTATTTCATTTAGTTTTGCGTACCTACAAGTATTCTAGCTATTTTCAAAAATTGTGGACTGTAGGTAGTTTTTATTAGAGGGGCTAGCACTAATATTTTGACGTGTACCTACCTAGTAACGTTTACGTAAATGAGTTCTGAATGTAAAAAACTACAACCCCATAGTATTTGAGTTTAATTTTATGGGACATACACAATTTATATAATTAAAAAATATGCACATAATTACCTAGTATCTAAGTAATTCAAATAAGTATTAGGTATAATAAAAAATATTCCCGATTATCAGTCCACTAAACCACCCATACCATTTGCACCTTTTTTCTCCATATTCTGCAATAGTCCTGCTCCAACCGGGGATTGTCCTTGGGTATACTTTCACAGTGCATACAGGGATAATCGTCGGTTGGTGTCCCATGCCATTTGAAATGTCTAACGGGGCCTCTGCGAGTTGGCTTTGGCCCCTCGTACGCCTATCAAAGGACCGGGTCCCCAAGGACCCGAGAAAAAAAAAAACAAAAAAAAAATTGTTAATTCACAAGACTTACATATCAACCTGACCATGACATTACAATAAAATACAATTGTTGCAAGAGACTGTACCAAAAATTATATAACCCTGCCTCTTAAACTAGGATAAACCTGTATTTTAAGAGACAGTGTTCGGCCAAGTAATTCTTTAGTCATGATTTTATACAACAAGCGCGAAGCGTACGGTGCTGCAGCATTCGAGATTCTGTAAACGGTGCTGAAGTATTCGAGTTTCTGTAATTTTGTTAGTTGTGTGACGGTGTTAAAGTTTATGTTTGTTTGTGGTAGGTGTGAGTGTGTTGTGTGTGTGTGTTAAATGAGTGAAGTACGAGTTTGAGTTGGAATGTGGTTGGGAAATATTTGTGTTCGTGTGCACTACTACTGTAAATGTGTGTTAGACAGTGAGTTCTTGTATTATTAGGTGATGTATGTGAGTAAAGACTCCGTGTAGGCATAGTCCTTTCGTAGAAGCCACTCAGTTACGATGGATTTAACTTTGTATGTGTTTAGTTTTAAAATATTTAATTGTGAATGCAGTTTATGGTATGTGTGTACTTAATGTGAAGAATTATTATTTATTTTTGCGTACAAGTATTTTAGCTATTTCCAAAAATTTTGGACTGTAGGTAATTCATATCTGAACAAGACTTATAGACCTATGTACCTATCTGCTTTGTGTATTTAGTCCCACTACGTGGCAAAGGCATTACTTCCTGACCTAGACTAGAGTCACGAGCAAACACATCTAAAATAAAAAAAGTCTACCAAATTTCTCTTTTAATTACAATCTGAGCCAAATTCTTTAGATAGAACTTCAACTCGTCTCACCATCTCCAAATGATCGAAGTTCGATCGAAGCACTCTTAAAGCACCTTTTGCCCGCTACTTCGTACGCGCATATCCCGTTTTTTACAGTTACCGTATAAATTTCGGGATAATCTCTCAGCGCTCCCCTATAGTCCCCAACGTACCTACATGCTAAATTTCAGCTTTCTACCACCAGGAGTTTCGGCTGTGCGTTGTCTGTTAGTCTCTCAATCAGTCAATATCGGAAGAATTTTATATGTATTGATTGTTTTTTTTTTTTTATTTCTCCAGTTAGTTAACAAAACAAAGTTCTTTCAGAGGTTAAGAAGGTTTCAATTTTAAATTTCACAGCCCGACTGCATGGCACTTGAATCTCAAAGAGATATTATGTCTAATTCTATAGCGATACTTCAGATATTTCCTTCTCACACTATTAAGAAAGTGTTAAGGACAAGTTAAAGCAATAATAACACCCCTAGTATTAATAATTTACATAATTATTTGTTGTGGTAATAAATTTTGAAGAAAACAAGATATTCATGTGCACTTTGTTCAAACAAACGGTACCCACTATATGCTTGGGGTTAATAGCTTGACATTATTGTGTACAAAGATGGCGCTGCGGACTTTGTGGAGGCCGCTTCGTGTGTGGTCAGCATTTAGGCTGCGTTTCCAGCAGAGATGTACGAGGGTACGTAGCGAGAAATGTGTTTGTTAAGAATCAATAGAATTGCTGACGCTGAGCGAGGTTAGCTAAATAAAGGCTCATTACAAATAGGCGCGACGCCATTCGACGTCCATTTTTCATAAAAATGTCTTCCGCAGAAAAATCAGAGCTAAGAGGCTCATCGGCGACGTAAAACTGGTGGATGCCAAGCTACATACGAGTAGCTTGGCTCATCGCCGTAAGGTTGCCTGCTTGTCGGTCTTCAACAGATTGTACTTCGGTGAGTGTGCCCAAGAACTCCACGACCTCATCCCACCGGCCCCCTTCTACCATCGGACATCCAGACGCACTGCATCTTACCATCCCTACCTTGTAGCTATTCCACCAATTCGCACTTAGCATTTTCAAACGTCTTTTATAATGCGCAAAGCAAAGGAGTGGAACTCTCTGCCTGCGTCTGTGTTTCCAAAAGCTTACAACTCCAATCTCTTCAAAGTTAGAGTGAACAGGCTCCTTCTGGGTAGGCTCGCTCCATCGTAGACTTTGTCTCTGTCATCTCTGACATAGACTAGAGTCAAGAGCAAAGCCATTACAAGTAAAAAAAAAAATCGTGAAAGAAAAATGATAAAAATAGTGACTGCAAAGACGTAGTCTAATGCAGTGTGGCATTTAGTTTAGTGCAGGTTTGATGACACCAACAGTTTCTGACTGTATGAAAAGTAGCCTGTTTTCTGATATCATTTTTGCCCCTCCAGTTTCAGCAGTCGAGTAAAAATGTTGCTTGTATACATAGGCTAGGCGATGTAATGGTGGACGACTTGAGTTACCCTGGTCCCGTGTTGACATCAAATGAAGTAAGGTCTCTTCAAGTCTCCTGAACTTATATACTTCGTTTTTGTACACGGATTATCTACTGCTTGATTTAGGTACTAACTAATAGTACTCCGTCCAGCAGTGCGATCCTGTTGCGGAATTTGTTCGAAAGAGACCCCGCGGCCCTGGAATGCAAAGGGCACTAGGAGGAACACGGATGGGTTTTAGTCAGTAAGAGTGTGACACTCCCTCCTGCTTCACCCTTAAAAAAATGCAGTGCGATCCTGTAAAAATGTCGAACTGAAAACTTGGGCGAATTGTACGACAAGTGAGATGTCAAACCATCCAAATAATATGGAATGACAGCTCAGTATAGTCGTTCAGTTCGCCTAAGAACAGTACGCCAGGAATGATATGGATCATATCTATTCGGATTTGAATACGGATATGGATACAGGAATAATATTATGTCGGTTTCGGATACGTTTACTGATATATTTTTATTTCGGATATCCGATAGTTTCGGTTACGGAGCTCCATAACGTCCCTGGTGGTGTGCACGGTGAGACGTCGACAGGATAAGTCGGCAGATCTCTTTCCGATCGAGTCGGGTTGCCGTCCCATCCATGGGAATAGGGGAGTGGTGGAAGGAGTGCATCTGCGTTTACGCACACACGCCTGCACTATAATATGTCCCGCGCCGATGGCTAGTCTCCGGCTAATGGCCGAAATCGATCAGGAGGATTAAAATATAATAGTATCTACTTATTGATACAAGTGGGCATTTGTCATTGCACTACCTCGGCTCCAGAACGGCCATACCTTCGGCTTGAGTGGATATTCCGCGTCGGCTACAATAATAAATGCCCATGTATAACTTTAAACCGAAATATTTCAAGACTTGCTGAAAAAAATAAATGCAATTTTCCAAAAACAATTAATTTATATAGTTTTTTTTTGTAAAATTGCATTTATGTAGATACCTATTCAACATTTTTTTATGTACGCCACCCTCAAACTCCGTGCATCCAGTTTCAAGTAAAAATGTTGAAAAAGACTTATCAGCCGGGATCGAACAATTATTTCAATAAGCTTACTGTGAGTTGAGTTACATACATTAATTAGGAAATGTCTACTTTGGGTTAAGTAGAAGAGCTTTCTTTTTCAAGGAATTATTTATTTATAGGATTAATTTTAGATTTTTCTGGCGAATAAGTGGAGGAAGGACGTTTTATTTTTTAACCGACTTCCTCAAAAAGGAGGAGGTTCTATGTTCGGCTGTTCCTATTTTTTTTAAGTATGTTCACCGTTTTCTCCGCAGTTGTGGACCAATAAAAAAAAATCTTTTTTTATTCGAACGCTTATACTTCTGAGGTGGTCCCATTGTCACCAAGTCAGAATCTGATGATGGGACCCATAAAAATCGAGGGGAGCCCTCAAATTTTATTGGCACATACAATGTTTTTCATTAAATTTCTAACACAATTCAGATATTTGTGCCTGATAATCATCATCTCATGTTGCTGAACTGATGATGGAAGGTATAAGTCAGGATCTGATAATGGGATCCCATGTAAAATGTTTGTTCAGCGATATTTTCCCCAATTGTTAACCGATTTGGATGATTCTTTTGTTTGAAAGAGTATTATCCCGGACTGGTCCCATTTTAATTTAGTGAAGATCTGATGAAGAACTTCGGAGGTAGACAACGGGACTCTTCAATAAATGATAGCAAATGGATCGGGACTTCTGTAATCGCATGTCTGTTGATTGTTTGCACCAGTTCATAACACAAAATAACGCCGGTACGCTGTGTTTGTGATTTTCTTTTTAGTGGTACGCAGGTACCACTAAAAAATAATTTGTTCTCTGCTTAGTTGGAAAAATTAATCAAGAAAACAGAACAAATGCGTTAACGTTCTGAATTTCTGAGTCTGCCTTTCCTCTTTGAATTATTCCAATCTATAATTCTGCTTTGTGCCTTTAGATCCTATTATTCATCATCATCACCCACAGCTCGACTTCGTCCACTGCTGGGCATACACCTCTCTTTTCTTGTGCCAATCCCCACGTTCCTGTGCCAGCTTCGTCCAGGTTCTACCCGCGATGGCAACAATGTCATCCGTCCATCTCGCCGCCGGCCGACCAACACTTCTTCTTCCAGTCCTCGGACGCCACTCGGTCATTGCCTCACTCCACCTATCATCACCACGCCTTGCTAGGTGTCCTGCCCAGCTCCATTTTATTTCCGCTATTCGTTTTCCGATATCGAAAACCTTCATATGTCTTCGGTATATTTTAAGTAAAAAAATAAATAAATAAAATAAATAAAAAGGTTTATTGCAATAAAAAATGTACAATGAAGGGAACAATTGACTTCCAAACTAAGTAAGACTTGTATTATGGAAGTCAAGGCGCTCTCTCGTTATGTAAACATATTGAGTACAAATTAAATGAAAGAATGCATGCAGCAGGCAAATAAAGAAAATATTAACAAAATAACAGTTAACAAAAAATAAAAAAACAGAAAAAAGTAAGTATATTATCTACGACTACCAGTGAGGTGAGATTGACCTGGTGTGAATAAATGTGGTGAATGTTGAGTGAGATTGGTGTTATGAGTGGTGTGTAATGTGTGTTGTGTGTCAGTGTGTTATGAAGTTAATAAGTTTTATGATCTGTATGCGGTAAGTACCGAGGGGTGTGTGATAGATGTTAGGCGTTTATTCGAAAAAAAAAATAAAAATATATATATATATATATATATGCGTGAGAGTCTGAGATTTGGAGTGTGTATGTGGATATTGAAGGCTTAAGGTGGCTTAAGAAGTTTCTCAATTTCTTCATAATTGATGCTCATCAACCATTCTGTTATACAGGACTTGAAAGTAAATAAAAAGTAAAGTAAATTTAATGGTTTCATTTGTAGCTAGGTTATACATATGAAGTCAAATCAGAAGACTGATTGTAATCTATTTATACATATAAAATGCTTTGTCCTGAATGACTGACGGATCAACGCACAGCATAAACCGCTGATCGTAGAGACCTGAAACTTGGAGGGTGTGTTCTTTGTATGACGTAGGCATCCGATAAGAAAGGATTTTAGAAAATTCATCCAAATACAAGTTGGAATCTAGCATGAAAAACCTTATTCCTTGAGCCAATTTTTTTGAAATTTGGTACACATGTTGACCAAAGTAAATAATAAAGATTCAGATGTCAATATTAGTTTTTCTCAACTTCCCCCAATAGGCGAATTAAGGGGTTTTAAACTTTGTATGGAAGAATCTTATTCCTTGGGCCAAACGGTTGTGGTTGGTACGTGAAACTTGGTACGAATATTGTCTGAAGTAAATACCTACTAGAGGTTATCATTATTAGTTTTTTCACAAATATCCTCAAAAGACTAGAAAGAAAGAAAGAATGAAAGAAAGAAAAATGTTTATTTGGACTCGCACAAAACAGACAAATTTAAATTTAAAACTAACAGTATTACTAGAAAGATTTTGGTATAATAAAATATGTAAATATTTAAGATTCGTATTCCTTGGGTTAATAAAATTGAAAGTTGGCTCCTTAGTAAATAGGTTGCTACAATTTTACGCAGAGGTTGAAGCATATTTTGTACCTAAATTAAAGTGCATCGTAAAACGGGATGGTAAAGTTTGTAAGAAACTTTTTTATTTTTCAAATTTACATGAATCTACTAATGACATATTAAATTATTTAAGTATGTGAAGTGAAAAATTACTGCCCTTATGATTTCACGGTAAATGTAGATAGGTAAACCATGTTTCTCATCTCAATTTTAACGCGCCTAGCATTTATTAAAGATTTATGATAATAAAATAGGCACCTCAAGCTAAACATTAATAGTCATTCCTGCGTCCTGAGCAGTGGTATGTAAAAATAAGTGGCATTCATGGAACGCTACAAATAATGTTAGAAATTTTGTATATTGTAGTTAAATGTTGAATAACTCGAAATAATATTAATTGTTAGTTTACCAAAACAATGGCGAACTTTACAAAAGTGAGGTTAGTGTTAATAACAACCCATACTTGCGTTGTTTGACACCAATACCTTTAGAACGTCTTTAAAAGAGTACTGCCTAACACAACAAGCTTTAGTTAAACCCCTTATTATAGGTTAAACCAAGATAGAGGAGTTCTTTGACACTTTTAGTATCTCGTGTTACTAAACACTCTCCACACTCTATTTTATAACCTATGTCTGCAATAATAGTCAATATAACACCTTAAGTGGTATAAAACTCTTAATTGCAGTAATTATACAAAAATAAGTGCTAAAATGCGTCTGCGTACTCTTTTATAAAGCTTTGGGTGTCAGAAAAAGGATAAAGGTATAACGTTGTAAGTATACTTGATGCTACTAGCACCATTATAACTCTCAATGCTGTGTTACGTCGTCCATTAAAGTTTTAGTGCCGCGATTGGTGGCAAAACTTGTTTGTTAACTCCTCTATATCGCCTTTAGTTATAACTGAGATAATAATAACCCTGTTATATTACTTAAAGTCATAAAAACGCCTGTAACTGACACCAAAATGTTATTTGGGAGGTACCTACTTCATCTTTGATATACCTTAACAAACATCTATTTCAGTATTTTCTAAATTGCTTAGGTAGGTACTTCTGAGGATTCCAACTAAGCATACGGTAGTCCGATCAATTTAGACATCCGAGGTTACACTAACTCGCACCCAGCTCAAAATTGGTAGGATAGTGGACGCAGCGCTATATGATATCACATAAAGCAAACTTAAAATCCGATGCGTGCCGTGCGTGTGGTACGTAAGGTGCGGGCCACTGGACGCGTATCTTTAAGGCTTGTATATATGCCAATGACCTTGTGCATACAAACCGAGCTAACTACACCTCTTCGCGCCACTCCGCTACCCGTGTTTTTTATTTTTTATAATAAAACAAATACATATTTTAAAAAATTACAAAACCAAGTTATTTTCGTTTGTATTGCACAGCAGCAGATTTTTTTTTTTCAGTATTTTGTTAAAAAATGAAGGAGTAAAATGGTTTCATCTCAACTATTTGGAGGTAAGTTGGTGATTTTTTTTCCTATTATGTGATGCCGATACATATATTCTGGTTGAACCAAGTTACGTGCAATATCATGTAAATTACTACCTATTTTTTTTCAGATTTAATTTCTTAGTAAATGCCGACGAAAAACTGCTTCATCTGCACGCTTTTTTTTAACTTTTTCGAGAGAGCGCCCTTAGTGGCGGGATTGCGTATTCAGACGTAACCTTACTAAATAATAAAATAAATAAATAAATAAAATTAAGTATATCTAATTTCTTCTTAAACTAATTTCCTTGAAACATTATTTTGTTATTGAAACACTTTCTTGACAAACACAATTTCAGAAGGCCAATTCTACTATTTTTTTTTAAACAACGCGGTAACGTTCGCAGTCGCAGTCGGTAAAAAGACCATGTGTTATTTATTACTTGTTTGCCATGTTTTATTAGTATTACTTCCCAGAATTTGATCCTTATTAGCTAGGCTTTCGGATGGTGTTTGGTGTGTGGTGGTGAATGCAGGGTCATCAAAATCGGACTCGAGACTCCAGTGTTTTTCGATATTCCTTTCCTTACAGTTTCGGATTTGACCCTGGTGGCACACTCATAGATAATACACACTGACATATTAAAGTAATCACCTTTAAAAAATTAAAAATTCCTTTATAGATTAAGATTCTCTGAATACTTCCAGAGATTCTGTTCCAAAATCGAATCATAATCAAGATTTCTGGTGAATGCTCCAGGGTAGCCCGCGAAATTCAAATATTTTTATGTTTTTTGCAATTTGCCGGTCAGTGTGAAGCTGTATGTGGACCAAATGCGATCCGCGACCGTAACGCGTATTTATCTAAAGAATTATAATCATTTTAATCATCAATATAGCCCTCTAAGTTCATGTAGTTCGAAAGAATGAATATTTCAGATAATCATTCTTTCGAACTACATAAACTACCCTGGAGCAATCACCTTAACATGTAATGAAGAAGTCTGGGATGTAGACTGGACCCCATTAAACGCATGTAACGAAACCATAGCGCGATTCAGGAAAAGTACAACGCCATCTTTCGAGCAAGGAGGCAAACTTTACACTTTAATGTGGTTCAAATCTTATTTATTTTACCTTTGATTATTTTCAAAGATAAAATAAATAAAATTCGAAAATTCGCGTTTGTGATCTTTGACCCCGAGTATTTTTCTTCCAGGTATCATCGATAAGGACTTTTGAGATTTAATTTATGGTAGTGTTTAGAACAATCCTACCAATTTTGAGCTGGGTGCGAATTAGTGTAACCTCGGATGTCTAAATTGACCGGACTATAAGCCCATTTAATTCAATGCTTATTACGTGCACGCTTTCGTAGGTACGGCCGATAAATTAATTTTACGAAAAAGTTTTTTTTTTTTTCATTTTTTTTTGGGACATAAAATTGTAAGAAATTATTTCTTATTAAATTTTTGAATGTCTAAGCTTTTTCAGGGATGGAATTATGAGCGCTAAAGATTCACAAGTAGATACCAGAAGACCTGAAACATGTGAAAGTATTTTTGGACTGAAATTATGAGCGTTAAAGATTCACAAGTACCAACCAGCAGGACACCAAGATACACGTCGAAGTCATTCCGGGGCTGAAAGTAAGAACAACAAAGACTAACTACCTATCAGGATACCAGAAACGTCTCGAAGTATTTCCAGGGCTAAAAGTGTAAGCGCTAAAGAGTAGTAGGTACCTTTCTGGAGTTGGAATTAAGAGCGCTAAAGATTCGCAAGTACCAGGAGATAAGAAACATGTAAAAGTATTTCAGGAGCTGGAATATGAGCGCCAAAGATTCAAAATTACCAGGAGACCAGAAACATGTCGAAGTATTTTCGGGGCTGGAATTGTAAGCGGTCAAGATTCACATGTATCAGAAAGGATAAACTCAGCGGGCGGCCGGCTTGAGAGTAACTGAAACTTTGGAGCAGGCGGAATATCGACAGAAACAACACGCTCACCATGCGACCCAGCGAGCTGCTGAGATGCCAGTAGGTACAATCAGTACGATTAAACATTTTTAATTTATCTCTGGAGCCAGCTCAAAAGTTTACGCAGATGAAGTTGCGGGCAGAAGCTAATAGCAAACGAAACTTGTGAAACGGATACGGTTATTATATTTTTATTTCGGATAACCGATAGTTTCAGTTACGGTTACGGAGCTCCATAACATCCCTGCTAATTGTCTATGGCAAATATTATTCCAGGTGGTCGAGGCTAATACTGTTTCAAATACCTATTGAATTCAACTAGGTATTGTAACGTGTCTGACCTTGGAGTGAAATTGCCAAGAACGTCACATTCATGCGCGGTTACAGCTGTGATATTAACCAATGGTTATGTAACATTGTTTCAAATGCGTCTTGATTGTTGCCACGCTAATTTATAGAAAAAAAAACCGGCCAAGTGCAAGTCAGACAAGCCCACCGACGGTTCCGTGCAGTTTTGTAGGTACACATTCCTTTAAATAAGGACTATATTTTTTTATAATTTAATTACAAATGTATAGTTTTCAGATTTTTTCCTATACTTGTAGAATAAAACGGTATTAATTGCCAAATTTCATAGTTCTAGGTAAACGGGAAATACCCGAAAAATTTTGATTCCCATGAGAGTGTCGAAGTTTTAAACGGCCGTATCTTTTTTTACGCTTACTTAGAACTTATTTCTTCACAGGTTCAAGGGACCGTAGACCTGGGTACCTATATGGTTTTAATTTCAACTCGATAAATCCACGCGTTCCCGAGATAAAGGGTCTTGACAGACAGACGGACCGTGACGGACGGACAAAAAGTGATCTTATAAGGGTTTCGTTTTTTACTTTTGAGGTACAGAACCCAAAAAAAAAATGTTCCTTATTGACTAACTCCAAAGTTTGTAGTGGCTTGACTTCAAATTATTAGGTACTTGACAAATCCCGGTTTCTACGACCAAGTGTGACAACACTGCCGTTATATACTCGTACCTACTAGTTGACACGCGCAACTTCGTCTGCGTCACAATTTTCATTACTGCTCCGCTCCTCTTAGCGTGATGATATATAGCCTATAGCCTTCCTCGATAAATGGGCTATCAAACACTGAAATAATTTTTCAAATCGGACCAGGAGTTCCTGAGATTAGCGCGTTCAAGCAAACAAACAAAAAAACAAACAAACTCTTCAGCTTTATATATTAGTATAGATTCTGTTTTGTGTTATTCGTACAGTCGGTGATAGCACTTAACTGACCCCCTTAAAAATTAAACGAATTTAAACCTTGTGCTTGTTAGCAGTAAGTTTATCGAACTAGAACAACTGGTTCAACGTCTAAGATTAGTAAATAGTTATTCAATTATTTATTCTAATTTCAACGACATTAACTATGTTCGTGTGGTCTAGTGGTAGCTGTAGTGAGCTGACGTGAACCTGGTTATGAGTTCAAAACCAACATATTTGTTGTTACGCGTTTTGTTTTATAATATATTTATTTGTTGCTAAAGTTATAAATAATAAATTATAACTTTAACAACATAAACAAACTGAACAGAAATAAAAAACGATAGAGATGGTAAAAACAATAAAATTATTATAAGAATAAATTATATAACATTTACCTGCTTACTAATAACGTTGTTACATACTTCACAGAGTTTGATGTAGTGAATCAACGTGTTATAATATTCAGAAACATAGGTATGTGTTTCTACTTCATAAGAATAACATCACAACATTAAATATAATTTAACTAAATAAAATAGCATTAAACGTTGATGTTTTAGCCAATAAACTATATATCAATTTGTTTTTAAGTAGTTATTTTTAGTTATAAACAAGATTTTGAAAAAACTAGGTATGCGAAATACTTCGTTGGAAATTATAACAGTAGTTAATTTAACACACACTCTGACACGTTATTGTTTGTGGCCAACACTGGTCACTGCAGTGATTCAGTGGTGCTTTTAATAGCGAAGTGGAGCACCATTTTTTTTCTATTACTTTTTGCAAGCGGTTCCGTATACCGCGCACAATATTCCAACAACAATCACTTCCTCTCATGAATACCCACGTTGATGTCACAAGTTGGGTTTAATTTTCTTTAGTCCACACCTCAGATGAGTCCCAGTTTAAAATCATTTGACCCCACAAGTTCTCTATTAAATTAAGGTAAGACTTTTAGATGGCACGTTTATAACTTTGGCATCTTCTTGACTGGCTAACCAATTTTGCACCATAGCAGCGCTGTGAATGGCACAATTATCTTACACGAAGTAAATGTCCGTGGGTAAGCTACACGCACGGTTGGTAACATTACGTCCCGTAATATTTCTAAGTATTGGTGACTATTAAAGCGGCCACCAACTTCTACCAGTTCACTAGGTCCCATAGAAGACATCCAGCCCCAGTAGCCCAGAGTTATCTACCACCGGTTCTACACGACAGTAAACAACCTTCATTACAACGTTCTCCTTTCTTTCGCCATAAAATTCTTCGTTCATCCTTATCGGATTTAAATGACTTCTCGTCAGTAAATATGACAACATTATCTTCCCAATTAAAATTGAGATATTCTTGGGAAAATCGGACCCTTTTTTGGCAATGTGCAGCAGTCAGTTGAATTTAACGTGCTGGTTTGTATTGTTTCAGTCCAGCAACATGCAAATGTTTTCTGACTGTCTGAACAGAAAAATTTTACTGCATTGCAGTTGTTTGAGGCAAAAATGGGTGTTCATATGCCTTCTAATAATTGCTTGGTGACGTTCGGACAACAGGAGTATACATTACAGGTTTTGGTGTCTCTTCAAAACGTCTTAGCCACAATCTGTCTGCATTTCTCTGAAACAACACAATAAGCATAATTTAAGTAACGAAGTAAGCATAATTTTTCGAAAAAGTTTGCAAAAATACGTTTAAATAAACCACATTAGACCTATAAATGATCTCATAATGATACACAGTGGGGGCCGAGTCACCCGCGTCCGTAGGAGAATACCCAAATTTTAGACCCTACACGTGGTCCCCGGGTGGTGCTAATCAGGTGAGACTAACTGGTGGTAGGCTTCGGCCGATGGCTTGTGACCACCCACTGGGCAAAGACGTACCGCCAAGCGGCTTAGCTGCGTTCCGGTACGATGCTCAGTGTAGCCAATTCAGAGGAGTTGGGTCGAAATAGTTGTTCCAATGCAGGCAGACCAACCAGGCTTGCCCTGGCGTGGGCGTATCGGGAGACTAGTCGCGGAGGGTAGCGGGATCCGAGGCACGGTGCGCCGCTGGCCGACCGCCAGGTAGTTGGGGGCCCAAGTAGTGTGCTAGCCACACATGAAAGGCTGCCCCGCCAACTGGCGAAAAATCCCGGAATGCATCATCGTGCTGGTTGGCGACCAGATGAAAGGGCCCGATGGTCATTCCCGGGGGGGCTCGGGCGTCCCCGCAGTCTCCAGACTAGTCCCCCAAAGATGTCGTCCTGTCAGGGCGTGCCTGAGGGTTAGCAGCATGGAACCTCATTTCACTTCCTTCTCCTCAACCTCACTCACTTTTATTATGAACAGGGGCAAAAAGAGAAAAGCTGTACAGCGGCAGCACGCCCTTTCGCATAAAGTGCACCTCTCTAACATACGAGGTCTGCACTCAAATCTCGCTGCAGTCCATCACCACCTTGAGACCGAGAAACCAGCGCTCTTGTTCCTGTCGGAGACGCAGATCAGATGTCCGTCGGACGTGTCATACCTGTCTTACCCAGGGTTTACCCTGGAGCACCACTTCAGACCACGCGCGGGCGTATGCATGTACACCCGGGACGACATCTGCTATCGGCGTCTCCGTTACCTTGAAGACTCCAGGTTCTCGACGCTGTGGGCTATAGTGGACACAGGCTTAGACAAAATTGTCTACGCCTGCGTCTACCGTTCGCACAGCGGTGATTTGGAGACAACTGGGCTTACACAGCACCTGAGTGAGGCGGCGGATGTGGCTCAGCAGCGGTACCCTTCTGCCCAATTGGTGTTACTGGGGGACTTCAATGCCCACCATCAGGAGTGGCTCTTCCCACACCAGTGCACTGACCATGCTGGACGAGAGACGCGAAAGCTAGCGCTTGCGTTAAATCTTACCCAGCTGGTCCAGGGAGCAACGAGGGTGCCCGATGTTGATTCGCACACTGCCAATTGCTTGGACCTTTTGCTGACAACAGATCCAGACCGCTATTCGGTGTCAATTTCTTCACCACTGGGTAGTTCCGACCACTGTTTGGTGAAGTCTGTATCCGTCTACTCCCCGCCCGATCCTAGCCCAAGAGGCACCCGGCGGGTATGGCGATACAGGTCAGCAGATTGGGACGGCATGCGATCTTTTTTCGCATGTTACCCTTGGCAGCCTACGTGCTTTTCTTCCACTGATGCTTCGTCGTGCGCGGACGCCGTGTCGGATGTGTTGCGGAGGGGAATGGAGTACTACATTCCGTTCTCTGACATAGCGAAATCTGGCGAAGCTCGGCCTTGGTTTGGTGCCGAGTGCAATCGCGCTGATGCGCTTAAACACGCGGCGTACCTGGCATGGGTCGACGCTCGTAAGCGCAAAGCGAATGACGTGAGTCGGATGAAGAGAGCCTTCAACAGGGCTGCCAAGTCCTGCAAGAAAGTGTTGCGGAGGGCTCGGTTTGACCACATTAGCCGAATAGGGAACAAACTTGCTTTATACCCAGCAGGTAGTAAGGCTTTTTGGTCCCTGGCTAAGTCGGTCGAATCGAACTTCTGCCGCCCCTCACTACCACCACTGCTGAGACCCGACGGGACGCTGGCCCACTCCGCTGAGGAGAAAGCGAACTTGTTTGCTTCTTTGTTTGCGGAATCTTCACGTCTGGATCCTGGTGGCGCGACACCCCCTGCTTCTCCTGGTGGATGCGAGTCGAGTATGTCTAGCATTCGCATTCATCAAAAGGACGTCCGTAGGGTACTGCGTAACCTAGATGTGAACAAGGCTAGCGGTCCCGACGGGATACCGGCAATTGTTCTGAAGACTTGTGCGCCTGAGTTGTCTCCGATCTTGACACGCCTATTTCGCCTTTCGTTTGAGACTGGAAAAGTGCCGAAGGCTTGGAAGCAAGCTAACGTGCAGCCCGTGCCCAAGAAGGGTAGTCGAGCTGACCCGTCGAATTACAGACCCATCTCGGTAACGTCCATACTTTGTAAGACTATGGAACGCATGCTGAATCATAAGCTCCTGGCGTACCTAGAAGCGAATGATATTCTTAGTGACCGTCAATATGGGTTCCGCCGAAATCGGTCAACTGGGGATCTTCTAGCGTATGCCATTCACATCTGGAGTGAAGCCATAGAGAAGCACGGGGAGGCACTAGCGGTCTCCCTTGACATCTCGAAGGCCTTCGACAGGGTCTGGCACGATAGCCTTATTAGTAAGCTTCCTTCCTTCGGTCTGCCCGCCGGTTTGTGTGATTGGATCGCAGACTTCCTGAGGGATCGGTCTATCCGAGTGGTCATAGATGGCTGCTCGTCTGGACTGCTGGATATTAATGCCGGGGTTCCTCAGGGTTCGGTGCTTTCGGCAACACTGTTCTTGCTGCATATTAATGATCTGCTTAAACCCGGTACCTTTGGGTATGCAGACGACAGCACTGTTGCTGAGAGATACGTATCCGACGCACGAGCTGGTGGGTCGCAGATCCGGTCTCTCCGGGAGGCAATGGTTGAGCGCTTGAACGTGTCCTTACAGGCAGTCTCTGAATGGGGCGATGCCAGTCTGGTCAAGTTCAATGCTGCTAAGACCCAGGCGTGTCTATTTTCCGCCAAAAGGAGCCAATTCCACCCAGCTCCATCTTTCCGAGGTTTAACCGTGCCGATAACCGACCAACTTGAGCTTCTTGGGGTTACATTAACATCTACTCTCAATTTTGGCCCTTACATAGAGGCTAAGGCTCAAGTGGCTGCAAAGAAGTTGGGGATTCTGGCAAAGGTGAGACGATACTTCACGCCGGAACAGCTGCTCAAACTCTATAAAGCGCAAGTTCGATCGTGTATGGAGTACTGCTCTCATCTTTAGGATGGATCTGCCAGATACCAACTTGATGCCCTTGAGACAATTGAGAAACGAGCCAAGAGGATCATCGGCAATGAGAGGCTTGTCGCGACGAAGCTTCAAAGTCTTGAACATCGACGACGAGTTGCTAGCCTGTCGGTTTTTTACCGGTTGCATTTTGGGGAATGTGCGACGGAATTGCATAATTTAATTCCGCCAAGCCCGTTCCATCATCGGACCACAAGACGAACGGCGATGCGCCACCGGTACACGGTGGATATCCCACCCATACGCACAAAACGTTTTGGTAACACATTCATAATGCGTACAGCTAAGGAGTGGAATTCCCTGCCGGAGTCTGTGTTTCCCGATAGCTACAACCTGGGAGTCTTTAAGTCAAGAGTGAATAGGTTATTTCTAGGCAAGCGTGCTCCATCTTCGACCACATCATCACTTACCATCAGGTGAGATAGTGGTCAAACGCGTGCCTATATATAGTAAAAAAAAAAAAAAAAAAAAAAAAGTTAATTTTCTATTAATCAATTTAGTAAGGCAAGGTAAAAATGTTTGCGCGTATTCACTGCTACGAGTATTTGTGCATAGAATGTCTTGTTCAATTTATTATTCTACCACATATTCCTAATGTCATTTCAGTAGCAGTTTTTGTTGAATACGCTTATTGACGAATAATACCCACTTATTGAAAAAGGTGAAAAGTTTATCAATTTAATTGATGTGCTTGGATCTCAGAGGAAGTCAACGACCTGCTGCAACTTGGTGCAATCGGATACGCAGGTGACAGCACAGTCTCAGAAAGATACTTTTCCTGTGCGGGAGCCGGCAGGGAGGAAACAGCTACTCTTAGAGAGGCCATGGTGGAGCGAATGAATTCTACCTTAAATCTCGTTTCCCAGTAGGGCGACGACAATCTGGTCAAATTCAATGCTCTGAAAACACAGGCGTGTCTCTTCACTGCTAAAAGGAGTCCATTTCAGCTATCTTCTACATTCTGAGGTACGCCTGTACCTGTTACCGACCGCCTGGAGCTTTTGGGCATGGAGTTGACGTCCAATCTCAACTTCGGCTCAACAATCGAGTCAAAGCACAGACTGCAGCCAAGAAGCTGAGCATCCTAAATAGGGTAAGACGATACTTCATATCTGGACAGCTTCTGAGTCGGTACAAAGCACAAGTCCGATCCTGTATGGAGTATTGTAGCCACTTATGGGATGGCTCAGCAAAATACCAGCTTACTGCATTAGACTCGGTTGAACGCAGAGCGAAAAGGCTTATAGGTGTCGAGACGTTGGTGGCTCAGCTTCACAGCCTAGGTCATCGGCGAAATGTTGCCTGCCTGTCGGTCTTCTACAGACTGTTTTTTGGGGAGTGTTCGCAGGAGTAATTTTTAGGGGGGTCAGTTAATTGCTATCACCGACTGTACCTACTTATGAATTTTTTATTGTGTATGTGTGAGAAATAGAGAAGAGAAATATGTGGCAGCACAGAAATGTCACTGTCAAGTATGTTCCAAGTATAAAATTCGAAATAGCTACGCTAGATGGCACAGTCTTCTTCGCACACGTTCCCTTAAATTGAGCGTGCAAGAACCACAGGTGGCAGCACAAAAGCGTCAAAGTCAAGTATTCTGACCCTTAAAACTTCGAATCTCTTCTTCTTCCACCTGGCGTTAATCCCGGCTATTGCCAGGGTCCGCCTTCCTACTTAGCTTCCTCCACTTTGCCCGATCTTGAACATCCTTCTCAATCAGGCCATTGGCTCTCATGTCGGACTTGACGACGTCCAGCCAGCGCTTGCGAGGGCGACCACGGGACCTAGCCCCAAGAACAGCCATATTCATGCATCTCCGACCAACGTAGTCCATAGGGCGGCGCACGATATGACCATACCATCGCAGACGACACTCTTGCAGTTTTTCCCCCACGTCACGGACACCAAGACTACCTCGGATGAAAGAGTTGCGTATGCGATCGGATCGCGTTACGCCGCTCATCCACCTCAGCATCTTCATCTCCGTGACGCGAAGCACCTGGGTGTGTCTGCTTAGTGCTGGCCAACACTCACCGCCGGCCGTACAGTAGGACAGGCCGTATGATGCATTTATATATCTGCCCTTTGAGCTTCGGAGGCATTTTGCGGTCGCATATAACGCCCGTTACCTCGCGCCACTTCGCCCAAACCGCGCCTATACGTGCTTGGACATCGTCGTCCACGTTGCCAGACTCGTGCAGCATGGATCCAAGGTACCTGAACGTATCGGACTTTCTGATCAGGTCCGAACCTATTCGGATGGTGTTTGAATCCGTGCTGCCACAGGACATATACTCAGTCTTCGCCACATTTAGTCTCAGACCACCGTTTTCAAGCGTGTCCTTCCAAATGTTGACTTTGCGCTCGAGATGGGCTTTGTTCTGATTAACGAGGGCGATGTCATCGGCATACATCATTAGCCATGGAGGCAGATCTTGGATGTTTGCCGTAACTACATCGAGCACTACGTTAAACAAGAACCCTTAAAACTTCGAATATGTGACACTAAATGGCATCGTCAACGCCGTGTACGGTATAGTTTTCTTTTATCTTTTGTTTTTTTTTCATTAAGTTGCACCCGCCATGGTGTCTCTTCACCATCGTTAGGTCAATTGATAGAAAATACATGAGGAGTAAAGAGCCTTGATCTTAACTTAAAGATATAATCAATTAAAATAAACCTGTTTTTGCAGTAATTCAGCTGTTTCTTACTGGATTGTCAGCTTACCACAACTCTTCTTTTACAGGGGCTAGATATAAAAAAAAATCTTCTGACCAATCATTTTGAATGTGTGTGTATTCAACGCTGACAGCCAATAAACGTGACTATCCTGTGGATATGGATTTAGAGTAGGGTGGTGTAAGTTTGTGCAGTTTTGAGTAATTCGACCATAAAAATAAAAAATACGGCTGAATCACAGATTTCTTTATTATAATTAAATCGGAACTTATCTAGGAATAATTTTAATACTAATTATAGAGCAAACATAATCACTTTTTACGTAATTAACGAAAAAATAGAAGCCGATACTTGCGCGACTTTACACACCCCAGTGTGTAAAATTGCGCATCGTTGGCGATAAGATTGCGCAGTGTTTGTTGAGCCAAATTACTGGCACAAATCACACTTAAATACCCCGAAACCCAAAATCAGTACAGTTTTCGTGCCACCACACCTGGCGCGTATCGCACTCGATTCAATCTTCAACAATAGGCACTACGAAGACTTCAGTGCATCCTTCACACCTCTATATTTTCTTTTTTGGTAGTCTTTGGTTTCTTAAACGTCTTTTTAGCTCGTTTTGCGGTAGTTTTTGAATCAGGCTTCTTTTTTAAGGTTCCATACCTCAAAAGGAAAAAAACGGAACCCTTATAGGATCACTCTGTTGTCCGTCCGTCTGTCTGTCAAGACCCTTTATCTCGGAAACGCGTAGAGGTATCGAGTTGGAATTTAAAACATCTACTCAGGTCTACGACCCCTTGAAGCTGTGAAAAATCATACGGCCGTTTATGCCACTAAAACGAATATTTGGGACACTCAAAGGAATCAAAATTCATAGGGTATTTCCCTTGAACTAGAATTATGAAATTTGGCAAGTAATACCGTCTTATACTACAGGTATAGCGAAAAGTCTAAAAACTAATTTTTTTTTATTAAATCATGAAAAATATATCTTCTTTATTTAAAGTACGTAATCAATAATTGAGCGTAATAAACCACTGATTTGATTCAAAATATATGTACTTGAAAAAATTAAGTGTTATCCCGAGTAATATTTAGCATTTACTTCATCAATACGCAATATCTTTTGATTTTGTGGGTAGATTCTCCCACAAAATCAAAAGATATTGCGTTTTTAAGTTCAGGAAGAAACGTCCTAATGTATTCTGATCAGTCAGAGCGCCATCTATTGAGAAAAAAGAAAGCGTGAAAATACCACCAGAAAAAATTGTTGAGCTATTTGTTAAACTTTTAATACGTACCAAAACAATAGTGAAAGTATTAATTATTTAATACCTTATCGTTTTTAATCGAAACACGTTCTTTTAACGTCTTCCGCTGCCAAATATTTTGTCAGTTTACGAAATGGTAAACAATGGTGGTATGGTGGTGGCGGTTGTGGTGGTGGTGGTGATGGAGTTACACTGATGACGCGGTTTTCTGAATCGCGGTGTTAATATTTTCCATTCGAGAACGACCCTCACGATTTTAAACCGCGCAGCGTTGTAGTTCGTTAGAGGTATAGGTTCGGTTTCTAAAAGGTCTAGAAAAGTATTTGCTATGTTCCAAATTCATAAAATCTCTAATTTATTCTAGTTCGTTAATCGTGCATTAAGCATTTATCGTAGAACTGTCTTGAACTAATTTGATAGTTGCGAAGTAATGGACGGTTCGACTTGCGGATCAGGCCTGTAGGTTTCCGTTCCAAAGGTGTTGAAGGGACTCTTTACTTTATTTAGCCTCCGCGATAGATTCTTAGCTCGGTAAAGCTGCGAGACTTGATTCCAGAACTGAGTACGACTCGCTCTTGACCGGTTTTATCATTATTTTTTTTCTTCTAGATAATCAAAACACAACTGAAGTTGGCAGCATGTTTCACGTCGATGTTGAGTAACCACGTGTGCGCAATCTTATCGCCCGCGCAAACTTACACCGACGTACCCTACTAATTGAGTCTTGGGTTCAAATCTAGTTGGGCACATTACTTGGTATCTTAGTATAATGCTCTACAGGCCTATTATGACTGGCCTTCATGATTGATCTAGCCGACCCCAACATAGTTGGGAAAAGGCTAGGCAGATGGTGATGATGATGATGAATGCCATCATGATTAATATGTGAAAAAAACTTTTTTGCAAAAAATACAACCGACTTCCAAAAACAAAACAGTCGGTGTTTTTGGTTATTTTTTCGTTTTTTGACACTGACTTCCAAAATTAAAGTTCTTTTCTTTCTTCCGAAGTTATTTTGTACCTTGTAGTGTTTTGTTTTTGGAAGTAGGTTGTATTTTTTGAAAAAAAGTTTTTTTATTTTTCACATTATAGTGGTACCTACCTGCGTACCCATTAACAGCGTCTTGCGCAATGTTATGTTAAGAACTGGTGTAAACACTAAAAAAACATGCGATTTCATCAATCTCGATCCATTTGCTATCATTTATTGAAGATTTCCGTCCGTTAAATTGCGGCCTCGTTCTTCGTCAGAACTTCCCCAAATTGAAAATACTCTTCCAAACAAAAAAGAATCATCCAAATCGGCTGACAATTGGCGAAAATATCGCTGAACCATATTTCATGGGTTCTCATCATCAGATCCTAATTTATACCTTCCATCATCAGCTCAGCACCATAAGATGATGATTTTCTAATTTATTTTTTTGGTATGCGTCATACTTGGCGCAAATAAACGCTTTTTCTTTCTTTTTTCTTTTCTTTAGTACCAGGCACAAATATCTGAATTGCGTTAGAAAATTAAAGAAAAACCATTGTTTGTGCGTATCGAATTTGAGGGTTGCCCTCGATTTTCATCGGATTCCATCATCAGATTCTGACTTAGTGACAATGGGACTAATCGGGAAGTATACACTTTCAAATGAAACAAGAATTTTTCAAATCGGTTCATAAATTCCGGAGTTATGAGGTAACAAAAAATACAACCGAGAATTGAGAAACTCCTCCTTTTTTTGAAGTCGGTTAAAAAGAGATGGAACTCCGTCTCCCCCCCACACCGTTATCATGTTGGTTTTAAGACGTCATAATAGGCTGGGTTGTGGAGGTGTATCCAACTAACTAACACAGCTCTATATGTGATTAGAATGGAAGGCGACTCCATTTAAAAAAAAACATCATGAGAAATTTCTTGCTCAAATTACAAATCGGAAGACATGTGACATCTACCAAACCGCGGTGGGCCCGCGTGGCAGATCACAGCCAACTCCCTCTCATAAAGACGAGGGACCCATGTGCTGCTTCCCAGCAGTGGGAACATTGTAGCCTCGTTATGCTTATGATAGCCTCTCGACTCCGCTTAGAAGTGGGAAATTTCAGTATTATGCTATTTGTGCCAGGCCGGTTGCGGAATTTGTTCGAAAGAGCCACCGCGGCCCTGGAACTCAAAGGCATTAGGAGGATCACGAATGGGTTTAAGCCAGTAAGAGCCTGACACTTCCTTCTACACAGAACCGAAGGAGTAACTTGATGATTTCCCATCCTTAAAATAATATGCTATTCGAATCATTACAGTTTGGTTAACAATACAAGTTAAAACCTTGAAGTAGAGAGTAGTATGTTAGGAAATAACACTTTTCCGTTTGCGTAACACACAACAAAGTTCAATAAATATAGAAAAAACGCGAATTTTGTCATGGCGTAAAATTGTCCGCAGCCTTATCAGGGCTATAAAATATTTCATACTCTCAAGTATACCTTGCAGTAATAAATTTCAGTGCTGTGATAGTTGGTTGCGATAGCAATAACTTTACTTAGGTAGGTATATAAGTACGGTCTGTGACTAACATTATCTAACCCACTTGACTGTTAGTGAATAATAGTAAAGTGGGTTATATAATGTTGGTCACAGACTGTACCTACATGTGTGTGCAGTGTTATGTACCTAGTGGTCTTAGATACGTGGAAATCTGGAAAGCGTAGGTATCTTCTATCTTGGGCCTGCGGGCGGCTAACTTGGGGCCGAGTAGTCACCTGACCAGCCAGGCCTAAGAAGTGGTGCGCAGTTCCGTGCGCGTCTTTATTGGAGCATGTGCGGTCGTTGAAGCGGCCACACTAAGAGGTGGAGCCCGCTAGCAATGGCGGTCGGATACCAGTCGGGGGTGCGCGTGAATTTTATTGTATCCCGGGCCCCCGACTCGTGGTAACGGTAGGAACTGTGGGGTTTTAGTCGGTGGGAGTCCGACATAATAATCTATCTCCCCAAACGGAGTATATCCAGGAGGATTTCCCCATAAAAAAGGTATCTTTTATCTTCCATATACCTACGCTGATTTTCATCTCATAAATAAAATAATCTTCATGGCAGTTTGGGGGTTGACAGAAGGCCATAAGAACTACTATTGTAGTCTTTGGCCATAAGTCTGACAACCAGGCTTACCATAGGATATAGTGTTACCATAGGATAGTGTTACCATAGAATATAGTTTTACCATAGGATACAGTTTTACCATAGGATATAGTGTTACCATAGGATATAGTCTTACCATAGGATATAGTTTTACCATAGGATACAGTTTTACCATAGGATACAGTTTTACCATAGGATATAGTGTTACCATAGAAAGAAAGAAAGAAAGAAAAAGCGTTTATTTGCGCCAAGCATGACGCATACCAAAAAAATAAAATAGAAATTAACTAATACTTAATTATAAAAAAAATAAATTAGGATACTGTTTTACCATAGGACACAGATTTACCATAGGATATAGTGTTACCATAGGATATAGGTTTACCATAGGATATAGTGTTACCATAGGATATAGTGTTACCATAGGATATAGTCTTACCATATGATACAGTTTTACCAAAGGGTATATGTTACCATAGGATATAGGCCAGATGTTGGAAGTCAGATTGGTAGTCCCTCCATGAAAAATACAGGTATGCAGCTGTATCCAGATAGGCAGGAAACTGCCTCAACCGCCACAGGGCTAAGCAGATTGAAGATAACAGTCAATCAAGTCGATTGAATGGCCTTTCAGTAACCGAACGATAGGAGATTCTTCTGTTTGATGTCCCCTGCCAAATCCTAAGCGAGGCTTTACTGATTATTAATTTAAAAATCGACTAGGTTTTGTAAAACAATTGTCCCACAGAAATCTATTCTCGGGCCATGGTCTACCTGTACGAAGATTCATCCAACTCGTTGATGCGTAAATTGATTATCAAATATTCAGGCTTTCACATGTCAAATATTATTAGGATAATATTTCTCACTGAAGCCTACCTTCAGGCATAGCTTGAGTTTTATTTTCAGCCCATAAACTTGTGTTATCGCGTTTCTATTTGCTGCCAGATGTATGTTTATATCGCATTGGGCAATGACTTTTACCTAGCATCCAGTATACTTTGAATTGCGAAATTATAATCCATTTTTTATGTGTAATAATTTTCTGTACCTACTTACTTTAAACTTTTTTTTATTGGTGTCGGCCGGTGCTATTATAGTGTTGTAAAAAAATAATACTCGTACCATCCTATCACTTCCCGTGGGTGTCGTAAGAGGCGACTAAGGGACTCACCAGAGAATGGGCAGCAGCGTTCTCTGTAAAACGTAACACCATACACTGCGATCGCCAACCCGCCTGCCAAGCATGGAGATTATGGCAACACCCTCTTTTGGGGGAGGCTGATGTCCAGTAGTGGACGTCTTCGGCTGTTATGATAAAACTGCTTCTCGGTATGCGAATTACGAGCCGTCGGTTTTTGGTTACATTTATCGGTAAGGGTTATTGGTGCTTTGGCGTTATTTTAACCGAACGAAGGTGTATGATTAAAGCCTACGTGACTTCAAATCGAATCACAACATTGACAGGTATAACTTCTCCTAAATTGACGTTATCGTGCTCTATTCGAGTAGCAGCACATGTCAGTTGTGACTGTCAATTTGAATAGGTAGGTACTCGAGTTGATCATTTGTCAGTTAATTTTAGTCTTGACCGACTTAACTGAAACCATCATCCCGAGTGTCATTCTACTATTTTTTAAGCAACGGCAGATTTTATAAGAACGTATGTATATCATGAGCAGTGGCGTTCCGTAGGTGCAAGCCAGCATAGGTAATAGCTGGTTATAAAGAAAACACCATAATATAACTCATCGCTATCACGCCGACCCACTGCACCGTGCTGTTTCTGTACTGAATTCTGTGCTATAGTGATATTAAATTGCTACGTGTTCATTTCTTATATCATTATAACATCGAAATATATCATAATAAAAATAAGTAAAACGGCTGAGTTAGTATTTTATAACGTAAATGATATAAGAGCCTAGAGAGATTAAAATGGCACGGTGTATAGGGACTAGGGAGTCTTGCTGGCTTGCACCTACGGCATGCCACTGGGCATGAGGTTTTTGCTAGTGAGATACGAATGCAAACGTTGCTTAAAATTAGCAAAAAATGGTCCTCTACAGTGCTATTCTGGCGTTCATGAAAACTTCTGGCAAAGTGAGGTGTTTGGATTGACCGCTCACGTCACAAAGTTTCGTCTTTCTGTAGAAATGGCTTTTGGCTATAAAATGATGTATTTTTTTGTGATAAAAATAAAACGACACTGTTGATTATCATTCAGATTTTTATTTCAATAATTCAATAAATTCAACTAACATTATATTTATAGTTCTTAACGTGAAATCCTTAAATAAATAACACTTCGATAGGATCAACTTCGCGCTTACATTAATAATTTTTTTAATCTTTTTCTACATATTCATTTATTTTTGTGTCTTACAAACTATAAAAATAAATTGATCATTCACAACGCTAAAGAATTCCATTACTTAAAATTAAGATTTAGTTGACAGAAATATTTACTAAAATTATTCGACTAAACATATTTAGTCGAATCGATAAGACGTGACACAACTAATTATTTTAACTAATTTATTAGTATGAATGTTGTAGTATATTTTAAAGATATATCGAGACAATTTCTAAAGTTCGTAAAATCTCCATTTGAAGTTCTAATAACCGATTAAGAGTTATCAAATGTATTCTAAGTAGAATATAACACTAAATTCTACTAACGATTTTAGTTGATATTTTTACCAAGTAGAAATTATTATGATCCAAAAAAAAAAAGAATTAATACAAAATAAATATAATTATTATGAATATTGTAAAAAGGAATCAGATCTTATATTGCTATCCGTTAAATTGTGCTGGAAATAAAAACACATTAAAAATAAATACAATATCCCTGTACCAAATGCTAGATCCAACTTGTATAGTTTATATTAAAATATTATTACACTGCTTTATTTTAATTCCAAAACTTGCTGAAGCGATATGCATCGTATTTACAAAACTGTTAAAGCTATTTTCGATTGCATCAGTGATAAAAAAATAAATTTAATTTTATTATTATTACTTATTTTATTGGTTTGTTATGATTAAACCCGGTTTTCGAACAGCTGATCGACACTAAAATGTTACCTGCCAATTTTATGGCAATTTTTGTGATTGGTTGAACGAAATAATAATAGAAAATCGAATAACTTCATAAAAGTTTTTACAGAATAAAATTTCACCAACAAAACTGATCGCGATCAGCATACAAACCACGTTAACGAGTTGTCAGTGTCGTTATTTTCTGTGGAATATTGACACTGAGAGCTCTTGAACGCAGTTCAGATGTACTGGTCGCGATCAGTTTGAATTGGTGAAAATGGCCCTTAGGCTGCATTTTCACCAGTGAAGTGATAGAATCGCTCGCGCTGAGTGAGGCTAGGTGAATGAAGCGGTTCTATTGGTTCCTAACAAACACATCCCTCGCTACGCATGCTCGCACATCTCTTGTGGAAACACAGCCTTATGGTAACTATAAGACTTTAAAAAACCGGAGTCTGTCGATTCAATTTAGCACTAGTTATTGTATTTGAATAATTTAACTAGAAAAGATAAACAGTTTACGGCTTATTGACGTGATAACGTCTTACATATCGATAGACGCCGGCTGCGCGTACGAAAAAGTGTCACGTTCCGCAAGCGAGAGCGCGATACAAGCTATACGTACGATCGGCCTAAGCGTTCGGCTTGTTTGTTAAGAATTTAATTGTTTTCTTATGACGTTATCACGTAAAATTATCGTCCGTAAACCGACTTTACAGACAACCCATTTTTAGATGTAAAAACCAAACGTGCAATTGAAACAATATCTCAAAGTAAAGTAACTTCTATACTGGTGAACCATAAGGTTCTAATTCACCTAATGATATTAAGTAAAAGTTAGATTAACCTTTACGCATACTTGTATTTCTAAAATTAATGAGGCTGATTGTGTTTTATAAAGTAATAAGCATTTAAATTAAAATCTATTCTATTAAATTAGGCATTCATTAACTAGGTAGGCAGCACTAGTTTCTCGATACAATCAAACATAGAAACTGAAAATAAATGTGTTTCATAGACAAGTACCACAGGTCAATATGTAATGGTTGTTTATAAGATCGCATTAAAATAGATGAGCAAATACTAACACAGCGTTCAGTCATCATCATCATCTGCCTAGCCTTTTCCCAAGTATATTGGGGTCGGCTTCCAGTCAAACCGAATTTAGCTGAATACCAGTATTTTACGCGGAGCGGCTGCCTACCAGACCTCCACAACCCAGTAACTGGGTAACACGGTACTTCATGGCAAGACTGGATTCAGATTAACTGGCTTCTGACAATCCGTAACGACTGCCAAAGATCTACAAATGATAGCCGGGACCAACGGCTTAACGTGCTTTCCGAAGCACGGAGGAAACTCGGTATGTTAAGATGGTCACCCATCCACAGATCAACCTTGGCAAGCGTTGCTTAACCTTGAAGATCGACCCGTGTGGCTGTTATTATTTAGCCACGAGCTCCTCACTAACACAGCGTTCAGTAAGTCTAACTAAAGATATTCAAGCAAAAAGACTCTGACATAAGTGATTTGATTTTGACCTAAAATAACAAATGGCCGACACACTAGCATAAACACATCCATTATGAGTATGTACCTGCACTCGCGTTTTTCTTATTATTTTTTTACATTCGTCCTTATTTTGGTAGTCTGAATGATTTCTAATGCTACGCTAAACTACCGTAATATAACAAAACCATCTGAAACAACACCAATTATGGCCATAATAGGCTAATTTCCAACATCAATAAATTGCAAATCTATTTAGTCCGTAAGTTGGAGTACTGAAATATAATGCACACGTATTTTTTATTTTGGTAAATCAATCAATATTGACCAAAATAAAACGCATCGAAACTGACGCGCGACGTCATCTGGCTTGGTAAAAATGTACGAAGTTTACCGAACCAGATGACGTCACGCGTGTCTTCAACTCGCTTTATCCTCTTTATTTTTCGTTTACGTGAAAAAAGAAAATATACGTGTCCAATATTTTATGAAAATATATCAGACGGACTAATTAGATCTTTTTAGTAAAATACCCTATTCGATTGTTTCAATTGACAAGCCTCATTCATTCATCTGCCTGCCTTTTCCCAACTATATTGGGGTCGGCTTCCAGTCAAACCGGATTCAGCTGAATACTAGTGTTTTACGTGGAGCGGCTGTCTACCAGACCTCCACAACCCATTTACTGGGTAACACGGTACTTCTTGGCAAGACTGGAGTCAGATTTACTGGCTTCTGACAACCTGTAACGACTGCCAAAGATCTACAAATGACAGCCGGGACCAACGGCTTAACGTGCTTTCCGAGGCACGGAGGAAACTCGTTATGTTAAGATGGTCACCCATCCACAGACCAACCTTGGCAAGCGTTGCTTAACCTTAAAGATCGACCCGTGCGGCTGATATTATTTAGCCACGAGCTCCTCTAAAAAAATGTACGAAATTTACCAAGCCAGATGACGTCACGCGTGTCTTCAACTCGCTTTATCCTCTTTATTTTTAGTTTCCGTGAAAAAAGAAAATATACTTACGTGTCCAATATTTTTTGAAAATATATCAGACGGACTAATTAGATCTTTTTAGTAAAATACCCTATTAGATTGTTTCAGTTGACAAGCCTATTATTGCCATATTACAGTAGTGTGGACGTAGCATAAAAGTTTGTCAAAAAAAAATACAACATACTAATTGGAGAAATATTATTTTGCTTAGTACAAGAGCCAAGGAGTATAAAAATTACTTCGTTTAAACTTCACTAATGAAATTCGTTACGTGTCGGTACATACCCGTTCCCTCGACTGCGCTGTGTAGCAATATAACTAATTAGAATGTACTACTAAGCAAGATTTCTTTATTAAAAACTTGATTACACAACGACAAAGCGCCACCTACCGGCCGTAATCAGATATCAATTCCACCTAACATTAATTGAAAAATAATTGATTTTAACTATAATTACTCCTCTGATAATTCAATACGAACTCTATTCTAACAAGGTAAGGATCATTTTGCATTGTCGAAGCTCGATCAGTAATTTCTCGATAGGTATTTGAATATTGATGGTGTTTTTATTACTATGCACCTTTGAAGGTTGGTTTCGTTTGAATGAAGTAGAGGAAATAAGTGAAAAGTGATCAATATTCATCATTTTTATATTTTCTATAAAACTAAATTAATGTAAACTAGAAAGTTTTAGATAGTGAAATACAGGTAAACTATCTTGATGTCACTTTTTACATCATCGGCCTAGCCTTTTCCCAACAATATTGGGGTCGGCTTCCAGTCAAGCCGAATTTAACTGAATACCAGTATTTTACGAGGAGCGGCTACCTACCAGACCTCCACAAGCTAGTAACTGGGTAACACGGTACTTCATGGCAAGACTGGAGTCAGATTTACTGGCTTCTGACAATCCGTAACGACTGCCAAAGATCTACAAATGACAGCCGGGACCAACGGCTTAACGTGCTTTCCGAGGCACGGAGGAAACTCGGTATGTTAAGATGGTCACCCATCCACAGACCAACCTTGACAAGCGTTGCTTAACCTTGAAGATCGACAGCTATGGGCTCCTCAAGTTTTACACAAACACACAAAACTACTGCTTAAACTAATGGTTCAATTGATTACGTAATCGTCGTTATTGTTGTATTTACATTTGTTTTTTAGTTGCATTTTATTTTTAAACCGAGTTTTTAAATAAAAAGATTCATTATGATTGTTAACCTGCATTTAAGGTGGATGTTCCAGGGTGGCCCGCGAAATTCAAATATTTTTATGTTTTTTGCAATTTGCCGGTCAGTGTGAAGCTGTATGTGGACCAAATGCGATCTGCGACCGTAACGCGTATTTATCTAAAGAATTATAACCATTTTAATCATCAATATAGCCCTCTAAGTTCATGTAGTTCGAAAGAATGAAAATTTCAGAAATAATCATTATTTCGAACTACATGAACTTAGAGGGCTATATTGATGATTAAAATGGTTATAATTCTTTAGATAAATACGCGTTACGGTCGCAGATCGCATTTGGTCCACATGCAGCTTCACACTGACCGGCAAATTGCAAAAAACATAAAAATATTTGAATTTCGCGGGCCACCCTGGAGCATCCACCTTAACCACTTAATATTGCATGTGTATGAAGCACTTGTAGAAGAAACAAACACGATTGTCCTAGTAATATTAATAAGCTGAGTTCATTTTAATAATTATTATTATTAATTTATAATAAATCCATTTCGTCACTAACACGCGTTTTAGTCGAACTAATTTCACTACATACAATAGTTATTTTGAAATAGTGTTTTTAGTAAGCTTATGTATTACATAGTGTAATTGAATAATTATGTACAATCGATTTTGTAATAAAAATACCAGGTAACTGAAGGCCGTTTCTTGTACTACATTCAAATTCAAGTAGCAATCTCAATGAGGGCTATCGCGTTTGAATTCGCCACTAGAGGCGCTAGTGTGGTACTGGTGAGTACAAAAACGGTGGCCATCATTGGGCGACAATCAATGTCAAAACCAGTCAGTGTGGGAAAATTAGTATTTTTGACAATTTGAGACTTGGATTCGAATGTGAACAGTCCTATAAAAATATTGATTCTTAGATAACTGAGGGCTTAAACGTATGTTTTGACGTATAGAAACGTTACAGTATAGTTCACGTAATTTTGTCGTGAATATGAAAAAAACTACAACCCCATAGTATTTCGGTTTAATTATATGCAACTTAAAAAGTTTTATTAAAACTTTAAGGTACGATACTATATTTAAAAACATTCGTGCATTTCAGTTAAATTTTCCCGAAATCGATATGTCACACATTTAGTAATTTTATTCCAAAACCGAATAATTCTTCAACATTGAACCATATACTTATATAAAACTATGCATACATAATTATGTACGGAAAAATATGTGCAATCTGTTAGTTGAACTATCTTATGACGTCACTACGGAACACTCTCAAATATTGAGTTACAAGCCTTACGCTTCACGTAAATATATAGCGCGTGTCTTCACCCAGCGATAAATGTAGGTACCGACATTTTGGAAAAGAGGAACTGGGATCATTATTTAAAGAGAAGAACTGTTGGGATGTCGTACAGTCTTTAACCCAATATTTTTATTAAGACATGCTAATTACATAATTGTTTAAAACTTTCACCAATTCCCTAAAAACAAAAAAAAAACCATACCAACATTTGTTTTTAATTTGTAATGAGTTTGCTCTTGACTCCAGTCTAGGTCAGAGATGACAAAGACAAAGTCTACGATGGAGCGAGCTATATTATTTATGGTATATTTTTTCAGGAATTGACCATGACTTTCTTGAAGAAAGTAGTTTCAGATGGGCATAAACTGTTTTATGTCTACAACTTTCTTTTACATCATGTATAACTGTCACATTCATAGGCATCTAGTTGTCATAACGTTTTTTGGCGCATCAAGGCTATAAACAATTAATTTCTCAGACTGTAACTGGGTATTGGTTTCACTAAATAAACTGTCACTCATGAAAAATTTCAGACATCAACGATGCTAACTTACCAGAATGCAGAGGGTACATAACTTAGCTAAAATGTATGTATATTATGGTGACAATAGATTACGATAAGAAATTGGTTATGTAGTCATGATTAAAAATATAAACTAATGTTATCATCATTAAAGTTTAATTAAATATTGTTTCCAATGTTGTGTATTTATTTTATCGCTAAGTGAGATACACGCTGGCCAAATTAGGCCAGGAGCTTTGTCCAAAATTTTGAATTCAAGCATTGTATAAAAATATTCTTCTTTACCATTATAGGTATATATATATATCAGCTAAAAGGAAGGGGAAATAAATTAAGTAGACATTAGGTCTTTGATAGTATTATGCTATATTTTGACACTTTTTCACTAGCTCCCGGACTAAAAGCCACTTTCCTTACACGATTTTGTACCCGACACTTTTGTGTTTCCTTACATATAATTCTGAGCATTTGTATTTGGCTACTCATAATATATATTATTTTTGTTAATATAGTACATTTATTTGATGAACGTAAATAACGCATGTTTAGGACATTACTCCTTGATTATGATTTTAAGAATTATTTATAACTACTTTTTAACTCTTTAAGTTACTATATTTATGTGGATATCGAGTCCAGGAAAGTTCACTGGCCAGGATTCGAACTCATGACCTATTACTACTTCAACATTCTTATTCAACAAAGACGTACTTTTAAGATTACTTATAACTATTATTTTAGTTGAAGAAAGAGGTCATATTCTCTATCTACAATATTAATAGTGCCATAGGTCGCCTATAATATTTCCACATAGCAACTGAATTATTGTAATTTCATAAACTCGAAGTACATAAACATGCGTTATTTACGATCGATTAAATGTACATACAAACATTTTATTCATATATTTCGCTACTCATTGAAAAATAGACTTTACTTTCTTCGTTTAAGATTGAAATTTGTTTGGCTTCGTTTTAGTTAGTTTTTTTTATGGCTACGATAGTGAAAAATATTTATATAAGAAGAAGGATTTGTCACAGTGTGTGTTTCAGGTTGTTCAGACGGGGCGATCATTTCATGCAGGCCCTACCTCCAAACTTGGTAGGTTTATATTAATTGTACGAGATTTAGCTACCATAGGTAAACCACTACTAATAGTAAGAATTTGCATTGGTTTATAAAGATTTATTCTACATTTCCACAAGATGAGGCCTACACTTAATTCTATACACTACCCAAACCTCATTTTGACATTAATCTAACAATTTGACTGAAAAAATGTACATTCTGAGAGTTCTTTAATCGAACTCCGCGTCAAATAGTTATCAACGCGTAAAAAAACACTAAAATTAAAAACTATCACAATTTTATTTAAATAACATTTCTTGCCAACGTGTCTCCCCCGTCTGAACACGCCTTGATATAAAGCCGTTACATACACACATTACGTGGTTTTCAGGGACGCAATGAGATCGTGTTACATTAAATAGCAATGTTTTGATTTGGCACAGCGTTATGGGCAATGTCTGGTCAAAGCAGGCAAACACGAAAAAAAAAACCAGTTTCGTTTGAACCTTTTTCTGTAATATTTTCGACTTTGCCCAAAAACTATCAGCATTGCCCACAGCTGTCCAAAATGCCCGCAAAATAATGCGATTGTCTATGTTACATATAGATGAAACATTGTCTATTACAATAAAAATATATCATTTAAATCGTATTTTTTTACCACTCCCCCTAGAAGTATTGCATTAAAAATAAAAACAATACAATATAGTCTTAGAACTAAAACATTTACTAAACTGGTTTATTCTGTAATAATCTCGCCTCTAAAAATTTAACTGAAGTGAGCTGTCATTCCATCTCTAATGTCATTATTGACAGCCCATGTCACTTAAGTTTTAAAGTTGTCATTTTTACAAAATATCACTGTCACTATTCAAATTCGTTACTATATCAAATCCCGACAGCTATTATACGAAATAACTTTGAACTAAATATAATGTTAACGTTAACACAAACGTTTACGTCTAATAACGTTTAGTTACTACGCTAACTCTAACACCAAAGATGTTCAAATCACCTGCAGGATGTGTCAGTTGAGTTCGGAACTTTCAGCCATTAAGCCGTGTAGCCTTTCAGCCGTTAAGCCGGGGCTCAGGAGAGTCGCGCGAGGGCGGGCGGCGCGTACCTCGCAGGGGTCTCGCATCACCGGGACGGACAGCTGCTGGCCACTGACTTACCGCTGAGACAGGAGAAGCCAGAGGTACCTGACTGCAGGCTTGACATTGAGCCCCTGGGAAGGAATGGTGAGGTTAGGTGTGGGAAATAAAATAATTTGATACACCGCCCGTAAGTATAATCGAGTCGAGTTGTGTGCGTCAGTCAGTAAATTGACAGTTAAAGGACAAATTATTTGTTAAATAGAGTACCACCAGGGTGAAAGGACGCATCAGCCATATCCCAATGCTTTTGGGGTCAGCGCAGCATGCTTTCATTTCAGAAAAATGGGGGAAAATCGACTTTCATGTTCAATATCGGCCATTTATTAAAAACACAACTATCATAATGCACCAGTGTTTTATAAAATGGTGGTGAGTGTCGGGCGACAAAACGATATTTTCCTGGCTATACATGCTTCCAAATTGATATCATCATTGTCACAACATACACGCATGAAGATATTTTTATTATAATGACCCGAGTTGAATTTTGGCCACTTGGGACTTGAACCAGTGGTACCATTAAAGTTAAATTTAGATAAGACGTCAAATACATAAGCATTATTATGACATTTAAAGCACAAATTCTTAATACCAACTTCATTTTTCATATCCTATATTTTCTTGGCATGTTGACACACGGTCATAATATCATAAATAAATAGTATCACACTGTTAATTGGCCTTGATATTGTTTTAAATCTAAAATAAATAGTAATTATTGTGATATGGCTCTTCTTATTATTTAAATCTATGATACTATGTCGAGTTAGTGTTCTCTGGAGAGCTTGCGAGGCTTGACTTGACCGATGAGGCCGACTTAGCCCAACTGTTACAAAAATATTGAGGTCATTAGGGACATCAGGTTCGGCATTTCCATTTTGACACCACCCTAGGGTGGATACTCGGAAACGTATGTCCGAGAATCCACCCTGAGCCAGGGTATTACAAGATAATCATCACACTAGCTTGTAACTTGGGGGTATTATTGTAGTCGGTTGATGATTGCTCCACTGTACCTAGGGTGGAAAAACAATATCGATTCGACACAGATTCCATCTATCCACTCTGGCTCAGGGTGGATTCTCGGACATACGTTTCCGAGTATCCACCCTAGGATGTATTTTATAGGGTGTCGAAATGGAAATGCAGATCAGGTTCATTGAATGATAGCAATGGTGATGGACTGAATAATCTCGTGATGTTATGAGATCATCTCAAAATGAAGGACATAGTGACAGGATTATGGCAGGTGCCAGATAAACCTGTAATAAAGTACATTGATCTTTCCTTATATCCCTTCGTAGATACCTGAACAATAAATTATGAGCCGTATTTTCTGAGAACTTAACGAATTACTAGAGAAGTCAATAAATTTATGTGGGTCAATGACCGTTATTGTATAATTATTTAAATGGTGTCTACCATAGGTGGTTGGCAAGAAGACAAAGAACTCAAAATCAGGCAACAAATATGAGATGATAGCTAGAAACATTCCTGATCACGATGTCTTCGGTATTCTCTTGTTATACCTACAGAAGCAAAGTGGGGCAGCAGCAAATTCTATCTATCTAGATCATTTTGCCCTACAGCTGGGCAAAGGTCACCCTCTCCTTTTTCCACACAAATCTGTCCTATGCTAGCATAGCACATCGGGCCAGTCATTCGGTAGGAGCCGAGCTCGCCCCGCTGTCTTCACCTTGATCTGACGTATTATCAGTAAGTGAGCAACCAATCACAAATGCGTCATTTTCCAGAATAATCATAGTAGATTCGGCAGTGAGGGTCCATTCATTTATTATATAAGACGATTAAGGGGGGGAGGGGGTATGTCTTATTTTTTTACAAGGGGGTAAGAGCTAGTCTTGATAGTTCTTATGTAAGATCAGAAAAATGTTACGTAGGTAAAGATGAATGATTAAATAAGTTTAAACATACCTAAAAATTGTTACTTCGAAAAATAAACATTAAATAAATAAAACGTGTTTTTATTATTTCTTTTAGATTCTTGCGTAAGGGGAGAAAGGGGTCAGTCTATTCTAAAAATAGTCTTACGTAATGAATGGTGCCTAAGGTTGATATCATAAGCATTGTTTAAACAGTCTATAAAGTTTCCACTGTTAGGAAACAGACCCATCTGAGAAGAGTGCCGTCCATAACCCATGACCATTCCTTGACTCGGGTTCAGTGCGAGCTAGTAGATATCGCTATCCTTACATTTGTTTCGAGGAAATGTCGGATTTTTTACAAGACTGGCTAAAATTCAGAATGTGATGATCCTATCATCTACAAAAGTTACGTACCTGTAGTGATGGCTGGTGAGGGTCTCGTGGAAGTACATAAGCTGCGCGGCGCGATGCGTGCTGTCCAGTACGTCGCAATGCCACTGCAGCACATAGCTGCCACACTCCAGCATCACGTGGGAGCCCTACACAATGATAAGACACCAGGTGAGCATTGCTTTCAGAAAGGATTTCTATAGACTGGTGAGTGTGTGCAGGAACTCCACAACCTGATCCCACCATCGGTACGTCTGGTATTCCGGTAGTAAAAGACTACCGGAATACCAGACGTACTGCAGGGTACCATCCGTACTTGGTCGATATCCCGTCTAGTCGTACCCAGCGCTTCTCTTCCACATTTATTATGCGCAAAGCTAAGGTGTGGATCTCTCTGCGACGTCTGTGTTCCCGTCCACATATAATCGTCTGCCTTCAAAGCAAGAGTAAACAGGGATCTTCTGAGCACGCTCGCTCCATCATAGACCTTATACATAGCTTTCCAGCAGGCGTGATTGTGGTCAAGAGCCCATTCCTCAATAAAAAAGAACATTTGGATCTTGATAAAATTATATCATGTTAATTAATTTCTCACTAGAACATGACAGTGCAACATGTTAGTCGTTAAGTCGATGACGGCAGCAGTAAATTATCAATGTAGGCGGAAATGTTCTGTGCTGGTTTACACGAAACTGATAATAAGCGAAAACCACTATTTCTGCTAATAATTCCAATTAATGTTGCGATAATAGACTCCAAATAATTCAACAGTGCGATTCTATAAACATGTAGCAGTGAAGGTTTGGGGTGAACTGATCACAGAGTGAGCTGTCAGTCAAAATAATCATGATGTAATGACAGCTCACTAGGTAACAACTTCACCTGTCTTCACTTCGACATGTTTCAGAATCGACCGGCTGTACGAGTACCTATAAAAGTGAAGTGTTTTTAAAAATATGTAATTTCGGGTACTTGATAGTATTCAACATCAAAATCCAAATGCACAAAATATGTATTATATTTGTCTCTAGCTTTCGCCCGACACTTCGTAAGCGCATATCCCGTTTTTTCCCGTTCCCGTAGGAATTTCGGAAAATGCTCCCTTACATTCCCCCAGGAACCTGCCAAATTTCAGCTTTCTACGACCAGTAGTTTCGGCTTTGCGGTGCCTATCAGTCACTCAGTCAGTCAGTAACGGAAGAAATTTATACATTAGGGATTTTTCTCATCGTTTGTTTTAACGACATCTAGCGCCTCGCTCGGCCATCCCACCTGTATGCTCTCTCCATCATGGCAGACGAGGGTAGGCTCGACATGTATCGCCTCGCTCGGCCACCCTACCTGTATGCTCTCTCCATCATGGCAGACGAGGGTAGGCTCGACATGTATCGCCTCGCTCGGCCACCCTACCTGTATGCTCTCTCCGTCATGGCAGACGAGGGTAGGCTCGACATGTATCGCCTCGCTCGGCCACCCTACCTGTATGCTCTCTCCGTCATGGCAGACGAGGGTAGGCTCGACATGTATCGCCTCGCTCGGCCACCCTACCTGTATGCTCTCTCCGTCATGGCAGACGAGGGTAGGCTCGACATGTATCGCCTCGCTCGGCCACCCTACCTGTATGCTCTCTCCGTCATGGCAGACGAGGGTAGGCTCGACATGTATCGCCTCGCTCGGCCACCCTACCTGTATGCTCTCTCCGTCATGGCAGACGAGGGTAGGCTCGACATGTATCGCCTCGCTCGGCCACCCTACCTGTATGCTCTCTCCGTCATGGCAGACGAGGGTAGGCTCGACATGTATCGCCTCGCTCGGCCACCCTACCTGTATGCTCTCTCCATCATGGCAGACGAGGGTAGGCTCGACATGTATCGCCTCGCTCGGCCACCCTACCTGTATGCTCTCTCCGTCATGGCAGACGAGGGTAGGCTCGACATGTATCGCCTCGCTCGGCCACCCTACCTGTATGCTCTCTCCGTCATGACAGACGAGGGTAGGCTCGACATGTATCGCCTCGCTCGGCCACCCTACCTGTATGCTCTCTCCGTCATGGCAGACGAGGGTAGGCTCGACATGTATCGCCTCGCTCGGCCACCCTACCTGTATGCTCTCTCCGTCATGGCAGACGAGGGTAGGCTCGACATGTATCGCCTCGCTCGGCCACCCTACCTGTATGCTCTCTCCGTCATGGCAGACGAGGGTAGGCTCGACATGTATCGCCTCGCTCGGCCACCCTACCTGTATGCTCTCTCCATCATGGCAGACGAGGGTGGGCTCGACATGTATCGCCTCGCTCGGCCACCCTACCTGTATGCTCTCTCCATCATGGCAGACGAGGGTAGGCTCGACATGTATCGCCTCGCTCGGCCACCCTACCTGTATGCTCTCTCCGTCATGGCAGACGAGGGTAGGCTCGACATGTATCGCCTCGCTCGGCCACCCTACCTGTATGCTCTCTCCATCATGGCAGACGAGGGTAGGCTCGACATGTATCGCCTCGCTCGGCCACCCTACCTGTATGCTCTCTCCGTCATGGCAGACGAGGGTAGGCTCGACATGTATCGCCTCGCTCGGCCACCCTACCTGTATGCTCTCTCCGTCATGGCAGACGAGGGTAGGCTCGACATGTATCGCCTCGCTCGGCCACCCTACCTGTATGCTCTCTCCATCATGGCAGACGAGGGTAGGCTCGACATGTATCGCCTCGCTCGGCCACCCTACCTGTATGCTCTCTCCATCATGGCAGACGAGGGTAGGCTCGACATGTATCGCCTCGCTCGGCCACCCTACCTGTATGCTCTCTCCATCATGGCAGACGAGGGTAGGCTCGACATGTATCGCCTCGCTCGGCCACCCTACCTGTATGCTCTCTCCATCATGGCAGACGAGGGTAGGCTCGACATGTATCGCCTCGCTCGGCCACCCTACCTGTATGCTCTCTCCATCATGGCAGACGAGGGTAGGCTCGACATGTATCGCCTCGCTCGGCCACCCTACCTGTATGCTCTCTCCATCATGGCAGACGAGGGTAGGCTCGACATGTATCGCCTCGCTCGGCCACCCTACCTGTATGCTCTCTCCGTCATGGCAGACGAGGGTAGGCTCGACATGTATCGCCTCGCTCGGCCACCCTACCTGTATGCTCTCTCCATCATGGCAGACGAGGGTAGGCTCGACATGTATCGCCTCGCTCGGCCACCCTACCTGTATGCTCTCTCCGTCATGGCAGACGAGGGTAGGCTCGACATGTATCGCCTCGCTCGGCCACCCTACCTGTATGCTCTCTCCATCATGGCAGACGAGGGTAGGCTCGACATGTATCGCCTCGCTCGGCCACCCTACCTGTATGCTCTCTCCTTCATGGCAGACGAGGGTAGGCTCGACATGTATCGCCTCGCTCGGCCACCCTACCTGTATGCTCTCTCCGTCATGGCAGACGAGGGTAGGCTCGACATGTATCGCCTCGCTCGGCCACCCTACCTGTATGCTCTCTCCGTCATGGCAGACGAGGGTAGGCTCGACATGTATCGCCTCGCTCGGCCACCCTACCTGTATGCTCTCTCCGTCATGGCAGACGAGGGTAGGCTCGACATGTATCGCCTCGCTCGGCCACCCTACCTGTATGCTCTCTCCGTCATGGCAGACGAGGGTAGGCTCGACATGTATCGCCTCGCTCGGCCACCCTACCTGTATGCTCTCTCCATCATGGCAGACGAGGGTAGGCTCGACATGTATCGCCTCGCTCGGCCACCCTACCTGTATGCTCTCTCCGTCATGGCAGACGAGGGTAGGCTCGACATGTATCGCCTCGCTCGGCCACCCTACCTGTATGCTCTCTCCATCATGGCAGACGAGGGTAGGCTCGACATGTATCGCCTCGCTCGGCCACCCTACCTGTATGCTCTCTCCATCATGGCAGACGAGGGTAGGCTCGACATGTATCGCCTCGCTCGGCCACCCTACCTGTATGCTCTCTCCGTCATGGCAGACGAGGGTAGGCTCGACATGTATCGCCTCGCTCGGCCACCCTACCTGTATGCTCTCTCCATCATGGCAGACGAGGGTAGGCTCGACATGTATCGCCTCGCTCGGCCACCCTACCTGTATGCTCTCTCCGTCATGGCAGACGAGGGTAGGCTCGACATGTATCGCCTCGCTCGGCCACCCTACCTGTATGCTCTCTCCATCATGGCAGACGAGGGTAGGCTCGACATGTATCGCCTCGCTCGGCCACCCTACCTGTATGCTCTCTCCATCATGGCAGACGAGGGTAGGCTCGACATGTATCGCCTCGCTCGGCCACCCTACCTGTATGCTCTCTCCGTCATGGCAGACGAGGGTAGGCTCGACATGTATCGCCTCGCTCGGCCACCCTACCTGTATGCTCTCTCCGTCATGGCAGACGAGGGTAGGCTCGACATGTATCGCCTCGCTCGGCCACCCTACCTGTATGCTCTCTCCGTCATGGCAGACGAGGGTAGGCTCGACATGTATCGCCTCGCTCGGCCACCCTACCTGTATGCTCTCTCCGTCATGGCAGACGAGGGTAGGCTCGACATGTATCGCCTCGCTCGGCCACCCTACCTGTATGCTCTCTCCGTCATGGCAGACGAGGGTAGGCTCGACATGTATCGCCTCGCTCGGCCACCCTACCTGTATGCTCTCTCCGTCATGGCAGACGAGGGTAGGCTCGACATGTATCGCCTCGCTCGGCCACCCTACCTGTATGCTCTCTCCGTCATGGCAGACGAGGGTAGGCTCGACATGTATCGCCTCGCTCGGCCACCCTACCTGTATGCTCTCTCCGTCATGGCAGACGAGGGTAGGCTCGACATGTATCGCCTCGCTCGGCCACCCTACCTGTATGCTCTCTCCGTCATGGCAGACGAGGGTAGGCTCGACATGTATCGCCTCGCTCGGCCACCCTACCTGTATGCTCTCTCCGTCATGGCAGACGAGGGTAGGCTCGACATGTATCGCCTCGCTCGGCCACCCTACCTGTATGCTCTCTCCGTCATGGCAGACGAGGGTAGGCTCGACATGTATCGCCTCGCTCGGCCACCCTACCTGTATGCTCTCTCCGTCATGGCAGACGAGGGTAGGCTCGACATGTATCGCCTCGCTCGGCCACCCTACCTGTATGCTCTCTCCGTCATGGCAGACGAGGGTAGGCTCGACATGTATCGCCTCGCTCGGCCACCCTACCTGTATGCTCTCTCCGTCATGGCAGACGAGGGTAGGCTCGACATGTATCGCCTCGCTCGGCCACCCTACCTGTATGCTCTCTCCGTCATGGCAGACGAGGGTAGGCTCGACATGTATCGCCTCGCTCGGCCACCCTACCTGTATGCTCTCTCCGTCATGGCAGACGAGGGTAGGCTCGACATGTATCGCCTCGCTCGGCCACCCTACCTGTATGCTCTCTCCGTCATGGCAGACGAGGGTAGGCTCGACATGTATCGCCTCGCTCGGCCACCCTACCTGTATGCTCTCTCCGTCATGGCAGACGAGGGTAGGCTCGACATGTATCGCCTCGCTCGGCCACCCTACCTGTATGCTCTCTCCGTCATGGCAGACGAGGGTAGGCTCGACATGTATCGCCTCGCTCGGCCACCCTACCTGTATGCTCTCTCCGTCATGGCAGACGAGGGTAGGCTCGACATGTATCGCCTCGCTCGGCCACCCTACCTGTATGCTCTCTCCGTCATGGCAGACGAGGGTAGGCTCGACATGTATCGCCTCGCTCGGCCACCCTACCTGTATGCTCTCTCCGTCATGGCAGACGAGGGTAGGCTCGACATGTATCGCCTCGCTCGGCCACCCTACCTGTATGCTCTCTCCGTCATGGCAGACGAGGGTAGGCTCGACATGTATCGCCTCGCTCGGCCACCCTACCTGTATGCTCTCTCCGTCATGGCAGACGAGGGTAGGCTCGACCCGGTGGAAGTGCTCCCCCTCCCGCCAGCCCTTCAGCTCCAGCACGGAGCGCGCCTCGTCGCCGCCACCTACGCACAGGGCTGCAATCAATAGTTGGTGTTATGGGCAACATAAAACAAAACAAAAGAAGCTGGTTGTTGAAAAAAATGATAAAGATGGGTTTGATAATAATTTTGGTGAAGAAAAAAATAACGATAAAACTCGGAAATTCAATAAAAACAGAATGTTGGATAAATGTTGCTTGTTAAGCAATGGAGCTATAAATGTGTCCTGTAATGATACAAATGATGATCAAAATCCATGGCAATAGAGGTCGCCTTTGTCATTAAAAAAATTGTATCTGTTAGTAGAAGAAGTCCTCAAATTCCTCGATAATAATTTTGAAATACAGCGCTACTTTTTACCACTGGATGTCCGGAATAATAATGTCTGGATAATTTCTGACTAACGGTAGTCAGAAATTATTCCACAAGCCAGGTGGATGTCTATAGTGTATGGCAATAGCGTCATAGCATTATCAAGGAAATACTTTCGTTGTATATACAGGGGCCAAAAGAAGTCTCCGATGTTGTAAGGCTCTCTTTTTTTTTCTAAATGAAAAACTTCGATTCTGTTTTTTGATTATGTTTATTTGAACCTTTAGAATTTTATTGGTCAAGTCGAGAAGATTATATCGGCCAAATGGGCGCCGTCACAATTGATTGCCATACCGGCTCGTTTTATGGCATTTTTTCATCACTTCGGCGAGAACTTCGGGCGACAGATTCTCGCACTCGTGTCGAATGTTGTCCTTGAGGGCTTCCAGAGTCTCGGGCTTGTTCACGTAAACACAAGACTTCAAAAAACCCCACAAAAAAAGTCTGGAACGCTTAAATCGGGCGATCTTGCGGGCCAGTGCAAATCGCCAAAACGAGAGATGAGGCGACCCAGAAACTCGTGGCTCGCGCAGTGTGTGCCGTTGCTCTGTCCTGTTGGAACCATATGTCCCTCAGTCCTAATTCGTCCGATTGCGGCAGAAAAGACTCGGTCAACAAGGCCCTATGGCGACAGCTCGACATCCTCGGCAACAGCGGCGATATTCTCGGCAGAACGGGTGCTCTGGGGCCGGCCACTCTTGGCAACGTCTCGTGTGGTCCCATACTCTTCAAGGCTGGTGGCCAAACGGCGCAGTGTTTGCGCAGTCGGTGTCGGACGGCTGGGGAATCGGCGACGGAATTCGCGCTGCGCCAACACCACAGACGAATTGTTACGCAAAAAAATAGACACGATTATTCCGCGTTCTTGGGGAGTGTATCGCTCCATGGCTTGTTCACTTGTATTTTGCATCTGTCTGGTCCACAAATGTCAAAACAGATTTGACATTGGCGGCCATTTGCAAAAATGAGAGCATCTTCCAATAGGGTGATTTCTTTTGGCCCACCCTGTGCATTGTACGACTAAGGAGTGGAATTCCCTGCCGCAGGCTGTGTTTCCTGATGGATACAACCGGGGCGGCTTTATGTCAAAAGTGAGTAGGTTACTTCTAGGCAAGCGCGCGCAATCGTTGACCACATCATCGCTTATCGACAGGTGATAAAGTGGTCAAACCAAACAGGTGACAGGTTTAATCAATAATAATGAACTATCTGATATTCTAAAGCTGTAGAGTTTGTTTGGTTGAACGCGCTAACCTCAGGAACTACTGGTTCGAATTAAAAAAAAAATATTTTAGTGTTGGATAGCCCATTTATCGAGGTAGGCTATAGGCTATCGCGCTACGACCAATAGGAGCGCAGCATTAAAGAAAAGCGACGCAGACGAATTTGCGCGGGTCACCTAGTCAATAATAAAGAATACACTTCCCCAAATTGGGATCCACAGCCACCATGAACTGGTCCATCATCTTTTCCGCTCAAGAGCAAGTTGCTTCGGAACCTGAGAGTAGTTCATACCTGAGGAGTCAGCAGGTGGATGGCTGAGCTCATGCTCGGTGCGATACACCGTGAAGGCGATGTCGTGGCGCAGTACATCGAAGTCCCAAGTCAGCACGCTCTGAGGGTCGCGGTTCACTACTATTACTTCGTGGACCTGTGGGAGATTTATATATGTATTTGAGGTCTTGTGATAAATCACCACATATAATAAAACAAAGTCCGCCGCCGCGTCTGTCTGTCTGTTCGCGATAAACTCTAAAACTGCTGCACCGATTCTCATGCTGTTTTCACCAATGGATAGAGTGGTTCTCGAGGAAGGTTACATAATTTGTCTCGAAAAAAAAAAATTAGGGATCAGAAAATTGCAGCGCGGACGAAGTCGCAGCAGATAAATTGTTTTAATGAATCAAGACTTGCAAATTCTGTCTTTGGAATGCCCCAGCCGGAATCATGAAGTTTTATAAGAGGGCCAATGGGGTATTTTACTAAAAAAATCAAATTAGTCCGTCTTATAGATTTTCTAAAAATATTCGACACGTGTTTTTTCTTTTTTCACGTAAACAAATAATAAAGAGGATACAGCGAGATGAAGAAACACATGACGTCATTTCGCTTGGTAAATTTGGTTCATTTTTACCAAGCGAAATGACGTCACGCGTGTCTTCAACTCGCTGTATCTCCTTTATTTTTAGTTTACGTGAAAAAATAAAAAATACGTGTCGAATATTTTTAGAAAATCTATCAGACGGACTAATTTGATTTTTTTAGTAAAATAACCTATTCTTTATAACTTTGAAACAACGTTCGCATTCGCAATCTGTTAAAAAAGCCTCATTTTTCATACATTAAAACATAGTAAAATTGGCTCTTAGATTGTTTGCTATTAAAACCTCTGAAACATGTACTATTTCAGATGTTTAACATATCTCTGTTTTAATAAGTTCAAATAGCAGCCCGTTACAAGGTCTGCATCGGTTACGATCATCTCGTCTCATTCTCATCATCTCTTGTACAACTCAACTACACCTACGATGTCACTTCTATAGCCAACATAACCATTTTTCACCCACTTAGAAATAAAACGTCGTTGCATATCATGAGTACTTGTCATGTAACTTTTATGTCACTCCCATAAGGTTTAAATTGCAACTACTGACACGTTATCCTAATAATTTATAAAACAAAATCCAACATACCTGTCCCTTCCCCAGGCTCACAGATCTGTAGATGCTGTCCTCGCTGAGAGGGTCACCCTCCCGCTCGGTGAAGGCTCCGCTCACGTACAGACTCTTGGGCACCAGCCCGCCCTCGTGCACGAAGCTCTGCGGGCACGGGACGGGGTCAGAGGGTGACAGGTAGATAGGGGCACATGTATGTGAGTGTAGCGGTGGTCGCTAAGTGATTCGTGTGTTATGAAGTGGCGTTAAGTAGTGTTTTGAAGATGGGGTTAGAAGGAGTGGTTCATCAATGGGTTCAGCTAATAAAGTTGACTTATAGAATGCAATAGAATATTTTTAATGTGAAAAATCTAGTGGTGCGCCTTGGCAGTAAAACCAATTCGTATGCCGTGACGGAAGACGGAAATGACGTTGTCATGTCGTGATGCCCCCACTACGCCGCCTGTTACGGGCGGCGAACTTTGGAACTAATTTAAGATTTATTTTAATTATTAATTTTAATATTAGCACACAGTGTTTTACATCTGCCGGGCGTCCCGCGACGGCTTATTTTTTTCAAGAATAAAAAATTTAAACTAACTTTACTGATATTTTCAGCTGAAGATTTTATCTGATAGAGTTTGACTGTGATTATAAATAGATCTCCCATTTGTTTTTAGTGAGAATGTTGCAGAACTTTAAAATTGGACATTAAAGCGTTTTATTATCACAAAACTCTGCAAAAAGCTAGCAAATTCTCCATTTTATAGTTTTACATCTAAACACACTTTTGATAAAAGTGAAAATCCTCAATATCTTTGGTATTTATAGGGGTACAGTTCATTTGTTTCAGATGAGTGTATTTAAGACTTTTTAGAATTGAATGATAACAGAGAGTGAGTTGAAGACCTACGAAGACACTGGCATGATAGTGGTGTTGAGTGATGTAGTCGTACAGTGCTGGTGAAGATACACAGAGAATCTCGTAGCACAAGTGTTGTCCGATGACTCAGATACTGACTAGCACCTTGGCAATACACTGACAGATAGGCAGGCAGACCTCGGTATCCGCGATTGTCAAACTAGGTCAGTTTGGGTAGCTTGGTTTGAGGCCGTTCAAATATTACGTAGAATAGAATACTCTTTATTATGTACACCATATAAGTTACAGAAAAGATAGATGAAGAAAACATTACATAGGGTGACACAATGGGCGGCCTTATCGCTAAAAGCGATCTTTTCAAGACAACCTTTGGATGGATTTTAACGATAACAGAAATACAGTACTGCAGGTAGTCTTAGGTGTACGAATTATATAAATAAATACATAATAGATAAATATATACAATTATAATTATGTTACAAATAAATAAAAATCATAGGAATCGAGTGATAACGATCAAACAGAAAGGTAGTGATTTTCGACCATTGTTTTGAAAATGGACAAAGATTGAGCACGTCTTACTGATACGGGCAAAGCACTCCATAACCGCACCTCTTGAACCGTAAAAGATTTGTCGTAGAAGCTGAACACGTAAGCAGAATTTTAGTCATTTTTAACCCCCTCCTCCCCTTGTCAAAGCTCTTACCCCTCCCTTCTATGCTTACGTAAGCATTGGTACAGTTTATACTCGCGCGAGACCTATTTCCCCCACTTCTGTTATGTCTTACTAAACGTCGCGTGACAATAAAAACAACTAACTAGCCATAATTATGTCAAATTAAAATCTACTAAGATTTGCAAACAAAAAAGGAATTAAATATTGTTGACGTAATCACCATTTAACCCCCCCCCCCCCCCGACCCCCATGTTATGTATCAAAAATAAGCATAGTAGAGATACCCACCCCCTATTGGTGCTGACGTAATACTTGAACGACCCCTTTTAATTAATCTATACTAATATACAAAGCTGAAGAGTTTGTTTGTTTGCTTGCTTGAACGCGCTAATCTCAGGAATTTGAAAAATTATTTCAGTGTCAGATAGCCCATTTATCGAGGAAGGCCTATTGGTGACCAATAGGAGCGGAGCAAACGAAGTTTCGCGCGTCGACTAGTTTTAAAATAAGAAGCGGTTCCTATTTTTACATCTACTACGTCGTTACGATACAAAATTCAGAATGTGGTCATCAAATTCTTCTTCAGGTCTTCAAATTAGCAAAAATACTGAGAAATAGTTCTAATGAAATTTTTGATATTTTTTGAGGAATTAATGATTCGGAAAACTGACGGAAAAGAGAAAATCAAGTAATTCAAAATACCCATAGAAGGAATTCCTAAACCTGTTGTAAACCTCTCATTTATTCTTGAGAATGAAGTTGAGCTTATTTCCTAACTGTGAACTGATGAGATAGCCTATATTAAGTAGCAGAAACTATTAGTTAGTAGTTCTAATTTCTAGTGCACGGATACCGGAGGCCCGCTGCGATACTTATCGCGTACGGAGTTGAAATACTGGTGCGGCACGTTTAGCGACGCGTTTACTATGTCCGACTGCAGCGCCCGGAATAAAACAATCATGTATTAAAATAGAGCAAGAAGAAATACTGTCTGTGTTCTGATGGACACAAGACCCAGAGTCGTCTGAGGCTATTTCGCAGTTGGGCCACTTTTATGTCATGTCAGTCAAAATAGGATTAGAGTAGAGGACTATCTGAAGTGATATAGAGCTCAGCGGGTCTAAAAGGCCACTTTAGCAAAATCATATTAGAATCATAATATTAAAAACACAACATCTCATCTGCCTAGCCTTTTCCCAACTATATTGGGGTCGGCTTCCAGTTAAACCGGATTTAGCTGAATACCAGTATTTTACGAGGAGCGGCTGCCTACCAGACCTCCACAACCCAGTAACTGGGTAACACGGTACTTCATGGCAAGACTGGAGTCAGATTTACTGGCTTCTGACTAACCGTAACGACTGCCAAAGATCTACAAATGACAGCCGGGACCAACGGCTTAACGAGCTTTCCGAGGCGCGGAGGAAACTGGCTATGTTAAGATGGTCACCCATCCACAGACCAACCTTGGCAAGCGTTGCTTAACATTGAAGATCGACCCGTGCGGCTGTTATTATCTAGCCACGAGCTCCTTAAAAACACAACAATCTGTCAAATTTCATTTTCATCTTTATTACTAACGCATTAGGTTCAAGGGTGATTGGGAAAATTTGGCAGTGACGGGAAGCGTGATGTGCTTTCTGATTCTGCTAAAGTGCCCTTTTTAGACCCGCTGGTTTTACCAAAGTGTATGAGGTGTTGACACGTTCTCTTCTTCAAAGTAAAAGGTAAAAAGAGACTCTCAAAGGCGAATACCCTTTCAAAGCCAAATATCCTTTTGGACAACTTTGAGCTGGTATATCTCGAATAAAGTTTATAATAGAATATTACAGGGATGACCCTTGTTCATGAGTGGAAGGAAGATATCTTTTAAGACCATTCCGAGGTGCTTCAGAAAGTATTGCATCCTGTGTGTAAGCTCACCTTGCAGGGTCCCCCAAGGAAGTCCGGTATGAGCTCCTTGGGTATGTAGTCGAGCAGTCCGCCTGGCTGCAGGTAGTCCTTACCGCCGTAGAACAAGAACTTGCTGCGGGTGTTCTCGTCTGGAATGAATAAATGGTTATTAAGAAATCTGCAGAAACTATATGTGGCACAGGAGTGTTATTGTCAAGAATATTTTACTTATAAATTTCGAATTTGCAACGCTATATGACACAATCTACTTCAGAATCGGAGCTACTGTGATAAGTCCTATATTGCGAAAAGTCCCACTTAGTGAAAAAGTCCTATACTGTGAAAAAGTCCTATACTGTGAAAAGGTCCTATACTGTGAAAAAGTCCTTTACTGTTAAAAAGTCCTATACTGTGAAAAAGTCCTATAATGTGACAAAGTCTTATACTGTGAAAAAGTCTTATACTGTGAAAAAGTCCTATACTGTGAAAATGTCCCACTTTGTGAAAAATACCCATATTGTAAAAAAAAAACCACTTTGTGAAGAAGTCCTACTTTGTGAAAAAGTTCTATACTGTGAAAAAGTCCTATACTGTGAAAAAGTCCTATAATGTAAAAAGTCTTATACTGTGAAAAAGTCCTATACTGTGAAAATTCCCACTTTGTGAAAAATACCCATATTGTGAAAAAAACCACTTTGTGAAGAAGTCCTACTTTGTGAAAAAGTTCTATACTGTGAAAAAGTCCTATACTGTGAAAAAGTCATTTAATGTGACAAAGTCTTATACTGTGAAAATGTCCCACTTTGTGAAAAATACCCATATTGTGAAAAAAACCGCTTTGTGAAGAAGTCCTACTTTATGAAAAAGTTCTATTATTGTGAAAAAGTCTTTCTACTACTCACCAATAAAAGTGCTAACAATAGTCCACAGTATCGGGAACACTCTCGGCGCTCGCACGATCAGCACCCGTCCCATAGTCTCAGGGTAGTTGGCCTCCACGATCTGAATGACAAAAAAAAAATAGTTTATTATTTTTAAACACGAGCATTTTTAACTCCTGCTAGAGCATTTTAAGTCTCCAAGCATTGCCCCCTCCATTGCCCTTGAGTGAAAGGGCAATGGAGGGGGCAATGCTTGGAGTTTCCATGCGTGATCGAATCAGGAATGATGATATCCGCAAGAGAACCAAGGTTACCGGCATAGCCCGAAGGATCGCCAAACTGAAGTGGCAGTGGGCAGGGCACATTGCTTGCAGAACAGATGGTCGATGGGGCCGAAAAGTTTTAAGTGGTGACCGTGTACCGGAAGACGTAACGTTGGAAGGCCTCCCACAAGGTGGACTGATGACCTGGTGAAGATCCCGGGTAGCCGATGGGTGCGAGACGCGCAGAACCGGTCGTTGTGGCGACGCTTGGGGGAAGCCTATGTCCAGCAGTGGACATCTTTCGGCTCATGTGATGATGATGATCCCCGAAAGTGCATAAATAGGAATGGAAACTGATATTAGTTGCCTGTATATACTGTGAGTCCTTCCAGGTCCACCAGCAGGCACCACGAGTGCAGGCGTGTTCTATACAGTTGTCAGTGTATACAGTGTTAGTTACCTGTATGATGCGCAGGAGCGCGCGCACGCCGGGGCGCCACAGGTGCCGCATGTTGAGTCCGTCCAGGTCCACCAGCAGGCACCACGAGTGCAGGCGTGTTCTATACAGTTGTCAGTGTATACAGTATTAGTTACCTGTATGATGCGCAGGAGCGCGCGCACGCCGGGGCGCCACAGGTGCCGCATGTTGAGTCCGTCCAGGTCCACCAGCAGGCACCACGAGTGCAGGCGTGTTCTATACAGTTGTCAGTGTATACAGTGTTAGTTACCTGTATGATGCGCAGGAGCGCGCGCACGCCGGGGCGCCACAGGTGCCGCATGTTGAGTCCGTCCAGGTCCACCAGCAGGCACCACGAGTGCAGGCGTGTTCTATACAGTTGTCAGTGTATACAGTATTAGTTACCTGTATGATGCGCAGGAGCGCGCGCACGCCGGGGCGCCACAGGTGCCGCATGTTGAGTCCGTCCAGGTCCACCAGCAGGCACCACGAGTGCAGGCGTGTTCTATACAGTTGTCAGTGTATACAGTATTAGTTACCTGTATGATGCGCAGGAGCGCGCGCACGCCGGGGCGCCACAGGTGCCGCATGTTGAGTCCGTCCAGGTCCACCAGCAGGCACCACGAGTGCAGGCGTGTTCTATACAGTTGTCAGTGTATACAGTATTAGTTACCTGTATGATGCGCAGGAGCGCGCGCACGCCGGGGCGCCACAGGTGCCGCATGTTGAGTCCGTCCAGGTCCACCAGCAGGCACCACGAGTGCAGGCGTGTTCTATACAGTTGTCAGTGTATACAGTATTAGTTACCTGTATGATGCGCAGGAGCGCGCGCACGCCGGGGCGCCACAGGTGCCGCATGTTGAGTCCGTCCAGGTCCACCAGCAGGCACCACGAGTGCACCGCGTGCTCGGACGTGTTGGTGGCCTCCTCCAGAAGTCTTAGACCTTCCTCGCATACGTGAAGTGTCTGGAAAGAGGAACAAGAAAGATAGGCAAACTTAAAAGTATTTGTAACTGACTAAGATACTGAGAGACACAAAAACTACGTATGGAAACATGAAGTTTAAAAGCATTTCAATGTCGGGGCTTTCTGCCCGATTAGTAAAAAATTGAAGGAACGGAGCTTATCTTGCGATGGGGAAATAATTTACGAGCTATTTCCAGTACGATAAAATCTTTAGCACCAGTAAAACTACACCTTTTACTCAGTTACAACGACAATGACCTTGCTTCTACTTCATATGATTACATAGTAACTGAAGATAACCTGTGAAAAAAGAAACGTACTTACCAACTTCAAGAGGCCATCTTCTCCGATGGACTTGAGCAGTCCCTTCACATCCATTTGACCCAGTCGCAGAATGTACAGCGGACGTCCATCTGAAATATCAATAAATAGTTTGATACTTTCTCTATGTGGATTTGTCCCAGTTTGAACTTCTACAGGCTAATGATCTTAAAATGGCTAACACTCTGAGAACTAGAAGTGTTATACTGGGTCCATCCTTATTTCTGCTGTATATTTACAATTTTTCTAAAAGGGTGTCATGTGATGTAATTTTCTCTGCAGATGATACCTCTCTTATCGGGGGGGTCTGTATGTATGCTTTTACGGTTGCACAACGACACGCTTTGCTTTGCTTTGCTTGGTAGTATAGATGCAGGCCTACCTTGCTGTCTCCTTCAGAGGCGGGAAGGTGGCGTGGTCTTGAGGGGGAGCGCAACGGTCGTGTAGATCCTCAAGGCAAGTCCGGTGGATATACCTTCTCGAGGTTGCCACCCCGTTTTTGGTCTAGTTCCTTACGAAATAGACGTAACTGAAACCACCGGGCGACCCGCAGAGTGGAGGGCTTTCCACTCAGTCCCATCCCATATCCCACTAAACCCCTTTTCCCCTCTATAACCCCTCCCAACTCCCCTCCTAACTGTGACCCTTCTGTGACGAAGTGGTTGCGGGCTCGGCCGTCACTAAACTCAGCTGACGGCGGGTAGGAGAATTTTGTCACCTGCGCTAGGACCTGCGCAGTCGAGCGCCGTAAGCGGGGATGAAGGAGTCCTGGGGGGTTGAGCCGATCGGCACTGGCGGTAATGTGTCCGTGAGGCAACACGCCCCCTTTGGTCTGGATTTCAAGCAAAACGGTGGCCCTATCTTCTAGCCAAGGGTAGGGAAATGGCCAAAGTGTCCCGTCAGAGGGCCACAGGCGAGGTGCGTGGGGTCCGCTAAGGTCGTCCTTGGGCGGCCGAAGCGGTAGGTAAAGGCCATGCTGACGGTGTAAGTGAGGGTTGATTAGTTGCCAACCCGATCGAGCACCCGATGTCGCGCTGTAAACCAGCCTTGCGCACCTATATCTTCCTGGTAGTCCTAACGTTCGCACTCACAGTAGTGCGACGTTCCCAGGTGCGGGCTCCATGGTGGGTGGGAGCCAGGAAGATGAAGTTAAACAAATTTTTAGTATGGACGTATTGAAGCCAACTGAAAATACCGCAGGAGTGGAGTCGGCGAAAGCTGGCAAAGCTCCTAAGCAAGGTACCTCTGGTGCCTTGCTCGCCCCTGGATGCCCTGCGGCTCACGCCGTGGGCGCCAGCGCGGGCGCTGGTCCGGCTGTGGCGAAAACCGCAGCTAAGACCAAAAAGTCCCACTCCAAACAAAGGAGAACGGCGCTGCATGGGACCAGTACCGATCCTTTAAACACAAAGGCGAAAACGGAGACGGCTAACACCTCTGCCGGAAGTAGCCTTCCCAAACACCCTCCCGCTCCTCCTGTGGCTCCTCAAGCCGCTTCCCAAGTCGCGGCCGCCTCCGGTCACACGGAGGCGATCAGCAACACCGAGGACGTTTTTACCAGCGCCTGGCAGGTGCCTACTCGTAAGGGTAAAGGTAAAGGCAAGGGCAAGGGTAAAAAATCTATTCCACAAGCCCATTGCTCTTGTTCGGGCCCCTCGGGTCCTACAGCTCCTACTAGCCAGGGTAAGAGGAGGGAAAGACTGACGCGCAAGGAGCGGCGTCACGAACGCAGGCGGGGACGCAAAGCCCCCCAAAACAAGCAGGTTGCTGCCACCAGCTCGGTTAAACCGACCAAGCAAGGTAAGCTGAACTTCTCTGAGGGGAAGCGGTCGCAGGCTGAGGCCGGCACTAGCCGACCAACGCCTAGCACACTGCAATCTAAATCCGCAGGAGGTCCGGCCGAGGAGGCAACCACAACGCAGCGATCCGATGGAAGTGACCAGGCTGCGGTCAAGCGGGCTCTCAACGAGACGATTTCGCCCCGTGGAGAGCACAAGCGGCCGCGGCTTGACCAATCCCAGAGGATCGCTAACAGAAGCTACGCCCAAGCTGCCAGTGCGTCCCTAAACGTCGCAATAACCTGCGACCGGAGGGGCATCATAAGCCAGGGAGTATCGGACCAGGTCTTGGCTGCTATCCACAAGCGGATCATCAGTGAGGCCTGCTCTGCTATGCAGGATACACCGGGACCAACCTTCAACGCGAAGCCGCTGTTCACCGGTGGAGTCCTCAAGCTGTGGTGCGGTAACAACTTCACCTTAGCCTGGCTGAAAAAAACAGTCTCCAGCCTGGCTCTCCCGGCTGGCACCTCGCTAGTCGTCAAGAGCCAGGCGGAGATCCAGAAGCGGGTGCGCTGCGGCATCGCCATCCCCGACGACCAGGGAGTCTACGAGGACTCGACCTTTATTGGACGAGCCCTCTGGTACCAGAATCGCTGGATCGACGTAAGGAGGTGGGTAGTGCTGCACGCCGAGAAGCAGAAGGCTTGCTGGTTCGTGGTGCTGGGTATCCCCGAGGACCAGGTTCCGACCCTGATGAGCGCCGAGCGCCGTCTCTCAATTGGTTTGGGAGCGGTGTACGTCAAGTTCCAGGGTCCGAACGGCAGGTTCGTCGACGTCCCTCGGGGTTGGGACCCGATCACGAAACAGCCGCTGGAAGACGCAGAGGACACCGATTCTCCGCCAAACAACCCGGAAGCAACTGCGGCCGAACCTGCTGTAGCAGCAGACTCAGCCGACCCTGCCGCCACCGTGGGTGCCGTCCCTTCGTCGGGGGGGGAGCCGGACGACGTAATGTTGTCCCCGGCTTCAGACCCGGGAGGGGACGGGTTCGACGAGGGCGACCTGTTTGCCGGGCTGCGACTTGAGGGCGACGAGGAGGGTCTTGCCGGTGATGGCGTCCCTTTTGTCGGCCTGTAAAGTCGTGCAGGCTAACCTCCACCACAGCCAGACCGCGACGGCTCAACTCCGCAAGTGGCTGGAGGTTCAACACACGGCCATTGCTCTGATCCAAGAGCCGTGGATTAGGGGTGGCCACATACGAGGACTCTCCAATCTTGGTGGTAAGCTCCTTGTTACTGCGGACCATGATCACCCTAGATCGTGCATCTATGTCACAGGTAACCTTAAAACACAGCTATTAAACGACTTCTGTTGCAGAGATGTCTCTGCTGCTAGGCTGAACATACAGCGGGGAGCCACTAAGTTGGCTATCGTCTTCGCCTCGGTATATATGCCTGAGGCGGAGGAACCGCCCCCACACGACCTGGTCCGCCTCATCACGCACTGTGAAAACAGCAGGGATGAGATTGTCATTGGGACCGACGCAAACGCACACCATCCACTGTGGGGGATGGAGACGCAAAACGCAAGGGGTAAGACATTAGTTGATTATCTGTTCACTGCTAACCTATCCCTACTAAACACGGGTTCGGAACCAACCTTCGTGACCAGACGCAGTCGTACTATCATAGACCTGACTCTGGCTACGGAGGGAGCAGCGGAACTAATCACTGGGTGGCAAGTCTCGAATGAGGCTTCCTGCTCAGACCACAGGTGGATCCGCTTCGACATCCAGGTCTGTATACCACCCAAACAACCTACGCGTAATCCTCGCAACACGGATGTGTCGGTGTACACACGCAACCTTACCTCAAGGCTTGTACCATCATGCGATTCGGAGTTGCTTGCGGACACGGCACAGATCGATGCGCAAGTAACACTACTCACCGAATCGCTGATAAACAGCTACCGAATCGCCTGCCCAGAAACGATTCCGCGCGACACACCGGGTAAACAACCTTGGTGGGGTGCAGACCTGGAGCGCAAACGCGGTAAGGTAAGAAAGGCTCTTAACAGAGCCATGAACACATGTAGTGATGAGGACTGGGACGCTTATTACGCGGCCAAATCGAGCTACAAGAGATGCATCAGATTCAGAAGAACTACAGGGTGGCGTAAATTCTGTGGTAACATTGAATCATGCCAACAAGCAAACAGGGTAAGGAAAATACTGGCGCAACAGAACAAACCTGAGATCGCCACACTCCGGAAACCCGATAACACGTTGACCACGACACCTGAAGAAGCGCAACGTCTCCTAGTAGAAACTCACTTCCCAGGCAGCGTATTCGCGCAGGTAAATGAATGGCTTGACGTTATCCAAACACCATCAGATGATGACTGGCTTTATGCAGAAAAGATGATTACGCTGGAAAAACTTCAGTGGGCCATCAAAAGCTTCCAACCTTTCAAGGCACCAGGTCCCGACGGCGTGTTTCCTGCCTTACTACAGTGGGGAGGTACCGCTGTTGCAACAAAACTGGTGCTCTTAATGCGAGCGTGCCTGGCCTTTAGATACGTTCCTAAAGGATGGAGGGAAGTGAAAGTCATATTCATTCCGAAGCCAGGTAAAAGTGACTACACAAACGCTAAATCCTATCGACCTATTAGTCTGACCTCGTTTTTACTAAAGACAATGGAAAGACTGGGTGAAAGGGAACTACGTGATGGCGTTTTAAAAACAATACCACTGCATGGTAACCAACACGCATACAGCTCGGGTAAGTCGACAGAGTCCGCTCTTCATCTGGTGGTGAACCAGATTGAGGAAGCGATTCACCAGAAAGGGTCCTGCCTGGGCACATTCATAGACATCGAAGGAGCCTTCGACAAGACAAACTTTTCCAGCATTAGTGCCGCTCTCTCCAAACACGGCGTGGAACAGGTACTAAATGACTGGATAACTAATATGTTAAGCAAACGAGTGGTTCGCCTTGAGGAAGAGCAGCAGTTGGCTCTGATAGCCAGAGGCTGCCCGCAGGGGGGTGTACTCTCCCCTCTTCTGTGGAATCTGGTAATTGATGACCTGATCACCAAACTCAACGCACATCGTTACTACACAATAGGTTATGCTGACGACCTCGCAATCCTAGTGTCAGGGAAAGTGACTGGAACGATCTGCAACCTTACTCAACAAGCACTACGCATCGTGGAAAGATGGTGCGACGAATATGATCTGTCGGTAAACCCCACGAAAACTGAATTAGTCATGTTCACTCAAAAGCGAGCACTAGGCCACTACCGGCTACCTATGCTCTTCAATACAGAGCTCCAGCTGTCTAACGAGGTAAAGTATCTAGGCGTCATCCTAGACAGTAAGTTAAGCTGGAGTAATCACCTAGACTACAAACTAAACAGGGCCTGCATTACCTTCTGGCAATGCAGGAAAATGATAGGGAAGAAGTGGGGCCTATCTCCCAAAATAATACTATGGCTGTACAGCGCAGTAATTCGGCCCATGGTAACCTACGGGGCCGTGGTGTGGTGGCCACGCTCAAAGCTAGCTACAGCCGTAAACAAGTTACAACACATGCAAAGGCTGGCCTGCATGGCAACGACGGGCTGCATGAGGACTACTCCAACTGCGGCGCTGGAAGCCATGCTGGGGCTCCCTCCGCTACACTTGTTTATACAACAGGAAGCGACGATGGCAGCAGTACGCCTTAAAACATTAGGTCTCTGGAGTAAGAGAGACACACGACACACCGCTCTGCTCGAGGAGCTCAACAATGAACTCCCCATAACAAAGGCAATCAATGACCGGGTGCCCAAGCAATTTATCTTCGATAAAAAATACAAAATCCAATTGCATGAGGATCATCGGTGCGAGGGGCTCTGCCCCGCCGAGCTGCGGATCTTCACAGATGGATCAAAAACAGGTACAGGTACTGGTGCGGGAATCTTCTCAGAGGATCTCAATATCCACATAGCCACACCATTGGGGGTCCACAACACAGTGTTCCAGGCTGAATGCATGGGCATTTCTCTGGCGGCATCAGCCATCCTAACCAGGGAAGTTAAGGACCACTCAATACGCATACTCTCGGACAGCATGGCTGTCCTGCAAGCTCTGAACAGCCACACAGTGAGCTCTGGGTTGATTCTCGAGTGTCACCAACGTCTAAACCAGGTTGGTAGACACAACAAAGTAACCATTCAAGGGACACAGTGAATCTCGAGGCAACGACGCTGCGGATGAACTCGCCCGAAGGGGGTCTAGTTTGTCAGCAATGGGACCTGAGCCCATCGTGCCGCTGCCTTTCGGGTACTTACGCAATCTGGTAAGGAAACGCACCGGAGATAAACATCACAAGCTATGGGCTGACCATAGTGAGTGTAGGCAGGCCAAGGAGGCACTTCCCTCTATAAATGGCCGTTTCACAAAACAAGCCCTAAGACTGACTAAACAACAGTTGCGTTCAGTCACAGCCGTAACAACTGGCCATGGGTCTTTTAATAAACACCTCTATGCTATAGGAGTCACTGACAGCCCGCTATGCAGAGCCTGCATGGAGGAGAATGAGACAGCAGCACACCTGCTTCTAAGCTGCCCGGTGGTTGCGGATTACAGGGCAAAGTACTTCGGAAACCCAGGTACCCTCTGCGAGATAGTTAGTAACACCAAGGCGTTGCTGGCCTTCCTTGGGGAGCTGGGGTGGATCGAATGACGCATTTGTCCCACCTACACGCAAAATACGCGCTTAGTCGTGGAGTTGCGGAAACCAGCCCGATTTACATACATACATACATACATACATACCTCTCTTATCTTTAATCTATTTTTTTTAACGTAGGTAAATAGGAAAAGGCAAGATTTTAAACGTAAACAGCGCTCTCTCCATGGTTACGAATTGGTGTACAAGAAATAACCTAGTTCTCACCCTTGTCATGATGATGCCAGCCTCCAGGGAAGTACTGCTTTACGACGTCGGGGGTCTCGTACTCTGACAGGATCCGGTCCACCTGGTGCTTTTTGCGCCACAGGAGGGACTGGGAGAGCATCTCTCGAGCTTTCTCTACATTGAAGTCTCGGGCGCGGAGGAATCGCAGGAGGGTTGTATCGCTTGGCACCTGAGGGTCAAAAGGAGGGGTGGTTAGAAGACCTGAAACAGCTAGATATTGGAAATAGTGTGACGAAAAATGTTTTAAGCAGTCAATACAAGTAACTTTTTTTGGTTTGTATGTCTACAAGTGAATCGAGTTCTTTTGCCGGTTCAATAGGCACGAAAAATTTAAACCTAGCACCCAATATCTAACTTTTGATAAGCCAGGGGTTTATCAAAAGTTAGATGTAAGCGTGTGGTCTGTGTGTAATATTTATGCAACCTAGTTGCTTTGAACTAAGTGAAACTTCACGATTGTCGTACGGAAACAAAAGAATATCAGATGGATTGACCACAATATTCCGTAATGTAAGCCTCATGCGATCATCAGTAGCAACTGCGTCTGCGTCCTATCAGTTTCAAACCAAGATATTGAAGCCTATCATGAGCTATGATCATGCTCACCTAGCAATATGTAAATAAAGGCCATCGATACGACGATCCAAAAAGAGGATGTAAGTCAAAGAGAATGTAAAAGATTATAAATCTATAAATTCTTTGTTTGTTTGTAGGAGGTAATTTCTGGTATCACTGATGCAATTTTAAAAATAACTTTACTAGTAGAAAGCTTAGTATCGTAGGCTTCTTTCAGTTTCGGAAAAATCTCATTTCCTGAGAGATAGACAACGGAAGGGAAGCCGCGGGTAAAAACAAGTTCCTTTTTTAGAAGAAACAGTATAAAGACAAGACACATGTGTTCCTCAGTCTTGGCAGTATTCCTACTCTCAGCTTTATTTCCCTTCCACAGCGGAATAGCTCGAGTTTACAATTTATTGCCTACGTGTGGAATGCCCGAAATTCCCCGTTTGTTTCAAAGCGACTATAAATTTTGACTTTGAGCACATGTTTTTAATATGTTTGAGGCATGGGACATAGTACGCTGGAATTTAATTTTGGTCTAGTATTCCGTTTGCAATATGCTTGTTATTTTTTATTGAAGTCGGAAAAGGAATTTATAATAACGCGCAGTTTGATACTTTTTTTTATAATTTTGGCACGAGCGAACGTGTCTGGCCATATTACGCAGAATGTACTTAAGTATATTATGGATTGAAAGCTCTTTATAATATACTAGTTGACGCGCGCAACTTCGTCTGGATCACAATTGTCATTTCTGCTCCGCTCCTATTGGTCTTAGCGTGATGATATATCCATATCATCACGCTAAGCCCAATAGCCTATAGCCTTCCTCGATAAATGGGCTATCTAACACTGAAAGAATTTTTCAAATCGGACCAGTAGTTTCTGAGATTAGCGCGTTCAAGCAAACAAACAATCAAACAAACTAGTCAGCTTTATATGTTAGTAACTATAAGATTCCTTGTGCGACATCCGGGACTGTCGCAAAATATTTATATTGATTTTGGTTCAGCAGGTACTAATACTGGTATTCAGCTAAATCCGGTTTGACTGGAAGCCGACCCAAATATAGTTGGGAAAAGGCTAGGCAGATGATGAGGTACTCCAACCTTAAGTTATTAAAAGCGCTCCTTTTGAAGGACTTACATGCACTAGCAATGCGGAAGACACTTCGCTTTTGATTTTTCCATTTTGAGCGAAGGCACTACGGGTACTGAGATGAAACCAAGCGAGTGCTTTCCCGCGTCATTCTGATCAATGAAAGCAGCTTCTGATGCCGAAGATAATAATAATAAATAAATAAATAATAAAAGAGAGGAATGTTTTTATGTGACTGTAGCACCTGATACCTGTAAATTGGCTGTCAGCCCAAGCTAGCAGATACTCAACGTTCAAAGTACGTTACTAATGCCTAATATCTGAGGTACTTTATCGGTCGTTTAACGCTATTTGTCGTAACGCCATTGGTTAATGGCGACGAAAAGCATTAGTGGTTAAAGGACAGATAATCGACCAATGAAATACCTCACAAACCCACACCCTTCAGAACTCCATACATTTTGTCACACAAAAAATAAATAATGCCTAGGACTGTGATGCCCTGTGACTCTATTAGTCAAGCCACGATGAAGATGCGTTCACAAACACAAGTGGCACACACACAAACACAGTCCATCAAGCCTTACTTCAGGTGTACTCTTAGCTTCCTTGAGCCACCGCCAGGAGTTTCTCACCTTGCCCTTCTGCAGCTCGTTGATCCACTTGCGCAGCTGCTGCAGCCGCGACTCCTGCGTGGGGGTCAGCTCACCCAGGTACCTCTTGATGTAGTCGCTGTCCAGGGTCTGGTCTGGAAGTAAAGGAGAATGTGGGTCAGATATTGTGGTAGCGTCTGGGTGAAGGAAAACTGCAGGGCCTCTTTTCTTGTGGATAAAGATCAATTAAAACCATTGAGCCGTGATTTCATGGTTACGATCCAATTATGTTTGCGGGGCAAACCTGTCAAGGAGAAACGCAAATCCGATTTAATAAACCTTAAAAGAAAACAGAATGCCCCTACTATACAAACAAACGAACAAATGAATCTCAAAGACTACCATCACAAACTACAATAGTGTTTATCTCACTTTGACAAGGATTCGTGTAGTGGTGGCGCCATCTGAGATCAGCTTTTGCTTGCCAACCCCATTTACGCGGAAATATAATATTCTGAGTAAAACTCAATCTCCAAGCTAACCTCGGAAACTCAGCCATAATATCCATGAAAGCATACAAACTCCGAACTACATAAGTTTATGAGTAGATTTCGATTGAATTTCCAGAACCAATAATTTCTCTCAAGCTCTAAGGATAATATTCCAACGATACTCAGTTTGCTGTAAAAACAATGAATATGAAATGTATACGACTATAAACATTTATGTTAAATATGTTAATGTGCCGATATTGTGTACGACGTCGTGAAATAACATTCATACTAATATTATACAGATATATATTATTAGCTTGGTTATTTTTTGTAGGTATATTTATTTCGAAACTCAATTTTATTTATTTGCTGTATACCTACCACAGTGTTTCTTATTAACGCAAAGGTTGACTGGTAGAGAATGCCTCGTTGCATTACGTCCGTCTAAGTACCACTGAAGTTTAAATAAACAAATAAATTATAAAATGCATTATTATCATTTATTTTCTTTCTATCTGTTACATTTGCACGAATACCCTTGAATATTGGTATAGGGACAGTTTGTATCTTGTAAAATGACATACTTTTTATCCCGGGAGTACGTTCCTTAGTTTATTTTCCGGGTTTTTTTATTATTATTATTTGTTATCATAAAAAGGCTCTCGTTTCATCACTATCTCACAAGATGGTAACCGAGGATGTGATCAAGGATGAAGTACTCTTGCCTAGAAGTAGCCTATTCACTCTTGACTTCAAGACTCCCAGGTTGTAGCTATCAGGGAATTCTACTCCTGGGCTACAGAACAAACACTATTGCTAAAATGTTTTGTACGTATTAGATATTTAATAGGTACATCTGTAATTTTGGCTCAATTATCTTTATATATAAAAATGAATTGCTGTTCGTTAGTCTCGCTAAAACTCGAGAACGGCGGGACCGATTTCAACAATTCTTTTTTTGTTAGTTTCGCCAGAATACAGGGAAGGTTTAAAAACAAAAAAAAATAGGTAGGGTAGGTAGGGTAGGTAGGGTAGGTAGGGTAGGTAGGGTAGGTAGGGTAGGTAGGGTAGGTAGGGTAGGTAGGGTAGGTAGGGTAGGTAGGGTAGGTAGGGTAGGTAGGGTAGGTAGGGTAGGTAGGGTAGGTAGGGTAGCCAGTTGACGGGAACGAAGCCGCGCGGGTCAGCTAGTCATCAAATAAAAAAATGTATGTCTTGTGGGTGTCGATCATAAAAGCGCGGGCCTGGCGCGGGTAGTTGTCGACTAGCTGTCAGATAGATAAGTTGTGTTTTCAAATTGTATTTTGTTTATTCCGTAGTAATGTATCTATGAATAAACGTTGTATCTACTAGTCTTCGTGAGTATAATTTACAACAAGAACCTTGGGAATACATTAAAGTTAATATTTCAGAAGTGGTAAAACCCTAGGAGAAAATCTGCTGTCTCCACCCATACCAGATTTCCGAGGTATATCTTAAACATGTCTTCCGCGGAAGCATCAGGCTATACGCCACCACCCCGGCGTCTCTCACGCAATCGCGGGCGAACTAGAGAGCGTCGCAGCAAAACTCGGCATGACCAGCCCATACGGAGACGGAGCCGGTCCATGACAAGTTTGCGTGATAAACGCCGCCGTCATGAACGACAAACTGACCGTAGCAGATCTCAAAGGCGATGCTCGTCCAGTAGCACGAATAGTGGCAGACACGCACGTAGACTACGTTCCTCTTACCAACGCCCTCGCCGCGCTGTTACCAGTACGACTGAAAGCTCTGATGATTTATACGATAATAAAAATCGACACGCAAAAAGTAGGAAACGACGGCATCGTTCCCAATCTAACACGTCATCATCTGATAATTCGCTTTCATCGACTGCATCCGAAAGATCATCGCGCCTAAAACAACGGCTAAGCAAGTACTCAAAACGTAAGAAAAGATCATATTCGACACCTCGTCGAGACATCGACGTTATAAGAGAACTATCACGTGTGTTTCGTAAGACTGATCACCACTTTGAAGGGGCGCAAAATGTAATTCCCGAATTCAACCCAGATGCTAATGAACAATCGGCTAAAAATTGGATTCGCAAGGTTAATGAAACCGCTAAAATTTATAAATGGAGTGAAAAGCAGATTACTTTCTACGCCATTCCAAAATTAGCAGGTCATGCAAAGAAATGGTACCAGGGTCTTAGTACGCTAAACTTGACCTGGCGTGAATGGCAATAGAAAATAATTAGAACCTTCCCTGATGACCGGAACTTTGCTGACCGGTTAAATGAAATGTTAGACAGAAGGAGCAGAAGAGAAGAATCCCTAGAGGATTATTACCATGATAAAGTGAGATTAGTAAAAATGTGTGGTATAAGAGGGCGTAACGCGGTTGACTGTATTGTCAATGGGATTTTTGACAATAACATACGGTTAAATGCTCAGGGTTCAAGTTTTAGTAGGCCATCGCAGCTACTTAGATATCTACGCCGTATTTCAAGAAAAAGCAACCTAATCCCACGTAAATTCAACTTAAACCGTAACGAGAATTTAATGACAAACCGTGATATAACACCCAACGCTCAAAAATCAATAAATAAGCTTCAGGAACGTAATAAAAATGTTCAATGCTACAATTGCTTAGAGAACGGACATACATCACGTACTTGTACAAAACCAATTAAACGGTGCACGAAATGTTCTCGTCTCGGCCACGATACCCAAAAATGCGAAGTAATTCAAAATTTCCGTGAGCAGCATGGCAGTAAGAGTAAAGCGAGTAATATGACAAGTACTAAAACTGAGCCAGTTCAAAATGTTTTAAAAATCTCATCGGACAGTCAAACTAATGGCAAGTATTTTAAATCTGTTACTTTAAATGGAGTTAAACTATCCGCATATATTGATTTTGGTAGTGAATGCACCCTTATTCGCAAATTAGTGGCAGATGAGGCTCATCTCACTATAGTAAAGTCAGATCTCCCCTTAATTAAAGGATTTGCTTCCGGAAGTATAGTACCGATAGGTAAAACCAATATTAATGTCGTGGTTGACGCAGTTGACGCTGATATTGAAGCGTTTATTGTGGACGATCATTTATTGGAAACTGATTTGTTAATCGGGCAATCATTGACTGAATTACCTTCTGTAGTTGTTTATAAAACAAGTTCCAGTTTAACATTATATTGCGATGACTCAGAGCTAGAAAAGATCAGTTTAAATGTCACCCACGACACAGTATTGCAAGAAGGGTTAAATAATTTAGAAGTAAACACGGTTAACGAGCATACTGGGCTACTATTTGTACCCGGAAATATATGTTTGAGACCTGGAGGTGAATATTCAATTTTGCAAGGAGTTTATCAGTTCGAAGCTGGCAAAGGTAAAATTCTTATAATAAATATGTCCAATGAACATATCAGTCTCAAGGAAAATAAGCTAATATCGCGTGTAGTACAATTACCTAAGAAAGATGTATTTTTACCGAACTCTGACTTGCTTGAAGTTAACAATATCAGTGTAAGAGAGACCATAAAATCACCAACATTTACAGAGTCTAAACCTCCAATAACGATGGAGATGTTAAATTTAGGGCCAGCTATCACCGAAAAGGACAAAAATACATTGCTTCAGCTATTAAATGATTTTAGAGATTGTTTCGCTCTCGACTCCGGTGAACTGGGAGTGACTCACGTGTCTGAAATGAGTATCAGATTAAATGATACTACTCCTGTCTACTATAAGCCGTATAGGCTACCATTCAGCGAACGTGCTAAGGTGAGAGAGATAATTGGAGATCTATTGGCTAATGGCATTATACAGGAATCACAGTCACCCTATGCAAGTCCAATAGTTCTCGTGCGTAAGAAGAATAACGACTATCGCCTCTGTGTAGATTACAGAGCATTGAATAAAAAGACCATCAAGGACAGTTATCCAATGCCTGTGATCGACGATCAGTTTGATCAGCTTAGTGGCAAATCGTTATTCACGAGTCTGGATCTCGCATCGGGCTATCATCAGATTCCTGTGGCTCAAAACTCAAGGTATATTACGGGGTTCGTAACCCCCGATGGCCACTACGAGTACACACGCATGCCTTTTGGCCTTGTCAATGCTCCCGCAGTCTTCCAAAGTATGATAAATAAAGCTCTCGGTGTAAAACGATTCGAATTGGCTATACCATACCTGGACGACTTATTGGCAACGGCCAGCACGCCTAAAGAAATGTTTGACAAACTTGAGGCGATTTTAGAGCTCCTACGAAAAGCAAACCTTACCTTAAACTTAAAAAAATGTTGCTTCTTTCAGTCTAAAATTGATTATTTAGGCTTCGAAATATCTGAAGACGGACTTAAGCCTGGAAGTAAAAAAATACTGGCGGTTTCGGAATTTCCTCGCCCGAGTAATGTTCATCAGGTTCGACAGTTTATTGGACTAGCCAGTTTCTTCAGACGTTTCGTTCCTAACTTCGCGTCTATAGCCAGGCCTCTGACGAAACTAACCAAAACTGATGCTGTTTGGTTATGGAGCGAAGAACAAGAAACGGCATTTCAAAACATTAAATCTAAACTGATTACGAGACCCGTTTTAGCTTTGTATAATGCCGAGTATGTTACAGAAGTTCACTGTGACGCCAGTAAGGTGGGTATAGGCGGAATATTACTACAACGACCCGACGATAACACGCCATTTCGGCCGGTGGCTTATTTCAGCCGCCAAACTACACGGGAAGAAGAGTTCTGGCACTCGTTTGAATTAGAGATAATGGCTGTAGTACTGTCTTTGAAGAAATTTAGGGTATACCTTATAGGTATAGAATTTAAAGTCATCACTGATTGTAATGCTTTACGGTCAACGTTATCAAAACGAGATTTGCTACCGAAAGTTGCTAGGTGGTGGCTTATACTTCAGGAGTATAACTTTTCGATTGAATACAGACCCGGCCAAAGTATGCAGCATGTAGATGCGCTTAGCCGAAATCCTGTAAATCCCCCGGAGCAAGAAGAATTAGAAGTTCTTAACATCACGACTAATGACTGGCTCCATACTGTTCAGATGACAGACCCACATTTAAAGGCGGTTAAGCAGATACTACAGAAAAACGAAAATGACATAAAAGACATATTTCAAAATTATGCAATCCGAGATAACAAGATTTATAGAAAGGTGGGCAACAAAATGAGATGGGTAGTGCCTAATTCAGCACGTTGGAAAATATGCCAAATGAATCATGATGAAGCGGGTCACTTTTCTGTTGAGAAAACACTTGAAAAAATCGCATCTGATTACTGGTTCCCTAAAATGAACCGCTTCGTCAAGAAATACGTGAAAGCATGCATTAATTGTGCCTATAACAAGGGAATTTCGGGCAAGAAAAGTGGTGAATTACATCCCATTCCAAAGATTAGCGCTATTTTCCACACCGTCCACATGGACCATCTTGGCCCATTTGTCAAAAGCAAAAGCGGGAACTGTTACATTCTTGGAATTATAGATGCGTTCAGCAAGTTTATTTTTTTTAAATGCGTACGAAATACTAAAACTAAAACAACTATTAAAGTTTTAGAAGAAATCTTCTCGGTATTTGGTCATCCTAAAGTAATTATATCTGATCAAGGTTCCTCTTTCACGTCCAATGAATTCAAGGCTTTTACTGGCTCGATTGGTACCAAACATGTGTATAACGCAGTGGCGACACCACGTGCCAATGGGCAGATCGAGCGGTATAACAGGACTATCTTAAATTCACTGGCGGCAATGAATCATGGTCTTGATGAAAAAGATTGGGACCTTAATTTAGGAAGGCTACAATGGAGCCTAAATAACACTGTTAATAAAGGCACAGAAAAGTGTCCTGCCGAGATAGTTTTCGGACAAAGAACGATAGGCCGTTCAGAAGGAATTATTAAAGGCGCTTTGGAAGATACAGAGCAAATGACAAGTACAGAAAGAGAAGAATTAAGAAAGACTGTTCAAGAGAATATAGAAGACAATCAACTAAAAATGAAAAATAATTATGAAAAAAACAAAGCACCCACTAAAGTATTTCAGCAGGATGATCTTGTTATGATTCCCAATCATAAAACAGAAAAAGGCAAAAGTAACAAGTTAGTCCCAAAGTTTCGGGGACCCTTTCAGATAACATGCGTCCTAGATAATGACAGGTACGAAGTATCTAGCATTCGTGGACACGCTGATCGTGCATACTGCAATATTTTCCCGGCAGACCATTTAAAACCGTGGATAACGATGGGGCCACCTTCTGTTACTGACAAAATAAGCTCCACAACTGATGATTCTCTTTCAGAGTAATTTAATGGATCTATTATTTAAGTAAATATCTTTATTAATTGACTTACATCTTATACACTTACCACTATTTTCCTTATTATGACCATTACAGCATAGATAGCAATGAGAAAATTATGAAATACGACCCCAAGTGTGGTACTAAAGTTCCCAAGTGTGAACACTATGATGATTACCCGAGATCAAGAGAATCCCCAAGTGTGGCTGTTAGCCCCTAGTGTGGCCAATATATAAATAGATAACAATGGACCCCAAGTGTGGTACCTAATGAAGTTCCCAAGTGTGAACACTAATGATGATTGTCCACTGAAATGAATGAGAATCCCCAAGTGTGGCTGATCAAACCAACCCCCAGTGTGGTACTTAGGTTATAATTTGTGTGCCCCTAGTGTGGCTCTAGAGTTTGGACTAATTTACTTACACTTAATAATTAAAAACTGTGAATGATAATTATATTTTTTATTAAGTTTATAGATATTGGAGTTACTAGTTACTAACTTTTCTGTTGAAGTCTTAAAACTATCAATCACTATTTGTACTTAGATTTGTGTTTCACTAAAATGAGATACTTACATAAATGGGTACAGTTAAAATGTGGAAAAGAAATTTATATACATAACACTGTTGACTGATTTCTTGAACTCTGAAAAATACCTATCACTAATGAATTTAGATTTATGTTATACTAGAATAAGATAAATAAGTACAGTTAAAAATGGAATGTAAAATACGTAGAAATCATTTCTTTATTTAAATATCAGATTTATTGTTCGGTATATCTTGTATTAGTTATTATTAAAAACAAAAGATAACATGCTTTTCGACATATTTCAATTTATTGTATAAAACAAATCAAGGTATGAGGTCATACCTAACAGTGAATGGCCGAGCTGAGTTGGGGATGGGGTCATCCCCACGGCAGAATGGCCGTCTATTAGATATTTAATAGGTACATCTGTAATTTTGGCTCAATTATCATCAAATAAAAAAATGTATGTCTTGTGGGTGTCGATCATAAAAGCGCGGGCCTGGCGCGGGTAGTTGTCGACTAGCTGTCAGATAGATAAGTTGTGTTTTCAAATTGTATTTTGTTTATTCCGTAGTAATGTATCTATGAATAAACGTTGTATCTACTAGTCTTCGTGAGTATAATTTACAACAAGAACCTTGGGAATACATTAAAGTTAATATACGTATGGGTAGGATATCCACCATTTACCAGTGACGCAACGCTATAATTCTTTCGCGCAGGGGAAGCCGCAGGCAGTGACTAGTATCGGAATAAAACTCCAGTATTTGTGAAAATAACTCGATTAGCGTGACCTACTGCTAGGGCCAGACAGATCGACCTGACCCTCGGCATCAGAAATAGCTTCACAATTGGATATTCCACTTTAACATACCAGTACCTACCGAGTGTTTCTACAGACCTTTTATCACATAATTGGAGCATTCCTAACTTGAAAGCCTGACTAATAAAATACAGCCTACGGGATTTGCTAGGTAAACCTAACAAAGATATACCTTTGAGTAGGGTTGCCAGGTCTTCAAACCGAAAAGCCGGACAAACCAGCCAGTTTAGCCGGACATTGAGGTAAAAAGGCCGAATTCCCTTAATTATTTAGTCTTAATATAAAACGATATTTTTTAAGTAAAACAAGGCTTTTATCATTTCCCTTAAATTCTAACGAAATAACAATAAAATTAAATGAATCAGTGTTCTTATTGTTAATCATTAAATATTCATAACTAAGAATATTCATTTCTGTACTTGCAATAATAGTAGCTAGCGATACAAGGTGAGGCAGGCGAAAGGAAGTCAACCTATGACAAATATAAAAAATGCACAAATTCAAAAAGCCTTACAAAATCCGGACCTGCCGGACACCGCCTGATTTGGCCGGACACGCCACCAAAAAGCCTGACTGTGTCCGGCTTTATCCGGACGCCTGGCAACGCTACCTTTGCGCATTATTCAACTTTTTTTTTAAGGATGGGAATGATGAGAACAGACGTGTGGAAAAAGGGAGCGGGAAGCCTTTGCCCAAAAGTGGGACATCTCCTTCTTCTCATCGTGTGGGCAGTAAGGTCTAACGACCTCACACACCATAGTGTCAGAGTTTCTAGATTAGATTAGATAAGGATGGGAAATCATCAAAAAATTACTTCTTCCGCTCTGGGCGGAACGGAAGGGAGTGTCAGACTCTTACTGACTAAAACACACCCGTGTTCCTACTAGTGCCCTTTGCCTTCTAGGGCCGCGGTGACTCTTTCGATGAAATTGCGCAACCCTGGCTGACATTATTCAACCTGGAATCGGTATTCGTGCCAGTGGGTAATTTTCCAGTATTACAAAATGTTTAAATAGGTATACTATTTTCTAAATTCAAGTTCTTTAAACTTAACAGATGTAGCTGGGAAGTTAGTTTTTCCCTCCAGCTAAAACACTAAGAAATGGTGACTGACGGCCCACGCGTCACCATTTTTCGTTGAGGCTGTCGTCAAGTAAATTTTTGACGTTAATAAACTGCTGATTTTCAGCCCAGTTTAAATTAATGACCATCGATGTTGAATAAAGCTTTCTTCTCCCTTTATAATTTCTGTGGGACATAATTAAGTAGCGAAATATTAGTGTAATATACACTCGGGCCCTACTAAGAATGTGAAAAAAAAGGGATAGTCTTGTATAACTCTATCTCCCTCCCACACCGTAATCATGATCGTTTCAAGACGTCATAGTAGGCCTTAGGTAAACCAGCCGATCGATTCTGCACAAAACTCACAATAAAAACTGAACTGAGAATGACGTGAGTTGTCGTTCGAATTGATTCTAGCGTACTTCATGCTCCCATCTCCTAGTTCAGTGGTTCTTAACCTTTTAGTCATAAGGGACCATTGGATCTTCCGTCTTCCCTTGGACCATCAACTTTCCGGAGGTATTAGATAGTACGTAGATTTTTTTTTACTGTATATTCTCGACTAACATTTGAATCCAGTTCAGTGCTGCTCAAAGCCTGTTCTGCCAGGGACCACCAGTGGTCCGCGGGCCACCAGTTAAGAACCACTGTCCTAGTTTATCACGGTGAGATTATAACAGAATAACACTAAAATTGTCAGCCTTTGAGTAACCTAAATTGGAAATTCGAATTTCTAGTCGCAGCAAGCAGATTTCACCTAGATCCGACACTTGATGGACAAAGACCCTTCCCGAACAGGTGACTTTACTGAGATACAATGTAAGCTCCCTTCTACCTACAAAGCCAAGCTTTGAGTCAGTTCTACGCAATAACAAACGCGACTCTTATTGCGTAGCACACTCAGAATGATAATCCTTTTTTAGAGTTTTGTACCCAAAGGGTCATCAACGGAACCCTATTACTAAGCCTCCGCTGTCCGTGCGTCGGTCGTCCGTCTGTCAGCGGGCTGTATCTCAAGAACCGTGATAGGTAGACAGTTGAAATTTCACAGATTGTGTATTTCTATTGCCGCTATAACAACAAATTATAAAAAGTAAAAATTATGGTACAGTACGGAGCCCTTCGTTTGCGATTCCGGCTCGCATTTAGCCGGGTTTTTTTGTTACAAACGTAAAAACGGAACCCTTAACTCTATGGTTAGATCTGTCTGTCTGTCGGTCACAGCTATTTTTTTTGCCACCAAATCAAATCTATTTTGTACCGATGCTGCAATTGACGTAGCCACCTCATATATGAATGGGGCAAATTTTTCTTACCGACTAAGTTGAATTTTGGTACACTATACTTCTGTAATATGAACACATAATTCCATTTTTAATTTATACCTATGTTTCCTTAAAAAAAATAAAGTACGGCGGCATAATTCCAATTTTGGCAATACGCCACCGAAAAAAGATCCTTAATATCGCTACATAAACTTGAAATATCAATGAAAATAACGCAACGAATTAAACATGAAAGAATTTATCATTCCGAGTATATTCGCAATAATATACTTGAATAACTTTGAAATCTAATTCCAAATTATTGTGATGTAAAGTATAATAAAACAATAGTAGGAATTCGGTTGATCGGTAACCAAATATGGTTGCCATTCGATAAGCCTGTCGGTATTATATTTATTTCGAATCGTGTCGCAAATATATTTCCCAGAAAATTATGCAAAGCCTTGTAAAAGTTTGCCAATACAAACAATACTAATCAGGTCATTACAGTTATTGCCAAACATGTACAATGGTTACGAATGTTGCCATTACCAAAAAACATTGTTTTGTTTGTTATTCTTATTAAAAAAGATCCTTAGGCGAAATAGTTTCTTGATGTTTTGGTAAGTAGTGATCTATAGGAGTACTTATTATTTATTTATATTTATAAAGAGGCAAATGGTGTGAGTTTGTGGGGTTGTAAGGGGTAATCTCTGGTTTTACTGAACCGATTTTGAAAAACCACCACCACGCCACGCCACGACGTGGCTTTCTATTGGTAAAAGAATTTTACCTCAATTATTGCACACCCCCGAGGTGGCCACTGCGTACAGACGGAACTCGTTAATGGTGAGAGCGTGTCGTGTGTACAACACAACCTGCTGGGAAGCTGACATCGACATTTCCTATACTAGTGTTGCTAAATTAAAAAAAAAACAATTATCTGATATCTTTTTCGAGAAAAAATAGTCCATTTTCTGTTTTATGTTATACCTATATGTGTTGTCTACTATCTATTTCACTATATTATTTATATGTATATTGCATGTGAAAGCTTGTAATTGGCCTTATTTTATTCAAATGTTTATTAGTGTTATGTTTAGCTGTATGTTTTCCAAAAATTAATAAAATAAAATAAATAAATAAAAGTCAGCCAAGCGAAGCGGGCACGGGTAAGCTAGTATACAATAAATAAGCAGGAATCCATCATAATAATACTTACGTAAAAATACATAAGTTCAATAAGTAAAAGCGTTTGAAAGTAAAATTCAGCTTCCAAGTAATTCAGTCTAGTTTTGAAGTGGAAAATAAACGGGTAACAAGCCATTGAGTTTGCCTACAAATTATTCACCGCCCTTTAACGCTCTTTCTGCAAAGAGCGAATAGGGCCAGTATATCTTGATATCTTGGTTCAAGGTCTTTGTCAACCGATGTATTCGTCGCATTACTCGAAATTTACTGGCCCGAGACCATCTCTAACGTAAACTGTCAGAGATGCCAGCAGTATGCCACGACAGCCCGACCGACCGCCAGATCAACGGCCGTAAGTGGATTGGTCACACGCTCCGAAGGGATCCCGATTACAATCCCAAACAGGCCATGGACTGGAATCTTCGATGGAAAAGGAAACGTGGATGTCACCGTCAAACCTGGCGACGCAGGGTTTTGGCAGAAGCGACGAGCATCGGAATGATGTGGAGTGAGGTGAAGCGTAAAGCTCAAGACCGTTCGCGATGGAAGTCTACTGTGGATCTGCCCTAGCTAGGGGACATAGGATCTTAACAGATCTTGATACGTCACCGAAAAGACAATACTTAGTACCTACTAAAGCGCCATTTTAGCTAAAATAAGTTTTATATATGGTCGGATTCGGTTTTTTTCTCTCTACACATTGGTCTTGGTATCCTAGCAATTTGAGCATTACTTAAGAAGTTACTGGCGCTTGCAGTGACAGTTTTGTTTTTAAATCGCTCTCTTGTAAAATGCCCTTTTTGCAGTTTAGTACTTTAGCCTTTCTGGTGACGAATCTACTTGAAATATTGGTATTCTTCTCGATAGGATAAATCTAAGAATAATAATCTTGATTGCCACCAAGTCATCATGATTTTTTTTAATTTTTTTGTTGAAAAACGCTTGGTAATTTGTGTAATTAACTTTGAGAAATTTTGAACTGGTGATAAATAAAGTTTTTAGTAAAATGTTGTACAAGCAAGCCAAAATTCACTTATTTTTCTGCCATTTATCTTTGGCATTGACCTTAACAAGTTGCACCAGTACAGAATGCCAAGTTATTCAAGCTGCCATGTTAAATTGCGTCCGTTGCAGCAACAGTTACGCGTTGCAATGGCGCCAGGGTCAAGGGCGAGACCCGACACGAGCTAGAACAGGGTTAGACACGCTTGTTTTAAAATGTAGGCATACGGGTCGATTAGACCTGTGTTGGACGTGGGATTTCCCTTGAGGGTTAAGGTTAGTACATGGGTAATTTAATGGCTTGGGAGCTCTATATACGTGTGTAAGTCGATGTTTAGATCTGAAAATACAGCTAAAAAGTCGTCTTATCTCTTCGGCTGTCCGTTGTCTGTCAGTCACTCAATCAGGCAGTAACGGAAGAATTTTATGTATATTGATGATGATGGTAAAACAAGTGCAAGTTAAATAAAAGCTTGTAATATTACAAAGTTATGCTTCTGATAAAGAAAAGATTGAGGTACTACTCGTAGATCCCAAACTTTGTAAGTGCCTAGCCGGAGGATAAAATAGCGCACTTCGAGATTTAGAAAATGTGTCACTCAGGTTTGAGTGAGAGACGCTCAAGGGCTCAGCAAGTTGAATTTCTCAACAGAGTATAAAACTAATTCTCTGTCTGGCTTTGTCTGTTTCTCCGTCTAATTGTTCTAAAACATGTTCCACACGGATGTAATCCAGCGTCCCATCCATGGTGACCTTGCTTGTTGCCATCCATCTAGACGGCAGATGCAATCCTAAGGGCGCCTTCAAATTAGTAGCTTAGTGCCGCGCGGACTTTGCGTTTATTGATTGTATGGATTAACCAAGCAGCGCGACAGCCGGGCTGCTGTCGCGCTGCTGCCGCGCGGCACTTTGCGTCTAATTTGAAGGCGCCCTAATTCAAACACAATGGAAACCAAGCTCCCATCAAGATCACCTTGGATGGGACGCTGGATTACAACCGTCTGGAACATGCTTAAACTTTGCAATAGACTTCGAAACAGTTTTCACTAATAAAAAGATAAATAAACGTGGAAATATTTGTGTGTATAATTTAGTCTCGGGGAAGCTGGGGCGGGTCGCTAGTGTAATATAAGTTAGTTTTACACAACTCTACCGCAGCATCAAACTAAGTAATTGGTGCCGTATTTAACCGCATCAATTCTACTTCCCAACCACTTAAAAACTTTAAGGTCCAAACCACTGCAACCAATATAAATAAGCGTCGTCCCTACGTGGGCGACCCTCGCCGACGTCACCGTTATTACGTCACGGATACGACCGGGTGAATGGGAGTGAGCGAAACTGAATGGAATGAATGGGAGTGAGTTATGAGGACGCTTCTGCTACCCGAACTTCGGGTATGTATGAACGATCATTTTAGCTGATAGAAAGAACTTTAGTTTTATATTCCTTAGTTGTACATATAGGCCTGAGGGAAGCGTATATTGTGTAAGTTAAAAGGCAAGAGACCATCCAATTTATCAGGCTTATCTTAAAACCGATCTTATATTAGGCTGGAGACGTTCTCGTATCGCTTTGAATGATAACAGTGTGTTCTTGCCTATCTCTTCAGAGTTAGAGGCTCAGCAATTTTTCTTTATGTCTTCAAGGGTGCTCACTTGATAGGTACAGATTCAAACTTTATTAGAGCTTGGAACACAAGGTGAATGTGTAAATCGTTAAAAAATCATCGCAAACAGAAGCTCACTCCAGAGCCTGTAGGTACGAACTGGAACCAAACTATTCAAATTCATATGATATGATGTGCAATCAGCAGGATAAAACACACACACCAATATGTACATATTTGAAATAACAGCATTTTAAATGGGTATTTGAGCTTGCGTGATTTTTAACTCCTTACTATCTAAATATGCCTGACGGTTATCAGAATCCTGGCGAGATTAACACAAATAAACGTTTTCAATATTTAACCTCACAGTAAGCATAGTTACAGACTTACAGCCCACACACGACACTCAATATTAAAATAATCCATAATGCAAACAAACATAGGCAAATATAGACAAGAAAGCAAATGGTCTTTTTTTCCAAGAACCGTATGATTGAAGAAAACACCAACAAACACTGTTGGCAAATTATATTCCCGAGACAGCCAAAAGGCTTTTCTTTCATAAGATAAATTGCGGTCCCACACAAAAGAGCCAATATTGATGCCAAGTAGGTACATAATCAAATACAACCTTCGTTTTTTCTATAAATATTTATTTGTATCCTATTTATGTAAATAGACGAATTAATGTCAATATTTTATGTTGATTCTGCTGAAAGTAATAGTTGTTCGTGAGGCTTGCAATTGACCACAATCTCACCTGATGGTAAGCGATGATGTGGTCGAAGATGTAGCACGCCTGCCTAGAAGTAACCGATTCACTGTTGACTTAAAGACTTCCAGGTTGTAGCTATCAGGAAATAGGTACAGACTCACGAAATCGCGTCGCGAGTATGATGGAACAAACGGGGAAGATTAGCGCAAAAGGACTGCTGCAGCAACAGCCTGCTGGGCAGTAATAGGCTTGTGAATTGATAAAATCTATTTAGTCCGTCAGTTAGATAATCAAAAATCTTTTCGTCCCTTTTTAGGGTTCCGTACCCGAAGAGTAACCAACGGAACCCTATTACTAAGCCTCCGCTGTCCGTCCGTCCGTCTGTCTGTCAGCGGCCTGTATCTCAAGAACCGTAATAGGTAGAGAGTTGAAATTTTGTGTGAAATTGTGTTTTTCTTTTGCCGCTATAACAACAAATACCTAATAAAAAAATAGGTTTATGGTACGGAACCCTTCATGTGCGAGTCCGACTCGCACTTTGCCGGTTTTTTTTTCTCTTTTGTTACATAAACCAAAATTGACGAAGATACGACGCTTTAAAATTCTCAATACGTCACGCCGTGGTATAATTTTTAATGCGTTTTGACGTCACGAGCCCCCAGAGTTTTGATGCGTTTTATCTTCCATTACTTTTCAATACTCAAACTGACGGACTAAATAGATTTGCAATTTATTGATGGTAGAAACTAGCCTATTGTAGCAGAATGTAAATGCTTATCCTCTACCTACTTCATAAAAGTCTTCTATTCATGTTCAATTATATACTGAAAGACACGAGCGCTTAGTTTCCACAAGAATTCTTACGTAAACGATCACTAAAAGATTACTAAAAGTTTCCCTAGTGTCTAGAAGACTTCCAAAGATCCCTTATTCCTTATCCCACTAGGCGCTATCGCCTAAATAGGTGATCAGATCTTTCGAAGTCGTTATTTTTGCAGGTGGGACTTCCCATCCTGGACACGACTATTGAAAAAAGTTCTGGACGAAAAACCAAAACAACTATGTAAAAGATCGTTCAGCACGTGAAGTTTTGTACTTTTAACCTTCCCCTTATGCATAGGTATGTAACCTATGTAATATTTCGAACCGAATAATTTCTAGACGTATGTAAAACCATCCTGTTTCAACAGTAAATGTCGTAAGGTGCGACTGAAGCCGTGTTTGCTTGGCGACAATCGCCACGTGATCCCTGACACGTTAGGCAGCTTGTTTAGGCACGTTGCTAAAAGTTGATCGTTACTGTGCGTCATGTCGCGTCATGTGACGCACATCATTATACTGAAAAATGTTTACGTAGTGAACGGGCGGCTTTGGGGAAACCGCTGGTAACAGGGCTTCTTTATTTGTACTACTTGTAATGTAATGTAGATTTTTGGTATCCTTTATCAATAGCTAGCCACATGACCCTCGGTTAACAGTGTATAATATAAGTTGGCGTGATTATTCGCGACATCTTCATTAATTATATCGTCATATTTCAGCCAATTTAGGAGTACATAAATATAAACGTAAATCTTCCTCATGAATCCATTGCTATGAAAACCTTACGGAAAAACCGTTCAGTAGTTTTTGAGTTTGCCGCGTACAGATAGATAGACACGGCGTGCATAATTTCTATACTAATACTATAAATCTGACAAGTTTGCGTGGCGACGTATCTGTTTCTTAAGAACCAATCGAATCGCTTCATTTACCTAGTCTCGCTCAAACCCATCCCTTGCGACGCATCCATGCACATCTTTGTTGAAAACGCACCCTTAGACAAACTCTTCCTTTTATAAAAAAAATCATTCCATCTTTTTTCGCCTCGTTGCGTCATACTTCATAACCGTTAATCCGGCGATCCATAACGCTCCGTTCATAAGAAGCCGTTCAGCCGCCCCCTGGGACCCATCAATATACATTATCGGGACGAGTTTCCGTTCCCCTGGCGCTGCGACCGTGCGCGATGTCCGCCCACGCCGGGATTTACTAACAAATTGCTGTTATTAAGTGCTATGGAACCTAGATTGGTTTGGACACTGGGCTTAATCATATTTATATGGGTTGAGCAAAATGTTTAGTGGTAGATGTAGTAGATAAAATGAATAACGGGCCACAAGCTTTGAAAACTAATTCTCCAAAGTACAATTCGCGAGAAACCGGTGATAGAGTTTCGATTCTTATGAACTCATTTTCAAACCTTGTAATTGGTATACATAAATGACATTTCAGTTTTGGTAGGTATGTCTGTAGTACCTGTTACAGGCCGTTGATATAAGCAAATTTACTCACAGCGTAATCTCTTAGTGACCTTTTAGATGTTCAAGCGATGTTTCTGTAGATAGTGTAATACCTTCGTAGAATACCTGACTAAGCCCATCAGTGTTCCTCCTAATGCCCTTTGCGTTCCTGGGCCGCGGTCACTCTTTTGAACAAATTCCGCAACCCCGACCATGCTGTAAATTCAGCCTAAAAACCTATTTCTGTAATGCCACGACTCAACGAAGTAGGCACAGCTAAGCTTTTTATCGATCACTCGAATCTTAATTTCAGCGACGCGACGTGCATAACCTTCTAAGCCAATTATTTTAGCACATAATTTAACTCAACTAAGAGGTTCAACCTGCGCCATTACGAACAGCTTTCATAAGGCGCCATTTATTTATTACGTTAGACTATTATAGGTAGTTCTTGACTCCCTCCCTCTTCTGTAAGAAAAAATAAGATAACGCCACCCTCCTCCCTGTATAATATTTATTACAAACGAATCATAAGGAAAAAAATAATACGGTCAAACGGGATGAATAGGGACAATACTTTGAGGCAAATTTTCTCGTTATGTATGAATAGTTTACCGGTTTTAAGGACTCCAAATTCTAAAACAATTTAAATTAAAACAATAGATGCTTTGTTAGAAACCAATAATTCCAGTCAAAATATAGTCCCTATTCACCTTCGCGTCCCAATTCACACCGTTTGATCGGACATGTTTGGTTTGTTTTAGAAATGTGTATTTGTATCTTCAAAGGTATTAGTAATTTGAATTTTTGGTTGTAATAAACTTTGGCTTCAATCATTCATCTTTACCTATATACTCGTACCTAATTTTTTTGCGATCTTACGTAAGAACAATCAAGACTCCCTCCCCCCCCTAAATCGTCCTACGTAATAAATGAATGGCCCCTAAGAAAGGTCAGAAAGACATAGATAAGGCCAGAAAGTTGTGGACACGACTTTGACCTATTTCGCCACGTCGTTAGAAGGCTGTAGGATGACAAGCGGGATGGCTATGAGTAATGTACTTAGGTGACCTAGATAGCCTCTTTTTTTTGTGATATCCGAAGATTTTTTTTTTTACTATTAATAGACACGCGTTTGACCACTATCTCACTTATTGGTAAGCGATGATGTGGTAGAAGATGGAGCACGCTTGCCTAGAAGTAACCTATTCACTCTTGACTTAAAGACTCCCAGGTTGTAGCTATCAGGAAACACCGACTCCGGCAGGGAATTCCACTCCTTAGCTGTACGCACTATGAATGTGTTCCCAAAACGTTTTGTGCGTGTGGGTGGGATATCCACCGTGTGCCGGTGGCGCATCGCCGTTCGTCTTGTGGGCCGATGATGGAACGGGCTTGGTAGAATTAATTTAAGCAAACTCCGTCGAACATTCCCCGAAATGCAACCGGTAGAAATCCGACAGGCTAGCAACTCGTCGTCAAGATCAATACTGATTGGACGTTGATTTGTAGGAATAAGACACAAAGTAAACGAGTTTTGTACAAAATATGTTCACTCTTTTTATCACAATGGATCTTGTCAAAGCTATCTACAGAATCAGAAGATCGGCTTATCTAGATAAGATGTCACACCAACAGTGAAGATCAAGAGCAAGTTCAAATAAATGGTGTCAATTCACGGGGTTTAAAAGTCAAAATGGGGGTACCACAAGGCTCTATTTTGGGTCCTTTCCTCTTTCTAGTATATATTAATGATCTACCCCATCTTTTAAAAAATCAACCTCATATGGTATTATTTGCTGACGATACGTCCTTAATTTTTAAGATAGATAGACGTTCCATAAATCTTGACGACGTAAATAACGCCCTACAGCAGGTCCAAAATTGGTTTACTGCTAATAATTTAGTATTAAATGGGAAAAAAACTAAATGCATCAGATTTGCCTTACCGAACGTTAAAAGAAATGATTGCGACATAGTATTGAACAAGGAGAAACTTGAATTCGTCGAAAACACGGTTTTCCTGGGGATTACGCTTGACTCAAGGCTACAATGGGGTCCTCATTTAACATCTCTTGCGGGACGGCTAAGTTCAGCAGCATACGCTGTCAGAAAAATCCGTCAATTTACCGATATAGATACCGCGAGGCTGGTCTATTTTAGTTACTTTCATAGTATCATGTCTTACGGTATCTTATTATGGGGACGTGCTGCAGACATCGAGTCTATATTTGTCCTGCAGAAAAGAGCCATCAGAGCCATTTACAATCTCCGTCGGCGTGATTCCCTAAGAGAACTGTTTAAGGATATCATCATCATGACGGTACCTTGTCAATACATTTACGAAAATATTATGTATGTTCGGAAAAATCTTCATCTCTTTAGCAAGATTAGTGACAGGCATAATTTTAATACTAGAAATAGGAACAAATTAGATCAACCCCGATTCAGATTGGCCAAAGTACACACTTCTTTTATGGGGTACTGTATTAAATTTTATAATAAAATACCAGTTGATATTCTCGAACTGAATGAGAGAAAATTTAAAGCATGCATAAAACGCACACTATGTAGACAAGCGTATTATAAACTGGAAGATTATATCCTCGATAAAAACGCTTGGCTAAATGCTGGTCCTGCTCCACAGTCACAGCTGCTTAGGTCCACTTTTTAGGTTTCTATGTTTTTATATTTGGAAGAGATGCTCGCTCCTTTTAGAGGTTCTTACATTATTTCGTTTATTTATTCTTATAAACATACAAATTATATTATTATATTAATTACTTATTTATTCTTTTTGATGTAAGATCTTAATCGTTCTCTTTATTAATTTATTTTTCATTATTTGGTCATTGACAACCATAGTTTTGTGTAAAGTAGAAGCATATTTTTCAAATTTTGTAAATGTGAGTGCCATGAAACCATTTACATTTTATGTGAGTAGTTATAGTTTTACTTGTTGGACATGAACGAGCATGGTGGTTGAGAGCATGTCATGCTCACTCAAGTGTCTCGCTGTTGGCGGCGCGTGGGTTTGATCATTCGGTTCCCTTCGAAATGGTTGAGCTGAAGGGTGCCGATACACGCGTCATGTTCGTGAACAGGCGCCGTCGGTTGAGACTGGTCATCTCTTAACTGCCATTGGCTTATTTTAATCTTTATATTTAAAATTCTTATAATAAGCCCTTTTTTTTCCTTTGCATTGTCCTCACATGCAGAAGCAACAAGTATATGTAACTTGAAATTTTGTAAAACCAGAACATGATTTAAAAGAGTGTCCGTGGAGTTTCTTGCACGTTCTTCTCCATAGAGATCTACGCTTTGGAACGTGCAAATAGCTTCCATGTTTTTGACTGACCGACCTTGACGTTTCAAAAGTGCCTGTGAATGGTTTATTTGAAATAAAATGCTTTGAATTTGAATTTGAATTTGAATTTGATCTACGTGTTGTGGTTTTCTTTCGGATTCTTTGTTGCTTAGTAAAAGGAATGTGTTTCCAGTTGTTTGCCACAAGATTCTATGCTACAGCTGCCCATCTGGCCTGTTAAAGCTTAGTTTAGTTTTATATCGCATAGCTGAAGAATTTTTTTTAAACAAGCTGTGACGAGGTGACGCCGTAATAGAATTCCGTTGGACTTGTGTGGGGCTGTATGTAACAGCTCAGCGTTACGTAATTTGCGGTCTGAATACAAATAATCTATTACAAATTACCTAAGCTATACCAGTTACGCTAAACTTCTAGCAAAGCACTCGTTCTGTAACTCTTCAGTTAAAAATACAGTTTTTATTTGACTAGAAACAACTTCAAAACATCTAACCAACAGCTTTCCTCGTCCAAAAATCTTCCACCGTTCGTTATCATCCGGATACCAATCAGATAGCCCAACAGCAGGTACTATAGGCCGTTCCCGCGGTACATCCCACTTCCAGGCACGGCGAGGCCCGGCGGAAACCATCGGTTCCGCTCGGCATCAATATTTCGCAGCTCTCCGCTCCGAATCGCGCTTTGCCGTTTGGAAATTGATGGAGATCATTCCTAGGAAGTTGATGTGAATTGAATGTTGTTGTGGCATGAAAGGAATGTTGGTAGAGAAACCATTTTAGTTAATATTTGGTAATGATTCAGAAACGGTTTTTCGAAGAAATGCTATGTTATTTAAATGTTCATTACACCTTCTACAACTGTTATGTGTAGGGAATATTACCTACTTAATTACTCATCACGACTTTTGTTGCGAAGATGGAAATGCCATATAAATTGGGAAAAGAGCAACAAGACAGGGTTATGTTTTTAATTCTTTCTCTTGTTAAGGATGTTTGTATTGGCAACCAGAAAACGAACGCTCTTCAGAGCTTCCAATACAAGAAAATCTACAAAATATTCAGGCAAAAAATCTAAAACACTCAACGCAAAGATAAATCAGAATTTGTTATTAAATTAAAAACATCATTCTTTCCTCAAAAGAAAGATGAATAGGGAAGCAACGTCTTGAAGGCACTTCAAAAACTTTCTTAATAACGAGCAAATACTTGCAAATATTTGGGTGTGGGCTGCCTGAATATATACGTCATATTTCCTTCACAGTTAGGTACGTAACACAGTGGAGAGGGAAAATCTCCACATTTCAACTGGTAAACATTTATTACAATGTGTTGTGTTAAAACTCAAAGCTTGATGTAATCGTGTTTTTAATTTAGTAACCAAAATAAGTGTTCCTAAGTCTAAACTAGCGTGTTCTTACTGCTAAACTAACAAACCTCTTTATGCCATGATGAGCAACCGATAGCAAAGGATGAACTCGTAGATCTTTAGATAAAAAAATAATACGTAGGTATTGATCCTTTGAATTTAATATAGGTACGATTCTTTGGGCCAAGCGTTTTGGCCTCGGGAGACCACAATTGTTTGTATTTGTTAAGCTCACCTCATCTCACCGGTCCCCAACTACCATCGGACATCCAGACGCACTGTAACGTACCATCCCTACCTTGTAGCTATTCCACCAATTCGCATTAAGCGTTTCCAAACGTCTTTTATGATGCGCACAGCAAAGGAATGGAACTGCCTGCGTCTGTGTTTCCGAACGCTTACAACCTCAACCTCTTCAAAATTAAAGTGAACAAGCTCCTTCAGGGTAAGCTCGCTGCACCGTAGACTTTGTCTCTGTCATCACCTAGACTAGAGTCAAGATCAAACCCATCACAAATAAAAAGAAAATAGATACGTAAGGCAGGGATCTTGGTTTTGTAGCTAAGCTTAGAAGGGTATATATCCAGCAGTGCACTGCCTCAGTTCATTGAATAACGCGGACAGTCCAGATACCCTCAAGAACAACAGAGACTAACATAACAACAAGCCATCACAGCGAATAGGAAACAATACCAGCCTTGAGCGAACATCAAACAATGCCGCATATGTTTTTGTTTGTCTATGGAAAACAGTATGTTAAGCAGTGTGTATTGTATCAGAGCTACTGTTTTCCTGATCCGATATGTTTACTCTATGTCGTGTTACCTAGGCAGTATAGTTTAAATGTGGAATGTTGTATATCTGAGAGCTGTTTGAGCAAAGGATTATATGGTGTACGCTTTGATGTTGAAGGAGGATTAAGGAATAGGGTCGATCAAGTATTGCTTACTCACCCCCGGTTTTTGAACTGAGAATTGTAAATAGAGATAATTTTCTTTTTTTTGGCATCTGAACCGATAATGGCTTTTCTGCCAGTATATGTAGACAGCAGCGCGGGAAATGAGCCGTTTAACCGTTGGTCAAACTCTCCTTTAGCACGACAACTTGACAAAATTTTAAAAAGCTTTTAACATCAAATTCTTATTTCAGAAAATATCAGAAATAGTATATGAAACATGTAGCTTTATTATTTCGCGTAAATAGAAAACAACTCGTGCCTAAAAGCAACATGAGACATGACATGCTGACGCGTCTCGGAAATGTTGATGTTTAAAAAGATTAAAACTCGCGATGTTGTTTGTTGGCGTTATTAGTTTAGTTGAATAAAAGCAAATTCTTTGTAAATGTACAATGTCAGTTTATTTATCAACCCATAAAATAGGATGTATCAATTAAAGTAATAAGAGCACAAAAACCCTCGTTTCTACCCCGCATTAATTAGTTTACCTGTAATTTCTTACAGGGAAACTGAAAGGAAACAGGAAACACCACCCGTTAACTAGTGAAGGGAGCTTCCCTATCAAATGGGATTTAATAGAATCTTGGGAACATAACGTGTAGAGAACATCTGCTTATCCTCTCTTGGATTATGGTCGTGACGATTATAAAGCCCTTCAGTTTAATCGCAGCGCCGCGCTTGAGAATACTATTTAAATTTCCGGGATGAAAAAGTAAACCTTTCGGAGTCTACGGACCGTATGTCCTTGCACAGGTATTGTGCCAACTTTCCGCCAAATTCAACCAAAATTAGTAGGGCAGTTTAGCTGCGTATACGCGCAATTAGTTCCTGCCAGGGTTGCGCAATTAGTTCCTGCCAGGGTTGCGCAATTAGTTCCTGCCAGGGTTGCGCAATTAGTTCCTGCCAGGGTTGCGCAATTAGTTCCTGCCAGGGTTGCGCAATTAGTTCCTGCCAGGGTTGCAGAATTAGTTCCTGCCAGGGTTGCAGAATTAGTTCCTGCCAGGGTTGCAGAATTAGTTCCTGCCAGGGTTGCGCAATTAGTTCCTGCCAGGGTTGCGCAATTAGTTCCTGCCAGGGTTGCGCAATTAGTTCCTGCCAGGGTTGCGCAATTAGTTCCTGCCAGGGTTGCGCAATTAGTTCCTGCCAGGGTTGCGCAATTAGTTCCTGCCAGGGTTGCGCAATTAGTTCCTGCCAGGGTTGCGCAATTAGTTCCTGCCAGGGTTGCGCAATTAGTTCCTGCCAGGGTTGCAGAATTAGTTCCTGCCAGGGTTGCAGAATTAGTTCCTGCCAGGGTTGCAGAATTAGTCAGGCGCCGGTACACCCGATACCGAAGAAGACGTCGTCGGGTTCCTGACGAAGAAGCCGCGCTGTATGAGGTGTACCGCGCGGCTAAGGAGGCTCTGCGGCTGGCCATCGGCGAGGCAAAGACGCGTGCCAGGGAGGAGATGTTAGAGACTCTAAACAGGGATCCGTGGGGGCGTCCATATCGCTCGGTTCGAGGGAAATTCGGACCTTGGGCGCCTCCGCTTACGGAGAGTCTCGAACCTGAGCTGCTGGAGGACGTGGTCGCAGCCCTCTTCCCGGCACGAGCGGAGCATACTCCGCCGCCGATGGTTCTACCCACAACCGCAGAGCTTGAAGAGAACGCCAGCGTCCCAGAGGTGACAGAAGCAGAGTTGAGGGCGGCCGTGATGCGGCTCCGGGCGAAAAACACTGCCCCGGGGCCTGATGGAATTCACGGTTGCGTGTTGGCCCTCGCTCTGAAGGAGCTGGAGCCCCATCTGAGAGGACTCTACTCAGCGTGCCTGGAGCAGGGCCAGTTTCCCGTTCAGTGGAAATCTGGTCGTCTGGTCCTGCTCAGGAAGACGGGGCGCCCTGCGGACTCGCCGTCCGCGTACCGGCCCATAGTGCTGCTGGACGAGGTGGGAAAGTTGTTTGAGCGGATAATCGCAGCCCGCCTCGTCAGCCACTTGTGCGGAGAGGGGCCGGACCTGGCTGAATGCCAGTTCGGGTTTCGGCATGGGCGCTCCACTATCACGGCGATATCGCGAGTGAGAGTCCTGGCGGAGGAAGCGGTGTCCCGGGGCGGGGTGATGTTGGCGGTGTCTTTGGACATCTCCAACGCCTTCAACACGCTGCCCTGGAGTTGTATTCGGGAGGCACTGCGTTATCATCGAGTGCCTCCCTACCTCCGCCGCGTCATTGGGGCTTATTTGGCGGACAGGTGTGTCACCTATCTGGGACGTGATGGCAGACATCAGCACCCCATGTCGTGCGGCGTTCCACAGGGCTCAGTGTTGGGCCTACCCCTGTGGAACATCGGTTACGACTGGGTACTAAGGGGCGAGCTTCCGCCGGGTGTGGACCTGACGTGTTACGCTGACGACACGCTGGTTACTGCCCGGGGGAGCTCGTACAGGGAGGCAGCGTTGCTGGCGACGGCCGCGGTCTCACAGGTGGTGAGCCGCATACGGCGCCTTGGCCTGGAGGTGGCCCTCAACAAGTCGGAGGCCATAGCCTTTCATGGTCCCCGGCGGGCGCCACCACCGGGATCGCACATAGTTGTTGGGGGGGCCCGTATCGCTGTCGAGTCCACCATGAAGTACCTGGGATTGGTGCTCGACAGCCGGTGGGATTTCGGCCCCCATTTCCGGCGGCTGGCACCCAAATTGTTGGGCGCGGCTGGGGCGCTGTCAACGCTGCTTCCCAATCTGGGGGACCCGAGCACCGCTTGCAGGCGGTTGTACGTGGGGATCGTGCGATCGATGGCCCTGTATGGGGCCCCGATCTGGGCGGCTGACCTGACGGCCGGCACCATCACTGTTCTGAGGAAGCCGCAGAGGGTGATGGCCGTCAGAGTCATCAGGGGTTATCGCACGATCTCCTACGAGGCGGCTTGCGTACTGGCCGGATCTCCGCCCTGGGACCTGGAGGCAAAAGTCCTCGCGTCACTGCACCGGTGGCGTGAGGACGCGCGGGCGCGCGGCGAGCGACTGATGCAGCGGCACATTGAGCTGCGTCAGTCGCAGTTGCGCGAGGTTCTGGTGGCGGAATGGCGGAACAGGCTCTCACGCCCTTCCGCTGGCCTCGTCACTATCGAGGCCATCCGGCCGGTGCTCGACCTGTGGCTCGGGAGAAGGCACGGCTCCTTGACATTTCGTGTGACGCAGGTCCTCTCGGGGCATGGCTGCTTCGGGAGGTTCCTGTGTCGCATAGGCAGGGAGCCGGACGCTCGGTGTCACCACTGCGTCGACTGTCGGGAGGACACGGCGCGGCATACACTGGCAGAGTGTGCCGCTTGGGAGGGGCCACGCCGTGCCCTCATCTCTGTGGTAGGCAGTGATCTCTCGCTGCCGGCCGTAGTTCGTGCTATGGTCGACGGCGAGGAGTCCTGGGACGCGGTGGTCTCCTTCTGTGAAGCAGTTGTCGCGCAGAAGGAGGCTGCGGAAAGGGAGAGGGAGATCTCCACCTCTCTCCCGGCCCGCAGTAGGCGCACCGGGCGTCGGAGGAGGGCATACGCTGCCCTCTTCCGGCCCCCCCTAACTGGGTCCTGAGGCGTCGGACTTGGGGATATCCGTCGCCCCCCATTCATTCGGACCCGAGGTGGCGGCGCGTGGTGTTCCCGTGCGCCCCTCTTTGACGTTGCGGGGGGAGTCAAACACCTCACTTCCCCCGCTGACCCGAGGTGGCCTGCAGAGGCGGGCTGGCACCAGCCGGGGATTACGGAAGTCGCATTAGTTCTCGCGATCCCCGGTTGGTGAGAGATGGAGCACCGGGGTGGTTTTAGTCAGTAAGAGTCTGACAGACCCTTCCGCCCGCCCCAGGGCGGAGGACATCCATGAGGATTTCCCCCCGTTATAAAAAAAAAAAAAAAAAAAAAAAAAAAAAAAAAAAAAAAAGGGTTGCAGAATTAGTTCCTGCCAGGGTTGCGCAATTAGTTCCTGCCAGGGTTGCGGAATTAGTTCCTGCCAGGGTTGCGCAATTAGTTCCTGCCAGGGTTGCGGAATTAGTTCCTGCCAGGGTTGCGCAATTAGTTCCTGCCAGGGTTGCGGAATTAGTTCCTGCCAGGGTTGCGCAATTAGTTCCTGCCAGGGTTGCGCAATTAGTTCCTGCCAGGGTTGCGGAATTAGTTCCTGCCAGGGTTGCGCAATTAGTTCCTGCCAGGGTTGCGCAATTAGTTCCTGCCAGGGTTGCGCAATTAGTTCCTGCCAGGGTTGCGCAATTAGTTCCTGCCAGGGTTGCGCAATTAGTTCCTGCCAGGGTTGCGCAATTAGTTCCTGCCAGGGTTGCGCAATTAGTTCCTGCCAGGGTTGCGCAATTAGTTCCTGCCAGGGTTGCGCAATTAGTTCCTGCCAGGGTTGCGGAATTAGTTCCTGCCAGGGTTGCGGAATTAGTTCCTGCCAGGGTTGCGCAATTAGTTCCTGCCAGGGTTGCGCAATTAGTTCCTGCCAGGGTTGCGCAATTAGTTCCTGCCAGGGTTGCGCAATTAGTTCCTGCCAGGGTTGCGCAATTAGTTCCTGCCAGGGTTGCGCAATTAGTTCCTGCCAGGGTTGCGCAATTAGTTCCTGCCAGGGTTGCGCAATTAGTTCCTGCCAGGGTTGCGGAATTAGTTCCTGCCAGGGTTGCGCAATTAGTTCCTGCCAGGGTTGCGCAATTAGTTCCTGCCAGGGTTGCGGAATTAGTTCCTGCCAGGGTTGCGCAATTAGTTCCTGCCAGGGTTGCGCAATTAGTTCCTGCCAGGGTTGCGCAATTAGTTCCTGCCAGGGTTGCGCAATTAGTTCCTGCCAGGGTTGCGCAATTAGTTCCTGCCAGGGTTGCGCAATTAGTTCCTGCCAGGGTTGCGCAATTAGTTCCTGCCAGGGTTGCGCAATTAGTTCCTGCCAGGGTTGCGCAATTAGTTCCTGCCAGGGTTGCGCAATTAGTTCCTGCCAGGGTTGCGCAATTAGTTCCTGCCAGGGTTGCGCAATTAGTTCCTGCCAGGGTTGCGCAATTAGTTCCTGCCAGGGTTGCGCAATTAGTTCCTGCCAGGGTTGCGCAATTAGTTCCTGCCAGGGTTGCAGAATTAGTTCCTGCCAGGGTTGCGGACGCAATTTATTCAAAAGAGTCGTCGCGGTCCTGGAATGCAAAGGGCACTAGGAGGAACACGGATAGGTTTTAATCAGTTAGAGTCTGACACTCCTTTCCGCTCCGCCCAGAGCGGGTGGAGTCATTTGATGATTACCCATCCTTAAAAAAGGCATATGTAATTATATGCTCGTTATATTAGATACATGTTTTCGGACGTAAATCGATGTATTCAGCTCAGTACAAGGTTTCATGAAATAAAACTCTACACGAGTAAAACCGGTCCCCGGTTGTCGTTTTCCTGTTTTCTTCACATTCCATCCCACCCGATTTTAAAGACACCTAAATAGGGTGAAGCGATACTTTAGGCCTGGACAGCCTTTACAAAGCACAAGTCCAATCCTGCATGGAGTATTGTAGCCACCTTTGGGATGGCTCAGCTAAGTATCAGCTTGCCGCGCTTGACTCGGTGGAACGCAGAGCTAAGAGGCTCATCGGCGACGTAAAACTGGTGGATGCCAAGCTACATAGCTTGGCTCATCGCCGTAAGGTTGCCTGCTTGTCGGTCTTCTACAGATTGTACTTCGGTGAGTGTGCCCAAGAACTCCACGACCTCATCCCACCGGGCCCCTTCTACCATCGGACATCCAGACGCACTGCATCTTACCATCCCTACCTTGTGGCTATTCCACCAATCCGCACTAGGCGTTTTCAAACGTCTTTTATAATGCGCACAGCAAAGGAGTGGAACTCTCTGCCTGCGTCTGTGTTTCCAAATGCTTACAACCCTAATCTCTTCAAAGTTAAAGTGAACAGGCTCCTTCTGGGTGGGCTCGCTCCACGTAGACTTTGTCTCTGTCATCTCTGACTTAGACTAGAGTCAAGAGCAAACCCATTACAAATAAAAAGAAAAAAAGAAGGTTTTACTTCCCTTTAGTTTTTGGGTCACGCTCTTAATTTAGAGCGTGTATCGGACAATGGAACGCTCAAGACGTATTGTGAATTTGTGACGATTTACATTCTTAAAATGTAAAATCCGTTCCAACGCTTCACCATTCACCTATTTTCTTCGTGCACCGACTTCCTGCATAGTGAATTTGTTCCACTTTCGCGACTCGATTGTTAAATCGATATGCGATAAATACTGAATAGCGCGTCTCGTCGAGATTTTTCAATAATGGTGACGATTTTAGCACTTCATTTTATAGCTCTGAAACATGGCCATCTCGAAAGGTTCCACTTCTACTTCACTTATAAAATGGATCAGTGATCGCACCGTATCATTCACGACACAATGGCCTTTCATATATATTAATCCCTTGAGTGCCCTTTACAAAATCGCCCTTTGGTAAAGGTACATATTCAACCTATTATTTTCGTGATAGCGTACCAAGGGAAACATTTGCTAAAGCTCCTGCTTTCCATGTCATCCACTCGCTTCCATCATTAATCATAACATCCAGGGGGCGTAGATTACGCCCACCACTTAGGAAAAACAACAATTAATCTGATTAGTATCTCGACTTGTTTTCCCATAATACTAATTTATTTAGTTAGCTATGTAAATTACGCTTTTGGTGAGTAACATGCGGGGAACCAACCAAGCGAACGAGTGGGAATTGTCGGTTTAGCTCGTCTTCGTTCGCTTGGCCTATACTCGGCAGAAAGTGAGGAAGCCTACGGAGCCCATAGGATTCCCACTCGTTAGGCTTCATCCTAATAGCAAGCGACCAGCGAACGACTGCACGGTCGACCGTCGCATTAATTTTTTGATATAACTGGAATGCAAGCTTTGTCGCTACGATCACGCAATTAGGTTTGTCTTACAAATGGGAACCCGTACGGCGCAGACTATGCAATTTAATGCAGCAATTCGAAACTTTTTACAATTGACAATGATGCTTCTGTGTAGCTTCTTTGGCGATTGTGGTTTTTTAAGGTTCCGTACCTAAAGAGTAACCATCGGAACCCTATTACTAAGCCTCCGCTGTCCGTCCGTCTGTCCATTCATCCGTCCGTCCGTCCGTCTGTCTGTCATCGGGCTGTATCTCAAGAACCGTAATAGGTAGACAGTTGAATTTTTTACAGATTGTGTATTTCCATTGTCGCTATAACAACAAATAATAAAAATTAAGGTTTATGGTACGGAACCCTTCGTGTGCGAGTCCGACTCGCACTTGGCCGGTTTTTATCAGGACAATCACGTCGCTTACGTTTTCTCTTTCGCTTGGTCTGAACCCAGCATTACAACGTTTATGCTCCCGTTCCGCGAACAGTAGGTCACGTCTGACATTTTAAACAAAGCGGTGGGCGTCTGTCCCACCTACCCGAAGTACCCACGAGGTGGTCAGGGACTTGAAGAGCCGCTGATTAGGGACTGCTATTTATACAGGCCGAGTAATGAGGTCCTTTGTAAAGAACTGCCCATTTTGGGTTCCGTATTGTTATGTCAGGCGCGTCCCTCTCAATTAAAGTAAAACAGTGGTTAATTTTGGAGTGGTATCTAATTAGTAAGAATAATAACGTTCAGCTTCAAGGCTACTATTTGAGGTATACGGTTTTGATCTAATAGAAGCGTAAAATGTTCTCGTAATAGTCGGTTTTAACTGTAGAAAAAAGTGAAAATCATAAGATTTTTTTTGTCAAACGTGGATCGAACCCCTGTAGGTACTTCCTCGACCCACCAATGTCATTGTCTATTAAGAATTGAGGATTTCTACTTTTAATCTACCAACTAGTTGACCCGCGCAATTTCGTGTGCTCCACTCCTATTGGTCTTAGCGTAATTAGTTCCTGCCAGGGTTGCGCAATTAGTTCCTGCCAGGGTTGCGCAATTAGTTCCTGCCAGGGTTGCGGAATTAGTTCCTGCCAGGGTTGCGGAATTAGTTCCTGCCAGGGTTGCGCAATTAGTTCCTGCCAGGGTTGCGCAATTAGTTCCTGCCAGGGTTGCGCAATTAGTTCCTGCCAGGGTTGCGGAATTAGTTCCTGCCAGGGTTGCGCAATTAGTTCCTGCCAGGGTTGCGCAATTAGTTCCTGCCAGGGTTGCGCAATTAGTTCCTGCCAGGGTTGCGCAATTAGTTCCTGCCAGGGTTGCGCAATTAGTTCCTGCCAGGGTTGCGCAATTAGTTCCTGCCAGGGTTGCGCAATTAGTTCCTGCCAGGGTTGCGGAATTAGTTCCTGCCAGGGTTGCGGAATTAGTTCCTGCCAGGGTTGCGGAATTAGTTCCTGCCAGGGTTGCGCAATTAGTTCCTGCCAGGGTTGCGCAATTAGTTCCTGCCAGGGTTGCGCAATTAGTTCCTGCCAGGGTTGCGCAATTAGTTCCTGCCAGGGTTGCGCAATTAGTTCCTGCCAGGGTTGCGGAATTAGTTCCTGCCAGGGTTGCGGAATTAGTTCCTGCCAGGGTTGCGGAATTAGTTCCTGCCAGGGTTGCGCAATTAGTTCCTGCCAGGGTTGCGGAATTAGTTCCTGCCAGGGTTGCGCAATTAGTTCCTGCCAGGGTTGCGCAATTAGTTCCTGCCAGGGTTGCGCAATTAGTTCCTGCCAGGGTTGCGCAATTAGTTCCTGCCAGGGTTGCGGAATTAGTTCCTGCCAGGGTTGCGGAATTAGTTCCTGCCAGGGTTGCGCAATTAGTTCCTGCCAGGGTTGCGCAATTAGTTCCTGCCAGGGTTGCGCAATTAGTTCCTGCCAGGGTTGCGGAATTAGTTCCTGCCAGGGTTGCGCAATTAGTTCCTGCCAGGGTTGCGCAATTAGTTCCTGCCAGGGTTGCGCAATTAGTTCCTGCCAGGGTTGCGGAATTAGTTCCTGCCAGGGTTGCGCAATTAGTTCCTGCCAGGGTTGCGCAATTAGTTCCTGCCAGGGTTGCGCAATTAGTTCCTGCCAGGGTTGCGCAATTAGTTCCTGCCAGGGTTGCGCAATTAGTTCCTGCCAGGGTTGCGCAATTAGTTCCTGCCAGGGTTGCGCAATTAGTTCCTGCCAGGGTTGCGCAATTAGTTCCTGCCAGGGTTGCGCAATTAGTTCCTGCCAGGGTTGCGGAATTAGTTCCTGCCAGGGTTGCGGAATTAGTTCCTGCCAGGGTTGCGCAATTAGTTCCTGCCAGGGTTGCGCAATTAGTTCCTGCCAGGGTTGCGCAATTAGTTCCTGCCAGGGTTGCGCAATTAGTTCCTGCCAGGGTTGCGCAATTAGTTCCTGCCAGGGTTGCGCAATTAGTTCCTGCCAGGGTTGCGCAATTAGTTCCTGCCAGGGTTGCGCAATTAGTTCCTGCCAGGGTTGCGCAATTAGTTCCTGCCAGGGTTGCGCAATTAGTTCCTGCCAGGGTTGCGCAATTAGTTCCTGCCAGGGTTGCAGAATTAGTTCCTGCCAGGGTTGCGGACGCAATTTATTCAAAAGAGTCGTCGCGGTCCTGGAATGCAAAGGGCACTAGGAGGAACACGGATAGGTTTTAATCAGTTAGAGTCTGACACTCCTTTCCGCTCCGCCCAGAGCGGGTGGAGTCATTTGATGATTACCCATCCTTAAAAAAGGCATATGTAATTATATGCTCGTTATATTAGATACATGTTTTCGGACGTAAATCGATGTATTCAGCTCAGTACAAGGTTTCATGAAATAAAACTCTACACGAGTAAAACCGGTCCCCGGTTGTCGTTTTCCTGTTTTCTTCACATTCCATCCCACCCGATTTTAAAGACACCAAAATAGGGTGAAGCGATACTTTAGGCCTGGACAGCCTTTACAAAGCACAAGTCCAATCCTGCATGGAGTATTGTAGCCACCTTTGGGATGGCTCAGCTAAGTATCAGCTTGCCGCGCTTGACTCGGTGGAACGCAGAGCTAAGAGGCTCATCGGCGACGTAAAACTGGTGGATGCCAAGCTACATAGCTTGGCTCATCGCCGTAAGGTTGCCTGCTTGTCGGTCTTCTACAGATTGTACTTCGGTGAGTGTGCCCAAGAACTCCACGACCTCATCCCACCGGGCCCCTTCTACCATCGGACATCCAGACGCACTGCATCTTACCATCCCTACCTTGTGGCTATTCCACCAATCCGCACTAGGCGTTTTCAAACGTCTTTTATAATGCGCACAGCAAAGGAGTGGAACTCTCTGCCTGCGTCTGTGTTTCCAAATGCTTACAACCCTAATCTCTTCAAAGTTAAAGTGAACAGGCTCCTTCTGGGTGGGCTCGCTCCACGTAGACTTTGTCTCTGTCATCTCTGACTTAGACTAGAGTCAAGAGCAAACCCATTACAAATAAAAAGAAAAAAAGAAGGTTTTACTTCCCTTTAGTTTTTGGGTCACGCTCTTAATTTAGAGCGTGTATCGGACAATGGAACGCTCAAGACGTATTGTGAATTTGTGACGATTTACATTCTTAAAATGTAAAATCCGTTCCAACGCTTCACCATTCACCTATTTTCTTCGTGCACCGACTTCCTGCATAGTGAATTTGTTCCACTTTCGCGACTCGATTGTTAAATCGATATGCGATAAATACTGAATAGCGCGTCTCGTCGAGATTTTTCAATAATGGTGACGATTTTAGCACTTCATTTTATAGCTCTGAAACATGGCCATCTCGAAAGGTTCCACTTCTACTTCACTTATAAAATGGATCAGTGATCGCACCGTATCATTCACGACACAATGGCCTTTCATATATATTAATCCCTTGAGTGCCCTTTACAAAATCGCCCTTTGGTAAAGGTACATATTCAACCTATTATTTTCGTGATAGCGTACCAAGGGAAACATTTGCTAAAGCTCCTGCTTTCCATGTCATCCACTCGCTTCCATCATTAATCATAACATCCAGGGGGCGTAGATTACGCCCACCACTTAGGAAAAACAACAATTAATCTGATTAGTATCTCGACTTGTTTTCCCATAATACTAATTTATTTAGTTAGCTATGTAAATTACGCTTTTGGTGAGTAACATGCGGGGAACCAACCAAGCGAACGAGTGGGAATTGTCGGTTTAGCTCGTCTTCGTTCGCTTGGCCTATACTCGGCAGAAAGTGAGGAAGCCTACGGAGCCCATAGGATTCCCACTCGTTAGGCTTCATCCTAATAGCAAGCGACCAGCGAACGACTGCACGGTCGACCGTCGCATTAATTTTTTGATATAACTGGAATGCAAGCTTTGTCGCTACGATCACGCAATTAGGTTTGTCTTACAAATGGGAACCCGTACGGCGCAGACTATGCAATTTAATGCAGCAATTCGAAACTTTTTACAATTGACAATGATGCTTCTGTGTAGCTTCTTTGGCGATTGTGGTTTTTTAAGGTTCCGTACCTAAAGAGTAACCATCGGAACCCTATTACTAAGCCTCCGCTGTCCGTCCGTCTGTCCATTCATCCGTCCGTCCGTCCGTCTGTCTGTCATCGGGCTGTATCTCAAGAACCGTAATAGGTAGACAGTTGAATTTTTTACAGATTGTGTATTTCCATTGTCGCTATAACAACAAATAATAAAAATTAAGGTTTATGGTACGGAACCCTTCGTGTGCGAGTCCGACTCGCACTTGGCCGGTTTTTATCAGGACAATCACGTCGCTTACGTTTTCTCTTTCGCTTGGTCTGAACCCAGCATTACAACGTTTATGCTCCCGTTCCGCGAACAGTAGGTCACGTCTGACATTTTAAACAAAGCGGTGGGCGTCTGTCCCACCTACCCGAAGTACCCACGAGGTGGTCAGGGACTTGAAGAGCCGCTGATTAGGGACTGCTATTTATACAGGCCGAGTAATGAGGTCCTTTGTAAAGAACTGCCCATTTTGGGTTCCGTATTGTTATGTCAGGCGCGTCCCTCTCAATTAAAGTAAAACAGTGGTTAATTTTGGAGTGGTATCTAATTAGTAAGAATAATAACGTTCAGCTTCAAGGCTACTATTTGAGGTATACGGTTTTGATCTAATAGAAGCGTAAAATGTTCTCGTAATAGTCGGTTTTAACTGTAGAAAAAAGTGAAAATCATAAGATTTTTTTTGTCAAACGTGGATCGAACCCCTGTAGGTACTTCCTCGACCCACCAATGTCATTGTCTATTAAGAATTGAGGATTTCTACTTTTAATCTACCAACTAGTTGACCCGCGCAATTTCGTGTGCTCCACTCCTATTGGTCTTAGCGTAATGAATGATATTGTATAGCCTATAGCGTTCCTCGATAAATGGGCTATCTAAGACTGAAAAAAATTTCTAAATCCAGGAGTTCCTGAGATTAGCGCTTTCAAGCAAACAAACAACTCTTCAGCTTTGTATAGATATTGTGCGTATTTCATTATGCTTGTCCCAAATCAGCTTATTTCCTTTTCTTTCTTAAAAACAAACCAAGTTTAATTTCCTTGCAAGACTGAATAAAACTCCGATTCATATTTCCAGGATTGACTAATAGTCACCCAGTAACGAGTACTAAATTGTATCTAAACAGTAAATCAGGCTATCTGCGATGCATTGAGTCATTTCTGTAGCAGCATGCGTTGTGTGCGTGTCTTCACAACGTCCACGAGTTCAGTCTGTTGCATCAATTTTACTGATTAATGTCGGTAACTTCTGCTTTGTTCTTTTGTCTTGTTTGGTATTTTGGTCCATATCTCCACTAGTCGTACTCAGCGCTTCTCTTCCACATTTATTATGCGCAGAGCCAAAGTGTGGAACTCTCTGCCGGCGTCTGTGTTCCCTTTCACATTATAACCCTTCATAGCAAGAGTGAACAGGCATCTTCTGGGCACGCTCGCTCCTCCTCCACAACCCATTAATTGGGTAACACGGTACTTCTTGGCAAGACTGGAGTCAGATTTACTGGCTTCTGACAATCCGTAACGACTGCCAAAGATCTACAAATGACAGCCGGGACCAACGGCTTAACGAGCTTTCCGAGGCGCGGAGGAAACTCGGTATGTTAAGATAGTCACCCATTCACCGACCAACCTCGAAAAGCGTTGCTTAACCTTAAAGATCCACCCGTGCGGCTTTTATTATTTAGCCACGAGCTCCTCTTCTTTTCTCTCCTCTCCTCCATTAATAAACCACCAATAATACCATAATTTCTATTTGCATCTTAATTATGAATTGTATTCGATAATATAATAAATAGCATAAGGCTCGTTCCATTACGCGGAACCTAATAATCCTAATACTGGTTGAAAGTGGTCATGGACCCGCAACGAGTAATTTCACATACAGCCTGCGAATTTAATCTAAATTTTTTTTTTTTTTTTTTACTATTGATAGGCACGCGTTTGACCACTATCTCACCTGATGGTAAGCGAGGATGTGGTCGAAGATGGAGCACGCTTGCCTAGAAATAACCTATTCACTCTTGATTTAAAGACTCCCAGGTTGTAATCTAAATATTGTTCATATACGGCTACCTACTTTGTTAAGGGTCAAATTTAATCTAAAGTTGAAACTGCCATAATTGTGTATGGCTCTACGTGTGTTCATAATGGCTAGCCTGAATAACTATAGAGTATAGAGCTTGGAATGCCGCACCGGCAGAGGCGAAACGCTGTCACAAATAATACTTCTTCGTGTACCTATGTGCATATATAATATGGTATTTAAATAATCTTACTAATATTATAAAGTTGAGAGGATGGATGAATGGATATTCAATATGGCGACTTGCGGCGAGTGACGTCACATACAATTAGTGCTGTGCTGTCTCTGTAGAATGCTCACAAATCTGTAATTTTTAAAGATTTAAACATTTTGTCACTGCGTCTTCTTTTTTCTCTAGGTTTTGAAATATGTAATAAAAAAAATAAACAGTTCAATACCCTATTTCGCTGTATCGGCTATCACTAACACGTGTGTTTTATACGACAAGCTTTGACAAAGCCGCCTCTATCAAACAAAGCCTCCGAAGCTCTTATATTGTCTATCTCTATACTATATTACAGACCATTTCATTCAGCTGGCTCCAAGCTCATGTCTTGCATACGAAGTAGCCATATTGGTTTCGATGCGCTTAAAAAGCGGTGTAGCGATAAAACTGCGGCTTTAGCAAAGAATTGGCTTCCCCCTTTCCTATGTGTGTTGAATGTGCTTAAGAGTGACGTCAATGGAATGAGTAGTAGGTCGTCGTATGCTAATTCCAATGAACTGCCACTATCAATCCTAACTAATATGATCTGTACTACTAATATATAAAGCTGAAGAGTTTGTTTGTTTACTTGAACGCGCTAATCTCAAGAACTACTGGACCGATTTGAAAAATTCTTGCAGTGTTAGATAGCCCATTTATCGAGAAAGGCTCATTCAGAGATAGAGATATTTCAGAAATAATCATTCTTTCGAACTACATGAACTTCGAGGGCTATATTGATTATTAAAATGGTTATTATTCTTTAGATAAATACGCGTTACGGTCGCGGATCGCATTTGGTCCACATACAGCCTCACACTGACCGGCAAATTGCAAAAAACATAAAAATATTTGAATTTCGCGGGCTACCCTGGAGCATTCACCTTAAGTTCGATAACTGACAAATGCTTGCAGTGTCTGCTGTCCGCTCAAATTATGTGTGGTCTGCTTTAAAATACTCACCTTAGACATTGCCTTCCATGGTGGTTCTCATATGGTCAGACCAATACATTAATTCTATGGACTTTTAAAGAGACTGACTTCTGAGCTTACATGATTTAAAAGAGTGTGGAGTTTTCTGCACGTTCCTCTTTCATCTGGCTGGCCTTTTCCCAACTATATTGGGGTCGGCTTCCAGTCAAACCGGATTTAGCTGCCTACCAGACCTCCACAACCCATTAACTGGGTAATACGGCAGTTCTTGGCAAGACTGGTGTCAGATTGTACTGGCTTCTGACAGTCCGTAATTACTGCCAAAGATTTACAAATGACAGCCGGGACCAACGGCTTAACGTGCTTTCCGAGGCACGGAGGAAACACGGTATGATAACATGGTCACCCATCCACAGACCAACCTTGGCAAGCGTTACTTAACCTTAAAGATCGATCCGTGCGTCTAGTATTCTTTAGCCACGAGCCACTTCAAAAGTATCTGTTAATGGTTTATTTGAAATAACCGCTTTGAATTTGTTTCTGTACTTCTTCTCAGAGTATTCCGTTAGGAAACACTGACCACATCAGTTTCAGATTACAAAAGAAAATTGATAGTCTGGTCAATTTAAACATCCGAGGTTACATTAATTCGCGACAAGCTAAAAATTGCTAGGATTGTTCAAAACACTCATCATCTGCCTAGCCTTTTCCCAACTATATTGGGGTCGGCTTCCAGTCAAACCGGATTCAGCTGAATACCAGTGTTTAGGGGTAGCGGAACAGAGAGTAAAGTCCCGCATACCCCCATTTGAAAAGGAGGATCCTCCGACCAGGCGGCTGTTGTGCCTGGCGGGCTACTGCCCGATAGTTGATATTCGGGCTGATGTATATGTTCAAATCGCACGGTAAACTCTGCTTGCGCGATGCAGGATTTCAACGTTGTAGTTCGCTGCTAGTCAGATAGATGGCGTCGCGGTTCTTTTTGTTGCGATGTAGATTTGCTCCGTAGGTTTTTCTTGTGGCGGTCTTGATGCCGCTACATCACTCCCCTCCGGAGACCGGAGGTCGATAGTGGATGAGTCGTCCATGCATCTTGAGATGCTTGCCCAGCCAGTTGAAGGTTGATTCCAGTGAGTCGGAATCGGAAGTCACAGAGTTCTCGGTGAGTCGGAACTATATGCGGTGCCCCAGTGAGTCGGGGTGATGAGATATCCCAGTGAGTCGGGATGATGCTGCAGGGCTCCAGTGAGTCGGAACCGGATGTCGCAGAGTTCACGGTGAGTCGGAACTATATGCGGTGCCCCAGTGAGTCGGGGTGATGAGATATCCCAGTGAGTCGGGATGATGCTGCAGGGCTCCAGTGAGTCGGAACCGGATGTCGCAGAGTTCACGGTGAGTCGGAACTATATGCGATGCCCCAGTGAGTCGGGGTGATGGGATCCCAGTGAGTCGGGATGATGCTGCAGGCTCCAGTGAGTCGGAGTGGTGCTGTTGCTGGCTCCAGTGAGTCGGGACCGGTAGTCGCAGAGTTCACAGTGAGTCGGAACTGTTTGCGGTAACCCCAGTGAGTCGGGGTGATGATTGAGGCTGAGGATGCTGAACAGGAATGCGCGGCTGCTGCATGCTGGTGGTCAGGATATCCGTAGAAGCCGTGGGTACTGGCTGGCTGTATGACTCGCTGCTCGAGAGCTTGAGGTCACGACGAGGAGAAGTGATGATGACGTCATGCTGAAGTAGTTGCACGAAGGCTGCGCTGACGTTCAATGTCGAGGGTCACCAGTTTAGAGGTATGCGGAACAGAGAGTAAAGTCCCACACACCTCAATTGAAAAGGAGGATCCTCCGACCAGGCGGCTGTTGTGCCTGGCGGGCTACTGCCCGATAGTTGATATTCGGGCTGATGTATATGTTCAAATCGCACGGTAAACTCTGCTTGCGCGATGCAGGATTTCAACGTTGTAGTTCGCTGCTAGTCAGATAGATGGCGTCGCGGTTCTTTTTGTTGCGATGTAGATTTGCTCCGTAGGTTTTTCTTGTGGCGGTCTTGATGCCGCTACATCACTCCCCTCCGGAGACCGGAGGTCGATAGTGGATGAGTCGTCCATGCATCTTGAGATGCTTGCCAGGCCAGTGGAAGGTTGGTTCCAGTGAGTCGGAACCGGAAGTCGCAGAGTTCTCGGTGAGTCGGAACTATATGCGGTGCCCCAGTGAGTCGGGGTGATGAGATATCCCAGTGAGTCGGGATGATGCTGCAGGCTCCAGTGAGTCGGAACCGGATGTCGCAGAGTTCACGGTGAGTCGGAACTATATGCGATGCCCCAGTGAGTCGGGGTGATGGGATCCCAGTGAGTCGGGATGATGCTGCAGGCTCCAGTGAGTCGGAGTGGTGCTGCTGTTGGCTCCAGTGAGTCGGAACCGGTAGTCGCAGAGTTCACAGTGAGTCGGAACTGTATGCGATGCCCCAGTGAGTCGGGGTGATGGGATCCCAGTGAGTCGGGATGATGCTGCAGGCTCCAGTGAGTCGGAACCGGATGTCGCAGAGTTCACGGTGAGTCGGAACTATATGCAATGCCCCAGTGAGTCGGGGTGATGGGATCCCAGTGAGTCGGTATGATGCTGCAGGCTCCAGTGAGTCGGAACCGGTAGTCGCAGAGTTCACGGTGAGTCGGAACTATATGCGGTACCCCAGTGAGTCGGGGTGATGATTGAGGCTGAGGATGCTGAACAGGAATGCGCGGCTGCTGCATGCTGGTGTTCAGGATACCCGTAGAAGCCGTGGGTACTGGCTGGCTGTATGACTCGCTGCTCGAGTGCTTGAGGTCACGATGAAGAGTGATGATGACATCACGCTGAAGTAGTTGCACGAAGGCTGCGCTGACGTTCAATGTCGAGGGTCACCAGTTTAAGGGTAGCAGTACAGAGAGTAAAGTCCCGCATACCCCCATTGAAAAAGGAGGATCCTCGAACCAGGCGGCTGTAGTGCCTGGCGGGCTACTGCCCGATAGTTGATATTCGGGCTGATGTATATGTTCAAATCGCACGGTAAACTCTGCTTGCGCGATGCAGGATTTCAACGTTGTAGTTCGCTGCTAGTCAGACAGATGGCGTCGCGGTTCTTTTTGTTGCGATGTAGATTTGCTCCGTAGGTTTTTCTTGTGGCGGTCTTGATGCCGCTACAAGTGTTTTACGTGGAGCGGCTGTCTACCAGACCTCCACAACCCATTAACTGGGTAACACGGTACTTCTTGGCAAGATTGGAGTAAGTAGAAATTGGATTTATTTCTTAATTGCGTGTTTTTGGCTCTTGTTGGGAACTCATCTGCCATCTGCCTAGCCTTTTCCCAACTATATTGGGGTCGGCTTTCAGTAAAACCGGATTCAGCTGAATACCAGTATTTTACGTGGAGCGGCTGCCTACCAGACCTCCACAACCCATTAACTGGGTAACACGGTACTTCTTGGCAAGACTGGAGTCAGATTTACTGGCTTCTGACTATCCGTAACGACTGCCAAAGATCTTCAAATGACAGCCGGGACTAACAGCTTAACATGCTTTCCGAGGCACGGAGAAAACTCGGTATGTTAAGATGGTCACCCATCCACAGACCAACCTTGGCAAGCGTTGCTTAACCTTAAAGATTGACCCATGAGGCTGTTTTTATTTAGCCACGAGCTCCTCATTTCATTTATGAGTGTTTTGAAAAATCCTACCAATTTTGAGCTTGTTGCGAATGTAACTTCACCCATATTTTGTGGTCTAATTTGACCGGACTATGACGTGTAAAAGATAAAGCGTTATTTTTAACCTATTTCCAAAATAAATATAATATGCCATCAAGTTAGTTATGACAATAAACTTTTAGCTAAAGAAAACGCTATACTGTCGTCTAAAAACAATCCCATATTCATGTTTCACAAAGGTGAGCCAAGGGTGTCTACACAAAACAATATTGCCAAAGTAGAAAATTCTAAATACGACTCGTGTTAAGGTCAGTGCAGACTACCCGCAGCGATCGATATCCTAGTCAATTACTTAAGTGTATCCAAAGCTGTGTCCAATAACAATATTGTAGATGGACACGTGATAGCCGCTATCAGTGATCGACTGACAAACAACCTCAGGAACATGGGCTAACAAAATTACGCTTTTAGAGTAGCAGATTACCTAATAGCTTCTAAGTGATTTATTGCTGCGATAACTCAAGCACTTAGCCGACATGAATGTTGACTATTTCGGGACTTTTTGATGATATTTTCCTTAAGTTATGAAGAAGAGTTTCCTACTACTAAAAGTTTCTGGGGGTTACTCTCGAAGTCCGTAGTTTTTGGGATTAGTTGCGGCCGTATTCTACTCCGTATCATCTAAGAATGAATGACAACCCGATTTGACAGTTGCAAATCGTGTTTTCATTCATTCTTAGTTCGGGTGCGGGACTGATCGTAAGTCCGTAGGTGATACGGAGTACACCCGAAACTACGGACTTCGGGTTTAGAGAGTAGCCCCCTGGATCTGCATCACACTTAAAATTACTACTGCAAAAATTAAACAATCGGGTTTATGGAACTCATTGATTACTTATTTCATAAATAAGTTAGCCGCATTTAAATCTTACCATCAATTTCTTTCCTGATCAGCAAAAAAACAAAACAAACAAAAAAGGAAATAAAAAACATATATTTACACTCTCTTTCATCTCTTCCGGAGACCCTTATTTCTTAAAAAAATGAAATAAAAATATACTTTAAATATTTACACTTATCTGCTGCGCCGTCGCCCCCTGCCGCTGCTACCACCTAAAAGCATAGACAAGGGAGAGGACAGCATGAGCATCATCACTAGTGCGCATACCAGCACCGCTATGAGGTTATCCCACCTGCTGATAATTCCCGCCGAGAGATTCCGGTTCGCGCAGCGAGTTGAATGGCAGACTGATGGACTCGTCTGAGCCGATCCATCAGATCCTACGGTCCAGTTCACTGAACGGGGTGGAGACTGTGGCACATTCGCTGGAGGGCTTGGGAGAGGTGGCAAATTAGCCGCAGTGCTTGGAGTCTGTGGCAAAGTCGGAGGGCTTGGAACCTCTAGCACTTTCACCGGGGGGGCTGGAATTTCTGGCAGTTCCGCCGAAAGTTCTGAAATCACTGGAATTTTCGCTGAAGGATCTAGTGATCCTGGCATTTTCGCCGAAAGTTTAGATGACCTTTTCATTTTCGCTGCACGGTCTGGCAACGATGGCAGTTTAGGCGGTACTACAACAGTTGCACTTGTCGGAAAGCATGCACACTCTAAATTTATCAGTTTTGGCCAAGACGCAGCGGAAGCTTTCTTCGAAAGACGTAGTGGTTTTGGCAGAGATGCATGAGTCGGTTTCGCTGGGAGGGATGAAGTTCCTGGCATTGCAGGTCGAGATTCCGTACACGTATCCGGCCTTTCCGCCGCAGGACATGGTGAATCTGGCGCTTTTATCGAAGGGTATGGTGAATCTGGCGCTTTTATCGAAGGGTATGGTGAATCTAACGCTTTTGCCGAAGGGCATGATGACTGTAATGTTCTTGCATCTTCCTTCACCTCTAAAGCGGAGGACTTCGCCGGGAATTCAGAAGGCACATTTTGTGCGGGGACTGACGAATTCGCTGGAAGATCAGATGACTCAGACAAAGTTTGTTCAGACAGATTGTTTTCGTTATTGTCTTCTTGGTTAGTATTCAAAGTAGGTTTAGTACGACTGAGGCGTCTGAAAGACGCCATTGGCTGGGGTGAAATGCTCATAGCGATATGGAGGTTTTCTTGGTTCCGGTACATCGGTTGACTTTTTGATAAATCCTTCGGTTCTCCGCCGCTTCCTTCAGAAGTGTCTGGGGAGAAAAAGGTGATATAAGGAAGGGAAGGGATAAGGTATGGGATAGGAACTATTGGGCGGACTGGACAGATTGGATGGACTTTCAAATATATGTATGAGTAATACCAGCCCCGGCTTCAAAATCCCTAACGGTACTGAATAAGCAAGCACGAAATACTTCAACAGAAGCATCGATTCTAGCACCACGGTACTTGATATAGGATTAAGTATACTTAACTGAAAGTACATAATCTCAGAAACCTTACAGGTGTTCCGATAAAATCTACCGGCCTATTAAAACTTGTAGAGGATCGAGCGATAAATGATATTTTTTCTAGTAATAAAACGAGACTTGGTTCGAGGTTTTTTTTTTAGGCTTCCGAACATCCGTAAAAACGGAACCCTTATAGGATCACTCGGGTGTCTGTCTGTCCGTCTGCCACAGCCAGTTTTCTCCGGATCTACTTAACCGATTCTATTCAAATTTGGTATGCATATAAACTTCTGTGACCCAAACACAGACGGCGTTACGTAAATTAAGAAATTTTTAGTATGGGGGTCACTTTTAGGGGTCAAACGAGAAAATAAAAAAAAGTTCATCAAACTGTATCGTGTGACATATCAAATGAAAGGGCTAACTGTGAAGGTTTTAATTATATTTTTTTTTTCATAATGTTAAAATAAATAGTTTTGAAGTTATTCAAGAAAGAAATTAGACCAAAAATGACCATTCCCCCCCCTTATCTACGAAACTACTGAGCCTAAAATTTTAACAATATTCAGATAATAGTTCTATACCTAAAGATTACAGGAAAATTTATAAGAAGTTTGTAGTATTAAAATAACATGTTATAAAAATTTTATTGGTTCGGAACCCTTTACACGCGAGTCCGACTCGCACTTGGCCAGTTTTTTTTAAAATCATCGGATTGGAACGGCTAGTGTCGAGTGATAAACTGCCAGTTACCCAAATAGGTTGGCTCATGTTGTTTTAACGTGGATTGTGAGACCAATATCCGGTCATATCAACGGTCAGTCGGTTCAACATAAGGTTGTTTAGTTGAAAACCAGCGTCAGGCAGCAACTGGCATTGTCTGGCCATTTGCTGAACTGGACCTAATGCTGAACTTATTAAAATTAAGTTTCCTTTTATTGTACCTACATTGTGTGTAATCGTCTGTACCAAACAAATTAGTTACTCAAGAGTAGCTTTCTACGATTAGGTTGGGATAAATGGCTCCTTTTTACTCATAGCGAAGGTCATCCATGAGGATAACTCCGCATTGTATGAAAATGAGGTTTAACCATCAATGGAACGCCATACAATTTCACTTTTGAAAAAAAGAAACTTGGCTATGTTCTATAACCAGTCTTAGAGTTGAGTGCCTAGACAGACGCAGTGCAGTTGTGTGCCAAACATTACACTGCGACATAAACTAAAATGCCGTTATCCGACATCTGGTCCATTTCTTACTTTTGATGATATATTATTGAGAATAAAATATCTATCAAATCAAAAAAAAACATATTGTTTGTCACAGATTTAAAAGCAGTTCTTATCAAAATAATACGTAGATCGCTGTAACATACCCGTAAGGCGTCCAATATGCATATTTATATTTTTTCATTAATCGGTGAGCTCGTGGCTCAATAATAACAGCCGCACGGGTCGATCTTCAAGATTAAGCAACGCTTGTCAAGGTTGGTCTGTGGATGGGTGACCATCTTTATACCGAGTTTCCTCCGTGCCTCGGAAATCACGTTAAGCCGTTGGTCCCGGCTGTCATTTGTAGATCTTTGGCAGTCGTTACGAATTGTCAGAAGCCAGTAAATCTGACTCCAGTCTTGCCAAGAAGTACCGTGTTACCCAGTTAATGGGTTGTGGAGGTCTGGTAGACAGCCGCTCCACGTAAAACACTAGTATTCAGCTGAATTCAGTTTGACTGGAAGCCGACCCCAATATAGTTGGGACAAGGCTAGGCAGATGATGATATTTTTTCATTAATTAATATACCTAATTCAAATCTATTTTATCATGCAAATATACATTATAAATTAATAATTGCGAATTTCCAAAGCTATTAAAGGTGCTGAAAAATCGAACCAGAAATCGATAGTTATTTTTTCTCATTATAATCAAAAGTAAGAAATCGACCAGATGTCGCATATCGGCATTTTAGTCGTACCACGGTAGTACAGGATTCCGAGAGACGACTGTTCATAACTAAGTAAAAATTTCCAATACCATTTTAGAATACCGATTACAGATACCACTAAAGCTATTTTTATCCTGTTAGGATTATGGGCCACACTTGTAACTGCCAGAAATCGGAAAGAAAGAGGGTATTTTAGAGGTCGTTTGGTGGGATATCTTCCGGAATGCGGTGTACATAAATCAGGGAAGGGTGAAAAAATAATCTTGTGAATTTTGATCATGTTCTCAGGCTTCTTCATGGGCATACATAGTGTGGTTTTAGCGTAAAATATGTTCGAGTTCTTGGAAGAGGATGGAAGCCAGACTAGCAACGCTAATAAAGTCTTTACGAGCAGCGACTTCAAGTCTAAATGGTCCAATAGTCGTAAACTTAGTTCCCAGTTGTCTTAGCTAGAATACTTAATGCGAGGAATACTGTTAGTTATTTACCACAATGAATAGCGTTAGTTAACCGTTTTGTACGTCAGTCAGCCTAATTTTAATATTCCTGACGTGCCAATCTGCAAACACAACGAAATATTCATTTATAACCTACCCACTCGCAAAACAACGCGAATTTTTTAGGTATCAGGAATTTTCTAGGGTCTTATTAGGTACTCGCACTCAGGACCTCGCGTTTTGACACGCTTCGTCGTTTGAATAACACTGAAATTCCACCCCGATGTTGACAGAAATAATTTATGAAATCGACCCCTTACTGGGAACGATAAATATTCATTCGTTTGCAGAGTGTTTAAGTGAAGTAAGCTTTCAATAGGTTATAACGTAAGTATTCGATTTTGATAGCCTCGTTGGTTTAATGGTCAAAATTGTGGCAGTCGGTCTATTCTGTACCTAAACAAGTTCTTTTGCCATCGCATGGGTATTTTAAAATATTTAAGTGCTTTTTCACATCCCTTATTGTTCAATTCAATCTTCAATCCCCTATTGTTGCCAAATCCATATAAATTACGTGCAGGATAGACGCCCCGCCCGCCGCGAAAGAGGAATTTTATCCCGCATAAACTTCGCACTTTGCCTTCCCGAGCAATCTCGCAGACACATACAACACTGTCAACTTAGTGGTAGCTGTAGCCTCTCGATTGATAAATAAAATAACATGTAATTCATCCGCAAAACTAGATTAAATTTAAATGAAGTCGAGGCAACTATACCCTTGGGGCAATTATCATGGATTTACCGTACCACTTGAAGGTGTTGTTCGTAATATAGGTACGTACTTATCTGAATTCATTTTACAATAACAGGGAATGGATAAGTTAGTCAAGGTCGGCATTATCTGATACAGTGTGGGTTTCTTCAACATGAGGGCTGGGTACACCTGAAGGGTAAGAAAAGCTGTACTTACATACATCGAATAAGTTAAGTGATGAGGAAACGTGTTGGGAGACCTCAAGTAACCAAGGGCAGGAGATGGTGACGAAGTGTCGAAGTTTCATGATGAGGATCCCCCTGCAGTCAAATCTTACCAGAACTAGTATACCTGACTCAAATTTTCAAATCCTGTGTTTTTCCTAACATACACAAAAGAGTATATCAAGATTTAATACAGGAGCTTAGCAACTCCACAGTGAACTTGATAAATTATTGAAAATCAGAGCTCTACATACTACTGTCAACAATTAACCTAAGATAATCTTTTAAAAAATGTCTTGTCTTGTCTTGTAAAAAATGCAAGTTCTCTTCTCATTAATATAAACCCCCTCCTACCCCCCCTGCGACTCTCGAAGCCCGGGGCGTCTTCTTCTGTTGCGGCGGCTGGGGCGTGAGGTTTCCCTCTCTTTCAGGCGTTCGGCTTCCTCCTTTGCTTGCATTACTGCTTCGCAGAAGGAGGTGACCGCTTTCCAAGTCTCCTCGCTCCGGACCATGGCTTGAACCAGGGCCGCAACGCGTAGTGTTCCCGTGCGCCCCTCTTTGACGTCGCAGGGGGAGTCAAACACCTGACTCCCCCCGCTGACCCGAGGTGGCCCGCAGGGGTGGGCCGACACCAGTCGGGGATCGCGGAAAACCAATTAAGTTTTCGCGATCCCCGGCGTTGGTAACAGATGGAACACCGGGGTGGTTTTAGTCAGTAAGAGTCTGACAGACCCCTCCGCCCGCCCCAGGGCGGAGGACATCCATGAGGATTTCCCACCGTTAAAAAAAAAAAGGGCCGGACGCGACAGATCGCCGGCACCGATCGCCTCGACGAGGACACGGCGGTTCTCTGCTCAAGCAGGGCAGATCTCTGCCGTAGGCTCCACCGTGTCCTCCGGGTGATCCTCGCAGTGTTGACACCCGGGCGACCTACAACTACCCTAGCACTTAAGTTTTAGATAGACAGACATCTTACTGATGATATATGTACTACCTACCCTCAGAAACGTTTTTTCGCAGTTTTCTCGCCTACCTGCCCTCGGGCACTTTGCCCGGGAGCCACAAACGCGCTCCCGAACTGTCCTTGACCGACTTATACACAAAATAGACGCTGGAGTATTCGCCGCGCGATTCAGTTATATGGTTTATCATAAGTTTAAGTGCAAATAAACGTTTATTCTTTTTGTTTGCAGACGAGATTGAGGAAAACGAGGACGGATTCCAAAAACACGTCAAATTAAGTTTTTGTATTTGATATACAAACATGTCTGGTGTTTAGATTTATTCAGATGGTCAGCCATTTCATAGTCTGGCCACTTCATGAAATGGTTACCTCAAAACTAACCTAAGCTGAACTTGGCGTCATCATAAATGGTAAGTTCTACGATATGCTCCACACTGCTAGGCTTACTTACTCGGATAAGTTTGGGGTCAACAGGTCTATACAGGGTGATTGACACTAAACTTGGGGACCTAATGCACTTGGATTATTTGTTGCCTTTCAACCAAAAACTACATAAACCAAGAAAAATCTTCCTAGTGACCGTTAAATGATCTTTATTCGTCAGGGCTTACCACTAGTTTTGGGCCAAGAATCGTCGAACCGAAAACTCATTCAGCAAATCACAACTTGCTAACTCACGTTTGACAATTCGTCAGAATTTTTTCGTTCGAGGAACTTTTTTTTATTTGAGATGGGTTGGCAGAGAGACCACAGAAATAAAAATTTTCTTATATCTATGGCAGAGACAGTCTGTACCTATAACATCACACAGCGAGAACAACCTGACCGGGACGATCTGGCTCCCGCATACTGCGTCGTCCGAGAACTCACTTCACACTGATTGCCTGGCATGAGAAAATTTGTGGTTATTACTCGATTGCGCCAGAAGGAATTTTTCGAGTGTGTGTGTATGTACTAGTAGACCCGCGCAACTTCGTCTGCTCCGCTCCTGTTGGCTTTAGCGTGATGGTATATAGCTTATAGCCTTCCTTGATAAATGGGCTATCAAACACTGAAAAAAAGTCTGACCTAGACTAGTGTCAAGAGCAAACCCATCTTTTGCCGTCTGACCACTCATAACGACGATCAAAGATCTACAAATGAGAGCCGGGACCAACGGCTTAGCGGTATGTATTGGATGGGCATCCGTCCACCGGCCGATCGACACATTTGCATATTTCCAAGTGCCATACATTCGTTTTAGGGCCTACGCAGACCGGGACGGCATGGCAAGGGATTATAATTTTTACTAATGGACATTCAACCGTACTGTTACAGAAATACGACAAAAATTGCTATGCTTTAAAATGATGCCGTGGCATGGAAAGGGATTTTATCGCACGGCTTTAAAAGACGCGTCACAGGCTCTCGTGGCGGGATGCCGTGGCATACTGCGGTAGGCAAAGGCATGCCACGGATTCCGGCGCTCGTAGTGATATACTGCGGGGTGCGGCGGCGGCGGCGGCGGCATACCGTTGCAAAGTGCTGGAATGCCGCGGTATCTAAGCGGCCAGTGTGCGCTGACTCACGGCAAAATCCCTTGCCATGCCATCCCGGTCTGCGTAGGCCTTAAAGTAATCTCTCAACAAACAAAAGCCATTTCAAGATTTTTTTTCAATCACAACATAAATTTTAGGAGCCTTTCCTTTCAAAGTTCTATCTGTCCAGCCTATTTTGCCCACAGCTGGGCACAGGCCTCCCGGAGAGGGAGATTTTCACAGAGCTCTGTACGTTTCCTTTGTCCAAAGTTTTGGGTATTTTTATAATAAATCAGTTTTCAGGGGTCCGTTCATGTTGTTTATGATCACCACAAAAGTAAGTCTTAAACCAGAATCGAGTGAATTTCACACAATTACTATTTTGTGGTTGAAAGGCACAATAAATCATAAAAAAAAAACTGATTTTCAAATACGCTCGTATACATATAGAATACACATTAATGAAGATTTTCTTACTTTTGATGAAATCAGAATCCAGCGAAGGAGAAAGGAAAAATATAGTACAACTATTGTTCCCTTCAAGTCCAAGCCAATCACCGAAGTTGATCCAGGAGATTTTTTAGAGACAGGATCAATTGGCATCAAACAAAAGTTTTTTCGTAAATTGCCCAATTTTTTGGCGATACATTCAATATCTGTAAACGCAGCCAGTAATTACTAAAAAGTACAGGACAGTCTACTAAGAATATTTTCGTGTGGCTACCTCGTGTACCCTATTCAATAGTTTCTTTTTAACTTTTCTAAAACGTATATGATGTACATAATAAAGAGAGTATTCTAACGATCTTAGATCTGTCTACCTGAAAACTATATTTAATTTCATTAGCATTTCCTTTTACTTAAGGCTTGTATATTTGCCAATGACCTTGTGCATACAAACGGAGCTAACTACACCTCGGCGCGCCACTCCGCTAGCCGTGTTTTTATTTTTTTATAATAAAACAAATCCATATTTTAAAAAAGTAACAAAACCAAATTCTCTTCGTTTGTATTGCACAGCAGTAGATATTATTTTTTTAGTCTTTTGTTAAAAAATGAAGGAGTAAAATGGTTTCATCTCAACGATTTGGAGTTGATTTGGAGTTTTTTTTTTCCTATTATGTGATACCAATACGTAAATTCTGGCTAAACCAAGTTACGTGCAATATCATGTAGACTACTACCTATTTTTTTCAGATGTAATTTTTCAGTAAATGCCGACGAAAAACTGCTTCATCTGCACGCTATTTTTAAGCCTTTTCGAGAGAGCACCCTTAAAGCCACGATAACTAAAAAGATTCATTCGCCTATGTATTTAATAATAATTCCTGAATTATTATATCGGTCAAACATGTTCATTTTAATTAAAATCTGCGACAGGCGACAGCTTTAAGCAACCTTCACGACGACGAGCCATAACATTACGTTGTATTCGAAGTGTAGCGTAAAAGGTATTACGTTAAAAACATTTTAATTAATTTAGGTACAAGCATCACAATATCTATACTAATATTAATGCGAATCTGTCTGTCTGGTTTTCTTCTTACGTTTTACCGTTCAACCGATTTTGAAAATTTTTGTGAAGAGAATGATTGAATCTTGAAGAATGGCATAGTACAATTTTAACCCCGAGAGTACGTTCACGCTGACGAAACGAGTCCCCATGGCAAGCCGAGGACCATGCTAAAAGGTGTGCTATTGGAAAGGCTTATAACGACCATCTTGGTCAACCGATGCCTTCGTCGCATCCTCGGGATTTACTGGCCCAAGACGATTTCTAACGTAGAGGATTCCGACGAGAGCACGATCGAGCTCCAGATCAAGCGTCTTAAGAGGAAGTGGATTGGTCACACGCTCCAGAGGAATCCCGATCAGATTCCTAAACAGGCCATGGACTGGAATCCTCAAGAGAAAAAGAAGCGTGGCCGTCCCCGGCAAACCTGGCGACGCACCATGTTGGCAGAAGCGACGAGCATCGGAATTACGTGGAGTGAAGTGAAGCGTGGAGTTCAAGACTGTTCGCGATGGAGGACTACTGTAGAAGCCTTCTGTCCCATCTAGGGTTCATAGGACCTTAAGTCAAGTAAGTCATAAAGACCATCGGTAGACTGGTCTACTTGGTGGACTACCGTACTTCGATATTTCCACCTAACTGTGATATGAACACGTTATTGTGTGAAGTAGTCGTAGTAAGTTAGCTAAATCTTAACGCTCAGAAGCAGTAACTTTCACAGATATTCAATTATCAACAATCAGTCAAATCTTCCGTTACTGACTAAGTGATTGATAGAACACGCACAGCCGAAGCTACTGGTCGTAGTAAGCTGAAATTTGAAAGGTTCCTTGGAAAGTGCAGGGGAGCAAAAAGGAATTTTGGGAAATCCTCTCAATTTCTCAAAAATTCTACGGGGACGGTAAAAACCGGGACATGCGCGTACGAAGTCGCGGGAAAAAGGAAGTGAATTTTGATATTTTTGGATAAGTCTTTCTACCATCATCCACTTATCTAACAAAATAATCAATTTTCAGTTTTCTTTTACCGCACAAAAACAAGAGCTTTTCAAGAAATTCTATAAATAAAGCACTCTTTGTGGTAAGAATCTCATTAGTTTGAAGATCGCAAGACGCGACGCATCAGGGGCGGCATTTCTTTCTTACTCCTCTTAGGGCGTGCGTCTAAGAATAGAACTCCCACGCAAGAGGGGGATGAAGTATTATGGGGCTGAAAGGAATTATGGGATTGGAGTGCTGAAAAATAATTAAGGGTAAAACAGGTGAACAGGCGAATACAAGTGCGATTACGATGCCACACAAGAAAAAGCTAACTTTTTTTTTGCGATGTAACTCAAAATAACGCTCCAAAAACAACGTCTCATGTTGGCGCAGCACGTTTGCATTTTGCAAACATAAAACTATATATAAGTGGGAGGCGACCTGGACGCACGCGGCGAAGGCTGGTTCGAGGTGGCACAAGAAGAGCGTGTCTGGAAGGATATGGAAGAGGCCTTAGCCTCTCCAGCGCTTACGCCTTGTGGCGCCACTGAGGACAAGTTGTTAGGTGCGCCCGGCCGAAATTGCGCGATTTTGCCGCGTTCACTAAAACTACGATATCTCAGAAATTAAGCACCGTAGCTCCACAAACCCTATCTTATTGAAATTGGTATGAAAAAAGCTAACTGATTATATCAAGTTTAGTACAGTTTTACCTTGTATATATATTGCTAATTCGAAGTTGAAGTCGGGTAAGCGACTTTTTCCCAGTGTTTTTTTTACAATAGTCGTCATATTTATCAAACAAAAGCATTTTTTTCGAAAGTTATTGTTTTAGTTTACAAAAAACACATTATTTTACATATATCTATAAAAATAACAGCCATTGCAATACATTTTTTTTAAAAGACTTTACTTGCAAAATCATAATGGACGCGCGTCGTCATAGATTATATTGAGTGATACATTCCGTAACGAATTGTTGTTAGATGTTTAACATGTGATGTTATATGCCTTCCCTTATCTTTTCGCAACACTCTGGAGAAGTTAGAGCAGGAACGGTACACTTTTGACAGGAAATATGTCGTGTTAAATCCGACCCGACTCACGTCGACTCCAAGAGTCGACTAGCGCTTTGGCAACTTTAAACGTCAAACTCAAAGAGTCTGGCGCGCGGGCGAGTGGTCCCATCAGTGGGACACAATTGGCAAAAAAAAACGCGGTGTGGAAGAAGACCGATAGAAGCTCGTAAAGCGACGGGACTCTTTTTCATATATTAGATGAGTTCCCTACAAGGAAGGAGGAGCTCGTGGCTAAATAATAACATCCGCACGGGTCGATCTTTAAGGTTAAGCAACACTTGACAAGGTTGGTCTGTGGATGGGTGACCATCTTAACATACCGAGTTTCCTCCGTGCCTCGGAAAGCACGTTAAGCCGTTGGTCCCGGCTGTCATTTGTAGATCTTTGGCAGTCGTTACGGATTGTCAGAAGCCAGTAAATCTGACTCCAGTCTTGCCAAGAAGTACCGTGTTACCCAGTTAATGGTTTGTGGAGGTCTGGTAGGCAGCCGTTCCACGTAAAATACAGTTCGCGTCAGCGTGGTTTACCCCTCGGAAGTTAGGTTTGAGTGAAGTCCGCGCAGGTGCAATCACGTAAAAAAGTGTTACGTTCCTGAAATATTTTTTTGTTTATACGTATTATACTATAAACAAGTTACAAAGACTACCAGTAACAATAAAATATCAAAAAGTAACACAACAAACACACACACCACAATAACAGAAATCAAACTGTAAGAAATAACCAAAATAAATCATTAAAAACAATAACAACGTGTAACACTTTTCGCATCAACAGTCGTGTTGCATTGAGCAAGCGGGACACGCTTATGCATCGAACGTATAAGAGCGAGTGAGATGCCATTACACCCGCGCGCTTGCGCTAATCCGCGCATGCGCGAGCTACCCGCGCATGCGCGGTTGTATGTTTGTTGTCAGATTGACATCCTGCGCAGCCGATTGCGGCGTACTTTGCGGAGGCAAACTTGCGTGACGGAAACTGTACTGGTATTCAGCTGAATCCGGTTTGACTGAAAGCCGACCCCAATATAGTTGGGAAAAGGCTAGGCAGATGGCAGATGAGTTCCCTAGAGCCAAAAACACGCAATTAAGAAATAAATCCAATTACTACTTATATGAAGTACACGCAAAAACATTCGAAATTCACTTTTATTAACATCTCACAAAACCCTAAAAAGGTTCCGCCAAAAAATATTAAGCATGACAAAAATGACATAGGCACGCGGTCTGACACCACTTCGCGTATAAGTAACCCTCGCGGATGTCATAAATATTCATTATCCTTTAAACCAAGTTAACCCTTATTCATATGACAGCGCCCTTAGTATTTATGAGCTGGTTCTGACCTTCCAGCTTCGTCCTTGCAAATTATTATTATGCAAATTAATGTTGGAAAAGACTTTGCCGATTATATTTCGAGTTTTAAAAGGTTAATATCTAAAAATGTAACGTGTAATTTCTTTGTAGAACAGCCTTGTTTTTTAGACAATGGAAAAGGTCACAAAAGAAAATGTTTGATAATGTTAGAGCTGTCGAGGAAGAACGATCACTCATTTACGAATACATTTAAAAGAAAAAGTATTTGTGTTGGCGAAATTTACAGTTTGTAGGAGGGCTAGACATAAAATTTACTCCAGAATTTTCCGTCTACTATCCTAAGACATCAGTCAATTTAACTAGGAAAAGCTTTTCCGACATTTCAATCGAATCACGAAAACTTCGCTCCCTAAACTAACAAAACACATGAAAGCCTGCATGTTGGTCTTCACAAATTCCTAGAACAAAACACAGCATCACTAACCTGCACTAGATTGTTTCCTGAGATTGTCGGAACCCTGGGGCGAAAGACACGGGGAGATGGGTTCGCCCGAGACCGCGCGCCGAAGGTTCCGGTTCAGCTTGATCTCACCCTTCTTCCAGGGCTTCAGGTTCCTCACACCGTCTGCGTAGACCTCCTCCATGAATATGTCGATCAGCTCCTTGCCTGGTGAAAATATTTTCTACTTAATAAAATTTTCAAGGTTACCGACATAGCCTAAAGGATAGGAAAACTGAAATGGGCAGCGCAATGCTGGCAGAACGGATGTTCGATGGGCGAAAGGTTCTGGAGTGGCGACCGTGTACCGGAAAACGCAACGTTGGAAGGCCTCCCACAAGGTGGACCGATGACCTGGTGAGGGTCGCGGGTAGCCGATGGATGCGAGATGCACAGGACCGGTTGTTGTGGCGACACCGTCAAAAAATCATCAGAACCACAAAAAATAAATTGAATTGACCAAAATAAGTTAAAGAGCTGTCCTACGAAGGAATATAAATTCCCTTGAACAACTCACCCTTGGCGATATTGGCGGCGTACTGCTTCATGGCAATCTTCTCGACCGTGCTTTCCAGGCCGAAGAAGTTCTTCACGTCAAGGAACGCGCTCAGTTCAAAGCACGTCCATTCTGGGTTCTCTGGGTGGACCTGACAGACAATAAAACACGCCTTGATTAGAATAAAAGAACCAATCTAGAAGAAAACTACTTAAGGCTGCGGCCATACTGGCCATAAACAGTAGGCTTGGCGATCTGAGATCTATTAATCGATTTTTCGGTTTTTAATAAAGTTAATCGATAGGTAAGTATGGTAGGCACCAGATAAACTTGGTACCCCTTGGTACTTGGTATCCCTTCGTAGATACCTGAACAATAAATTATGAACCGTTTTTCATTACTAGAGAACGTAAAGGATCATGTTAAAAGTCGATTCAGGACAAATTTAATACTTCTGTTTTTGATATTAAGAAAGTCAATGTCCTTTATTGCACATTTATCTGGCGCCTGTCATAATACTCAATCGATCCAGTGAATCAATATTTCACATTAAAGAATCGATCGAACGTTTTGACTTTGACTTTGGTTCACTTCCAGTGCACAGCGATAAGGACGAATTTTTTGACGTCTCATTTTAGTTAGGTTTTCTTATTTTAAGTGTATATATATTTTGTTTTAATAAAAGTTTGTTCATTAGTCCGAAAAAAAATCGGGAATAGAAATAATCTGTTCAGTACATTTTGTTGAGTTATGCGCACAGCAATATATGGGGCAGTCGATTTTTGTTTCGCTATTTTGGTGTTTACTCTTATAAATACCGATATTCGATTATTTCTGTCTTGATGTTCAGATCATCACATCATGTTAAGATCATGGTCATCCACTAACTTGCACTGGCCCCGCGTACGCCCATTGCTAGGATGTCACCCTCACCGGAAAATTGCAAACTAAAATTGTAAAACATCGCGTGACATTGTAAACTATTTTTTATTAATAAGACATGGATATGTTGGAAAATATCGATTTTTCATAATATCTCGAGATATTATTTTCTTATAAAGATTTATTACAATCTTACAAATAGTTCGTTCAAATGGATAACTTAACGGTTCTGTATTATTATAGAAGTAGAACGATTTTAAAACAACGATTTTCCCAGCAGAACGATTCATTGCACGAAGTAGAGATTAATCTGAGATAGGAGACTAAAGGCGTGATGCTCCTTCAATCTGAAATTACTTCATAGCTTTGTATGTTCCCAAGGCTTACTCTAAGAGCAGCACTCTGCGTGAAATTGGTCCCCTATGGACGAGGCACTTAGCGATTCGCAACGCTAACACACCGCAAGAGATATCATTCGCAATAATATGCAACATGTGGGGAAACGCTAATGCTTTCGAAATGGTCACGGTGGGTAACTCTATAAGGTATCTTGGCAAAACGCTCGCCGGCTTTATGCTAATGAGTTCATTTTGCAAGCTTTATATATTAACGTTTACAGTCATGTTCAATTTGCAGAAGTACCTTATTTGGCTGTGGAAAAAAATTGGCAGAAGTAGGTGACTTTGTATATTGGGAAAGGCATGCAAGGTTATTTCATTGGGCCTTCATACGGGCAGAGTGAACATTAAAGTTACCTGTATACAAGCCTAAATGATAAATACTACTACTTCTTGCAAATCATCAATCGATTAAGTGACTGAGTGACCGACAGGCAACGCACAGCCGAAACTGCTCGTCGTAGAGAGCTGAAATTTGGCTTGTAGCACACTCCGCAGGGAAGCACTAAGAGAGGTTTACCCGAAATTCCTACGGGAACAGGAACAAAAGGGATTTGCGCGTACGAGGCCGTGGGCAAAAACTAGTAGACATATTATTAAGCTGAAGAGTTTGTTTGTTTGATTGAACGTGCTAAATGAAAAATTATTAATAAAAATATTGTGCGTTGTTTGCTAGTTTGGTTATAATTAACACTTTTACGTGTCAGTTTTCGTTATTTTAAACTAGAAGCTGAAAAGGAACATCGAGAAAACTCAGCGGTCGATTTTTTTTATTAAATCCATATATTAGTAAACATGTAATGGTCAAGTCGTATGAGAACCTCGTAGGTTAAAACATGAGGTGGTCTCTCGAGGAAAGGACTACACAGATTTGAGTGGACCTGCCCATACAGTGCAAGCATTAAATATTTGAATATGTGTGTTTTCTTAGTTTCCAAGTTCTAAGTTCTTGGCAATTACCTAATAACTGTTCATAAATAGCACCTCTAAGGTGATTAAATGGGAGATGAAGTTCCTTGCGCACTTGCGAGCAAAAGCTGCAACTCGGCAAGTAATGTCACTTCTATTTTAAAAGTTCCTAGCTTTATCTATACACTTAACCTCTTCTTAGACTTTACGAGTAACAGTCTTCTTAAATAAGTTTTAAGGACTTTCAGAGTATACACTTTTTATAGTATTAGGTACTTGGTTTATCAGTAGTTAGTACCATTATTTTTTTAGTACCTACGCGGCTTTAAAACACGAGTAGATGTTTCTTAAATAAAATAACAGAAATATGTTCAAGATAAATTTTCGTTTGTCTATAAAATGTTAAGGTCGTACGATAGTTTTATCAACCTAGGGTAATTAGGAACTATTTTAGTACCTACGCGGCTTTAAAACACGAGTAGATTTTTCTTAAATAAAATAACAGATATATGATCAAGATAAATTTTCGTTTGTCTAAAAAATGTTAAGGTCGTACGATAGTTTTATCAACCTAGGGCAATTAAGAACAGTCACATGTAGTATAGCACACACCAAACCCCGGCTTCGCACGGATGCAAAATTTAAAGCCCGTAGCGTGATTTGGAAATAAGCTTGAGTAACAGACGAGGCAAGCAGCGACTATATTTTATGTTATGTAGAGTCGCTCAGCTTTGTTTAGCGTTTACTCCTCTTATTGTAAAGCACGATTTGCTATTTTAACGCCCTGACACTTACAAAGTTTTGGTATCTATATTTTGATACTTCTGCTTTTCTGTAGCATGAGTGCCAGCAACTTATGACCTTTGTTAGACACTGACCTTGAAGTAGACTGGTTTAACGGCGGCAACTTAATCACATATCACGATGTCTAGTTTTTTTGGTAACACCCGTCTGGGTTTAACCAGTTTTTAGACTTTTTATTATTTTTATACGGTCGATGGACATGTTATACTCAGGAAATCTAAGTTATGATTTAAATTTGATTAATTAGCGTAAAAGAGAAGGATTTAGAAATTAAAAAAAAATTTAGACTTCTATGGCCCGATTCCTAAATTGTGTATTCCACCCAAAGCCAAAGTTTCACAGAATTTCAGGCTAAAATGGAGTTTGACAAATTCTAAATTCAGATATTGGGGGTGAGAACAGGTTGCTTTATAATTAACGATGTTCTTTGTACTTCCAATTTTTAATGTCAATATTTTTCCAGTTTATAGCAGTAAGTCTTTCAAGCTCTCGTAAATAAATAAACATCATTTTCTTAAATACAGAGTTACTGACTGAAAAACTTTCTTGACCTTTACAAAATTTCAAAGATGGTCTAAGAATACCACAACAGTTCAGATACAAGATTAACAACAAAGTAATCAACTCCTAAGAATACCAGATACAAGAACAACAAGAACTTATTAAACGCCCAAAAACTTTAACGAAGATACCAATAAACACCTAACAAGCGGCTAATTTAAGAAACCTTATGAATAACTAAAACTATTCTCTTTTATCTGCCTAGCCTTTTCCCTACTATATTGGAGTCGGCTTTCAGTCAAACCGGATTCAGCTGAAATTTGGCTGCCTACCAGAACTCCACAACCCATTAACTGGGTAACACGGTATATATTGGCAAGACTGGAGTCAGATTTACTAGCTTCTGACTATCCGTAACGACTGCCAAACATCTGCAAATGACAGCCGGGACCAACGGCTTAACGTACTTTCCGAGACACGGATGAAACTCGGTATTTTTAAGATGGTCACCCATCCACAGACCAACTTTTGCAAGCGTTGCTTAACCTTGAAGATCGCCCCGTACGACTGTTATTATTTAGCCACGAGCTCCTCATTAAAAGGAGAAAAATAAATAATCCACATAGGTACAACGATATGACAAAACAAATAACTTTCACCCCTCACGGTCACAATTCAATAGAAGCTGGTTACAATAAGACCTTCATGAATGGCTGATAAATAAAGTATTTCCTGTATCGTGAATGGTATAAGCAGACACCGATATTATAACACAAAGAAGATAGAAGGACAAAATAATCTTATAAGGATGGGAGATAATCAAATCAAGCCTGTTGATGGTTCCATGTTTGATGAAACATAGAGACAATGATAAAATTTTAAATAGTAATATATACATTAATAGTTAACATAACAAAATTTATGCTAAACTTAACGCGGACCGTTAGGAAGACAGTGCTTCGCCCCTAAACAAATATCGCATGCTAAAATGGGTCTAGGCTGGACACGTCTGCCGCATATCAAACGGTTCACAGGATAAGTCAACCATAATGAGGGTACCAGAAAATGACAGGTCAAATCACAGCAAACCCAAGCGAAGATGGCGATCAGCTTTAATGCCTAAGGCCCGGACTCCACCACAGCGGAGACGAGACGAGAGGAGCGGACACGTGTTTTAAAAAACCAATAGAATTTCGTTATTCACACATCTCGTCTCCACTCAGCTTAAGTGGATACCACTGAGCGGAGATGTATCATATTGTATGGAGCGATGGAAGCTGAAATGTGAGCTTTGCCTCGAAAGCTGACGACACGACGGCGCGCAGCGAATACGAGATCTGTGCGGCATGCAGTGAGCGCCACACCGCCAGAGCGCGGCGGTTCGTGCGACGCGGGGTATTCAGCGTACATCTATACCCTGGCCAGCACACATCTCCGCTACAATCTAGCCAGTAAAACTCTCCGCACAGTTTCGGTGGAAACACCCTAGCTGAAAAACACCTCGTTTTTGGACATCTCCACACATCTCCGCTTTAGTGGAGTCCGGGCCTAACGTCTAAGTCTGCTATGGAGGAATGTGCAAAAAGAGCGCTGTTCCCAGCTTTGATGACTTTGATGGAAATTGTGAAGCTCAAGAGTGAGCTTTTTAGGGACTGTCTTTTGTGAAATTGGCAATATGTGCTCATTGTCTGGCCATTTTTTTTCTGGTACCCATAACACAAGTTAAATCTTTCCTTGGGTACCATAATTCAATACAAATACTACTGACACGATTGTTCATCATCATCTGCCTAGCCTTTTCCCAACTATATTTGGGTCGGCTTCCAGTAAAGCCGGATTTAACTGAATACCATTATTTACGAGGAGCGGCTGCCTACCAGACCTCCACAACCCATAAATTGGGTAACACGGTACTTCATGGCAAGACGAGTCAGATTTACTGGCTTCTGACTATCCGTAATGACTGCCAAAGATCTACAAATGACAGCCGGGACCAACGGTTTAACGTGCTTTCCGAGGCACGGAGGAAACTCGGTATGTTAAGATGGTCACCCATACACAGACCAACCTTGGCAAGCGTTGCTTAACCTTGAAGATCGACCCGTGCGGCTGTTATTATCTAGCCACGAGCTCCTCACTACTGACACGATTGTTACTCTCAAATAATATTATGTTTTTGTTCTTGTTGCATAATAGTTGTACGTAAGTGTTTGATTGTACAACATTTTTTAGTCCAATAAACAATTGATTGATTTATTTAGTTTAATTAATAAATTAACACCGATCTAGTACTGCAGAAAACACGTGTTTGTGATGTAGAATCAAATGATTCACGTGGAATTCGTTACCCTTGAACAGGTACTCGTACTTGTATAATACACCGATACACAGCCGTGTCCAAAATACCATTGCCTATGTATTTATTTATTATTCGTCTAGACGTAATATTTCCAGTACTTCTCAGCCTCGAAAATCCGTCACAAAGTTAATTAAATGACAGGATTTATTTACATTGCTGATATCTGAGGGCTCTGCCTAACGACATCACTACACCAACCTTATTTCTGGCACAATTTTCTGTTTTATTTATTTTATTTCCACTCTTCTTGGTAGGTAGTCACATGACATGTATATTACATTTCACAACCTTCTTTCATACTTACGCATCACATGCTTTCTTTAAGGGTGAGAATCATTACATGACTCCTCCCGCACTTCGCGAAGCAGGAGGGAGTGTCAGACACTTACTGACTAAAACCCATCCGTATTCCTCCTAGTGCCCTTTGCGTTCCAGGGTACGGTTCCTCTTTCGAACGAAGTCCGCAGCCCCAGCAGGCACTGGCCCTAGCGGGCCCCGTCTTCTAGGCTGACAGCTCTTTGAGGCGCGCGTGGAACACGGCGCACCGTCGACGCGGGCCTAGTTCTGATCGGACGGCGAGCCACCCAATGCCTATGCCTAACCTTTATATTGGGATAGGCTTCCAGTCAAACCAGATTCAGCTTAACCTTTAACTATATTGGGATAGGCTTTCAGTCAAACCAGATTCAGCTTAACCTTTAACCTTTAACTATATTGGGTTAGGCTTCCAGTCAAACCAGATTCAGCTTAACCTTTAACTATATTGGGATAGGCTTCCAGTCAAACCAGATTCAGCAGAGTACCATATTTTACGTGGAGCGGCTACCTACCAGAACTCCACACCACAACCCATTAACTGGGTAACACGGTCGATCATGGCTAGACTGGAGTCAGATTTTCTGCTTTCTGACCATAGATATAAGTTTTATATTTCTGTGCTTCTGACAATCCGTAACGACTGCCAAACATCTATAAATGACAGCCGGGATCAACGGGTACGTGCTTTCCGAGGCACGGAGGAGTCTTAGAATATTCTAAGACCTCGGCAAGTGTTGCTTAACCTTGAAGATCGACCCGTGCGGCTGTTAATATTTAGCCACGAGCTCATGACATGACATATTTGACACCCTTCCGTTCTCATGCTTCCTACAGCAATGAAGACATCGCATCCTTCAAGGCGTCCGCGTCCCGGTCAATACTGATGAATACTGCCCCTGGCTATGTTATTTAACATGCAACTACAATCAAAACAAGATTAATAGGAAAATGCACTCTTATTAATTTAACGTAAAGCGCATTTTCATGTTTTATCGCTGTGAGCATGAACTCTGCAATTTAAAATGAAGTAGTTGTATGAAAATTGACCTTATGATTATGGAAAAGAGTAGGATTTTCTTTGCAGGGTTTAAGTCTGTGCAATGCATGGAAGTATAAATTATGTGCGGCAGTAATGTGTTTTCCTTGCAATGAGGGATGTAGTTAATTTTTTATTTGATTTTTTAGCAAAAGGAGGTTTGTTTTAATGCTCGTTTAGCACTTGTGCCACACTAACGTTGCAGATTATTCTTTGATAGTTGAAGAATAAGAACTCCGCTATTAGGTCACTATATCTTTCACTTGAGCGTTAGATGTCTACCTAAGGTGATCCGATGGCCTTGAGCAAGCCATGGGAATTCGATGAGGCCTATGTCCAGCAGTGGACGTTTTTTAGGTGAAATGATGATGACTTGAACTTTGCCAAAATTTTATAATGTGTTGTGTGGCAGAATCATGGCAGAATAAAATAAAATAAATATAAATTGAACTTTGTATGAGACCCTTAACCTAAATAATAAATAATTAATTTTGACATTGGAGCCTTATAAATATTCAACAAAAGCAAATGAAGTCAATAACAAACAACATTCAACTGCGATTGAATAAATAAAACAAAGTGACAATTTAAATTTTATGGTCTCAGCAGCCATTTATGTAATTGGTCGTTAAGATTTTTTACGGGAAAAAAGAACCTATTGTGGCATAGCGCCCCCGTCGCCATTTTGATTTATTTATTTATTATTTATTAAATACTTCATGCACACAAATGTACAGAGGCGGACTTAATGCCTTAGGCATTTTCTACTAGCCAACCCTTGGGTGATGCAGAGAGAAGTAGTGGTAGGTGCAATTTTGAGCAAGAATCGCGATTAAAAGATATTTAATAAATACAAAGATATATATAGATATATATATATATATATATATAAAATATATATGAACTATACATACAATAGGTACTATAACAGATTTTTTTTTATATATTAGATTGTTTCTTTTTATTATTATTATCTTCTTTATTCATTTAACTATACATATAAATTATATTTTTAAATATTTGAATAAAATAAATAAAAAAACATTTAAAAATATAAAAATAGTAGCCCACCGATATCGGGAACAGGGTCCAAGCTACCGGTGGTCAGGGCTCCAGAGAAAGGAACCTCCTGACAATGCGAGCCGTGTCCAGAAGTACCGCTTTCTGAATCAAGCCCTTGATCCAGCTGCCCAACGAGAGCCTCCTAAGGTGTTGGTCGAGGCTCGTGGCTATTAAGCCATTGGCCGATACGACTATCGGTACAATGATTGCGGAGTCCACTTCCCACATGTCGACAACCTCGCGAGCCAAGTCAATATACTTGATTTGTTTGTCTTTCTCGGCTTTCACGAGGTTCTCGTCATGCGGGACGGTTATGTCTACAATCATTGCACGCCTCACAATTCGGTCCACCACCACTATATCAGGCTTATTGGCAACAATAGTCCTGTCAGTGATGATGGACCGATCCCAGTACAATGTGATATTGCCATTATCGAGAACTGGGTCGGGCGCATACCTATAGTATGGCACCTCCGACTCCACAAGAGAGTATTTCAGAGCAAGTTGCTGATGGATAATCCTGGCTACAAGGTTGTGCCTATGCAAGTATTCTCCGTTAGCTAGACGAGAACAACCAGAGACAATGTGGCGAATTGATTCTCCCGGACGGTGACATGCCCGACATATGTCGACCGTGCCGTCTTTCACAATAAATCTCCGGTAGTTATTCGTCATGATAACTTCGTCCATAATTGCACAAACAAAACCTTCGGTTTCTCCAAAAAGATCACCGAAACGCAGCCAGGCTACGGACGCTAGTTGGTCTACGTCAGGCCCATGTAGGGCCCGGAAAAAGCGTCCGTGAAGCTCCTTACTCTGCCATACCGCCCTGCGATCGTTAGTGTCAAGCACTGCAGGTTTGCGCCAGTTCTCATTTGCCAAGGAGAGCGGGGTGAGTCCCTTGTCCACCGCCACTACATCTCGATGCATACCCACGTCGACAGCTAGGAAATATTCCCTAAGACTGCATATCTCGCGATTGTGGAGAGTCTTAGCATTTAAAAAGCCTCGACCTCCACACTTTCGCGGAATATACAGTCTCATTACCGACGACCGTGGGTGATGCATTCGATACGCAGTAAGCAGTGTACGGACCCGCCTATCCAGGGCGTCAAGTTCCGTTTGAGTCCATTTGAGTACGCCGAAAGAGTACATCAATACTGGCATGACCCAACCGTTGAAGGCGCGCACCTTGTTTCCGCCCGATAGAAAGCTATTGAATACCTTCTTCAGGCGGCCAAAGAAGCGCTCCTTCAACGATTGCTTCATGTCAGTAACATTGATACCTAACGCTTCCGACATACCCAAATACTTGTAAGTTTCAGTTGGAGAGAGGGATCTCAGGTTTATGGAATCCGAGAGTTGAGTTCCCACGGATTCCATAATCTCTCCACGCTTTACATGCATGACCGCACATTTGTCCACACCAAACTCCATCCTGATGGCGTTACTGAATGTTTCAGTTACCTTCAGTAGCTCCATCAGTTGCAGATTAGTGGGGGCAAAGAGTTTCAGATCATCCATGTAAAGGAGGTGAGATATAACCTGACCACCTCTCTTCAACCGATAGCCTAGCCCTGAATTCTCCAGCAGTGTGCTAAGAGGATTCAAGGCTAGACAAAACCAAAGTGGACTCAAACTATCGCCCTGGAATATACCCCGCTCGATCCTTACCGGTTCGCTATTCCTCTGGATATTTCGACATCCTGGATAGCGAAGGACTGTCCTCCATTGCCCCATACACGACATCAGGAAGGTGCGTAGCGTTGCATCAACTTTATACAATTCTAGCACCCTCATGAGCCATGTATGAGGCACCGAGTCATAGGCCTTCTTATAGTCTATCCAGCATGTTGACAGATCCTTTCGGGAACGCCGAACCTGTTGGCTAATGGCCATATCAATAAGGAGTAGCTCCTTAGTACCGCGGGACCCATTCCTACATCCATTTTGAGAGGCAGACAGGATGTTGTTGTTGTTAATATGACTATTAATCTTTGCCCTCAAAATGGATGTAAGAACTTTATAGACCGTCGGTAAACACGTGATCGGTCTATAATTTTTAGGTTCCGCAGTACTACCTGATTTATGGAGCAGGTGGGTTATTCCTGTAGTTAAGAACTGGGGTAGCGACCCAGACTCTAAGGCAGACTGGAATTGAGACGCCAAGCAAGCGTGCGATCTCGAAAACCATTTAATCCAGAAATTGTGCAGCCCGTCCGGCCCTGGAGATTTCCAGTTAGGCAACGGGCGGACTGCACAAGCTACATCTTGGGGGCTGATGGAAATTGCCCCCATTTCTGGTATCGGATCGCACACACGCTCGACCTCCCGAGTCCAGTCACCCTCAGTATGACTGACAGGAACCGACCAGATGCTGCGCCAGAATGAAAACATAGCATCATCATCCGGCAAGCGCGTGTCAGTCACACCTTGGTCCGGTCGCTCCCAATCCCTATATACCCACCTTTCGTTACTTCGGAATGTGCGATTCTGGGTGTATCGCTCCACTCGCCGCCTGTACCTACGAATACGGCTTGCCCATGCATACACCTTCTGCTTCAGGAAGTCGATGCGCTCTGTGACACGAGATACATAATCTCGGGGATTGACATCAGTCCCCGAAAACGCCCGTCTCACAAAGCGCATCACTCTAGGGCGTGTGTTGCCCTCCCTGAAGCAGATCAGTTTGCCGATTAGCGCTCTGGCCTCACCAATACGACGCTCGATCCTGCACTGCCAAGCTGGTACGGCTGGTTTTGGTCGTGTAACTCTGTCATTGGTTATTTTTATTTTGACATGAGCTACACGACATGCCGCTACAGCCGCGCAGTACATGATCGAATGTGCATCGGTGAGGTTATCACAGTTATCAAAATGGCTTGACAACTGCGAATCCAGAGCAGCCACCAGCGCCCTGTTCTTGTTATGCATGGGCAAACGAGGTAAGCGTGGTCTAAGTTCAGGCGGCATGTAGCGGTATTCCCGAATAGCACACTCCAAAGCACTCCTCAATTCGTCATTGCACTGGGTACTTACGTTTGTTATACCCCTGTCATTACTCTCCTCGTCAGCGTGGCTGGGCAATTGGGTTGACTGTGCTGGTGCCACAGTCTGCGACGGAGGAGCAATGACATGGCTACACATTTCAGTGCGGAGGCGATCAAGCACACTATCATCCAACATACGGTTACGCTGGATGACGCGCACCTGATCCGACAGTCGTTGGGCCGATACGCTGACAGCTGGTTCAAGTACCTGAAACAGAGAGAGCATCCGACCACGGTACGCAGTCAGGTTAGTTCCCCCCTCTGTAGCCCCAAAGTATGAGCGTATAACATTCTCATTTATGGCTTGAGTCCATTTTATACGCTGCACACTTCCACCGATAGCGGGGACCCTGTCACAGACCGGTGGGCCTCGAGGTCCTAAGCTGGCCGGTGGTCGGCCTCGCCCGCGCCGACGCGCAGCTGGTGGTGTCGTCGGCGGCGAGAAGTACTCGTCGCTCGAGCTCGACGCAACTGCAGCTACCGGAACATCAGGATTTACGGCTGGAGCAGGTCCCGGCGGCTGCGAGGCGGAACTGAGCGACGAACCCGAAGATGTTTCTTGTGCGGCTAGTAATTGTGCCCGGCGTCTTGTCAGCATTTTCTTACAAGTAGGTTGTAGTTTGTGTTGCAATTCAACTGTATATTGTTTTTATTATTTTTTTCCTGGATGTGTCCTGGATTTTGATCATTTTGGAGCTTGTTATTTATTAAAATTAATGTAAAAAATTCGGGATGAAAATTTATGCTGTCAGTCAACTTGACAGCCGGACCACAGATTATTATTATTATTATTATTTTTATTTTATAATAGTTTTGATTTTTCTAAGTTGCTGCGACTTTGCCTTAAAATATCTCGGCTACTTGACACTTTAGAATACCATGCTCGGTCCATTTTTTGTTTGTTAAAGTTTCCTCTACCCATGGAATATGCATGTTAGATCGTGCGCCGCAACTTTGAAAGAAAATCAAAATGGCGGGGGCTATGCCAGCTCTCATAGAAAAATACTAGTTGATCCGCGCAACTTCGTCTACGTCACAATTTTCATTACTGCTCCGCTCCTATTGGTCTTAGCGTGATGATATATAGCCTATAGCCTTCCTCGATAAATGGGCTATCTAACACTGAAATAATTTTTCAAATCGGACCAGTAGTTCCTGAGATTAGCGCATTCAAATAAACAAACAAAGAAACAAACTCCTCAGCTTTTTATATATTAGTATAGATCCGAACCCCTTTTAATACTCTCGGTCTCGGTGCAAAAATATAATCAAAACGACATTGTTAAAAACCAGATCGTGTTGGGGACCGGTTTTGTCACCTGCCGTTCTGAGGTTTGACACTTTTTGTCAATGTCAACGAAAATTGGAAGGTGTTCCGAAAATCCTGTCTGGGAAATAATGACGAAGGCTTGTGAACTGTGAGGTTTTGCTGGCTCGTGCAAACTAGAACTTTGACTTTTTAAATCCGGGACAGGCGAGAGACAAAATATTTTTTCCAGGTTTTTGTGTGAACGGTGGAATATGACGGACTGTTTCATAGTTTGTCTGAATTGCGTTGCTCTAGTAAACAATAACATTTTAGAATAACTTGTTGTTGTTGTCGTGTTGTAACTTGTTGTTGTTGTTGTAATTTACTTGACTATTATTCGGTAATAGTCATGTGGGTCAGATAATGTTGGTCACAGACCCTTCTTCAGCTTCGAAAATCATCATATCGAGTATCCCATGTCCTATCCCAAGCTATTGTCTACCCATGTTCCAAGTATCATCCATATCCGTTCAGCCGTTGAGTCGCGAAGCGCTAACAAACAAACACACAGACAGAATAACTTTCGCATTTATAATGTCAGGATTTCCGAGAGATGCAATTAATCGGCAGTCGTAACAACCTACTCAGAAGGCTTCAGGAGACTCCTATCACAGAATGTGGCTCATATTCCCTAGACAGAAAAGCGAGCGGAAACACGGACAAAAGCTAGTATGCTTATATTTCCGAGGGATACAAATTATCGGCAGTCGTAACAACCTACTCAGACGGCTTCAGGAGACTCCTATTACAGAATGTGGTTCATGTTCCCTAGACAGAAAAGCGAGCGGAAACACGGACAAAAGCCTATATTTCCGAGGGATGCAATTTATCGGCAGTCGTAACAACTACAAGGACTGCTTCAGAGGACTCCTATCACAGAATGTGGCTCGTAATCCCCAGACCAGTTCACCCCACATTACCAGCCATATCTTCGCGTGCACTTTCTACCGTTGCATCACTGCAGATATAATCGGCTGAAGTATTAGCGTTTCCTCCAGTACCCACCTTCCTCCGTGTTGAAATAAGTATGTATTTGTTGTTAAATAAATTGTTGGCAAATTGCCCGCTTCCCTCGGTTTTCGGTTATTGTAGTTTGTTTGTGGATCAAGTGGGCGAGTGATTGATGGGTGCGTGAGCTGATGATCATGCTTTTGACTAAGTTTCTAAACACAATCCTAATATATAAAACTAGTTGTCCTGCGCAACTTCGTCTGCGTCACAATTTTCATTACCGCTCCGCTCCTATTGGTCTCAGCGTGATGATATATAGCCTATAGCCTTCCTCGATAAATGGGCTCTCCAACACTGAAAGAATGTTCAAATCGGACCAGGAGTTCCTGAGATTAGCGCGTTCAAGCAAACAAACAAACATACAAACAAACAAACTCTTCAGCTTTATATATTAGTATAAGATAAGATTCTTCCGTTACTGACTGATTGAGTGACTGGACAGACAACAATCAGCCGAAATTGCTGGTCGAAGAAAGCTGAAATTTGGCAAGTAGCTTCCTTGGGGAGTGTAGGGGAGTATTAAGAAAGGATTTCCCGAAATTCCTACGGGAACGGGAAAATACGGGATATGCGCGTAAGAAGTCGCGCTCAAAAGCTTATAAGTAATTACATTTTACACTAGAGTCTCAAGACCCAAGATTATATTGTTTTTAAGGAACAATCCACAAAAAAGAATCAATCTCCCGTTTGCGTGTGTTTGTCTGCATGTCCGTCTGTCGCAGCTATTTTGCTCCGAATGTACAAGACTTGACCGATTCAGTTGTAATTTTGTACATACATAATATTAATCTGTGACACGAAAACACGGCCACAAAAATATAAATGAACATTGTGAGGGACTCAGATAATATTCTTCCATAAGTTTAATGTAGTACCTAGCTAGCAACAAACAAATCTAATTCGAATTTCATTTAATCTTTACAAAAGACAATATTTGCATTTCGAAATCAGAATTCATGTAAACAGCTCTCTGTTTCCAACGAAAATATTTTCGACCAACATCTGGCAACGCAATCATATTCAGACTGGAGAAATCAATAAAGAGCGCTAGAAACTAAGCTCATTAGCATGAAATGTTTACGCTGACGAGAAATTAAACTAGAGCTGCTAATTGAAATGTTAAGTTCGAACAAACATCCGCTCAAAAATTACCCTTGAACTATCTGGAATATACTATATTCTCTGGAAATTGGGTATCAAAATAAGAGGGATAATGAGCGATAAAACCATCCCTGCGAGAATTAAACTAGAGTTGTCAGCAAGGAAACCCAAGTCTCATCTAGTTAGAAATTACCAAAAAAGATTGACGTATAAGTGTTTCGTTTAACCTACTTACAAAATAAATATCATAAATATATGGAAATCTTAGGAATTCGAATAAAAATACGAACCATATTCTCTGGAAATTGGGTAACAGTTCCTATCTACAAAGATAACACCTTTTTTCTGATAAAGCAACAAACGCCGAAAAGAGAAAAACGATCAGTTCTCAAAATAATATTATTCAAAAACATGAAAGTGATGGACAAGCTGGTTGAGGCCTCAAACAAAAAGGTACTTTAAACAATAACTTTTTTTTTTTCGACGTATTTTTCCTAAGACCCTTATCAAAAAGACAGACTACTAGATGTATACAATAACTCAATTTGTCGTAAAAGGTCTTATAACAAAATAATATTCGGGTAGTAACAAAAAAATAATTTAAAAGGGTCTGGCTGGAAACAAAAACCGGTTGGTAACTATTCTTTATTCATAGAATAATTTTCGAAAACAGTGTATTTACACCACAAATTGTTACGCTGTACAGGCGACAGTGTTAACGATATCAGTGGTAACAAGATTGAAATAAGCCGTACGCTTTTTTATCAAAACTCCGTAGCTAGGCCAGCACTAGCATTACCACTGACGGGCATCCAATATACAAGATTAAAAGTTTGTTTTTTTTTTTCCTAATATGTTTTCTACATCTTTACGCCCTTATCCCATTTTACTTGGGGTCGACGCAACATGTTTTCTTCCTCATGTGATCAGCAGAGGTCGGAATTAGGTAGAGTCCTGCCGGAGTCTGTGTTTCCTGATAGCTACAACCTGGGAGTCTTTAAATCAAGAGTGAATAGGTTATTTCTAGGCTAGCGTGCTCCATCTTCGACCACATCCTCGCTTACATCAGGTGAGATAGTTGTCAAACGCGCGCCTATCAAGAGTAAAAAAAAAAAGTTATTTATGTATTTGCATCGCAATGTTTATATCAATATGTATCTTCCCGGGATTAATTCCTGAGATTAAGCGGGGAGTGCTCCCCATTTCCGCTACTGTTTTCTTTGATTCTTACAAGCTAGGTATGTTGTGCGAACTACAAATGTGGCATTGGAATTTTGCAACTTCGGACATCCGATGTCGTTGATGTAAATTTGACAACGTCGCGCGTGCAGTGGTTTAAATTGTGTATAAGTAAATAACTTTTTATTTAATAAATCACGGTATTTTTCTGCTCTTTAAAATTAATCTCGGGATTTGAGGCATATCCACTTTAATCTTTCGCTGTATGAAATCAGTGTAAATACATATATAACTCTGGATGACCTCTGGTGATCACCCGTCATGTTATCAGTATCACTGAATCTAATTCCAGAAATGTTTTGTATTACAAAAATCCTGGTTACATTATTCGTACTCCTTCTATTAACTTATATGTCTAAAACTAAATTGTTTGAATACTCACATAATATTTACATTTCTCGACGACACCAAGCCTGCTAGAGAAGGTTTCGTTCGTGGCTTCGATCTCCAGAACCCTCTTCTTGAGGTCCAGGCTGTTCTTCTGGATGAAGTAGACGTAGTCTACGCCAACCATCTACAACACAAAAATATATAACTCTTTTTGGGAAAGTAAACAACCGCCATCAATTCGTAGTCTAGACAAACGTTAACAGAAAAGAAAATATATAGATCCGCCTATCGTCAAAACTCCTGTGGCATCCCTCAGGGTAGTATATTGGGACCCTTTTTGTTTCTGCTGTACATAAATGATTTGCCCAACGTTACCCCATACTCATGTATTCTGTACGCCGAAGACACAACCCTTAGTATTGAACTCTACGATACCAATATCACCAAATACGAAAACGAGATTAATGATACGTTAAATATAATTAATGAATGGCTAAAAGACCACAATTTACATGTCAATATAACTAAAAGCAAATTAAAAATAAGGAATGCTAATAACGCTATAGAAAAGGTTGAAAGTGCTACTTTTTTGGGGATAACACTGGACAAATATTGCAATTGGAAAGCACATATCGAAAAATTATGCTCTAAACTGCAAAGATTTGTATTTGTTTTGTACAGAATAAATCGCATAGTTGGTATTAATGCAGCGCTTAGTGCGCATGGCTACGTAGCATCAATTCTCCGCTACGGCATTATAATATGGCACAATTCAGTGGAAATAATTAAACCTTCCGAGCCCAAAAAAAAGGTATTCGATCGATGACTAAAGCCCAACCATTAGAAAGCTGTGTCCCACTCTTCAAAAAACTAAAAATATTACCACTGCCATCTTTATACATATTCGAACTCTGTATCTTTGTACATAAAAACAAAGTTTTATTTCAAAGAAATAATGATGTTGTAATAAGAAATAGTCGAGAAATATACAGATTACTTATACCCCAACTTCTCCAATAATGTTTACTGTATGGCAATTCGTGTGTACAATAAATTACCTAATGTTTTTAAATATCTTAACCTCATGACATTTAAAAATAAATTATTTAAATTCCTTTTACATAAGTGTTACTACTCAACAAATGATTTTCTAAATGAAATTCAAAATTTAAATTAGACGACGAATTACCTAAATGTTCCTAATAATTGAATATACTTTGATGTAATGTGTTGCTGTGTTAAATTATTCTTTATGTTTTATTTGATCAAACTTGACATTGTATTTCGCAATTCTGACATTATTTAATAATCTTGACATTGTATTTAAAATTTTTGACATTGTATTTGATATTATTTAAAGTATTCCTTGTCCTTTTAATTTATTTTATTCTAATAACATACTTAATTATCATTTGAAATATTTGTACGCTGGAAACAGCAAAATATAATGGACGTCTGATGTAGCTATAACATCTTGTAACAACAATATTCTAACGAATAAATTTATTATTATTATAATTAAAAAAAAGACTCTCCACGCAGTGGGTCCCTGAAAATGGAAGGCGCCGTCGAGGCTGGCCCAAAAGGTGTTGGCGAGATTGACCGTTGCTGCCCATTTTTCTGGCGACTACCATAGCAGATGGACAGCAACGGCTAGATAAAAAAACGGTATAAAAGGGTTCTATGGGTTGTATATTTTTATCATAATTATTTTTTAACATATTTATTGAATTAATTTTTTTTACTGTTTTTTTTTATTATAAAAACTGTTTCTATTTTTTTTTATGTGAATATGGGTCTGGGATAGTCTGAAATAAAGTTTTATTATTATTACAATTCCATGATTTAATTCGGTTCAGCTGTTGATGCATGATTGATTTTCAGAAATACGAATACCATGAATAAATCCTATTTCTCAATTGGATTATCTTGTATCTCTGTATATTTATTTAGCCAATAAATAGATAATGATATACCTATAATAAAAAAAGCCCAGTGTCATCATCCAAAGGGTAACTTGTAAATTGTGCATTTTTATAGCCGCTATAACACAAAAAAAAAATAAGGTTTATGGTACGGAACTCCATGTGTGAGTGCCCGGTTCTTATCCCTTACAAAAATATATTTATTTTCTACATCGGTTTGGGAATTAATTGGACCTCGTCAACCAAGGTGACGATATATGCAAATTTACGCGCAGAAAAAATCAGGTCACCGTTGTGATTCAATTTGCGTCCGATCAAGAATGATAGCCTTGTTTATCGGAGCTTCCATGCAAACCTGAAAATTCGGAATATTTTACCTAGTATGTATAGAAAATAGATTTAGTTCTACATTCAGATCCGTCTGCAAAGCATAACCATAATTATACGGTTCTCCCTTTTTGTAGGGGAATCTTAAAAGAGTATCTCTCCATCTGGGGAGAATACAGTGTTATGTTTAAATTAAAACCCCACAGTTCCTACCGCTACTATGATTGGGTCCTCCTGTATACAATTAAATTCACTGGCTAGGCCACAGGCCTCATCTCTGTAAGAGGGAGTGGACCATACTACGGAGGTCCAGTGCGTGCGGCTTGGTGATAAGATCCGTCTAATCTCAACAAAATTCGTGTCATGAGGCTTTTAATACGATCTCTTAAAACGGAATGAGAAGCAGAAGAATTTGTTTGGTTGAATGCGCTAATCTCAGTACCTACTTGTTCAAATTAGTGATGGATAGCCCGAAGGCTATCAATCAATATATATAAAATTCTTCCGTTATTGACTGATTGAGTGACTGACAGACAACGTACAGCCGAAAGAAAGCTGAAATTTGCCATGTAGGTTCCTTGGGGAGTGTAGGTGAGTGTGAGTGTATTTTCCATCATCATCTCATGTTGCTGGGCTGGTGATGGAAGGTATAAGTCAGGATCTGATGATGGGATTCAATGAAAAATGTTTGTTCCGCGATATTTTCGCCAATTGTTAACCGATTTGGATGATTCTTTTTTTGTTTGGAAGAGTATTTTCTCGGACTGCTCCTATTTAAATCGGGATTTCTGAAATCGCATGTCTGTTGATTGTTTACACCAGTTCATAACATAACATCACGCCGGCACTTTTTTTATCTTGTATCTTTTTTTCTCTCATGTGACGCAACTAAAGTTGCGCGGGTCATGTGGGAGAAGAACCTACCTTCTTAAGAAGATAAGGGGCTTCTACATTCAGCTGGCACCGCCTTGTCGTCGTTCTCTGTGAGTCGTCGGCAGACCAGTTGTCGTCTGTGATGACGCAATCCACCACCACCGGTATCTGGGGGCAGCTGGGGAACCGCCTCTCGTATGCCTGGGACAAAGGAGAGAAGTCTTTTAGTATCGGTAAGAATGAAGAGACATTTCAGTGGAAACTCTTAATTTAATGACTAATTGAAGAAGCCTATTATTCTGGGTTAGCTATTTCCATCGCCGACTTTGCCGTCACCTCTGCCCTAGACTCAAGAGCAAACCCATCTCAAATAAAAAAATACGTGTGCAATGGTTTTCTGTTACTCCTCATGGTCCTGACCTTCTCTACCTATTTCAAATTTTGAATTATTTTAGTGTTGGATAGCCCATTTATCGAGGAATGCTGCATTAATGTAAAATGTGACGCAGACGAAGTTGCGCGGGTCAGCTAGTATCAGTAAAATTAAACGAACATTCGAGCTAAATTATCTCCTCACTCATGACTTCATGCTTCTGAAGGTATGCACTATCTACATTAACCAGTGTAAAAATATTTTCTTAAAATACCACCTCACCCCACATTAGCATTTTCTACGTGAAAATATAACCTGGCATCATTAATTAACGTCTTCCAAGCCCCACTTTTGCGCTACTAAATTACCATTTCTAGGCGCGATAAATATCTAAACACTCGTTTGTGTCCAAATTCCTGATTCACGGCCCAAATTACTGTTTCAGTTATTAACATACTTACAGCAGAAACCATTTAGATTCGGTGGACCTTTGGGAAAATGATAATGGTTGAAAACAATGAGAAATGGGCCACGAAAAGGGCTCTAAAGAGTAAATTCCCGAATACCGAAACCAGCGAAGTTAGAAGCATCAATCAAATACAAATGTTGATGAATACTCGACAGTGAAGGACCGAAGAAATTTCAACAGAAACTTCGTGTAATTTCCAATTTGGGGCTTATTTTTGGGCCATTTATCTTATGTAAGAATTACATTTCTTTTCTCGGGTTTTCTTTTCCAAGTTGATACAAGAAAAAGATATCACTAAGGTCATATAATATTTAAGACTTGAGTGAGATATTGCTACGAAAAATAAATTTACCTTCAACAAGGTTAAACCGGGTTATAAAGAAATTCTAGCAACTAAGATAATGAAGCTAATATTTGCATTAGCGATGGAGAAAACTGCTATCAAACTGTAATTAAAAAGTTGAATAAAGCCAATTTTAATTGAACATAAGTCTGCTTCAAATCTTAAAACATTTTCACTAAAGTTTAAGGGGCTGAAGATCATTATCGATGGCTGATATTAAACGTCTGGATTGGGGCGATAAATGTGACTGATCACGTTTGCGATCCATGTGTGGAAGGCACGTGGCAAAACAATCTGGAAGTTTGGCGTATTATTGAATAGATCAACGTGAACGTGTTCAGATTTAACCAGGTTTCATCGTAAATCTTGTAAAACGTTTCTCCGCGAATCCCTGTAATACAAACTTTGCTCTCTGTAATATATTTACACAATGCTCAGCCAAGTACGAAAACTCTGTATAAATTATTTAAGGTATCCCACAAGGGTCTATTTTGGGTCCAACACTAAATCAGAAGTTTCGCTTTTGTTTATCTTCATAATCAATCTGGTTTCATTCATAATCGATTTTATGTAAGTCCTCAATAACATAGCACTTTCGATTAATAATTTTACGATCTATTGTTGCAATTCTCGATAGGTTTTTGATTTCTCGACGACAATAAAGGCTCATTCGTGTTACGTACCGTCCTGGTTTATGGACTATAAACCTTTTAAAGATTTTCTCACGTGGCGTTAGGCGCGGTGTTATGGAATATGGTTGTAGTTTTCTTTTTGGGTTGTGGTAGGCTTAAGAGGTTTTATGGCGTTTAGTAATTTTAAGGTAATGGGGCTTTGTTTTGTAGTTTCATAATTACTTGAGTGGATTGGAAAAAACTTAAAATGCGAGTAAATGAGCCTACCATCTACCTAGTAACATTGTCAGTGAGCAAAATAAGGAAGGCGATTGATTGCTATATGAAGTTTCTGGTTCAACTGATTAGTATTCATGTGACAAATCTATACTAATATATAATGCTGAAGAGTTTGTTTGTTGTTGTGAAAAAATATTTCAGTGTTAAATAGCCCATTTATTGAGGAAGGCTATAGGCTATATATCATCACGCTCAGACCAATAGGAGCTGAGCAGACGAAGTTGCACAGGTCAACTAGTACTATAAAGCGTGGATCAAGTTTTAGAATATATTCTAGATTTCTAGCAAATCCAAACATAAAATATACGTACACGTGTTTTCCGATAAATTTTATATTACATTCGTCTTACATATAAATATTTTATTAGGAATGTGACCTACAGGCGAGGCGTTTTCGATACGACGATTATTGAATGTCAAGTATTGCTTTCTTAATGTCTTCTTGCATGTTACATTTTTGTGAGTTCAGAATCGTGGCTTGAATATTTTTGGCTCACATTTTTATCGAGACCTTTTGCTACATTATCTTCAATGGTTAAAAGTCAAACTGGGTCACATAAAAGATCTTAAGACACAATTTTAACAGCTGTTGGAGTATAGCATTGTAAAAACGTATCAGCAAAACAATTGACGATACGGTAAATGTTAGAGGAAAGTTCATTTTACAGAAACTGAAACCCTGGCGAGAAAATTTACTAAGCTTGTCCTATAACGTCGTAAACTTATATTACTGCTCTGGCACAGCTCGTAGCGATATAACTGTAGTAACTACTTCCACCCATAAAGGGAAAGAGCGTGAACTTACTAAATATCTGCGATCAAAATGTCGTAATGCGGCATAAAAATAGTTCAGACTACGCGCGCAAAAGTAAAGCTGTGTACATATAGACAAAGGGGTATAATTTAGACGGTCACCAAAAATAATATTTTTAAGACTCTAAGCCTAGGCACCAAAATGGATCAATGGTCACCAAATTCTATCCAACTCAACTGTGACTGCCATAAAATGTAGGCTTGGGGTTACAAACTGGATAAAATAGGTTAGGTTAGGTTAGAATTGTGACCAACCGCGCGCGAGCCGAGCGAGCGAAGCGAGCGGTGCCGCGGCAGCGGCCGGCGAGCGCTACTTCTCGAATATTATTTGGTGACCATTTATCTATTTTGGTAACCGTTTAGAACTTTTTTGGTAGTAAAATAGGTACTTTTTTGGGCGGTGTTTAAACACAAGCCTAGACAAAGTAGCCATGATTTTAGGGCTTACAGGTTTGCTACTTAAAATGGGCTTCCTAATAGACTTACTACCATAAAGTACGAGTATCACCATGGCAACAGCTAACTCACTACTTCCTTACAACTCGATGATCACGCATATGCAGGCGCATATAGTTTTGTTATCATCCCCCAGACACCCTTTACAGAGCCCCTTGTTAAATCTATTACCTCAGGAAATACAAGGCAAATTGACATGCACGCGCAATCGAACTTGCTTGCGGATTCGAAACGTGTTTAAAAAGCTGAAGGGACATGAGTGCAAAGGGGAGAAAACAGAATAGTTTGAAAAGACAATAAATCTTCTTCAAGCCTCAACGCCTCTTGAAGTAAATCGAGGTCCTGCATACGAAGGATATTGACTTTTAAAAATAACTGACAAAATGCAACATAGAAGAGAAATCCAATTTCATGACAATGTTCGAGCGTATCGGAGGAAAATTCCAATTCCATGAATGCTTTTAAATGTTAACAGACTGTTGGCAGTATGTAGTTTAAAAAAAAAAAAATCGAGAAGGTTATGCAGGTGAGTAATAAGAACGCGATTTAGGCGTTCTTTGATTTTATTAACGTAAGTTTGTACTAAGATAATGCAGAGTATTTAAATCAACCTGTATTTTAGAGCTGTTTTCAATTTTAACCATCACAACCTCAATGTTTTGCTAGATCTTATAGGCATTTTTCTCGCAAATATTCCTTCAGCCTTACAAGCAATTCGTATTCCCGTAAATAACGTAGTGTTTATCTTTGTATAGAGAGCGAATACTAATCTTTGAGCCGAGAGGAACTAGGAGGAATTCTAATACAACATTATAGACGACGGCACCTAGACGAGCATCAATATTTGGTTTTCAATAATATCAGATAGCTCGAGCAAAACTATCGCATATTTTTATAAGCTTGTGTTTCAGTTATCTTACTATCTTTTGTGACGGATGAAGATAAGAGCTTATTTGTTAGTGGCAGATATACGATAACAGATGGAGCTCGTGGCTAAATAATAACAGCCGCACGGGTCGATCTTTACGGTTAAGCAACGCTTGCCAAGGTTGGTCTGTGGATGGGTGACCATCTTTACATACCGAGTTTCCTCTGTGCCTCGGGAAGCACGTTAAGCCGTTGGTCCCGGCTGTCATTTGTAGATCTTTGGCAGTCGTTACGGATTGTCAGAAGCCAGTAAATCTGACTCTAGTCTTGCCAAGAAGTACCGTGTTACCCAGTTAATGTGTTGTGGAGGTCTGGTAGGCAGCCGCTCCGCGTAAAACACTGGTATTCAGCTAAATCCGGTTTGACTGGAAGCCGACCCCAATATAGTTGGGAAAAGGATAGGCAGATGAGATATACGATAATAGATATAGAACCTAGCAACAGTAACACTACTTTCTGAATTAAATGCTCTACATATTTCGGAATAATTGGTTAAAAGGTAGCAGTAGCTTCGCATCAACGGCTTGTCATATGTCATATCAGGGATTCAGGGTCAATGACGACAGAACGATTAAGGATCGGTCGTGTTACCAGAAGCTATTGAATAGGGATGAGCTCGGCACCAAGGTGATGACTAGACGCCTCCTTTCATCATCTGCCTGCCTTTTCCAAACTATATTGGGGTCGGCTTCCAGTCAAACTGGATTCATGGAGCGGCTACCTACCAGACCTCAGCAACCCATTATCTGGATAGCACGGTATTTCTTGGCAAGATTGGTGTCAGATTTTCTGGCTCCTGACTACAAACGACTACGACTGCCAAAAATCTACAAATGACAGCCGGGAACAACGGCTTAACGTGTTTTCCAAGGCACGGAGGAGTCTCGGTTTATTAAGATGGGCACCCATCCGCAGATCAACGTCGACAAGTTTTGCTTAACCTTGAAGATCAACCCGTGCGGTTGTTATAATTTAGCACGAGCGTCCCTTTTGGGTCGTGTATTTACCGGAACTTGGTTGTTTAACTATTAGGTCAAAACCCTAACTAGTGAACATCATATTAGAAAACATAGCAAAACGAGGAATATAGGGGAACAAAGTTAAAACCTTGACTACAATAATGAATGTCCGAAAAAGCAACTAAAACAGTCTCATTAAATGGAGGATGAACACTGCGGGCGTGTCCAAAACTAATTAAGCTACAATTTCACTTAAAACAGCTTTCCAAATTAGACTAAAAGACAATTTCTTGACCTACATAAATAGAAAAAGCTTTATAAAAAGCTAGAGCTCGGACTACTAGTGTTAGGTCAAGGACTGAGTCACTGGTTGCAGTACTGATACTGAAGCAGATAAAGCAATACAAACCTGTATGTTTGAAGTACACGAGAATAGTTCAAGCAACCCACTACACAATAATAACGTAACAGTACAATGCGCAGTAAAAGAGGACGACATAATATACCCTCCCTTTTGTAATAAAGACAATATGGTTCATATTATTAATACGCGTTGAAAGTGGGTGTTCGGAGTAGAAGTGAATTCAGTTGTAGTTTCAAATAATAAAACAACATCAACAGAACCTGAAATAGTTCAAGAAACAGAACAAGGTCGCTGGATGCAAAACTTTAAAGGGAATAGGTAAACTGAGCAAGATTTTAGGGTGCAAAAGAGAATTGACTGCCAGCTATGTCTATACTAGCTGACCCGCGCAGTTTTGTTTGCGTCACCTTTTTCATCTTATTGGTCGTACGTTCTATATAGGTAGCCTTCGTCGATAAATGGGCTATCCAAAACTAACATATTTTTTCAATTCGAACCAGCAGTTCCTGAGATTAGCGCGTTCAACCAAACACACTCTACAGCTTTATAATATTAGTAACTAGTTGACGCGCGCAACTTCATCTGCGTCACAATTTTCATTACTGCTCCGCTCCTCTTGGTCTTAGCGTGATGATATATAAACAAACAAACAAACTCTTCAGCTTTATATTATTAGTATAGATACAAGGCGAGAAGATACACAAAAATACATTAAAAAAAGTGTAGCCACCATTTGAGCATATTAACTACACTTGAATTCAAAACACTAAACCCTGTGAGAAAAATAAGCTAAACTTTTTAAGTCAGCTATTAATCTTATCACATTCAATGAATAATATGTTATTTATGTCTGTCACCGTTAGGTTACCTCCGTTAAATCTATACTAATATATAAAGCTGAAGAGTTTGTTTGTTTTTTTGCTTGAACGCGCTAATCTCAGGAACTACTGATCGAATTCTTTCATTGTTACATAGCCCATTCATCGAGGAAGGCTATATTTATAAGGCGGAGCAGTAATAAAAATTGTGACGCAAACTAAGTTGCGCGGGTAAACTAGTTTTGAATATTGTTAGAGCATCTTGTAAGTTCTTGTCACACAAGTTCTCTATTCTAGTTCGAGACAATGCAGTACGAGTATCATTACAATCGAAAGACGTCATCTGTCATGTCGGCAGCTTCTAACCAATCAACTATTGTTGCAACTGTCAGTTTGTCAATAACGTGTCGACGCTCGGCGGAGACTTTGCCTTTCCATGTTCGTTAATTAATATTCCAGTTTATATGTAAATTTATTATTTGCGCCATAAACAGTTAAAACGTCTAGACTTATTTTAATTAGGTCACAATCGATCGCGACAACAATTGCGTTCAGTCTAGTTTTCTCTAAGCTAGGAAATTGCGCTTCTGAATCCATTGAAAATACAAACGCGCCACTGCATTGGTATTGTCGAACGTTAACATCGATAAAACTGCCAATATCAATTGACCTTGTGCTGAGCTGCGTCACGAGGCAATCGTCCACATAGCATAAACACAAATCGTTTCTATCGGTACTTGCTTGTAACCTTTTTACACATCCATACATTTTTTCCGCTTTTAATACAATTTATCACCTATTCAATTATTCTTATCGAGGTAAATTAACACCCTTTATTTTAGTTACAGTGTTATTAATAATAGAAGCTGACAGATGGGTCATTAATCATTTTGATTGTTACGACTTACAATAAAGTGTCAACTTTAAAATATTGGAGCCATTAACTTGGAGCATCGAAATAACTTAATTTCGGAAGTTGGTGTTTTTGGTTGTTTCGTTTTAGAACACAGACTTGCGAAATTAAGTTATTTTTTACTTTGTGGTGTTTTGTTTTTGGAAGTCGGTTTTATGTTTTGTAAAAAAGTTTTTTTTTACCAAATTTAAACGGGACCAGTCCGAGAAAATACTCTTCCAAACAAATTAGAATCATTCCAAATCGGTTAACAAATGGCGAAAATATCGCTGAACAAACATTTTTCATGGGATCCCATTATCAGATCCTGACTTACCTTCCATCATCAGCACAGCAACATGAGATGATGATTACCAGGCACAAATATCTGAATTGCGTTAGAAAGTTTATGAAAAACATTGAGTGCTTATAAAATTTGAGGGTTTCCCTCTATTTTCATGGGATCGCATCATCAGATTCTAACTTGAGACTTGACAATGGGACCACCTCAGGAGTATAGGCTTTCGAATAAAAAAATAATTTTTAAAATCGATCCAGAATTGGCGCAGAAATCAGTGAACATTTATTTATTTATTTATTTATTTCCACCATACAATTATCTTTACAGGTTTACCACCTAATGCGATATTGTAGTCGACTATTATTTGAATTAAACCATTAAAAAACACACATACAGCACACATACATACAGCCGAACATAGAACCTCCTCCTTTTTGAAGAAGTCGGTTAAAAACGAGGAAATCCAGATCCGTACTTAGAAGCGGGATCTGGTAGGTAAAGAGGACGTCCATAATGTCATTAGTCCAGCCAAGCGAAGCATTCCACAAAGTACTCGACAAGGAATAATGGAAAGCGGTAATAAGGAAATTCAGCTGTTACTCGGTATTCTGTGTGGGACTGAGTGACTGACTAATTTTATCTGTCGCCTAAGTTCTGCTCAAGAATTTGCACGCATTCTCGATCTAAAGACTACATGTCTTATTCATAAGGCGAAATACTTTCCTAGAGATAATTTTGACGCTTTGAGTTTCATCTACCTTTGGGATATGAAAGAAGCCAGTTCTAAAAATCAAAACCATTCCTGATCCATAAATCACAAACAAATCCGTTTATCGCTAGAATAATTTCCAGCCAATAAAAAACAACGCAATCTTCGTGAATGTACGAAATACGAATTTCGAATTCCCGACGGAGCTCGCGCGCGCTCGTGTTGTAACATAACGATTTCATATCCGTTCGGACATCGTCGGCCGACGCTCGCCGAAGGGCGTTCGTTCGTTCCATTTTCAAATTCAAATTTCAATCAACGTTTCCACATGATTCGGAAGTATGATTGGCTGATGAATATTTTATTGATTACAAGGGCTGATTCTTTTGTGAACAAATGAGTTGCTTTTAGGGAAGATATTCAGGTAGTCTTGCATCATTTAATCATGCCTTGAATTTATTAAAGGCTCTATTGCGAACGAATGTAAACATAAACTTCTGAATAGGTACTGTGAATATTGGACGACATAATAACTAGTTTATAATTATTATTGTTTTATTTTGAACATATTTGTGGTTTTCCCATCATACAACAGAGATGATTGGAATGTCATCTATAGTTGGTAGAAATATTTAGAAAACAGATATGAATGTATTGTTCAGATTACGCAAATTAATGAGAAGCCTCATACATGCACTTTGATTGTAGACCCCACGGACTGATTTATGTAAATTCTTTAAACTTTGCCTCCATAACCCAGCTCACCTATCGGAAATAAAATAGTGAATGTCGCAGAGGCAGCGGTATCTGAATCTAATACTTTGTAGAGATTAAAGAAATTGTTTAGCGTAACTTTGATCAGTTCACGCTCCGATGACTCTCTGGAACTTATACCTATCGATATCAGTAGTTTCAACATAGTGAATATGCGCAGTGTCACAATGGGCCAATTAGACATCATCATCATTTCAGCCGAAAGACGTCCATTACTGGACATAGGCCTCCCCAAGATGGGCGGGTTTGCCAAAATCGCCACGCAATTAGACATGTACACTTTTATTTTGCAAGACTGCCGGTCTACATATATATATATTTTTATCCCAAGTAACAATAAAATGCGGAAATTTTAACGAGCTTTATCACGAAACTTAATTAGAACGCTAGCTAATTTTGATATCCGATATTTCCAATAATAAATTGTTAGACAAGGCTTTCCTTGCTCAATTACCAGGTACGATATAATAGGAAACATTAAACGATCAATTATGTAAATTGGTTCTAAGACCTATTAAACAACGCTAAATGAAGAACAAAAGAAGTTATTTTTCATTTGCTATCATTACACGAATTAGGTTTGGAGTGGGATGTCCTTGTCCGTCTTCACATGAAGTGGCATCGATTTTATAAAACACGTATTTTTCTCACTTTTCATTATTATAGAGTTGTCATTACTGATCGTGGGAATAAAGGCACGTGTTGACAGTGATGACTAATAAGAACAGTTTCAACAAAACAAAGAAACAGAAAAAGCAAGTGACGACAAATTTTATTTGAGTGTCCAAGTTAATGTGCCTTTTTATTGACACTCGTTAGTGCCAGAATCGCCAGGCTTAACTGGGAATTTGGCGAAAACCAACAACAGGACAAACATTGTTACTGAAGGGGACTGCGAACATCGAAGTGCCTCAAATGGAAGGATTAACGACCAGAAGGTCGAGGGGACACGGGAGCAATTTGATGAGAGCCATCCAACCGATTACGAATACTCAACACAATTGCCGGTGCGCGAACGTGACAGAGGAGCTATGCGGGCAATTGCTTCAATCGAAATGGCGTGCAATAAATCATACTTGGACGAAAATGGAATAAACAAAAATGCGTAGCAAAGAATGAACATACAAAACACACATCCTTATACGCACGCACTAAACTATAAAAGACCGCTCAAGCGAATAGAGCAATAGCCAGTTGACCACTTTGATCAACGTGGGGAAACAGAAGCCATTACATTTAACAACCAAGTACTTAATACAGTATATGATTAAAACCAGTGACATGACGCTTGTAATTGTCAAACCTTAATAGCTCAGCAATTTAGACGCACGCAACGGCGAGGTCACGTGTTCCGACTAAGTGTTGCAATGAACCTGTACTTCATGCATATAACTTGGCTATACTTGGCAAATAAGTGGATTCTAGGAACACTTGGCGTTTTAACAGCTTCACAGGAAAAGCGCGTATTCTGAATAGCAGTGCCATCAAACTTGAACGTTCTGTCTCGTCTGCTCGCCGATCTTCTCGGAGATTTCCGATTATTACTTTTCAGAACATAAATTTACATTAATGGGCAACTTCATCGAATGGAATGACTCTCCCAAGACTTTATTCTGTAAGAAGCAATTCTATAAGTACTAAAAGTTTTATTATTGGGCAGGCCATCTTTGCCCGAACCCTTAAGATGATCCTGTTTTATTAGGATGATAAAAACGGCCTAACGGGGGAGCTTTAACCTGAAGCCCTACCATACTTCTGATTTGTTCTGCCTGAAGAGTCCTAATTTTGGCAGGGTCTGCTAACTTCACCAACTTTACTCCTTCGCTTTTGACGAAGTCATAAAGAGACCTCATCAGAGGGAACTCATAAAGTAGATCTTCGTAAAGCTGCTTTCAAACATTACACAAACAATAAGTTATCTAAAACAGCGGTAACCCGCATATTATTCTTCATTCAAGCTTATAACATCATGTTTTACATAACGTGCGTGTTCTACGCTTATATTTATTAACAAAATGGTCTTATGTAATTTATCTCTTAATTTTATTACGGCAGAGTCACGCACGGAGTTTGTTCAATAGCTTCATTCATTCGTGTTATTCAGAGGGAGTTTACCTTGACGACATTATTTGCCTTCAGGTAATTGCCAAGTTTAATTTATTCACTCTAATCCTCGAAGATCGTGGGGTAAGTCAACAACTTCATTTTATTTATAGACAACAACAGATTTAAGGGAATTAATTTGGATAAATCTTTCTTGAAAATGCTGCAGGAAAATGGTGAATAATTCGATAGGGACTATAGTTCACTCAGAAAGTTTTCAAGATCAGTCAAACATAAGTTGTTGTCAAGGGCTTAGGCCAAGTTTCGATTCAAGTCGTTCTTAAGATTGTAAGTGACGTCAAAGTTTGCGTGTTTGTCAGCGAACTTCTGAATAGGCTCAAGATCAAACATCTCAGAGACGCGAACAATGCTTTAAATGTCGTTTTTTCCTACATTAATCACGTAGAAAGCATACCCTCTCTGAGAATTAGAGAAAACAGCTCATTAAGTATTGCCGGGAAAAGAGCTTATCTCGCCGCTCCGTGCAGACTTAACTCGGAAATGCGGGTTGAAGTAGCGCTCGCTGGGATAAATCTTTTAAACCGAGAGGTTCAAGCTATGTAGGTGACCTTGCGCAAATATTTATATGAAGCTAAACGACTACAAAATTCTTCCTTGAATGAAATATGGCTTATTAAGAATACACACATAAAGTTTCTGGACCATGTGACTACAACATGACACTGAAGATTAATCTTGAGCTTTTTACATAGCATTACAAAAGAATTATTTACCTAAATCTCCCTTCATCCCCAGATACCGAGATACCAAAAGCCCTTGTTTTTACCGGTCACAAAGATATACGCGTTTATCCGCAAAAACGGGGATCTGTCGGCGATATTACGTAAAACGGGCTCGCCCTTGACTTCCCCGGCATTCGGATTTACTATCCGTATTATTTGGCAATAGTAATGCCTGGTTCTGTAGCTTATGCGGCTGAGACCGAGTGACGTCATCTGAATGATCAATATCTGCGCTTGGATGAGCAAAGGTTAAGGTAGGGTCGGAAACATTTGACTATCCGGATTTTTTCTTGTGTTATGTAAGAATGAGAAATTCTTGCTAGACGTTGGGAAAATAGAAATGTCTTTTATAAAGGCGAACAACGATGATATCAAATCAAATGTGAGAGAAAAACACAAAGGAAAAGATTGGATTGACTAGCCATAGTAATCCGGCTCGAAGAACCGTTTCTAAAAACAAAAACATGACAATATTTTTCAACTATACCTATTGAGTAGTCAAACCTATTTGGTTTTACTCATGAAATTCATTTAAATGTTAAACCAAACAAAGCTGCTACCAACAGTGTCACTCAGATATTGTCATAATCGTTATTGTTGACGTCTTCAACACGTTTATTGACACTTGTAAGATCCATTGTTTCGACTAATCAGTCGGCGCACGTGTTATTGTTATTTATTCTGTATATACATATAACCAATCTCTTTGAATATATGGAGGATAGTTGACATTGCCCGTGGCTGCGTCAGCTTAGATTTTGTAAGCTTCGATACCATTGCGCTATTCCATCTTCCTAGCTCGCCGTGCTGTGCTGGAACTGCCTCTGCGGCTGCTAAGAACCTCAAACGGCGAAATATAATAATCTTGTTGGCAATAGGGTATTTTTTTCCTTTTTTTACGTAAACAAAATGTACCAAATTTACCAAGCCAAATGACGTCACGCGTGTCTTCAACTCGCTGTATCTCTTTTATTATTTGTTTACGAGAAAAAAGCAAAAATACGTGTCCAATATTTTTTGAAAATCTATCAGACGGACTAATTAGATTTTTTTAGTAAAATACCCTATTATATTTTTGAACCATTTGGGGTTGAAACTCTTGGACCGTGGGGTCCGAGTGCTCATGCCTCATTTAAAGATCTTTCTGAACGCTTAAAAACTCTTTCAGCAATGGATACATTATCGGCGAGTAACATAGGCTATATTTTATCCACGTACTCTCAAGGGAACAGCAACTACGCGGGTGAAACCGCGTGACGGTCGCTAGTATACGTATAAAATTACAACATTCGTTTCTTTCACTTATTAACGTTGTTTTCTGACAACAGACCCAAAACTGCTAATTATTAGAAAATTAGCAGCTGCTCATAGGTGCGTCATCTTAATGAGATCACCAATTACTGGTTGCACTTTCCACATCACGCCTGGTCAGTGACAGAACACGTGAGTGTACCATCTAACGCTACGCAGAATCCGACCTATATATCTCGAGATAGTTAAGGGTCAAAGATAAAATTTAACCGGTCGCATACCGAACGAGATAGGCAAATGTTCTGAAACAAATGTTGAACTATTGTTAGTAATTGTTATCAACTCTGAACTTAATAAAAACACTGATAAGGATGAAGACATGTTTGAATAAAACGAAGAGATAACATTTTATCAAAATACATACAAATCTTCCGTTAATGGTGAGTGTCTGACAGAACGCACAGCCGAAACTACTAATCGTAGAAAGCTGATATTTAGCGTATAGGATTCTTGGGGAGTGTAGGGGAGCACTAAGAGATGATTTCCCGAAATTCCTACGGGAACGCGAGTAATCGGCATATGCGCGTACGAATTTGGGGGCAAAAGCTAGTATCTATACTAATATTTAAAGCTGAAGAGTTTGTTTGTTTGTTTGTTTACTTGAACGCGCTAATCTCAGGAACTACTGGTCCGACTTGAAAAATTATTTCAGTGTTAGATAGCCCATTTATCGAGGAAGGTAAGACTAATAGGAGCGGAGCAGTTATGAAAATTGTGATGCAAACGAAGTTGTGCGGGTCAACTAGTAACGTATAAAACCACAGTTAAGGACTTAAAATTCCAAGAAGTTATAATAAAATTGGACTTCGTTAATATCGTTTGCGGAACGCAGACCTCAGTTAAGCCTTAAGGCCTTAAATACTTAACTCTAATTATAAAGAACGAAACACAGCATTAATTTAATGTTTGTAAAGTCTTTTTCCATCTCATTATCAGCCGAATTTTCTGAAACATTACTTTGGAAGGAGTAAACTAAGGAAAACAATAATTGCAAATTTCCAAAGGGTATTTTCCCGAAAATTCACCACTTGATAAAGAAAATTGAGTTTGCCAAGTTTTAAGGGCAACATAATCGTGAATCTTAAATAACTTTCAGGCTGATGAAAGTTATGTACATGTACAGCCTATTTATAGAATTTCGCAAAGGTCAGGTCAGGAGTGCCTGGAGAGATTAAGTGCCCAAAGTACGTGCCTGAGCCAACAACTCTAATTAATATTATACACGGACTATCTAATCATCCTCTAGTATATCATCACACTTTATTTCCTTCAGAAGGGGGATCTTTAGTTAATTATGGCCATCTTTGCAAATATTATGAAAATTCAAGCGGATAATACAAATTTAAGTAATTTTAAGCATATCTTTTCCCAACAATAGATTTCAAGTGACTTACGAAATACCAAAACGACATTGAAATACCTTCTGAAGAATCTTCAGAAATATTCGTTTTATTTCGAAAATTCCTTAATTTTAAGACGGCAACGACTTTAATTGCCTTAATTGGGTCAACTGGAGGAAACTGCTAATTAGCTTTTCATCCTGTAAGAGCGACTTTTGAGTTATCACTGTAATCAATGAAAGGGGCTACTGAGTTGATCTGGCAACCCCGGTGAAAGGAGCTACGATTTCGCATTTTTTACAACAAAATCATAATAAGAAAAATCTCCATTCATACAAACCAGTCACCTGCCTAAGGCAACGACTAGTTGTCAAAATAAAACTTTTAAGTAGGATACTCAAGTACTCGAACTTGAAGAAGCGCGCGTTGGAGTAAAAAGGAATATAACTACGCAACTACTCAGATATGGCCTTTATTCTCGGAAACTTGGAGCGAAACTTTGGCAAGAATTTATTATCTGCAAGACGGGGAATCTAGTAATAGTTTGCAAAAGATCTTCGTTCGCATACCTCGGAGATGGTAGCATTTATAAAATGAACAAAGAAATCGTTGTGAAATCAAGTAAAATTATGAAAGGAAAAATTATTATTTCTCAACTTTAAATAGTCTCCACGAAAATCTGACAAACTCCATGGCATTTCCGTCATTATTGCTGACATCGCTTACACCATAAGCGTTTCACAGAGTCAGGATACCGGTGCAAACCAGATTGCGTTTTGCGAAACCGGTCCTAGCCGGTTTGAGAAGACGCTTCGCAACAGTATGGGACTAATAAAGTAAACCTAGCCTTTCCAAGAAACAAAAATCTTGAGAGGTTTCTTTACACTAAATGTAGTAATGAAAAGATAGTAGCTGTAATAAGGAAGACAATGTACGTCGTAGTGAATGAGGAAAAACACAGCGCTTTGTTTAAAAAAGTAGTATATGTCCGGCCACATGTCTCAGTTGATACGTGCTAAGATAACATAATTATTAAAACTGAGACAATTTAAATGTTTGCTTACTTGTCCAAAAATTGATAATGTCAGAGTCAACACTGAAGTGCAGAGTTAACCATCGGCTCGAAAAGAAAAAGACCATAAACTTTTTGTTTGTACATCGTGTCGTTCCGGAAGTATGCAGTGGACTAAGGAAATAGAGTGACAAATAGGGCTTCATCCGTTAGACCTTGGAGCCGAGAAAATCAACTGGTTAAATCCACAACTAAACACGAAGTTTACTAAGGCTGTTGAAAGATTGCATTGAAATCTAATATTAATAAAAGCAACGTAAGGAAAGAAATTAATGTCTCATAACTTTAATTCCTACATAAGGAGAATCTGAAGCTATCGATGATGATGATGATGAAGAAGAACCAAAGAAATGTAATGATACAATCAAAGATATACAACCAAGTTTAAACTATGACTCCTTAGGTTATTCTACCAACCCACTCGAAACATTACGACGATGAAACAACAAACACATCTGTGAAGAAACAATCTCAATATCAAGGTAATATATATTTAGCTAGACTCGCGGAAGACCTAAACATCGTTTGGGAGCTGCGTAAACGCAACTCTGTTTATTTATACGGCAGAGGCTGGATTATATCTGCAAAGCTGTGGCGACTTGCTTGACAATAATGTCTTTAGCGGTGGGTCTGAGATACATGATTGAATATTTATCGTCTTTGTTGTTTATTGTATCTTTTCGAGATTTTTTAAGATTTCTCTTATCATGCCCAGCCCAGATTTAACGTTTTCATTTTGTTTTCGAACAATCAGTTCTTTTATCTCGTAGGTGTCTTACAATATGAGACAGTTATGGGACCTTTGCAAGTTGGGAAGTTGGGGTGAGCATTTTCAATACATAATACGTATAGATTATACGTCCATATTGTTATGCAGATAGGACTTGAGCATAGAGCTCTCATGCCATGCATATTTATTACAACCAATTTAGAGAATCAGTTATCTGCATACTGACTAAAGAGCAGTTTAATTGATTTGCATTCCAATAGCTTCACACATAAAGATCATTTTGTTTCATCACGGTTTCAATTCGAAATCAACTTCCTGTTCAATCAGATTTCCGGCAAATATTTTGTTGTTATGAATTGGATATTTTTTATACCAAACGTTTTTATAACAATACTGCTTTACGTCGGGAAGGTTGACCACAATAATTACCGTTAAATTAGGCTTTTATATGATTTTTCTTGTATCTGGATGGAATTGTTGTAGTTTGACAAGGGGTAAGTTGAAAGCTGACTTATTTTTAATGTTGATATTGGAAATGCGATATACGATACATACTCGATAACAACTGGAAATGTATGAGTTAAGTTTGACAAAAGATCAACTAAATGTAGTCATCGTCATACGAATATATCTAACTATAACGGTAAGTAATTTATTTTATTTAAATAAGAAACTATATACACTTAAAATAGAAAACAAAACTTAACTATGATATCGCGTCAAAAAGTTCGTCCGCATCGCTGTCGACTGGAAGTGAGCCCAAAAGACTGGCGGCATTGCCACGTTGTATGGCTTTTTCCTCTGTCCGAGAAAAAAGCCAGCCCTTCGGTCACGTGAAGCATCAACTAAACGTTTAGCTAGTTCTTTAAATATAACGTGAGCACTCGGACCCCCGGTCCAAGAGTTTTGAACCCCAAACGGCTCAAAAATATAGTTGCCAACAAGGCTTCTATATTTCCACCGTTTGAGGTTCTCAGCAGCCGCAGCGGCATAACCAGTACAGCACGACTAGCTAGGAAGATGGGATGGCGCAAGAGTACCGACTCACTATAATTAGACAATAATTTCCAAAAATAAACCCAACTAGATGATCCTTATCCACGTGAAACCTAAGAAGCTGACGTGTCCGAATACCATTCCTTAGCAAGCATAATGAATGACAAAGCGAAATACCTTTCTGTTTTAATGAAAATCGCTGCGATTGTAATTATAATGGAAATAAACATTAAGCAGCATGTTCAAACGATAATGAAAACACGTGTAAATGAATGAAATTGTTTACAATAGGCAGGCCGGTCGCGTGTGATAACACGGCTCAGTAATTTAATTAAGTTTTAAGCTGTTTATCTACAACTACTACGATGCACAGTCAAAACTGATGAGCCGGAATAATCTGTGTTTTGCATAGGCCATCATTATCGCCTAGAACTGTCTTTGGTAGAGGCCCTTAGAGTTATCCAGCTCTGAACCTAAGAATCATCACCTTTCTGCCCTTACCCCATGCTACTTGAGGTCGGTGCAACACATTTTCTCTTCTTTCTTCTTCTTTCATTCCAACCTGTCAAGCTTGAGTTAACACAGCGAAAAACGTTATCTTATTTCAAAAAGTAATGCCTTAATCTTTCTTTTCCGACATACTTTTTCCTTAGGATCTGTGGCTTTAGTGCGAGTGTTTTAAAGTTCTCGATCTCGTCAGTGTGAAAGTCAACTTGTATCGAAACTTAATAAGCGCCGCTTGATGACACTAACGAAAAACCTTTTTAATATCATAATGTGACACAGTCCTACTTTGAACTCATCAATGACATTGGAACACCACGGCGCAGTAAAAATGCCACTATTATCATCAACACAAAACGGAATAAGGTCATCGGCCATCTCTTCCGCATACTGTCGCCCGTCCTTGTTATCAGCTGGTGTTATGATATCTACACTGTCTATTTTATTTACTGTGTCAACAAGGACTTTTATTTTAGTCTACATTTAAGTCAATATTTCTACGGAACTAGAGATATTTTACGACAAGCTGTCACTTCAATTGCTGTCTGAGCCGGAATCTTCAAACTTCTTCGTATCGTTTCGTCTTGTCATAAGCAACAATTTATTAATAGACATATTCTCGGGAGAGACGTTAATCAAAAAGGTCAGTCCTGATCGCTGTTTTATTATCTGGGTTTTTAGGATATCTGCGCATCCTATATCCTTTCCGAGCTGCGGACTGCACAGAATTGTGATTAGGCTGAAATCCTGTTGAGATTTCGACCCATCATTGTCAAAACGATGCAAGGTTACATCAAAACATTGTTGGAAGAATCACAAGGTTGACATAATTTATACGAAGACTCGGGAAGACGTGTAACATTTGCATTTAATTCGTGTGCTCAAGGCGTTTCATTGACGAATCGAATGAAAGCGATGACTCTTCTCGAACAATGCTTGCATTGTCGATTCACTTCCGCAAGAGATATTTTGTCGCGACATTTTATTATACTGCCAGAATAAAATCTAGTTGGTGGGTCATGACATGGCCAGCTTTTTAAGTCAGTGACCTTTCCCACTTGAGCGGCCACTGGCGAGCGCAGATGGCTCCCGGCCGAACTTTAGATATGCTTAGTAAACAGCGGTGGCTAAGTGGGTCGCGTTGGAGCCCGGCTTAGGACTTTCGAGACAAATAGGGGTCCAAAAACGCCGGTTTGGGCGAAACCATTCGAATTAGTCTCGACCTAAAATTACTTTCATAAATGTGTGTGAGGCCTTTGACCTGCAGTGAGACAGTAACCGCAAGTAATAATAAAGTTGATGTTGAAACACATGAAGTTTTATCTGTTTCCACGCGTCAAGACCAATGTATCGTAGAGACGATCTCGGTAAGCTACTATAGGTTTTTCAGGCTGTAAATCATTAAGCAAATTAACCGCACATGATCACTTAACAAAAATAGGAGTATTTGCAAACACAAAACAAGGAAACTAAATGTATTTGTGACTGAACAGCAAGCACAAAACATGAGTAACGCAATACACGTGTCGGGAGGCGTGTAAATATAATGAACACTTAATAACTACGTAATTAAGAGTGATTCATTTCACATAGATCCGATTAGTTATAGGTTATAGGTATTACCAACAAGTTCGTAGTGAAGATAGTTTGAAACTATCACATGTTACTCACAAGCATATAGTGGATACGACGATATTTCCTAGTTATTATTGGATTGTGTGAGGATTAGAGAATGGTTCGTGAAATTTAGCGAGACAGCGGACAAGGGATAATGGAGAAAGATAACGTGCTGGGAATATGATAATGATGGAAATCCTACTTCCTACTAATATTATAAATACGAAAGTTTGTGAGGTTGGATGTTTGGTACTCTTTCACGTCAGAACGCCTGAAAAGATCCTCATGAAATTTGGGCACAGAGGTAGATTATAGTCTAGAATAGCACGTAGACTACTTTTTATCCCAGGGTTCTGTTCCCTAAGGATCACGCGGGCGAAGCAGCTGGCAGAAGCTAGTCCTTCAAATATTGGACTGCCTACCTTAGAAGTTCCCGAGCTGTAACAGACTATACTCGTAAATTGGTAAGTAAAACAGCATGTAGTGGTTGCTCGTTCAACACAGGATCTTGTGGGTATGTTTCTCTCAGGATGGGCTATATGCGAAGCATGGCAAAGGTTCCGAAAGATTCGGATTTTATTTATCTAAAAAGTCCAAGGTAACATTCATACCAATCTGCGTTTCACTTGCGCAGGTGTATTGACAAGATCGCCCCTACGGAAGTGTAAAGGTCAAACCTCGCATAGACGGATTCCATGAACCAGCTGATACAGCATTATGTGGGTAGATATACGCCCCTGAGCCAGATGACAAGTATGAATTATAAACAGGAGTAGATATGATAGGAAACTGACCAGACGTAGGCTTTTTGTTAAGAATGGGAAATCATCAAATAACTCCTTCTGCTCTGGACGGAACGAAAGGGAGTGTCAGACTCTTACTGATTAAAACCATCCGTGTTCTTAGTAATGCCCCTTGCGTCCCAGGGCCGCGGTGACTTTAGAATAAATTCCGCAACTTTATAAAGAGGTAAAAGGACAATTTTATTATGGAGAAAGTACAAAAGCTTTGGGATAAGTTTCAGTGTAGTATGTACAGCTAAGGTAGTGTGTACTAGTAAGGAGTGCAATTTCTTGCCGGAGTCTGTGTTTCCTGAGCTACAACCTTAAGGGTTACTCAATACTCAATACTCAATATTGCGAGCAAAAGCTAACGACCGAAAATTGATCACAACCTACATTTCTTATTTAATAAGACATAGCCAAGATTCCAATCTCTGTTTTTATGAAATACATTACATATTAACTTACATTAAATTCTTTTATAACGATTTGTGTGTCATCGCCCGGTATTTAGGATAACACATTTTTGTGTATTTAGGTACAGTACAATTACGTTTTGAGGGCAGATGGGTTTCATCTTGTTAATAACGTATTCAAAATAAAATGCCCTTTATGTAAATGAGAATAAACAGATGTGTTTAATTACTGTACTGATGGCATTTATTAAGCTTGTTTATTTTTATGGTTACTTGGATTGGTGCTTAGGTTTGAATCGTTTTGAGAATTGGTATTTTATGTCGTTTTTAAGGTTCCCCACTTTAAAAGGAAAAAACGGAACCCTTATAGGATCACTTTGCTGTCCTTCCGTCCGTCTGCCTGTCAAACCATTTACTTATCTCGGAAACGCGAAGAGGTATGGGGTTGAAATTAAAACCATATATTCAGGTCTAAAGTACCTCGAAGCTGTGAATAATAAAACTTCTAAATTAACGTTAAAATAAAAATGAATGCTGCAAAAAAACGAATATTAATCTTTCGGTACTTAAAACTGTAGCGACCGCGTACCGGAAGACGCAACGTTGGAAGACCTCTCACAAGGTGGACCGATGACCTGGTGAGGATCGTGGGTAGCGGATGGATGCGAGACGCATAGGAACGGTCGTTGTGGCGACGCTTGGGGGACGCCTATGTCCAGCAGTGGACAACTTTAGGCTGATATGATGATGATGAAATGTGTAGAGGGACGAACATGATATTTATAGACAGGATTGGTCCATGCTTGTTTGAGACAGAATGGAAGGCATTTGCCCTGTTGGGCAACAGGATAAAACAAAGTGTCTCTCTGCAAGACCAACACTGCAAATAACTTACTGTTAAAGTTACTAAACACGGTAGTAACTGTTCTTTTGTATGCAAAATGACGGCCCACCAGCGTCAAACGATGACTGGCAATTGGAGCCCATATAAGATTCGGTAACTAACGAAAACATTAATACGTCCAATTCATCATCATCTGCCTAGCCTTTTCCCAACTATATTGGGGTCGGCTTCCAGTCAAACCGGATTCAGCTGAATACCAGTATTTTACGAGGAGCGGCTGCCTACCAGACATCCACAACCCATTAACTGGGTAACACGGTACTTCAAGGCAAGACTGGAGTCAGATTTACTGACTTCTGACTATCCGTAACGACTGCCAAAGATCTACAAATGACAGCCGGGACCAACGGCTTAGCGTGCTTTCCGAGGCACGGAGGAAACTCGGTATGTTAAGATGGTTACCCATCCACAGACCAACCTTGGCAAGCGTTGCTTAACCATGAAGATCGACCTGTGCGGCTGTTATTATCTAGCCACGAGCTCCTCATTAACTAATACGTCCAAATATAGGTCAAATAATGATATCGCCACTTGTTGGTTAGTTATAGGTATAAGCCGACGGCACATCGATATTAACATCACCACCCGACTTTGGGAAACAATGAAAATTGCAATATTTTTGTTCTTTTTTTAACATTGCACCCACTAGGGTTTTTTTCCTTTATCGTGGGTGAATTTACAAACGCTTTAACTTGCAACACTAACACGCAGACTCGGAACAAGTATCTATAAGTCAAAAAATAATTATTTCGTGCGGGAATCGAACCCGCAACACGCAGCGCAGTAGCTAATCGCTTAGCCAACCCCCAACCGTATCGTTAATATAAAAAACTAGCTTTTGCCCGCGCATATTCCTTTTTTTCCCGTCCCCGTAGGAATTTCGTGAAATCCACTCTTAGTGCTCCCATACACTCCGAGGACCTGCATGCCTTTCAGTTTCTACGACCAGTAGTTTCGTCCAGGTGCGTTGTCTGTCAGTCACTCAATCAGTCAGTAACGGAAGTTTATTTATATTGATACTAGCTGACCCGCTCGGCTTCGCTCCCGTCAACTGGCTACCCTACCTACCCTACCCGACCTACCCTACCCTACCCTACCCTACCTACCCTACTGTACCCTACAAAAAAAAAAAAATAGATAGTAGCCGATTCTCAGACCTCCCGATATGCACACAAAATTTCATAAGAATTGGTCAAGCCGTTTCGGAGGAGTACGGTAACTAACATTGTGACAGAAATTTTATATATAAGATGATATCAGAGGCATGGATAATCCACTTTAACTGACACCTTTTGAACAAGGATAAAGCAACGCTGATTGGTGGCACGTATGGTCTACTACGATAACCAAAAATGACACATTGTCCTGGTAGACACTCCTAATCGGGGGCCCTATTATGACGTGCCATCATTATTAATCTGTGAAAAAGGGATACTGTTATGCGTCTTGTATAACTCCGTCTCCCTCCCACACCGTTATCATGTCACAATAGGTACCCAGGACCTTTAAACGAGCTACATTCCAATTTTATCATCATCAACGTTGTCTGTCAAAGCGGCTTAGCAAGTGAACGGTAACTAATGAGGTATTTACTAACTTCCTGCCCACAGCTGATAATTATGACACGAACTAATTTATGTACCGTCACGGCCTAAATGCCACTGACAAGATAGCTCGTACCTGATCGACATGTAGGCGCAGGCGCAGGCGCAGGCGCAACCGTGCATACGTTAGGAATATGAAGATGGGGCTAAAGGATTGAAGAATGATTGAACTGCAAAGAAGGAATGAAAGATTGCTCAATGAAAAGACTGTTTAGATCTGTGTATGAAGAGACCAAAAATAAAATGGTGCAGACAAAGCGGTCGACAAATAAACCCTGTCAGAGGCCCTTGAGGCGGTTTAGAAACTGACACTAGGGTGTGTGGGGTCGTTAGACTTGAGTAAGGTCTTTGTAAATCTTATTCTTACGATAAGAAGAAGAAGATTTAAATGAATAACCTTTTGTATACCTTTATTCGCATTAGCGAAAATGCTCTTTTAGGGGTATGCGGAACAGAGAGTAAAGTCCCGCATACCTCAATTGAAAAGGAGGATCCTCCAACCACGCGGCTGTTGTGCCTGGCGGGCTACTGCCCGATAGTTGATATTCGGGCTGATGTATATGTTCAAATCGCACGGTAAACTCTGCTTGCGCGATGCAGGATTTTAACGTTGTAGTTCGCTGCTAGTTGGATGGATGGCGTCGCGCTTCTTTTTGCCGCGATGTAGATTTGCTCCGTAAGTTTTTCTTGTGGCGGCATTCATGCCGCTACACTCTTTAAATAAAGACTTAAAAAAAAAGGAACCCTTATTCTCAGCTGATGTTTGGTCTTGATTGACGTGACATTACCGAAAAGTATCGGAACAAGCTCCTATATAAGACGACCGCCTACGCTAAGAGCGAAAGGTAACTTAGCGTCGCAAAAGTTTTACCAATAAATAGACGTCCTACCTAGAAAATACCCAAGGTAATACTGAATAACAATAACAAGGGTTCGACAGAAAAACAACCAGGATGAAGAGGTCAACAAACTCTCGCGACAATAACAGCAGAAATTAAAACAGCTGAATTGTCTTCCTTAATTCATTCCAGATCAAAGTTATCAGATAAATGTGACATATCAAAGAGCAATGACTTGAAACGACCTTCAGCTGAGTGTCATCTATGCACTTAAGTGTTTGTTTTTTATGTCCCCATTAACGCGAGGTTACAGGTTCGATGCCTGTCCGACACACCAATTTATGAGGGTACAGCTATTAGCAGCAGGTAACTAGGTATGAAGAAACTGCATTAAGAACGGTTGAATCAATTTATTTAATTGACGGTTCACGGACGAATTTTTATTGTAATCGGGTACGCTGCACGTAAGTATACTAAGTGGGTTTATTGATACGATAGTTAACTTCATTTGAAATTTGCTTTACTCGTTATCAAGTCAGGGTCTAGCAGTATTTTCCAAGTTCATAATTAACAAATGGCTGTAGTTAGGTTGCGAGTTGTGATCGAATGGCGGCCACGGACTAGAAGCATCAATCTCTACCGTCTAGCTGTTGCATTTACTGTAGAAACTAGATGATACTAGACTATATCGATCAACAAAGTTAAGCAGCGAGGATGGGCGCTCAGCTGCATCCCACTAGACTGGAAGCGGACCCCAACAGTTGGAAATAGGCTGGGCAGATTGGTTGAGTGATAAGGAGTCTGGTGAACTCTGGGAATGAATGTTACTAGGTAACATTCTAGACACATTGATCAATATTTAGCATTATTTAGACAAAGTGGTATTTATGCGGGTCTTGTAAAAAGAGGTCAGAAACGGTAACCGAAACAGCAACAGTTACACGGCTTTTCTGGAGCAATTTCAAATATTGGACGTTGACCTGAGTCCTGAAACATTCTTGCAATACAGCTGCAATAATGTGTGTTGCATTAGATTTGCTGATAAAGAACCCAATTCTGGGTTAAGCTCGCCAGCGTAAAAACCCGACTAAATGATCTGACAGATTTTTTTTTTACTCTTGCATTTATTAAAATTTTTAGATATCCTCAAAAGTATATTTTTTGTAATCAAAAAATCGTTACTTTGAAATTACAAGTGTGAATTTTACGCTGCTCCCCAGCCAGGTCTGCAGTTCTAATTTAGGGTACCTATTATAAAGGTCAAGTTTCCAGCTTGCCTCAAACATAAAAAATATCTACCAGCTCAACAAACAGGTAAAACAACGTGCAGCCAGCAAAGCCGCAAAAGAAACATGTTACCAAGTACCAAAATAAAAATGGCTCAACACTGATTGACAACACGCCCTTCACACGTCGTGTCCAAATTTCTGAGTAGGTGATTGGAATATATACCTATATCCAATCACTTTCATTTTATCCAGTTATTTCAGCTGAATCCGGTTTGACTGGAAGCCGACCCCAATATAGTTAGGAAAAGGCTAGGCAGATGATGATGATTTCCTAAAACCGTATTCGGAACATTACGAACATTTTAAAAGAAAAGTCCGCTCTCGAGTCTCGCGCTTACCAAGTCAACGAACAGCCCTTTACTTTTATTTTCTTAATAGAAGATAGATTAATGAGGCTTTAAGGTGGATGCTCCAGGGTAGCCCGCGAAATTCAAATATTTTTATGTTTTTTGCAATTTGCCGGTCAGTGTGAAGCTGTACGTGGACCAAATGCCAAAGAATGAATATTTCAGAAATAATCATTCTGTCGAACTACATGAACTTAGAGGGCTATATTGATGATTAAAATGGTTATAAATCTTTAGATAAATACGCGTTACGGTCGCGGATCGCATTTGGTCCACATACAGCTTCACACTGACCGGCAAATTGCAAAAAACATAAAAATATTTGAATTTCGCGGGCTACCCTGGAGCATTCACCTTAAGACTAAACATTTTGAGCACTTCAGGCTCAAAAATACTTCCTTGAAGCATTCGCCCCAAAAACAAAGTGCATGACTCACGCTTTCCATGTCCGTAAACTCAGCTAAACAAATCTGTCAGATCATCGACCGTAGCGTAACTGAAATACTGTTATCAGTCAAAAGCGAACCTTAACACTCAAGAGATACAGTCGAAAAACCACTAATAACAAACTTAATTATAAAATGAACTCGAACAATCGGTCATGGCAAGAGAAACCCACAAATTTTGGAGGTTTGATATTAACCTTTATTGTATTGTGTTAGAGCTGGCTTTGATTTGATGCGTTGCTTCCTACCCCTTTAAATTGGTACGAAATTGTTCCTATTAAATATTAAGAAAGTTAGCTGTCCTTCGTGCTTGTCAATAGTAATTGACAAGCAGATATTTCTGATAAAATATTTATACTAATATTATAAAGCTGAACAGTTTGTTTGTTTGGTTGAACGCGCTAATCTCAGTAACTAGGTAGTGGTTCAAATTGAAAAAATATTTTAGTTTTAGATATAACATAAGCTATATAACATCACGCCACGACCAATACGAGCGGCGCATTAATGAAAAGAAACCTTTAAAAAAAAAATACAACCGACTTACAAAAAAATCACTACAAGGAACAAAATAACTTTAATTTTGGAAGTCGGTGTTTCTGGTGTGGTTACTTCGTTTTTAGAGTTCCGTACCCAAAACGTAACCAACGGAACCCTATACTAAGCCACCACTGTCCGTCCGTCCGTCCGTCTGTCTGTCTGTCAGCGGGCTGTATCTCAAGAACCGTAATAGGTAGACAGTTGAAATTTTCACAGATTGTGTATTTCTATTGCCTCTATAACAACAAATAATAAAAATTATGGTTTATGCAACAGAACCGTTCATGTGCGAGTCCGACTCGCACTTGACCCGATTTTATTTGGCACCGATTTCCAAAGTATAGATGTGATGGCAGTTTATCCGTAACATGGCATAGGTCTATGTTTACAACGTCTTAATCGATTGCCCCCAAAAAGGTGATAATGGATTCGTGCGTCCTTCCAAGTCTAACCTATGCAAGTCAAACGTGGGTCATACACTGAACGTGTAAAGAAAAAAATTCTACCCTGTCAACATGCCATGGAGAGTATCCTGAAATTGAGAAGAATACAGAAAACAAAAAATGTAGATATCCGCGATAAGACCAAGGTATCTGACGCACTCCATCACAGCCTAGGACAAAAATGGAAATGAGCAGGACACATAGCCAGATATCACGACAATAGATGGACACACCAAACCACAAAATGGAAAGGTCCAATAGGCAAAAGGAGCAGAGGTCGACAGAGAAAAAGATGGGTGGACGAAATCAAAACCTTAGCAGGAGATGAATGGATGCAAGTTGCCACAAACCGCGATGAATGGTCCCAGTTGGAGGTGGCTTTTACCCAAGAGGGACTACAAAATAAATAACTGCAAATTTAATTTTAAAGTTTTTCATGTACCTACAGATTATTAAATTGTGTAGAAAATAAAGCTTTATTATTATTAATCGATTGCCCTAAGGATAGAGGTGGATAAACAAATGTCAGTCCATCTTGGTAATATGAAAAAAATAATTAAATGGATTTTAATCAATAGAATTCTCAAATTTGAGATTGCAAAACAGGGCTCCGCGCGATTTTGCCAAAACATGCTTCGGTACAATGATGAATACGAATTAAACAAATAAATTTACAAAATTTTGTTCTTGCAATATTGTAGAAGAGGAAACAAACTATCATCATATCAGCCGAAAGACGTCCATTGCTGGACATAGGCCTCCCCATGCGTCGCCACAACGACCGGTCCTGCGCGAAACAAACTATGATATTCAAGTATGGAGTTTCCACGATAAATTCTTACATTTTCGCGTCGGGAAACTAATACTTACCCAGTTACCCCTGATTTCTGAAATGAGAATTTGAAGTCGATTTATATTTTTTCAAACTCTACTTTATTTTTTTACTTTTTTTTCATTTTTTTTATATGCTGAACACCTGTTGGTATTAAAGTAGATGTTGTCACAATCTCAACTCCAAATTCCTAATTCAGGAACCGAGTCTTAGTCTGACTTGGATGGACAAGTGGAAGAAAATGTGCAATTAGTTTTACTGAGATGAGAATTTACTAATTAATATTCTTGTCTTAGCTGGAACTGCAATAACTTTAATATACATAGATAGATGAACCACAAGATAAACACGTGAATAATTTATCTATTGCTAATAAATAATTATGATCTGACTCCAAAGATCATAAATTAATTCAGGAATTAAGATTGATTATTACGATTCTGTTTACCAAGTAGGTGAGATATTAATAAAAATAAATAATAGTAATAATTTATATTAATTAAAATACATTGTGTTCAAAACAACTAACAGGACGTGCGCTTGTGTAAAACAAGGAAAGCTATTAATAATGAAGTAAAACAGAACTATAGGATCAAACTAGAGTAACCAAATATCTGATAACTTTAGGACAGTATTATAATTTTACGTTAACAAAGACCAGAATTTAATTGTACACCAAAACAACTTATATTGGACTATCAATCACGACATTATGTACAAAGGCGTACAAAAACAAAATAAATAATAAAAAAATAATCCACATCGCTGTCAATGGCAAAAGTGCCCAAAACACTGGCAGCATTGCCGCGTTGAATGGCAATGCTGATTCTTTGGCCGAAGGAAAGCCCAGCCCTCTGGTCACAAGCCAGTATTTAATTGGATTGTCGGACTCCAGTCTTGCCAAGAAGTACCCAGTTAATGGGTTGTGAAAGACTGGTAGGCTGTCGCTCCACGTAAAATACTGGTATTCAGCTGAATCCGGTTTGACTGGAAGCCGACCCCAATATAATTGGGAAAAGGCTAGGCAGATGATGGTGAAGGACTAGTATTTAATTATTTTTTTTACGCCCAATTTCTATAGCCAAATTATCAACGCGTCCAAAATTAGGCAAGACAAGTGATGTGATCCTCGGTTGAAATTTTTTTCGCATAAATTGTGCGATCTGTTGCGTTTGTCAAATGGTTGTCAGACTTGTAACATCACGTGGGGACGCCTCTCTTCGTCTAAAATTCTCTACTCATTTTTATAACACGCGGGTAACGACGAAGAACAAAAATATCGAATTACCGTTAAAAACTTGCAAAAAAGGAGTGCATAACTGGATAAGTTTACCACGTTCAAAGTTTCGATTGGCTTGATTCGCTTCGCAAGTCCATTCAAAGTCAGAACAGCTCAGTTGGGTACCCGATATCCTTGTTCGCGGTCCACAATTCTAACATAAAACCTATTTTGAAAAAAACAGCTTCTTGCTTTGAAAAACCGCTTTGATTCGCGACGCGTGCTGAAAAGTAAGCAAAAGCATTTGATTGGGAATCTTCATGAGAGAAACCAGCTTGCCTTAGAAGTAAACATTTGAAGGTATAATGACCATATTACAAAACGTCCCTCCACCGCGTCTGTCTATCTGTACCTTTACGCGATAAGTACCAAAAACTACCGAACCAATAAACGATTTTCACCGATAGCCGGAGTGATTCATGAGGAAGGTTTAGGTGTATTAATAACTCACTAGCTGACCCATACACACTTCATTGAGCGGTATTTTACGGGTTAATATATATCCTATGACACTCACAAATAACGTGGCTTTCTATTTGTAAAAGAATTTTCAAAATCGGTTCAGTAGATTACCAGTCCAGAGATTACCCCCTACAACCTCACAAAACCTTTTAAAATATTAGTACTTATAGATTTAGGTTTTGTGTAAATTCAATTAAGTATGACGATGATTCTTGAGAATGTCGCAATAAAATTACCGCATAGGAGCTTATGTACGCTCTGCTAGTAAAGTTAGTAAAGTATTTAATAAGGATAATGGACTCTCTCACACAGAAATATAGTCTGAGTCTGCAGCAATTTAAGCTGATTTTCTTATGACATGATATTCAACAGCACTGCACTACATTTTCAATCCAATATGATGAAGCTAACAATTTACTAAACAAATATTCCACAGCTGTAATTATCACGTACGATACATCACGCGGTTTCGCACGTGTTTCGTACATTAACGTTTCTAACTGAATAGCTGTGCGAATTGTTTAGCTTTGTTATTCTTGTGCTATCAAAACATCGTAATGCGTCAATTTTAAGACGTTTTGGTGTGGTTTATCTCAGATTATCGGAGAGAAGAAGCGTTACTAAAATTTGGCCTCGAATGCTTTATAATTCGCGCATGATTTCAGCCGGATCTGGCACAAACGCTAAATTATCTGTACTAAGTTAATGTTATGAAACTGAAGAGTTAGTTTATTCGGTGGAACGCGCTAATCTCAGGAACTGCTGGTTCGAATAAAAAAAATGAGTGTTGTTTAGCCCATTTATCAAGGAAAGCGGAGCGGAGCAGTAATGAAAAATGTGACGCAGACGACTTTGCGCGGGTTACTGGGTGTTTTATAATTCACGCAAAACAACACTGACGTTTTAAAATTTGAATTATTTCTGCTAATAATGCAATAAGAAATAATCAACTGTCTCATGCATCCCAAACATTTATGCTTACATAATTCGACCAAATCTGAAAAGCAGTTTTCTTTTTCGCGATTTCAGGAACAGTCCCACAGTAAAAATTTCTAATTTCAGATTTAGCACTATGTTACATCCTGTATACTATATATTGACCAACAAATCTTTGTTTCTAGACTATTACCCAACAGGAAAAACATCCATGAACATGCTTTCAAATTGCATTAGTCACCCCTCACCCGTCTCAATATCGATCCGGAATCCAAGTTATCTACCAGCTATCAGTAAGTGGCAATTAAAAAGTCATATATACAGATTAGAGGCTGATAAATACAACATATATACATGTAATTACACCCAATAATGTAGCCAAAGTAATTAAATTCTGGTTCAATCTGATATTCGAAATAGGTTGGTTCTGACGAAGATTAAGTATTGGCATTGGGCAAATTGTGTATCGGTTACTCAAGTGGTAAAATGATAAACTAATTGGTTATTGTGAAATCGTTGCGGTAATATTGGTTGGCAAATATTCAAGTACTTTACACTTGGTAACTGCGAGGTTACTGCCTGAAATGTTAAATGCGCATTGCCTTAGTCACGAATCCGTGATAAATTTTTTTCACATCGGATCTCTTACACTGTAGAACGAGATTTTCACACGATTAAGTCTTTTTGGGTAATCAGAAGCTAGTTTTCCTAGAACATTACCTACTATTATAAAAACAAAACTGTCTTTTTCGTAGTGTGGCGGTGGCAAATCATCATCTGCCTACTCTCTCCCAACTATATTAGGGTTGGCTTCCAGTCAAACTGGATTCAGCTGATTACCAGTATTTTACGTGGAGCGGCTGCCTACCCGACTTCCACAACTTGGGCAGGTATCACGGTAGTTGTTGGCAAGAACTGGAGTAAGATTTACTGGCTTCTGACAATCCGTAACAACTACCAAAGGTCTACAAATGACAGCCTGGAACAACGACTTACTGAGCGTTCCTAAGCACGGAGGAAAATCGTTGGCAAATAAAGTTATTATATACTAGTTGAACCACGCGACTTCGTCTTCGATACAATTTTCATTACCGCTCCGCTCCTATTGGTCTTAGCGTGATGATATATAGCCTAGAACCTACCTCGATAAATGGGCTATCTAACACTGAAAGAATTTTTCAAATCGGACCAGCAGTTCCTGAGATTAGCGCGTTCCAGTAAACAAACAAACTTTTCAGCTTTATATATTATAATATAGATTATGTTTGGGGTAGTATTCAGTTACGGTAAAACCATTCGCTAATAAAACAATAAGGTCCTCAAAAATGTAAAAAAGCCATAATTTTCATTAAAAAAACACCTGCCAATCGAAAAAGCCGCATAGTCATTAACAAATCAGTCTTCTTAAATCACTTCATGGTTATCATGTTATCACTCACGTGTCGTTAATAGTATTTACTCACAGATAACGCTACCTTACAACCCGTGTGTCACTGTGCAACGGTATCACTGTACCAACGCACACTTAGCATTCCGAGCACGGCGCGGCGGGTGAAAATACCCCGATAATGGGAGCGCACAATTACAATGCCAGGGTATAGTGCTCGAATGGTATGACAATTTAATACTCGTAGATGCGAAGTGAGTTGTTTCTTCTTTTGATGATTGAGGAGCCGAACCATAGTGGGGAAAGCATTAGCCATCTAGACTCTTCCTTACCGATTGCTAGTTATCAAGATTGCGTTGAGCCTTTGGGATTGCAGTATTTGCTATGCAGGGTGCATGAAAAGCTCAGAATCACCAAAGAAGCCACCGGTACAGAGTAGAGAATAGCAGACATCCCACCCATACGCACAAAACTGACAATGCTTTCATTGTGAGTCCTCTAAGGGGTGGAAATCCTCTTGGGGGTCTTAAAGTCAAGGGATTATGTTACTTCTAGACAAGCTTACTCCAGCGTCCACCACATCTCCATTAGGTGAGATAGTGTGTCAAAGGCAAGTCTATCAATTATAAAAAACAATTTCTTTATACATAAAAACGTAGCTGGCAAAATTAGGTACAGTATTCTTTAACAAACAGTAATGTATATGCATTCTAATTGAACAAAAATATTGTAATTATTGCTGCGTTTCCGCCATTAATGATTAAGACCCCGTGCGGATGCCACCATGCGTGATTTCGGCGATATGCAATAACAATGGTGTGTAGACTCCATTACTTTGCATACAATAGAAAGGTACGTGTTTATAAAAGTAGACAAGCAGTAGAAGCATCGTTTGTCTATGTCTGTTTACACTTAAGTTGTAAATGCAGGTGCAGTTGTAGATTTTGTTGGTTGTGTTAGTTGTAGGTATGTTTTATTGCGACATAACTCTTGACCAAGTGCGCAACCTCGAAATTCGTCGACGGAGGAAGGTCTACAACTTCGGGGCTAAGTCGAAGACCCTAATGTGGAGGGCATTGGGCAGGACTTCTGGCTAGAAGTGGGGGGTGGCCGATGAAGTAAAGCATTGACCGAAGGTTAACTAAGGTTTGACTGAACAAAAGTGTTTCTTATCAAAGTTAGGGGATCATCTGGATGAGGGACGCAATGAACCAAGAAGTATAGCAGGCGAGAGAGGGAGGCCTAACCTCAGCAGTGGGCGATTCCGGTCTGACCTGATGTTTTATTGACTTCAGAAATGTCGGGGACATCGAACGAAATGATTGTCACTGTACTTTCGTCCCACGTCCTAAAATGAAACGTAGGTAGATTCCGGAAATTGTTTTTCTGATTGAAAAGCAGTGGTTTGGACACAAAAGAGTATTTTTTCCTCAATATTGTAATAGTTAATATGAAATCATAAATAAAATATAATTACGAATGTTTGTGTTTATGTAGTCGACTTTTCCTAACACAAACCAATTACCAGGAAAAATTGTCACCTGTATTAGTTTGCGAGCTAATTATGCTAATAATGTGCATGTGTCAGGAATTTAAAACTAAGTGGATGGTTTTGTACAAATATCTCTTTAATTTTAAATGTTAACTAGAAACTGTCGTTATTTTTCTTTGTTTTGAAATCACGTCGCGAAAACAACACAACTAGGAATGCAAATAGACTAATAAAAATCTACGAGATAATAATCTCGTGTGAGATATCATGCATAACTGTCGGTTTAGCCTTGGGGTCGCCATCTTTCATATTCCAAACATGAATTGGCGGGAATTTCGACAACAGTTTGCAGATGTCGGTACACTCAACCGCAGGGATATTTAGCAAGTTTTACCTTGAACAGTGCCTTTGCTTTGGCAGTAAGATCGATTGTCGTGGTTGAAGTGTTACTGCTGAGGAGTGCTTGACTGTACCTAGTGTGCACAGACAACTTTTTGTTTTTTTATGTTAGTTTGATGGCTGTTTGGCAATAATAAACAGGATTTATTAGTACTAAAATGTTAAGTGTATTCATACAATATTCATTAAATTAAGTGGGTCTTTTTGCATAGATTTTGTATTATTAGGTACTTTTAGTTGTCTTAGTATTTTTCTAGTGCTTTCTCAGCTTTTGCTAGGATTGTTGCTTTGCTAAAAAAATATATACCACCAGTTTGGAGGGAGCGGAACAGAGAGTAAAGTCCCGCCAACCTCCTTCGAATAGGAGGGATCCTCCGACCCGAAGGTTGTTGTGTCTGGCCACAACTGCCCGATAGTTGATATTCGGGCTGATGTATGTGTTCAAATCGCACGGTAAACTCGGCTTGCGCGATGCAGGGTTTCGACGTAGTAGTTCGCTGGAAAGATGGCGTCGCGGTTGTTTTTTTGTTGCGATGTAGATTTGCTCGGTAGGTTTTTCATGTGGATTATGGATGTGCATTGATGCCGCTACAAAAGCATCCATTTTTATATCGCCTTAAACATTTTTCCTTATTCAATCAATAGACATTTCACTGTTATTAAATCCTTTGGACTGAAAAGTGTCCATTATAATATTATGTAATGCGAATATTCTTTTTATTTCAGCAGACGGACTTGTTATTCGTTACATGTACTGGCACATTATTCAAGCCACTTACATAAGAACTTAACGCAAGTTACAGACATTCTACAAACCAGAGCAGTGTAAAAGTATTTTAGATTCACATTATATGTTGAGTTTCTTAATGTTACCTTCACATGAAATCGTACTTTAATTTTTTTCACGCAATTTTTGCCGACCTAGCCCGAAGGATCGCCAAACTTAAGTGGCAGTGGGCAAGGCACATTGCTCGCAGAACAAATGGTCGGTGGGGCCGAAACGTTTTGGAGTGGCGACCGCGTACGGGAAGACGCAACGTAGCAGGTAGGTAGCCGATGGATGCGAGACACTCAGGACCGGTCGTTGCGGCGACGCTTGGGGGAGGCCTATGTCCAGGAGTGGACGTCTTTGGGCTGATATGATGATGATTAGGCAAGTGTCAGGCCAATATTTTTCGAAATAAATTCTATTATCCCAAAAAATATTTGTGACCTTAATTAATCAAATTAATTACAGTAAGTCATTCCTTACTGTGCCAATACCCCATCTAATATTTTAAATACAATCTGGTTTACATTACCCAGTAACTAGGTTATGAAGTTAATGAAGATAATCACTAGACATGTAAAATAATGGATTTCTAAACCATGTAAGGCAGAATCATTGATTAGTGTTTTAGAACTTCAATTTCCCCTATTTTTTCTATTATCTTACCAATATCTTTGATAAATAGAAAAAAACCAGTAGTCTTAGAAAATGTAGGTAAACATGATAGGTATCTGGTATCACAAGGAAGTAGGTAGTTCACTGATAAAATAACTGATAAGTGTCCAAGATAAGGAATGCTATGTTTTGATACTAAGTTTCCTATAGTGTTGCTTGTCTTGTAGTAAAGGGAAAAAATATTTGTCATTATTGTTGAAAAACAAAACATTGATACATTCTGATTGGATTCTTACTGTATTAAAACAGAAAATAATGCCATTTGTATCAAACATGAACTCAGCGATGCAAAATGCTAGGTAATTGATAAAGAGGCTGATTACCATTTATTAATTTTTTAATTAAGTTCTATATCATGTGGCCTATGGTTAAGTTATAATAGCTGCACAGGTTAGGTTCAAATGCCAAGCAATGTGGATGGGAGACCATCCATTGCTCACAATGACCTCTCTTTACCTCAGGCAGCACATTAAACTGTTGGTTCTAGCTGCTTTATGTGGGTCCTAGGGTTGTCACAGACAGGTGGAAGCCCAACAGTCTGACAACATTGGAGTCTCACTGGGGGTATTTTTAAATACCTAGTATTTGGCTTGTAAAAGCCTCTAAGATGATCCACTGACCAAAATACTAATTACTATTCAACTGCATCTGGTTATGCTAGAAGCCCACCCACAAATAACTGGGAAAAGGGCTAGACAGGTTGTGATGACTGTGGACCTTTGTCCAGCACAGAATAAATTATTATAACTTTGAGACTTATTTATAACGGAATGTTATTAAAGTTAGCTAGCCAATAGTAGGTACTAAACATAAATATTTATTGAACGGATTTTTCCTTGTTCTACAAGAATGTAGGCTGTCTTCTGTAGCTTCAATTATTATCATAGCGATAGAATAGAATACTCTTTATTAGCAATCAATGCATTTCAGTAATAAATAATTTTGAATTTATTATAAATTTAGTTAACTGACTACAGTAATAAGTATGATGATGAAGTATTGACCTAATAAAAAATATTCTAATTGGAAAATCAAAAAAGATAATATCAAAATAATGCAGCAGGTGACAATTGCATGTATTTTTAGGATGAATATTTTGTCAACTACCTCTATGTTTTGTCAATTTATCAATGAAAAGTCAATGTCATTACTCTTGAGGCTATGCAAATATTTTGGAGGTGAACATTGCACAACAGAGCAGTCGAGTGATTGTCAAAGCGTGTTGACCAAACACTTCTGTGAGCCACAATATGAAAGTTTTATCAATAACTATCTAGTCTGACCTTGTCACCACAGCTTGTTACTGTCAATTTCCACACAATTATCAACAGTATCATAATAAATTAGTGCTAAATACTCACGGCCATCACCATCTCGAAGGTGTGCTTATGCACCCTTACTGGATGCTGGTATTCCTGCACCATTTTTCACTCTTTTAAAACACACGAAACAAAATAAAAGAATACAAGGACTACACAAACTTTTCAATATCAACAGTTTCACAAAGTAGTCATGCTGCTCGAACTCCTTTCACTCGCGATCAGTACGACAACAATAAAATCGTACGTCGAGTCAGAATTACACCGTGTCATGAACTTGAAATAAAATCCACGGATTGAAACAAAATGGAATGTTTGCTCTGAAGTTAGCTGCGTGTCAGATGAAGACAGCTACATTGTTGCAAGTACAAAATATTTGTTGCTCTAGGTTTTGTTCGAAAACAATATTTATTCAAGGCCATGTCAACTACATATACATTTTGCGAGCATTATTTTTCAAATAAATCGTAACATTTAACTATGAAAACATTATGACAAAATCTGAGTGATTCTTTATCTTTTTTCGTTTTTATGGAAAAAGAAAATAAAGTTAAAAAAAGTAATGAAAATGAGACAAATGAATAAAAACTGAAGTTTCATGATTCTCTCAGATGGTAATCAGGTTTTAGTTGTAACAGCTTTACTAATTGTATTAAAATAATAATTTTAATAAAAAATAGTAGTTTCTAGAATTATAAACCTGAAAAATATTTCTTATCTGGAATCATGTCTGGACCATACCGATGTCCGATGGCTTCATCTTAATGTTGCTATAAATAAAAAAAATATAAATTTACAAAATAAAACTTCGAAGTTCCTTGCTACCACTTGCCGCTCGTTGATTGTGCGGTTCTAAATTAAATAAACTTGAAAGTGAAATTATCAGTGACGAATCAAATATATCAGAAACCTCATTAAAATTAACAATCACAAAAATAACCAAACAAAATATCATTTCCGCAGGTCATTTTCCACGTATTTCGCAACTAACTTCAAGACAGTGAGTAAGCGGGCCTTGACGAAGCGCGAATGTCGCTTTCTATTTTTTGAAGATTATTTCTTCTGAATTTAAAACGCAAACCAAAATTCTGGCAAAATTGTGCGCGTTCGTGCCCGATGTCTAGTGCTGAAGTCGCCGATAATTCCGTTGACCCCCCGGCGAAAAAGCGGAAACTAAATACAGGAGAATCACGTTCCAACAACTCGGCAATGGCGAACAATGGGACGCGTGTGGAAGATGAGATTGACGAGGCTCTGTATTCACGGCAGCTGTACGTGCTGGGTCATGATGCCATGCGGCGGATGGCCAGCTCGGATGTGCTTATTTCGGGGCTTGGGGGTCTCGGTTTGGAGGTAGCGAAAAACGTGATCCTCGGCGGAGTGAAGTCGGTTACTCTTCATGACGAGCGGAATTGCACGATTGCCGACTTGTCATCCCAGTTTTACCTGTCCGAGCAGTCGATTGGCCAGAATAGGGCTCTGGCATCATGCGAACAGCTGGCGGAGCTGAACCACTACGTGCCGACGACTGCGCATACCGGCCCGCTGACGGAGGATTTCCTGCGCAAATTCAGCGTGGTCGTGCTCACCGGTGCCTCCTGGAGAGAGCAGGAACGAGTGGCGGCCATCACGCATGCCAACGACATCGCGCTCGTCATAGCAGATACTAGAGGACTCTTCTCCAGAGTCTTCTGTGATTTTGGACCTGAGTTTACAGTAGTAGATGTGACTGGAGAGAACCCTGTGTCAGCCATGATCGCTGACATCACACATGAGTACGAGGCAGTTGTCACCTGCCTCGATGACACCCGTCATGGTTTGGAAGATGGTGACTATGTCACTTTCAGTGAGGTTTGTATTTTATTATTTCACAATTTATTGCAATACTTATCAAGGTTTTTGACTATCATCATGTTTACTGTGAGTTGAATTACTCGTAAAGTAAACAATACAATAGCTCTTTGCTATTATTTTAATGATGACAGATTAATAACTCAAGAACATGTATTGTCTATGTCAATGTTATGGTGTTATCTCTATAGTGGCTGCCACTGAACATCCCTGACCTTTATTTAAGATCAAATGTTTTGAATAACTGCCAGAAACTGGGTTGATGTTAAGAGCATGTTGTCATGTATAAAATAAACGTTGATGACTACATTCATCTGACTCAATAAAAGTTCCCATGTGGATGATGACAATATCATCAACAGCTTTTTTAAATAACTTATATATAATTAATCTTTTACTCTGAAGCGTAGGCACAGGGGTATTCTAAATTAGAAGGCACCATGTATTATTATATGAGATGTACAGGACCGGTTGTTGTTTGACACTTAGGGGAGGCCTATGCCCAGCTGTGGATGTCTTTCGGCTGATATGATGATGATGATTTATGACATGCAATCATTTTCTTAACAATGGAGAATGCTCACCAAGAACTCCATTGAATCTATTATGTTTGAGATTAAACCTCACCAGAAATCAAGAAAAAGCCATGGAAAATGTATTATTTTATTACCCATCCTGACTTTGCAGAGGTGCAATTTAATTTTCAAATTTAAGTATAAAAAAAAAAAATTGGTTGCCTGTAAAGTCGGTATACGGGCGAAAGTTTTACGTGACAACGACTTTGAGTGGTAAAATAATTTTAATGTGAATATTCATTCGTATAGTAGGAAGAAGGATGAAATAATCCTAACCATGCCCGAGTGGAAGGGACGCGTGCCTCTCACTCGCTCTCATTGTGAGCGCATAACGTGAGCAGAGCGTAACGCAGTTTCTTGAAGTGTCACCCGGCAAACCAATTTATAAGACGTTGTCACGTCAAAAATACTTTTACATACCTTATCCTGACAATAATGAACAAAGCAATAAAAAATCCAAAGCATTTAAGTCATTCTCAAATGATGATCTCTCATACATGTTGTGATTAACTTTTGTTTATTGTTTTGATGAAAATAATACCATGGTAGAAATAGTTGCCATAATTATTACAGTTGTTCTTGGAATAGGGAATATGCATGAAAAATATATTTATCATCTGTACAGTTTATCTAAAAATATACATAAATATAATACTAACAGTGAAAATAGAATCAAAATTAGTCGAAAAACAAAGGAGATATAATTATTTTAAACAAATATATCTGTCTCTCTCGCGAAAACTCTGTTTTCTATGGCAGCTGAATAGGCCATACACCACATACACCGGACTTCTCTTTCTAATTGTAATCTTTGAAGCTTTATAACTTCATCTCTGATGGAGGTATTTAAAAAATAATTTCATACTTGTTTACTAGAGCTAATAAGTAATTAATTTTGTAAATAAAAAAATCGCATGCATATTCCCTATTATCTGCAATTCCATGAACTAGCATAACATTTAAGCAATTAAATTTGGTTGAAATGCAAAACATTTACTTTGATTGCAGATTGGTTATTTTTTGAGCTTGTTTTACAAAAGTTTTATGATTGTCACATAGTTGTAGAAATTTTACCAGGGCAGAAATAACAATTTAGTCACAATGGGATGATTTTATATCAAGAAGACATTCTTAAAAACATCTTAAAACTCATGTTGCATCATATGCTGTTGGCTGCTAAAATCATTTTTTGCATGCAGCAGCTTTAGGGCTTGTTTTGCTGATAATCATCCAATAAGATTCATATAAAGCAATAATGAAACAAAGAGATGATTGTTTCACCCAACAATCTTAAATATTTGTTATGACAAAAAAGGCTTGTTTTTATTTTCTTCAAACATTATTCCTGTGTTTTCCAGATCCAAGGCATGACTGAACTGAATGGCTGCGAGCCCCGCAAGATCAAAGTACTCGGCCCATACACATTCAGTATTGGAGACACAACCACCTGCTCCAAATACATTCGCGGAGGCATTGTCACACAAGTGAAAATGCCCAAGAAAATCCAATTCAAGCCTCTGAAGGAATCCTTCGCCAACCCAGAGTTCCTTATTGCTGACTTTGGCAAGTTTGACTACCCACAGCAGTTGCACGTTGCATTTGCTGCACTTTACAAGTTTGAGGAGAGTGAAGGACGTCTTCCCAAGCCCTGGAGTGATACCGACTTAATCAAGTTCATGGATTATGTGGATAAAATTGATGTCTTCAAAAATGGGGATATGGAAGTCAATTCTGAACTGCTGAATACTTTCTGCAAGGTTTGTAGTCTATTTATTTACACCTCAAGCACATAGGTACAAATCCAGATTTTATGCCCCAGTATGAGTTAACCAAGGGTCATCTTAACATGGTAGGTGCACTGTTTAATAAGTTGGAGAGTTTCTGTCCCCAATGATGAATATGATTATCAAGAAAATGTTTTCCACCAGTCATCAATTGTTGGACTCAGGAAAAAACAGACGTTAGTCTGTTTTTTAATCTCAGAGACTAAATTGACAAGTGAAAATGGCAAACTGACATAGATTTCAATAGCATTTGTCAGTTTTGACATTTGAAGTTGTCAATTTAGTCTCTGAGATTAAAAAACTGACATTAGGCGATTCGCACACTGCATCGCACTACGCAGGCGTGTTGCTACATTGTTTGAAACTATCTCTATTTGCATTGAAAAGACGCGTAGATGGCGCGATGCATTTGTCGCCACGCACCCCGCAGCGTATAGCGGGGCAGTGCGTGAATCGCCTTAGCTACGCCAAGCATTGCCTCATAAAATAATCCTTTGCTTTTTTTTACCTTTGATAGGAATCAAAGGTAATAAGCAAACTAACTAAACTAGCTTTTGCCCGCGACTTCGTACGCGCAAATCCCGTTTTTTCCCGTTCCTGTAGGAACTTCAGGAAATCCTCTCTTAGTGCTCCACTCCACTACACTCACCAGAGAACCTACATACCAAATTTCAGCTTTCTACAACCACTAGTTTCGGCTGTGTTGTCTGTCAGTTACTCAATCAGTCATTAACGGAAGAATTTTATATACATATATTGATGATAACCTCGATTTACTTTTACCAGGTGTCTTCCGGCGACCTGAACCCCATGAACGCAGCCATCGGTGGGGTGGTAGCCCAGGAAGTGATGAAGGCTTGCTCTGGCAAGTTCCACCCCATCATGCAGTGGCTCTACCTAGATGCCATCGAGTGCCTTCCTAAGGACCGTTCTGCCCTGAATGAAGAGAACTGCAAGCCAACGGGCTCCAGATACGATGGTCAAGTAGCTGTGTTTGGCAAGCACTTCCAGAAGAGACTGGGTGAACTGAAGTATTTCATTGTTGGTGAGTGTTGAAGCTAGTGTTTTCTAGGTCTTAGTTCGTTTTGCTACTTGTATTTAAAGAAGTTGGTGTAGACAAGGGTTTAGGTTCTAGATGGCTAGCGAAATATAGTGAGTTGACCCAGGAAAAACCTATTTTTCCTACTCCTCAGCTGTTCCCATCTGATGATTAATTTACGGTTTGCATGTCAATGCTCCCATCTCAACGTGAAACTGGCTGAATAGAGTAACAATAAAAAAAAATGTTACAAGATCCAAGCCAGTTCCTTTTTTTTCTCTAGGACAAGCTTTGCATTGTTCTCAGCGTTTTTATCGTGATCGCCTCTGTTTAGCTCTCAGGAGTCACAGTGGTTGGGAATAATGTGATGGGCTTGTCCCCAGTCAAATTTTGAAATGCATGAGTATTTTCTAGATCACAGAAATATAAATCCTGCATTTCTATGCAAACAGCTATCAGTTCCTCATGACTTCATTAATGATGATGATGTCAGCGACATGATTCATAAAAAAAACTCATCGAAAACAGTGACTGGGGTTTTATATTCATCAATAATACAGACAAATTTCAGTGTTTTTGCGAGCAGATAAGTTATGCCAAAAGGTTGTTAACCCTATGATGTGAAAGACATTTTTATTGGCGTTATCTGTTTGTTTAACTATCGCGGCTTATCAAAACAACTCATATAGACACTACTAGTTGACCCGCGCAAATTCGTCTGCTCCGCTCCTATTGGTCTTAGTGTGATGATATACAATAGCCTACACAGCCTTCCTCGATAAATGGGCTATCTAAGAAATAATTTTTCAAATCGGACCAGTAGTGCCTGAGATAAGCGCGTTCAAGTAAACAAACGAACTCTTCAGCTTTATATATTAGTATAGATATAAGAACTTCATAAAAGAACCTTGCTGGATTAGCCTCTGTTTTTCCTTGTTAGTTTCGAATCGCCCTTGACGACTGTCAATGCCAGACTTACATATTTATGCCGATTTAAATGTTCGTTTCTCGAGATTATAACGTAAAAGATTGAGAGGAATCTACACTATTATATAAAGCTGAAGAGTTTGTTTGTTTGTTTGCTAGAACGCGCTAATCTCAGGAACTACTGGCCCGATTTGAAAAATTCTTTCTTAGATAGCCTATTTATCCAGGAAGGCTGTGTAGGCTATATATCATCACGCTAAGACCAATAGGAGCGGAGCAGACGAAGTTGCGCGGATCAAATAGTCTCTAAATATAGGTGCCCGGCCCCTTTCCAATGTGGGAAGCCACCTCTTAGACTAGAAGTGGCATAATTTTAGGCAAAGTGCAATTTTTTTTTCAGCCCAGGGTAATTTAGGAACAGTCACGTGTACGGTGTTTCTCTCTTTACATATAGACAACTCGCTTATTCCCCTGGCTTCGCTTCCATGATTTAGCCTATATTGAAAATATTCTATAGACTATGTTAATCAGGGATTATGTAGGATTCTAATGGTAAAGATTTTTTCAAATTGGTCCAGGATTTTTTGTGTTTATTTGTAACAAATACAAATTTCCTCTTAATAATATTGGTATAGACAAATACACAAATACAAATCTTTCCTCTTTATAACATTAGTGTAGATTGGCCGTACATTTTAACGGGTAAAGTCTATGACACTTATCAATTAGCTCAGTTTTCTATCATTTAAAACTACGAAACTACGGACTTCGGGCTTAGAGAATAGCCCCCCAGTACTTCCTGAGATTATCTTTTAGAAGTAAATAAACAATTTTAGCTAAAGTATTGTTGTATTATACAACGATTACTTTAGCAGTTAGAAAAAACAATAGACATACACAAGTTGTATATGTCTACTATTTTTTCTAACATGCTATTTTAATCTGTGAATGTATCTAATACAGGAAAACGTGTGAACAAAGGCGCCCTAGTAATTACTTAGGTATTTTTCTAGGTCTGTTGTGTGCCTGACAACCTGATAGCCGCTCATTATCTTGTTTTCCTGCTTCATTAAAAAGCCGAGCGTAATAATTAAATAGATATGTTGCTTTGAAAATTATACCGTGAATCAGACGAAAATTTTTATAACTACTTTTAAAATGATGAAGACATTGCCTGCCTGGTTGTACCTTCTGATGAGTATGGGAGTCTTCTCTCTTATTCCAATAAATAAAATTCCTCCTTTACTAAGTGAGTGAGTGACTGAGAGACAACGCAAAGCCGAAACTACTGGTAACACTACAGCTAAAAGCTGAAATCTGGCATGTAGGTTCTTTGGGGAGTTTAGGGGAGCACCAAGAGAGGATTTCCCGAAATTTCTACGGGAAGTCGCGGGCAAAAGCTACTATTATATACCATGCTTCCCGAGACGCGTTTGAAACGGAAGTCTTGTGATAAATGTTATCGGAATGAGCATGAATGGTAATTAAATAACATAGAGCAATGAAACGTAAATAGATGGATGGAGGAGCACAGTATGTGACTCGGTTCCACACCCACTTTTCTGTTATCCGAAAGTAACCCCACTTTGCGAGGTTGGAGTTACACATTCCTACTTGAGAGGCAAGATAATAAGGATGATCATGTATTGAATGTGTTCCTAATAACTGATGGCCGATTTGGAAAGGGTAATGTGCATTTTAGTTTTTTAGACCAACCCTTCTCTTTAGTTCTATCCAAACAAGAACAGCATAAGGGCGGACACATCAAAGCGACGCCACACATAATTCGCGTACTTATACAGACACTGCGGGTGACATCGTAGATTTATGCGTTAGCTTTGAAGTGCGGCCGTAAATGTCACGGGCTCACGGTAAAACAAAAAGATTACCCATTATTCTAACACAGTGGTTCCCCACCGTTTATTTGACACGGGACCACTATGATTGGGTAGAAAAAATAGAGTATAATAAAATGATATAAGTGATAAATCCATCCCACTTTGGTCATAAACCTACCTCTTCCCTTACAATTGCGTGGGACAAACTGCGAATGGGGGCCAACCGCCAATGGGACGAAGTGCTAATTAATGTGATCTACTGCGAACGCGGGACCAAGTATGAATGGGACGAAGTTCGCATAACCTCTATGATTTCTTTGTTTCTAGCAGGGACCAAAAATTATGGAAAAAATCTTGAAATCAAAAGTAAAAATCATTGTCACATACACACAACATTTTTGATAGTAACTTTTAATCGCGTTTGCATTAATAACAATTTTGGGATGAAAAGAGTGACATTTTAAAACCTTCGGGGACCATATTTTGGTCCTTGGGGATCATAGGTTGGGAACCACTATTCCAGCAAGTTACTAACCTAGATAACTACCTCTTAATTGTTTAGCTTCATTACGGGTGAATATCGTTCGATACTGAAGCGAGGTCAGTTAATCGATTTTGAGAAGCTTGTCATTACTGCTAGAAGCTAATTTGTTTGTCGTCCATTTTCTAGAATTCTAGGCTGATGCGGTTTTTACGTACTATGCTACTGAATAATTTCCCTATTTGACGGAAATTACGTCTAATTTGCAAGTGATAAGGCCTTATCAATGTAAATCGAATTCAAGTCGCGGAGATAATGCGCTAGACATTGTCTATGTAGGATTGTAGGATAAAATTAATGTCACTGAAAGATTTATCTTTCCAAATAAACAATAAACAAGACGCATTAATACATAATTAATTACATGGCGATTTTTATGCTGATTAGTTTATGGTCCCATCTCTTCCCGTGGGTGTCGTAAGAGGCGACTAAGGGACTCGCCACTACTCGCCAGAGAATGAGCAGCAGCGTTCTCTGCAAAACTCAACACCATACACTACGATCGCCAACCCGCCTGCCAAGCGTGGCGATTATGGCAAACCCAGGGGGGGTTTGCCATCTTGGGGGAGGCCTATGTTCAATAGTGGACGTCTTTCGGCAGAAATAAAGATGATGAATGATGAAGTTTATGGTCTAGTTCACCTTAACGGCGTCTTCTTAACACTAACTTTACCAAAATATGCGCAGCCTTTTGCCAAAAATCCAATGCACCTATGTATGTAAATGATATTGTATGAAAGGTATTTTGTGGCAATAAACTTTTTTTTATGTATTCTGTGCTATTGATCCTTCATAAGATTATTATATGTATTAGAATGCTAGTTAGCGTATGATAGGGGCCAGATTAATGTGCAATAACGGTCATTGATCCACATACATTTATTGATTATCTTAATATTCAAAAACAATTATTAAATGAACAAAATACTGTAAGATTAGTTTTAGAAAATAGTGAGAAACTTTTCGTTTCTCACACTACAGTGTGACAAGGTACCAAATAACTTCAAGAAACTTAGGCAAATCTGAAAAGTACACCCGCCATTCTGATTTACATTTTATGTTCTCTAGTAATGAAAAACGGTTCATTATGTATTGTTCGGGTATCGACAAAGGGATATTAGGGAAAAGTCGATATACTTATTTGCATGTTTATCTACCATAGAATGTGTTTCATAGACTGACAGGACCGAGTCGTATGGTAGAACCCCAACAGTTTTATGATATTGATGGAGTACAGTAAAGAGACATCTATGTAATAGAAATGATTAAACTGGTGATTTTGACCACCGCGCCAAGAATATGGGAACAATCAAAATTATCGCTACTCCTGGAAACTTCTACCTAAGTATGTAACATGTAAGAATCTTTTTCATAAATTCTTCGTGTTTCACAGGCGCTGGCGCCATTGGCTGCGAGCTGCTGAAGAACTTCGCCATGATCGGCGTGGGCGCAGCGGGCGGACAGATCACCGTTACCGACATGGATTTCATCGAGAAGTCTAACCTCAACCGACAGTTCCTGTTCAGGCCTTATGATGTGCAGAAACCCAAGTCTAGTACTGCTGCTAAGGTAACATTTTCATCTTTGGATCTTCCTTTTATCGAAATCAGAAAATCCATGTCAATTTTCATTACAATGCATAGGTATATTGTGTTTTTATTTTCAGATTACTTAAATATTTTCGCTTCCATTTATAGAACTCTGCCCAATGCATCATGGTAGACAACTAACTCTAAAATTACCGGTCTCTAGAGGTCCCCACTGTGGCTGAGGAGATAAAACTCCGGCAAACTCAACCCACCTGCTCACAGTCAAAAGACTGATCGTAAGCGTAACATAAAATAAAACTGGCCAAGTGCGAGTCGGGCTCGCGTGCAAAGGGTTCCGAACCAATTTAATTTTTGGCTTTACTGTAATCTTTAGGTACCTATAGAACTATCATCTGTATATTTTTCAAAATGTTAGGCTCAGTAGTTTCGGAGATAAGGGGTCTAATTTTTTGAATAACTACAAATTTGTTCATTTTCAAATTATGTAAAAAATATAATTAAAAACCCTCACACAGTAAGCCCTTTCATTTGATATGTCACACGATACAGTTTGAAAACTTATTTTTTCCAGTTTGACCCCCAAAAGTGACCTCCATACTCAAAATATATTTATTTATGACACGTCCGTGTTTGGGTCAGAACTCCATATGTGTACCAAATTTTAACAGAATCGGTCTTGTACATCCGGAAAAAAACTGGCTGTGACTGACGGACAGACAGACAGACACCCGAATGATCCTATAAGAGTTCCTTTTTTTTTTTCGGATGTTCGGAACCCTAATAAAAAATTAGGAGCTTATGACGAGAAACAGAAAGATTTAAACTCTCTTCTACTTTCTCATTCTAAAGAAAAAGTGTCCAAAAAAATAATAATTTAATAGCTTTATTTCCACCATCAATAATTCTATTTGTTCCACCAGTTAGAGTATTGAAAAATAATGGACACTTTTTTTTTTTTGTTTTTGTAAATCATTGAATATTGACAAAGATAAAACGCTTCAATACTCGGGAGTGGGGGCTCGTGACGTCAGAACGCACTAAAAATTATACCACGGCGTGACGTATTGAGAATCTTAAAACCGTCGTACTTCGTCAATTTTGGTTTACGTACCTAACAAAAGAAAAAAAAACAAATATTTTTGTGATGATCTAACCGACAGACTAACAAACCTTTCTTCAGTGGGCTTTGCAATAAGTGTCTGCGCAAAACGGGCATCATCATCATAACAGCCGGAAGACGTCTACTGCTGGACATAGGCCTCCCCCAAAACGGGGGTTTGCCGTAATCACTCTTGGCAGGCGGGTTGGCGATCGCAGTGTATGGTGTTGCGTTTTACAGAGAACGCTGCTGCGCATTCTCTGGTGAACCCTTTAAACGGGCATCGCTCAATAATTAATTGTCAACCACGTGTTCCAGGTGATCAAGCGCATGAACCCGGACATCAACGTGTTGGCGCAGGAGAACCGCGTGTGTCCGGAGACGGAGTCCGTGTACGACGACGCGTTCTTCGAGGCCCTGGACGGCGTCGCCAATGCCCTCGACAACGTGGACGCGCGCATCTACATGGACCGGCGCTGCGTCTACTACAGGAAACCGCTGCTGGAAAGCGGAACTCTTGGCACTAAAGGAAACACCCAGGTGAGATACAGCATCATTTTATTTCTTAATCTATAGTAATACGAGCTGATGCGGCTTCGCTCAAGGAAAGGAAAGGAAAGGACAGGCCACTTTTTACCCTGGGAGTATATACCCTAAGGACAGAAGCTAGTATTATTATATTTTAGCCAATGTATACAAAAACTTGATAAATTATATACTAAAACCTTCCTCGAGTATCACTCTATCCATTGGTGTAAACAGCATTTACACCAATTTTTTTTTTTTTTTTCATTTTATCGCGAACAGACAGATCTTTAAGGTGAATGCTCTAGGGTAGCCCGCGAAATTCAAATATTTTTGTTTTTTGCAATTAGCCGGTCAGTGTGAAGCTGTATGTGGAACAAATACGATCAGCGACCGTAACCAGTGGCGGCTGGTGGGTCGCGGAAGTAGTGGTGCACTTTATCAGTTTACTATGTATTCGGATTCGAAATAAAAATGAAAAAACAAAATTAGGATATTATTTAATAACATTAAAGTAGGTATTTTTAATTTTTATAAACTAAATCGATTCGCCGACTTTTTTCCGAAGCGAAATGTTCGATCACCTTTTTATTAAAGTCTGGGATTTTCACTCAAATGCGTCAAATCGTTGACCCCTGTTTCCGTCCAAATAGATTCACCGCCGAAAACAATGCAAGGAAAACAAAAGATTGTATTGAGCCGCTCACAGCCACACAGCCATTTCTTTTTACTGTACATTTCACTTTTAAAACTCCGCGTGAACAATTTTTTTTTCGATTTACACTCTTGTTGCAAATTAAGAAATGGCCTGGGCGGTCCAGCCGATTTTATATCCATTTTTTGTTGGAATGTTTTATTATTACTTTTAATGTAGTCAATGTTAAACTTTATACTCATTTTCACTAGTATTTATACACTCCCACAACACAGTAAGTAAATCCTTTCAACTTTCAAAAAAATGTAAACAAACACAAAAACACGCGCCGCGATGTGACAGATTACGAGCGAGCCGGCCGGCTCCGCGAATTTCGTGAAACCTCGTGCGCTCTCGGTTATCTTCGGCCCGCTCGTGCGGCGCACGCGAACCATCATATTTTGCAGTACATTTTCTATCAAACTATCTTTGTCTCACGCGCCAGGCGTTCTAATTCGTATTTTATAGAAGTTGTATGAGCAATCGCCGTGCGCTCGCCCGAGCGCACGAGAAATTTTCTATACTGCGAAAATAAATCTTAGAGAAATTGTTGTAGAGCTGAAATTGTTTCGTCATAATTTTGTTTAGGTATAGAATAATGAATAGCTTGTTGTTGAGGTTTATAGTTTTTAGGAATATATTGAGGTTAGGTATTAAGCATTTTTTGTTTTTTATTAACCTGCTAAATTCTGGTAGTTCAGCGCACGAGTGCACTGAAGGTACAGCCGCCTCTGACCGTAACGCGTATTTATCTAAAGAATTATATCCATTTTAATCATCAATATAGCCCTAAGTTCATGTAGCTCGACAGAATGATTATTTCTGAAATATTCATTCTGTCGAGAAAAACATAAAAATATTTGAATTTCGCGGTCTACCCTGGAGCATCCACCTTAAGATAGATAGATAGAAATCACAATAAAGAGCGGTTATACCTGTTTTTCTGTGAGAGTCCTAGTGAAAATACATGTCTTCAACATGTTCTGGGTGTTGTACAAGGGAACCAAGGAGTGAAGCGGATTGCCGTGGCTTCCTGTCCCCCTATAACCCGTTACTGAGTGGATTCACCTGCTATGTTATTGACCCAGCAGTGTAAGTGTTAAGAAAATGAAATCTGTAATTGTTCTCTGTATTTTTTTTGGTCAAAATGGTCGCATTATTATCATGATTTTAGCTACACATATTGCGAAAAGAGGGAAGACCATTTTTCTAAGCAATAAGTTCCAAATAGAACAGGTATATCTGTAAAGAGTGTTGAATAATTTTCGATCTGCGGAGCTAAAAAGTCCACTTTAGGTTAATCATAATATTAATCGCTCGACAATCTGTCAAATTTCATTTTCATCTTTATGGCTAAAGAATTAGGTTCAAGGTTAATTAGGGAAATTTTTCAGAGATGGGTAGCGTGATTTGCTTTCCGATTCTGATAAAGTAGCTTTTTTAGACCCGCTGGTAACTTTTATCTCGAAATATCTCGACATCGTGACATTTTGGGGCGCCATGTTTCTTACAATTTTTGTTTATTACGCATATATACATGTGAAATCGTGCGCCGCAAGTTAGAAAAAATAAATCAAAATGGCGGCGAGGAGAGCTGAAAAATGTTCGAGGGGAACGATGCCACAATGGTTATTCCCTCGGTTAATTAGTTCCAAAGAAAAAGTAATGACAGTAAGTCTCCCGCACAGGTGGTGGTCCCCTTCCTGACGGAGTCGTACAGCTCGTCGCAGGACCCCCCGGAGAAGAGCATCCCCATCTGCACGCTGAAGAACTTCCCCAACGCCATCGAGCACACGCTGCAGTGGGCGCGCGACGAGTTCGAGGGGCTGTTCCGGCACGCCGCCGAGCACGCGGCGCACTACCTGCGCGACCCGCACTTCCTGGAGCGCACGCTCAAGCTGCCCGGCAGCCAGCCGCTCGACGCCATCGAGAGCGTCCGGGTACGTTTTACTGTTACTTGTACTTCCTGGAGCGCACGCTCAAGCTGCCCGGCAGCCAGCCGCTCGACGCCATCGAGAGCGTCCGGGTACGTTTTACTGTTACTTGTACTTCCTGGAGCGCACGCTCAAGCTGCCCGGCAGCCAGCCGCTCGACGCCATCGAGAGCGTCCGGGTACGTTTTACTGTTACTTGTACTTCCTGGAGCGCACGCTCAAGCTGCCCGGCAGCCAGCCGCTCGACGCCATCGAGAGCGTCCGGGTACGTTTTACTGTTACTTGTACTTCCTGGAGCGCACGCTCAAGCTGCCCGGCAGCCAGCCGCTCGACGCCATCGAGAGCGTCCGGGTACGTTTTACTGTTACTTGTACTTCCTGGAGCGCACGCTCAAGCTGCCCGGCAGCCAGCCGCTCGTCGCCATCGAGAGCGTCCGGGTACGTTTTACTGTTACTTGTACTTCCTGGAGCGCACGCTCAAGCTGCCCGGCAGCCAGCCGCTCGACGCCATCGAGAGCGTCCGGGTACGTTTTACTGTTACTTGTACTTCCTGGAGCGCACGCTCAAGCTGCCCGGCAGCCAGCCGCTCGACGCCATCGAGAGCGTCCGGGTACGTTTTACTGTTACTTGTACTTCCTGGAGCGCACGCTCAAGCTGCCCGGCAGCCAGCCGCTCGACGCCATCGAGAGCGTCCGGGTACGTTTTACTGTTACTTGTACTTCCTGGAGCGCACGCTCAAGCTGCCCGGCAGCCAGCCGCTCGACGCCATCGAGAGCGTCCGGGTACGTTTTACTGTTACTTGTACTTCCTGGAGCGCACGCTCAAGCTGCCCGGCAGCCAGCCGCTCGACGCCATCGAGAGCGTCCGGGTACGTTTTACTGTTACTTGTACTTCCTGGAGCGCACGCTCAAGCTGCCCGGCAGCCAGCCGCTCGACGCCATCGAGAGCGTCCGGGTACGTTTTACTGTTACTTGTACTTCCTGGAGCGCACGCTCAAGCTGCCCGGCAGCCAGCCGCTCGACGCCATCGAGAGCGTCCGGGTACGTTTTACTGTTACTTGTACTTCCTGGAGCGCACGCTCAAGCTGCCCGGCAGCCAGCCGCTCGACGCCATCGAGAGCGTCCGGGTACGTTTTACTGTTACTTGTACTTCCTGGAGCGCACGCTCAAGCTGCCCGGCAGCCAGCCGCTCGACGCCATCGAGAGCGTCCGGGTACGTTTTACTGTTACTTGTACTTCCTGGAGCGCACGCTCAAGCTGCCCGGCAGCCAGCCGCTCGACGCCATCGAGAGCGTCCGGGTACGTTTTACTGTTACTTGTACTTCCTGGAGCGCACGCTCAAGCTGCCCGGCAGCCAGCCGCTCGACGCCATCGAGAGCGTCCGGGTACGTTTTACTGTTACTTGTACTTCCTGGAGCGCACGCTCAAGCTGCCCGGCAGCCAGCCGCTCGACGCCATCGAGAGCGTCCGGGTACGTTTTACTGTTACTTGTACTTCCTGGAGCGCACGCTCAAGCTGCCCGGCAGCCAGCCGCTCGACGCCATCGAGAGCGTCCGGGTACGTTTTACTGTTACTTGTACTTCCTGGAGCGCACGCTCAAGCTGCCCGGCAGCCAGCCGCTCGACGCCATCGAGAGCGTCCGGGTACGTTTTACTGTTACTTGTACTTCCTGGAGCGCACGCTCAAGCTGCCCGGCAGCCAGCCGCTCGACGCCATCGAGAGCGTCCGGGTACGTTTTACTGTTACTTGTACTTCCTGGAGCGCACGCTCAAGCTGCCCGGCAGCCAGCCGCTCGACGCCATCGAGAGCGTCCGGGTACGTTTTACTGTTACTTGTACTTCCTGGAGCGCACGCTCAAGCTGCCCGGCAGCCAGCCGCTCGACGCCATCGAGAGCGTCCGGGTACGTTTTACTGTTACTTGTACTTCCTGGAGCGCACGCTCAAGCTGCCCGGCAGCCAGCCGCTCGACGCCATCGAGAGCGTCCGGGTACGTTTTACTGTTACTTGTACTTCCTGGAGCGCACGCTCAAGCTGCCCGGCAGCCAGCCGCTCGACGCCATCGAGAGCGTCCGGGTACGTTTTACTGTTACTTGTACTTCCTGGAGCGCACGCTCAAGCTGCCCGGCAGCCAGCCGCTCGACGCCATCGAGAGCGTCCGGGTACGTTTTACTGTTACTTGTACTTCCTGGAGCGCACGCTCAAGCTGCCCGGCAGCCAGCCGCTCGACGCCATCGAGAGCGTCCGGGTACGTTTTACTGTTACTTGTACTTCCTGGAGCGCACGCTCAAGCTGCCCGGCAGCCAGCCGCTCGACGCCATCGAGAGCGTCCGGGTACGTTTTACTGTTACTTGTACTTCCTGGAGCGCACGCTCAAGCTGCCCGGCAGCCAGCCGCTCGACGCCATCGAGAGCGTCCGGGTACGTTTTACTGTTACTTGTACTTCCTGGAGCGCACGCTCAAGCTGCCCGGCAGCCAGCCGCTCGACGCCATCGAGAGCGTCCGGGTACGTTTTACTGTTACTTGTACTTCCTGGAGCGCACGCTCAAGCTGCCCGGCAGCCAGCCGCTCGACGCCATCGAGAGCGTCCGGGTACGTTTTTACTGTTACTTGTACAATGCGACTAAGTTACGGTTAGTTTCATTGAGAGACTCAAGTTAATAGTAGTTAGTAAGAAAGAAAATAAGTTTATTTGGCACACACAGATACACACAATGTAGGTACAAATAAAAGAGAACTTAATACACCACCACCACTAAGTATTATTTTCTTTATCAAATCAATAAAAATTTCCGAAGATTAAAACGCATCAAAGATCAGGAGTGGGGGCTTGTGACGGCGTTTGTTCCCCCCCCCCCACCTTCCGTCACCCCAGTTTTCAACGAACTGTATTGTCTTAATATATAGTGTTCTTTTAACCCGCTATACAGGAACGGTAACTTTGTCGTTAAACTTATTTCAACTGCTTTTTGTTAAATATTAGTTGATATTTAGCTCTCAACAGTAAAATTTTCCTTTGGAGTCATAGTTTAAGTCCCCATTCCCCAGAACGCGATCCAAGATCGTCCGCTGACGTTCGACGACTGCGTGACGTGGGCGCGCCTGCACTGGGAGGCGCAGTACTGCAACCAGATCAAGCAGCTGCTGTACAACTTCCCGCCCGAGCAGCAGACCACGAGCGGCGCGCCCTTCTGGTCCGGGCCCAAGCGCTGCCCCGCGCCGCTGGCCTTCGACCCGCGCGACGAGCTGCACCTGGACTACGTGCTGGCCGCCGCCAACCTGCGCGCGCACGTCTACGGCATGGAGCCCTGCGTGGATAGGGAGAGGATCGCGAAGGTCGCTTGTACTATTCAGGTAAGGAGACGTTCTTTATAAGGAAGGTAAAATAAGGCCACGCCGACCTAGACGCCTTCTGCAAGGGTTGGTTCGAGAAAACTGAAAAATTATCATCATCATCACCTCAGCCAAAAGACATCCACTGCTGGACATAGGCCTCCCCCAAGCGTTGCCACAACGATTGGTCCTACGCTTCTCGCATCCATCGGCTACCCGCGACCTTCACCAGGTCATCGGTCCATCTTGTGGCTTTTGTCCTGCAGTAAAAGATAGTATAGGCTACATCTTAATGAACAAAAAAAACTTTGAAACCTACATAATATACAGTTCAGCTTGTATGATAGGCTGGTGTACCCAACTCCACGTTAAGCACTTATTTTGCGTTCGGCAAAGTTCAGTTAGGGCTACTCTTCAATTCAATTTACAGCTTTGAAATTTACACCTAGAACAAGCTATAAATACTAAGGTTCCTAACTTACTAATAAACCTAATACTTTACAGGTGCCAGAATTCAGCCCGAAATCCGGCGTAAAGATCGCAGTGACCGACGCTCAGCTGCAACAGAACAACGACGACATGGACCACGACAGAGTCAAGAACATGATCGCGGAGCTGCCCTCGCCCGCCAAGCTGGGCGCGCTCAAGATCACGCCGCTCGACTTCGAGAAGGACGACGACACCAACTTCCACATGGACTTCATAGTGGCCGCCTCCAACCTGCGCGCCGCCAACTACAAGATCCCCCCCGCGGACAGGCACCGCTCCAAGCTCATCGCCGGCAAGATCATCCCTGCCATCGCCACCACCACGTCCGTGGTGGCCGGCCTCGTGTGCCTCGAGTTCTACAAGCTCGCGCAAGGCTTCAACACCCTCGAAGTCTTCAAAAACGGATTCGTCAACCTCGCTCTTCCTTTCTTCGGCTTCTCAGAACCCATTGCCGCCCCCACAAACACATACTACGACAAGAAGTGGACCCTCTGGGACCGCTTCGAAGTCAAGGGTGAGATCACACTCCAACAGTTCCTAGATTACTTCAAGAACGAGCACAAGCTAGAGATCACGATGCTGTCGCAGGGCGTGTGCATGCTGTACTCGTTCTTCATGCCGGCCGCCAAGTGCCAGGAGCGGCTGAACCTGCCCATGTCGGAGGTGGTGATGAAGGTGTCGAAGAAGAAGCTGGAGCCGCACGTGAAGGCGCTGGTGTTCGAGCTGTGCTGCAACGACGAGGACGGCAGCGACGTGGAGGTGCCCTACGTGAAGTACACGCTGCCCTAGGGCGCCGCCCGGCCCGCTGTCACCCCCATGTACACTGTCCCGGGAGCGAGCCGCTCAGCATAATAGTTACCAGTGTGAGGTCGCACCGGGAGGCCGAGGGCGCGCGAGTGTGGGACGATACGAGATGTACAGATAGTGTTTACATGTGTGACGTTTAATTTTGTGCTTCAGAACACGCTTTTGTCTACTTATTGATTCATATATTTATAGTAGTTTATAATTAATTGCTCACGTCTCATCAAACGCGCTAGCATTTATTCTTTTTTATTCCTCTCGTGATACCACAATAGTTTTTACACCAAATTTATTGGATATTTTTAAAGTTGAAATCAGATGGGTCTGTATATGGAAAGAAATAAATAAAATTTGAGCAACTATTTTGTTTCTTTGTATGGTAGCTAGACCTAGATTTCCTGTGACAGGGTGAGCCTGTCGCCATCTGTGCTGATGACCAGCTGCATAGTTACGTATAAATTTCTCTAACACCATGAGATGGATCAACTTGCACATCAGTGGTTACTACCTGCTGCGAATCTTCACTACAGGCTATATTAACATGTTCCCATGATGTTTTATGCAATGTAGACAAATAAACCTTGAATCGTAAGTGTCTCACGGTTGATCCTTTTTGCCTCCAACAAGTTTTGGGGTCGGGAACTTTTTGGTACAACTCGTGGGTTGTTGTACCAAAAAGTTGACACCGTCTCAAAACGGAAGCGTCAATTCTGAAACAACATGGCACATTCACCCTTATCGTCACAACGTAATGCACAGATTTCTTCGCAGGAATTCCGTGGAATTCGTGCGACTTTTATATCACAGAAGAAATAAGTGCATTACGTTGTGGAGTTAAGGGTTAATTTGCCACGTTAAGTTTCTGATTGGTGTAAATTAAGCCTTAGCAAGCTTTTGTTCCACTCCTGACGAAAAGGTTTTCACCGTTTACTGCAACGATTAGAAAAAAAAAACCGCATGTTTTTAAATATTTATTGCGTAAAAATGTATGCATGAAAATACAGTACAATAATCTCACTGGGTCGACGGAAAAATCTTTGGAAATGAAACATTTGTGACACCGGCCGATGACAATATAATAATAACAATAAAATGTAAGCGCTCAATATTTTTTGGTACAATATTTTTATATACTACGCCCTTTCTTGAACAGTATGCACAATATTTAGGAGTCGTTGAAGTATTACGTAAACAGAATTTAGTATTTTTTAGTTCATTCCCATCCCCTTTGTTACCGATATTAAGCAAAACTCTTCCACCCTCCCCCCCTCTTCTGTGCATTGGTAGGTATATTTTTTACTCGCGCGGTACTTCTCCTTCTTCGATTATATCTTAACAGTGCAATGCCGAGTGAGAACGAGCCATAATCAACTATTCTGGCAAGTTGTAGAAAAAAATGCGTCAAATCAAAATCTACAAGTTTGATTAAAAAAAAATTCAAAGACGCTGTTTAGAGAATCATTTATCATGTCATCGGAAACAAGGGAAACCGACCGGATGACCTCCCGGGAATCCTCCATTGCTGTTTACGCAATACTTGAACGGGCTTGCATCGAATAAATAATTATAATAGTTATATTAAGCTTTTATTTACTAATAAAACGTATTTGGAGTTAACATTGGCATAAGGAAATATTTGAAAGAATTAGTTTATTATTAAGTCCAAGGCATACAGCCCTACATGCTGATCATTCATACATAAATAATTTCATTATTAAATGAGTACGATTAATAAAAGAAAACAAAAGAAGAAATAGTTATCGAGATCTGTGAAATAACTGACTAGAGGTGTAGAGAGTTAGCACAAACGTACAACCTTGTTAACGATAGGGAACGTGTAGGAACAGAAGTGTCATTGTCAAGAATATTATGCTTATAAATTTCGAATTTACAACGCTAGATGGCACAGTTTACTTCGTGGTCATTCTCGTAAAAGGAGGGTGCAGGAACTATAGATCACAAAAGCGTCAATATAAAGTATTCTGTACGTTAATGTTTCAAATTCAGTAGAGTCACTTCAGAATTTTTATATTATTTGAAATGTGATGACGTTCAAGTGCCGTTTAATGGCCTGATTGGAATAAACGTTTTGACTTTGACTTTGAATATCTAACACTAGATGGAATAGTCAACGCCGTGCACGTTCCCGGTAAGAAAGAAATTGTGGAACATAGAATATGACTAAAGACTGATTTTTATTCGTCAAGAAACTTGTACCTAAAAAATAAATAATATGTTCTTTTGTTCTACAAAAGCTATCAAACTGCCATATTTATTTCGCAGAGAAAAGTTACCAAACTTCAGCCCTAAATTAATAGGTAAAATTAAGCTTGAGATTAAGGAGACAAAGAAATAAAATAAGTACTGAATGACGTTGATAATCATGTTTCCTTATAATGAAGGGCAGTTTATGTTGTATGATTGAAGACAAGATGCCGGCCGGACATTGTGTAGATTGAGGATATCTTGATAAGCATTACAAAGAGCAAAAATTTGCGTTGCTATTGTTGTCTAAATCTATGATTATTATTGTAAAATTATATACAAATATCCTGAGAGATGGAAGGACTTTAATAGAGTTGACTATAGGGTATTTACAGTACAGGATTGTAGTAGCTACCGGGGTATCGACATCATGTGCCACACCATGAAACTCTTCGAGCACATCATTGACACACGGCTCCGTAGCGAGTGTGCTGTCTCTGAGTGTCAATATGGCTTCCGGGCGGGTAACAGCACCATGGACGCAGTGTTCGCATTACGGAATCTGGCTGAGGCTTACAGAGAGAGAAGGAGAGCTTTGCATATGGCCTTTTTAGACCTGCAGAAGGCCTTCGACTGTATACCTCGGCAGTCGTATCTGGTGGGCACTGCGCTTCAAGGGCGTTCCCGAGGCCTATATTGACATTATCAGAGACATGTACCGCGATTCCGTGTCCTCTGTCCAGACCGCTGTTGGCGAATCAAATGGCTTCCCAATATCTGTTGGCGTTTACCAAGGCTCGGCTCTTAGCCCGTTCTTGTTTAACGTAGTGCTCGATGTAGTTACGGCAAAGATCCAAGATCAGCCTCCATGGCTAATGATGTATGCCGATGATATCGCCCTCGTTAATCAGAACAAAGCTCATCTTGAGCGCAAAGTCAACATTTGGAAGGACACGCTTGAAAACGGTGGTCTGAGACTAAATGTGGCGAAGACTGAGTTACATGTCCTGTGGCAGCACGGATTCAAACACTATCCGAATAGGTTCGTACCTGATCAGAAAGTCCGATACGTTCAGGTACCTTGGATCCGTGCTGCACGAGTCTGGCAACGTGGACGACGATGTCCAAGCACGTATAGGCGCGGCTTGGGCGAAATGGCGCGAGGTAACGGGCGTTGTATGCGACCGCAAAATGCCTATATATATATAAATGCATCATACGGCCTGTCCTACTGTTCAGGGGCGAGTGTTGGCCAGCACTAAGCAGACACACCCAGGAACTTCGCGTCTCGGAGATGAAGATGCTGAGGTGGATGAGTGGCGTAACGCGATCCGATCGCATACGCAACTCTTACATTCGAGGTAGTCTTGGGGACTCGTGACGTGGGGGAAAAACTGCAAGAGTGTCGTCTGCGATGGTATGGCCACATCATGCGCCGCCCTATGGAGTACGTTGGTCGGAGATGCATGAATATGGCTGTTCTTGGGGCTAGGTCCCGTGGTCGCCCTCGCAAGCGCTGGCCGGACGTCGTCAAGTCCGACATGAGAGCCAATGGCCTGACTGAGAAGGATGTTCAAGATCGGGCAAAGTGGAGGAAGCTAAGTAGGAAGGCGGACCCTGGCAATAGCCGGGATTAACGCCAGGTGGAAGACTATAGGGATTTACACAAAATATTGGTCACGTATTTTTTTCTTTCTCATGTAAACAAACAAGACGATACAGTACGTTGAAAACTCATGTGCACACCGAATAGTGACGTCACAAGTTTTTTTTTTTTGTATAATACCCTATTCGTCGTTTAAATCTTTGTAACGTTATCATAAGTGGATGAAAGAATAGGTATGCTTGGACAATTGCCTTTTAGGCAGATAGTTGAGGATAGCAATTTTTAAATCTAACTTACATGAAAGGCGATACAAAATGTTCCATTTCAAATTACGTGCGCGTACTCGTTTCCATTAGCCTCTAATTTATTATTATTGTTGATTGTATATTTATTTGACCACAACCTCACCGTATGGAATGCGATCACGTGGTGGAGGATGGAGCACGCTTGGAGCAAGTTGGCTCTTACAAACGAACATTCTGCCCCTTCGATAAAGGCACCGAAATTACAGACACCGTAAGATTGTAAAATATCGCGTGAAATTGTAAACTCATTTTTCTCAATAAATAAGGAACGGCTATATTGGAGACCATTGAATTTAGATGGGATTGAGATATTCAAATTATATGCTCACAATATACCGAGAAATTATAATCTTAACAAGATTTATTACAATCTTACGCTTTTGCAATTATCCGATGACATGTTTACCTGACGAAGCTAAACGGCTAATATAAACGGGCCTCAAGGCGTGTAGACTCTAAACCAGCATTTTACAGATATTACACCATGTGTACAAATTCTTAAATCTAATGATTACAAAACTTACAATAACTTCTGGATTTATCACCGTGACATTATAGAGGCCTCTTTCCAACTTTTATTTGGTTACCTACCCTGTCGTTATTATTTTCCGTTTATTGTTTTCAAAAATATAGAATTTGTTAAAATGCGGATTCTCACACAGCAGAAAGTAGGTGATCGTTCCCTAATAACCCTATTACTAAGCCTCTGCTGTCCGACCGTCTGTCAGCGGGCTGTATCTTAAAAACCGTAATAGGTAGATGTTTATTTTCATAGAATATTTCTATTGCCACTATAATAACACCACATAATAATGAAAAATAAATTAAGTTAAAAATTAAAGGGGTCTCCATACAAGAAACGAGTTTTTTTTCCAGTTTATGGTAAGGAACCCTTGTAAGAGTCCGACTCACACTTGGCCGATGTTTTAATACACTGTATTGGCCTGTTTATAGAATCAAATTAAATGAACTAGCTAATTGACTTGATACGGGGTCAGTGGCGTTGTTAGTCTCATCTTAAGCATTTTTGGGGGGGCCGTTTTTAGGGTAAGTAGGTATTGTTAGTTAACAAACTTAGCCCTACTAGCTAAGGTCTTGAGGCCACGAAGGACATGGCGGGACTATATTTATAGCTTTGCGTCCACATGTCGGGGCCCTTCTAGTCCACGGGCCCCGTATCTTTGTTACGGCGCTAGCTACGCTCCTGTACGGGTATCGATATCAGATGAAGATAACGTTTTAATTTCAATTACCTACACTTTTACGGCCCTTTACCCCGAATTATACCTAACTGAAAAATTATAAACTTTAGTACGGGTAGTTACTTGAAATGATTTAGAAATCTTAGTCTATAATCGATTGAAATTCCAAACTTGAATTGAATACAAGTAATTTAACAATTTAGCCAATAAACGGAAAATAATTTACAGACAAATCAAATATATGTACTTACATTCATGCAAATTTAATTAATTTAATAAATTACATAATTATTAGCCACAATTTAGATATTCATTCGCGAATTTCACTAGTTGCTTTAAGTTTTATTAAAACACCTGTATGTACCAGTATTCGAGACGATTTAAAAATAGTCAACATTTTGTGTTTCATCTTATTTTAACTGTGGAAGTGTGTATTATATTAACTTTAGATCTATTTATTTGTTCATGTTTATTAAATATAATCATGGTAGGCACACTAAAAACATTATATATACTAAACATAGTGACTTACAGTTTTTGGAACGGAAATTAAGTAAAATTGTCCAAGTGCACGGCAACTACTGTCATTAGTTGAATGATAACACGTAATCGCAGCAGTGTAAGCGCACTTTTCATACTTCTACGTAAATTTTCGTCCTAGAAATTGAGAGGGGAAATTTTATCTTAATTTTAATATCTAGTTTACATAGGTGCAAATATAGGCACTTTGCTTTAAAAGCTTACAAAACGGAATAACTATATTACAACCATAATTTATGACTTAAACGTTAATAATAAATAATTTTGTTACGAATACGTTTGAACTTGCTTCGGTATTATTAAATATTAGATGTATAAGTATCGCCCGAAGTTTCAAGAAAAGAGGAAACATTGAATAATAGAATACAAAATTTTAAATGCAGATTTAGTTAAGCGTAATTTAGTCTTTGCATTAACATTTTATAAAAGAGAGCATACTTTTAAGGCGGATTACAAAATACAAAAGCTTGCCAATCGTTAACTAAGCTATATTATATCTTTTTTTATTTATTATTAATCTCTGCTAATTGCAAACATTTAAAGTAACTAAGCTCGAGCATTTACTTTCATAAAAATAATAACAATAATTTTGGTGGCTCGAAATCATTGCCATTTTATCGAAAAATAACAACCTAATATATGTTAAAACACTTAACTAAAAAGCGTTACATATACAGGTTGATCGTAAAAAGTTTTGAAAATAATGTTTAAAAAATACACTAGTCATTAAATATTAATAATATTAGTGTTGATACGGCGTTGTTCAGTACGATATTTTATTTACTTTTGAAACTTTATGCAAAAGTAAAAGCATTGTACGAAAAGCAGATTTAGTGCTTTAGGTGCAGTTTAAATATGGGATCACGTGGCAGTCTCAAATTTTAATATGACGACGTAAGACAAGGCAGAATCGATGAAGTAAACATGTTGCACCGACCCTTAGAACATGGGACAAGGCCAGGAAGGTAGTTACATACTGTCTTGGGCCGTCGAGTACGTGTGATCCAATTGGGATATTGAGTATGCCTACATGGCACTGTGCTGTGGCGTAGTTATAACAAATAGTAATTGTTGTGTCTTTCTGGTAGTTTTAAATACTAGTACAAGATTATATGTTGTTTGTACACTAAACAACTAATATTTTTTGTCTGAAATACAAGTTTTATTTTTTACCGTCAAATATCGTACAATACAGCGCCGTACAAACGGTTTACAGTGTTAATTTAGCCAAGTTTACAGCCCAGTTTGATGGCGCTTCGCCCAGCAGTGGGCGAAGAAGCGCGGCAGGCAGCTGGGCGGGGTGGGCGAGGGTCAGCGCCAGGGGCGGCGGTGCGGGCTGGACATGTGGCGCGACACCGAGCCTCCTGAGCCTTTGTCGTCGCTAAACGTCTCTGCGGTACAGTCAAATCGTTTAAGAAATATCTCTGCATATTGGCCTTTCAGTGGGTAGTAAACGATAGAAGAATAGATATTGGGGCTATAATTGTGAAATAATAAAAGTAAAAAACCGATCAAGTGCGAGCCGGACTCGCAAGTCGCACACGAAGGTTTCCGTACCATAAACTCAATTAAGTTAAGTTTTACTATGTGTTGTTATAGCGGCAAGTGAAATACACAATCTGTAAAAATTTCAACTGCCTACCTATCACGGTTCTTGACGACGGACGGACGGATGGACTGCGGAGGCTTAGTAATAGGGTTAAAAGAAATAGTATAACATTTTACTTATTTTTTTTCTAAATCTTTGTTATAAATTTAAACAGTTCATAAAGCCACTAAAAAGTCAACGTCCTGTATCGGAAATAGTAAGCGGAATATTTGAATGTATTCCCAGTTTTGACATTCAAAAGTGTCTTTTATCCCCGGTTTCTGAGCTATTTTATCGGACGTTTATCTGCCCATTATTGACATATGATTTTTAGGGTTCCGAACAAAAAACGGAACCCTTATAGGATCACTCGGGTGTGTCTGTCTGTCCGTCTGTCGCAGCCAATTTTCTCCGGATTCACTGGACCGATTCTGTTGATATTTGGTACACATATGGATTTCTGTGACCCAAAACATAGAAGCGTTTCGTAAATTTAAAAAAAATTAGTATGGGGGTCACTTTTGCGGGTCAAACTAAAAAAAAAGAAAATTTCAAAGAAACGTTTTTTGTACAATATCGTGTGACATATCAAATGAAAGGGCTTACCGTGATTTAATTATATTTTTTTCATAATATTAAAATAAATGGTTTTGAAGTTATTAAAGAAATTAAACAAAAAATGACCATTCCCCCACATCTCCAAAGCTACTGACCCTAAAATTTAAAAAAAAAATGGAGATAATAGACCTTTACCTATAGTAATCAGAAAATCTTTAAGAATTCTATGGTGTTAAAATAACATGTAAAAAAAACGAAATTCGTTCGGGAACCCTTTGCACGCGAGTCCGACTCGCACTTGGCCAGTTTTTTATCCTAACGCCATTGGGTCTCGAACGATCGATAAAGTACTTTAGAAACGGCATTAATGGTCTAAATGAAATAAAGTATTTTTTCTTTGGCCTGCACAAACATATTCATCATGTAAGTTGACTTGATGGAAAGTACAGACGCCAGCACATCAAGCTACAACAATCTCTCAAAATCTTTATAGATATATTATAGATATATTATGATAGATTGAACTTTATCGCTAAAGCTTCAGGCCTTGTCTCACCGCCGGCGATCAGCGAGTAGCGAGTAAAGCTTCAAACTCGAAACGAGTTGGCGAGCAGCGAGTGAAAAGTTTTGATAGTTTTGACGCTTGGCTTTCAGCGAGTGCTTCTGTGCGACGGGCTCCGGCTCGCATAGGTAAAAATTACTGTTTGATGAGTTCTGACCGCCAAGCGAGCATCGCCGAGCGAGTACAATCTTTGATACTCTTGTCGCTGCGATCAACTAGAGGTAAGAGCCGCTCGCTGCCAGTGTGAACAAGCCAGCTATCGATTATGAATGTATGTGTCTCTTTTACTCACACGAGATCTATATCTTATTTCCCATTCCTCAGCGAGCGAATATTCTATAGCTTCCTCGCCGGCAATGGGACAAGTGCCTTAGGTTAAAATTTGAATGGGAAAATTTTACGTTTCCGGGTTGTTTGATGTGCTGGCGTCTGTACTAAGGACTGCGTGCTAGACAGCTAGACAACCATTGCAAAAGAAATTAAGAAAGTCTTTTAGACAATTAGAAAAATAAAATAAGCATCACATTAATTAAATTATCTGACAAAATTTAGTGCCTATGTTACCGGGCTAACGAAACACGGTTATAAATGTTATAATATAAGATAATTATTAAATTGACATAATGAAAATGGCAATACCATTTAGTGATATGACAATGAATACTTTATAGTGTGACAAAAAGCACATGCAAGATTTTTAAAAAGACCAAATTTTAAGCGACTTATCATAAGTATAAAAAAAATAATAGAGAGAGCCATTTCCAGGTTTTTTCTAGGGCTGGCGATGCATGCCTCTGGGCGAAAGAAAAAGAAAGCTGGCAACATTATGTATTCAGTGTTACCATAGTTAGACTGCGTCATCAGCGAGGTCGTGGTTGGTCGCTTGGTGCGCGTGGGAAACGCCCCGGTGTGGCTTTGTGACATTAGGTCCCTGTTTTAGTATAGTTTTATTATAGCGCTTGATCTAAATAAAAAAATTGATTGTCTGTAAAGTCGGTTTACGGACGATAATTTTACGTGATAACGTCATAAGAAAACAATTGAATTCTTAACAAACAAGCCGAACGGTTAGGCCGATCGTGCCTCTCTATCGCTTGTTCCGCGCTCTTGCTCTCGGAACGTGACACTTTTTCGTGCGTGCAGCCGGCGTTCATCGATTTATAAGACGTTATCACATTAAAATATGCTTTCTATTATTATAATGTCAATTAGAAAAAGATAATATAATGATATTAAGTTAATAAATGAATATTTAAGTTTGATAGGTATGATCGCCCTCCACCAAAGATCCATCACCAATCAACCTAGTAGTATCACCAGGAATTCTACGTTAGAATCCTGAATCTAAATAAACACCAAAATAAGATTATTTTACGGCAAAAATGTAATTAGTCTGTCAGATAGATTTCCAAAAAATAATTATTGGACACGTATTTTCCTTTTTTTCACGTAATCAAAACATGAAGACGTTGAAAACACAAGTGACGTCACTACGATGGTACAATTTGTACCAGCGATGTGACGTCACCAGCTCCCTCTCTAAAACTTTGATGCGCTACATCTTTCATAATTTTTTATCGATTTGATATAGAAAAAAAATACGTGTCCAATATTTTTTGAAAATCTAACGGACGGACTAAATACACTTCTCATCAGTAAAATCGAAACACTTCCGTTTTTATGGTTTCTGTCCTAATTTAACACAAAAGAGTTTTCACTCCATGAAATGGCTGGCAGTTTGGCCATTACAGTGATAAGCGAAAATTCAAAATTCAAAATCAGAATTTCGTTTGTTTATCCTATAAATGAAAAGATTCCCTGTTTTGTGACAAATGTGTTTAAGTTGGAGTACATTTCACCAGTTGAAAACTAAAAAACTTTTTGTTCTTTATTTGTTTATTGTGACTTTGGAACGTTTGAAAAAGTTTTTTTTCTAAAACATATGGATACTTCGCTAGCACAAGCCGTCCAGGGTGACATTGCTGGATCCCGGACTTAGTCAGCGTGTTGTGGCTGAAAGATTGCAATTTGCATCTAAGCCTGTCGTCTGTTCATAGAGTCTACAAACGATATCGGTAGACTGGTTTGTTCACGCGCCCTTCAGGATCTGGCAGGAATCGGGTCACTTCTGAGATTGTAACAACTTCTTTACGAAATCGACGCCTTAATGCTTTTCAACTGCGGCAGCAACTTTATGTTGTACGTAGGGTGGCTGTTTGTGACTCTACAATTAGAAGAAGGTTGATGGAACGTGGACTGGTACCGCACAAGCCAGCAAATGGGCCGAAATTAACTGTGGACTGGTACCGCACAAGCCAGCAAATGGGCCGAAATTAACTGCAAACCATCGAAGCGCGCCTTAACTTTGCGCGTGAGCACCTAAATTGGTCATACCTCCAGTGGAACAAAGTCCACTTTTCTGATGAGTGTAAAATTATGCTGTATGGTAACGACTTAAGGAACAAGGTTTACAGAAGAGATGGAGAACGCTTTGCACAATGCTGCATTGAAGGAAAGGTCAGCTATGGTGGCAGTTTGTGGACGGTTCGGGGAGGAACAAGCGCCGACGGTAAGACAGAGCTTGTCTTTGTGTCTGGGCCACGTCTGCCTGCACTAAACAGTCATAGGTACACGTCGGTACGGTCTTGAGCCTCACGTGATGCCCTATGCACATTTTATTGGCAACGGTTTCATATTCATGCACGACAATGCTAGGGCTCACACTGCGAGCGTCGTACGAGATTATGTTACCGAAGTCGGTATCTTCATTATGGAATGGCCAGTAAGAAGCCCGGACATGAATCCGATTGAACATCTACGGGATGAATTAAAGAGACGAATTCGTGCAAGAGATCCTACCCCAGAAACACTTAGCCAGCTGCAAAATGCAATCCAAAACGAATGGAATGGAATGCCACAACATTTGATCGTGACTCTCACCCGATCGATGAAGAACCGTATGGAAACGGTTCTTCATCGATCGGGTGAGAATAAGAGCTCGGGGAGGGAATACAAGTTATTAAATAAACGTTTCTTGCTTTTTTTTTTTCATTTACGTGTGTTGTTTTATCATTTTCTTTCATACTCCATATAGGGTAAAAATGCCTTGTTAAACAAAATAAGAAACCTATGAAAATTTAATTTCAATTTAGAACATTAACATTAGAATTTGAAAACCTCATATTATTCACTATTAAACGACATTTGACATATATTCCTAAATAAACACATTTTTCTAATGATCCTTAAAAAACATAAAACGAAACACCTTGCACCTTTCGATTTTTCTGATGAGAAGTGTAGAATCATAATTTATATCTCGTAAAATAGCCTATTTTAGACACTTTCCCGAAATTGCGCTCCGCATTATTCAAACGATACTTCTTATGTTAACTTAATATTGTCAAGAAACCGCCTTGCTAACGGAACTCCGGTTCATCAGCTCGTCGCACTAATACTATCAAGGATCAGTGATCACCAATCCTCACGTGGAACCCGGGCCGTAACGAACACTGCAATCATCATCAGCCAATAGCACACCACCCCTGGATTTAATAGACCAATCACGGAGTTCGATTTCGGGAACGGACTAGTTAGGCAAATAAAAGCATTGTCTCACGTTTGTCTGAAAGAGTTACTGTTGCTGAGCTGTCGCGCAGCTATGGAGCGGCGGCGCCCTCTGTCGGCGGCGATCATCGCGCAACGTTCGGCTGCCGTGCTCGCTACGAACGTGTCGTGAAGGCAGTAGCATGCTGCTGTGATCTGGAAAATAGTATCATGTTTTGAAATAAGTTCATTGTGCATTTTCTGTATCACTTAAAACTAGTTAAAATTTCAACTGAAACCAGTCCACTGCAGGTCATAGGCCTCTCATTAGAGTGGTCTGGTCCTATGCAACTCGCAGCCGGTGACCTTCATCAGGTCACCATCTCATCGGTCCATCTTGTAGAAGTCCTGTCAACGATTCAACCTTCCGGAAGTGGGCGCCACTCCAGAACCTATGGACTATCTGTTCTGCTAAATTAGCAACTTATTACATCCAGTTACTTACTAAAAAGACTTATAACCAGTACCTATATAATATAATAACCACTATCTAATACATATAACTTAATTAATTATTTTTTTACGACGTCATATTACAAAATATTTCAACGCTTCAACCCAAAACCAGTGCACCCAGAACAATCACATTTCACACCAAGCCAGTACCTACCTGCTGGATCAGCCGTCGATGCAGGTCTACATCAGCTCCCCGGATGCCCTCCCGGTCCTGATGCAGCTGCAGGGCACACAGCAGAGCATCCTTGATGGTCTGAACGGTCGCCTGGACCCGCTCCGTTCGCATCAGACGACGGACCAGGTACCCCTTGGCCAGAGCTACTATTTTGGTCGCAGCAGCCCGCTGATTCGGACAGTACATAAAATTGTATAGCAAGTCATGCTGAAGTGGTATGGGGGAACGGAAATAGGAAGAAGCTATAGGATTTTAAGGTTTTTGGGTGACAGGAATGAAGGTGCCATCAAATAGAAAATACTATGAACACCAAATAGTGAGACAGTAATTAAAAAGTTGGAATGGGAAAAGCAAATCAAGAATAGAAAATGGGGAATATGTTGTAAGAGAAAATCATAAGATCGTTACACAAGGTCGTTCAGATAAACAAGCATGAAACGCTATCAAATTTAAAGCGTTCGCTATAACGGATAACTTGCAGGCAAAGATAATTAAGTACGGATAAGAAACGAGTGCAAAAACAATGAATAAGCTCAAACAAACAAAAAAAATAAAAAGGCAGATGCTAGGCGAAACAAAACTCATAAAGTTCACATTTAAATCAACAAATGTGCGCTCAAATTACATTTCACTCAGGATAAAATGATTACATACTAATACTTTAAAAAACCAATGCAGATAGACTGAATATAAAATCTTCTCTTATTATTTATTTAGTAAATACTCATCTAATTATGTAAGTATAGAATTTTAAGACATAAATATACATGTTACCTACCTCTCTTGGCGTTGATTGGTGCATGTTTAACTTAGCCCTACACGCCATCGAGTTAGTGCTATTTATTGAATTATGTATACTGCTTTCCATATTTCGAATGGCGCCTGCGGCCGAATTGCTGTGCACTGCTGAAGTTGCATGAATCGTTTTAACTTCTTTACCGTAGACATGGCTGGTAACAACACTGTTATTGTCGTCAGCATAAAAATAGCCATCGTCGTTGTCAGAAGGAAATGTTACATTCAAATCGGCCATCGTGTCGTTCGTTCGGTCGGTGAGCATCGGTTCGTAGTCACGATCAGATGATGCACTTGTCTCGTAGTTTAACCGTCGGGATGTAGGAGTATTTCGTTGCGGAGGCGACGGCGTGCTCCTCACAGGGGACTGAGGGTGTGTCTTGGACCCGTCTGGTTGCGTCTTCTGGGTTACAATCTTAGTCCCGTTCTGAGTGCGAGTTTTAATCGGCTGCTTCTTGATGCTCCCAATGATATCCCTGCTTTTCTTCAACACACTATTACATTGGTTGATGTAGTTGTTAGTATTGGTTAATGTGTTAGAAACCGGACTATCAACACTACTTTGGTCAGGTGATTTGTAATTGATTAGCTGACTGAGACTGACCGGACCTCTGTCTCTGTCACTTTCCTGACACGGTTCTAGATGTTTGTCACCCCAAGCCTCCTTCACCTCTATCGGTGACGTGGGACAAATGGTTTTCAGCTGCTTGAAGAGCAAGTTATTCTGTTCCTCAAACACCTGCTGAAGGAGCATCTGTTCCCTTTTCTGTTTTTCTACTAAACTCGCCATTTGTATCAACTGTTGATTTTGTATCTTCTCATAGAGTTCCCTGACACGAGCGGCCGGGTCTTCTGACTCTGATATTAATGGCGCAGGCGTGTGGCTCTGAGGATCAAGTTTTAGATCAAGAATTTTATTAGTTTTAGTTGATCCCGGATTTTTAACCACTGTACGGTTGCTGATGTTGTTTCGGACAGGACTGGTGGATCTCCTGGTTTTTGAAACAGGTTCAGACTTAGGTAGTGTATCTGAATTGGGCGTTGGGTTAGATTTTATCATTGGTTTAATGGTACGCTTAGTTTTATCTGAGAAGATCGACTTTGGCCGATTGATAGGTGTGGTTTGAGTTGCGGGTTTAGGTTGTTGTCTCACAACACTCTTGTTAGAAGCGTACCTATTAAAGTTATTTGCCTTCTGTTTCAGTTCCAGCGCCATGTTTGACCATTTTACCTTGGCAGTCTCCAAGTCCCAACTCCGTCGCTTCTTAGTTGGGCTCAAGCTTGATAGCGAATCGCTCATCGAAATACAGCTCATCTCAACACCAGTGTTCAATGATTGCACTTCTAGATGCGCCAATAGTTGAGGACTAGGCTTTAGCAGTGTGTAAGATCGTTGCCGTGTTAGTGGCAGAGAATCATGCAGGTCCTTCTGACTGTCTCGGTGCAAGTCATTGAGGGAGCCTGTGAAGCTTTTGGAACTAAGAGAGGCGGGGCCATCTTGAGACATATTGTCAGCAAAAGGATCTATTAAATTGTTGTGAAGATTGAAGTTAGGAACTTCTGCAGCAGTTTTTTGTTTTTTATTTCTTTGAGTTTCTATTCTAACTTCTTTTTCTGTTATTACTTTTCGAGTAATCCTTGTTGTGCAGTTGTAATCTCTTTCGGGAAGATCTGTTTGACGAGGTGAGTGTGAGGTCTTTCTACCAATGTCGACAACTTTTTTGCCAGATTCATTGTTGATACTTAGACTGAGATCTATTACAAGTTTCGGAGAGTTTGACCTAGAACCAGTTTCTATTGATTCTACAGTCATATTGGAAGTTCTATTGTTACAAACATCAGCTGCATGAGTATTTCTTGGAGATGGCGGGACATATCTCGGTGGCGAAGAGGCATGTTTTGGTGGTGAAGTGGCATGTCTTGGTGATGACTCCACCGATTTTTTGAGATTTCCAGAATAGTAACCAGGCTTTACGTCTTGCTCTTGGGGTAGCTCGTATTCACATTCAGGCAGTTCAGGAGCGTCGGTTCTATCCTCGGAATCCGAGTCACTGTCAGCCACGAAGGGTTGCAGAAGGGATATGCGCTTTTCTACTTCCTTGGCTAGAACCTTGTAGTACTGCATTTCTTTGCGACATTCTTTAGATAACTGAAACAGAAGAAGTAAGCTAGACACAAAACATAAATATAATCTATACTAATATATAAGGCTGAAGAGTTTGTTTGATTGCTTGAATGCGCTAATCTCAGGAACTACTGGTCCGATTTGAAAAATCTTTTCAGTGTTAGATAGCCCATTTATCGATGAAGGAATATATCATCACGGTAAGACCAATAGAAGCGGAGCAGACGAAGTTGCACGGGTCAACTAGTCATTATACAAATATTGATATTCCTTATATACCTTTGTAAGAGATAACAACAGAAGATAAAACAATATTTTTTTCATTTTTAGTATTAAGTCTTTTTTTTCTAATAAGCTCTTGAACAGTTTTTATCTGAAGATATTTTTTTAAATGCTTGAAATTCTGCAAACAAATGAAAAAAATAATGTAGATTTATCAAGGAAACTTAAAATAGTAATGTTGACTAAATTGCTCTAAGAATAATGTGATTTTGGAGAAGGCACAGAAAATAATATAAGTTACAATTAGCGCTCCTACGCACTAGCGGTTGGGGGCGACTGACCGCGCGGCTGGCTGCTCCTTCATTCTAGTGATTGTACGCACTTAACCACCATTAAATGACAAGCGGTTGCATTTTAAACTGGGAGGGCGGCCGGCGGCCGGGCAGTTGGGCGTCCCCGCGGCTGACCGCTAGTGCGTAAGAGCGTTTAGAAAACAACAAGCCACTTTTCAAAAAGTTTGATATTAATTTGTAAATCCGCCATTCTAGGCCTATTCAACCAGCTGGGCATATTTGCCTGTGTGCCGAGTTGGAAATGCCTTCTATTCTATGGATGGGAAATCATCAAATGACTCCTCCTACTCTGGGCGGAGCGGCGGGAGGGAGTGTCACGACTCTTACTGACTAAAACCCACCGATGTTCTTTCAAATGACCATTGTATTCTAAGGCCGCGGTAACTCTTTGAAACAATTACACAACCCGCGAACAGTCGACAATGACTGGAGCAATTACTCGAAAGCGTGCAGGTTTTTTTTTTGACTAGGGCACAGAAGTCGTGGTAGTTGTGTTGGGTGAACTGGGTGACATCTACAGGATGTATGAGGACAGTTGGACCAGGGATGTCACATGTTGTGGCCTGCATACGCGGGCAATAGCCGGGGATTATGGAAGGCGTACTAGCTCTCACAATCCTCGGTCAAGTGTGAGATGGAACACCGGGGTGGTTTTTAGTCAGTAAGAGTCTGACAGACCCCTTCACCCGCCCCAGGCGAGGGACATCCATGAGGATTTTCCACACCAGCAACAAAAAAAAAAAAAAAAAGGGCTGTCACATGTTGGGTACCTGAAGGCGGGCATTGTAATTAAGCCTGGGTTAAAAGTTGTATAAAAAATATTTATTAATACTGGTTTGACTGGAAGCCAACCCCAATATAATTGGGAAAAAGCAGGCTAGGCAGATAATGAATTGTTTTCTGTGCTTTTTAAAAGCTTTTATTCAACTTGCAATGTATGTATGTGTATGTATGTATGTTCGGGTGGAATCTTGCTAATCATATCCAATATGGCGGAACATCCAAGATGGCGGCACATCCAAGATGGCAGCATAGTTATTCTTTATGTACTACTACAATATGGGTATCAAATGAAAGAGTTTGTAGAGAGTAACTCGAAATAACTAAAAAGAAAATTAAATTAAAAAAAGCTTTTATTAAAATGCTCTAAAAAGAAGAAAATAATTTTTTCCTTTAAAATTGATCATAAAAGCTTGTCAAGAGGTTTGCATAAGTACCTATTAGTATTCAATTAATCAGAAAGCATGTTAAGCCGACAAGACAGTGTAACAGCAGTTATGGTCCCAGGCAGTGGCGAACCGTAGGTGCAAGCCAGCATAGATCAACATAGGTAATAACTGGTTAAAAAGAAAACACTGAATTCTGTGCTATAGTGATATTAAATTGCTACGTGTTTATTTCTTATATCATTATAACATTTAACATAATTAAAATAACTAAAACAGCTGAGTTAGTATTTTATAACATAAATGACATAAGAGCCTAGAGAGACTAAAATGGTACTGTGTATAGGTACTAAGGAATCTTTCTGGCTTGCACCTACAGCACGTCACTAGTCCCAGGATGGTTGCAGGGTGTCATGACCCTTTCCCAGAAATGATTCGAGAGTCTCTATTCGAGAGACTAATTCTTATACACTATGAAATAAAAAAAACCTAAATCCATTTTTCAGATTACATAGGAGCTTCATTCTGCATAAGCATAAGTGTTTTTAAATTAAAATTCAAAACAGGATAGGCAAAATGTATAGCTAATTCTTGCATTCTAGCAAATTCTCTTAATTTTTCAGCTTTTTTGCATGAACTGTTACATATTTTCGTCATCAGTGCAAGACAAACAAAAAAACAATCCAGTAAGTACCATTTTGCATTCTCATGATCCTGCTGGTTTTCCATCCATAATCCTTTTTGAAAGATGGGAGGCTTAACATCATATCCAACATCTCCAGAATTATTCTGGAACTTGTTGATTTGAAAGTCTCACCATTTTTCCAATCAGGGAGTATTCCGAGGAAGTAAGCTCAATCTTCCTACCTTACTTCTAGACTCTTACGTTTGAGATGGTAAGAGAATCATTTTGAAATATCTAGTACCTGTATGATAACACAGAATGAACAAGGACACAATATATTAAATTGATGTACTCACAACTGGTGGAAGGAGCGGCATCCCATTTATTTTCATACAGGACACGTACTGGCCGGCTTGTCGCACACATTTCACATCCCACGGGTCGTTCATTCTTGTCATACACCCGACAGAAGCGACTCCTGGACTTCCTGATGTTCCCCCGAAAACCGCTAAATCATAAATTTCTGATTGCTAACATCGCTAAAGGAAATTGCACGGCACTTTTCAGTCTATCTAATGTAATAAATCACAGAATTTGAACCTTATGACGAGGGAAATTTAATTTCATTACGCCGACGGAACCACATCGTAATGTGCCAGATGTTGTCATGCACGATTACGTCAGTTAATAAGTATTTTACCCGGTTTGATGGCGAACACTAACTATAATTTACTCTACGGTGAGCAGTTGATGCAAAGATATGACATTGAATTAAGTATTACTTGTTTTATAGCTTTTTAAGAATATTGATACCATAAATCGGTACTAAAACAACATAACATGAATTTGAAAATGATAAGACTATTCTTGGTTTCGTAGCTACTAAATAGAAAACCCTGTCAGGAATTGTAACCAATGAAAATTGCTGATTTTTATGTATTTATTGTTTTAGCCAATGGAATAGCTGTTTGAACAAAACAAACTACAGCAGGTACAAGGAAAACAACCTAACTATTAGTTGTCAAACAAACTTTCGTATTGCCATGGTTACACATTAAAAAAAGTGTAATGAAATAAAAACATGTTTTTTGTACAGTATTAGTGTATGTATAGATATATTTATTTTCTTTTGTGGAATATTTTCTTCCACTGGAATTCCAGATGGTTAAAACATGTTTTCCAAACTAAATTAAATTCCAGCAATGCGGATAGAATTTTTCAATGTATATTTTAGATTATTTGCAGTTTTTACTCTTTCTCTCATAAAGTAATAAGTTAGTTGAGATTACTTGTTATTTATAAATAAAGTGTGGTTTCAAAACGCAATACAAAAATCATCCTGGTCTGACTTTGACATTGAATCTGCATTGGATTGACAGTGACTTATGAGAGATTGAGACTTGAGAGTTAATAAATTAGTGATTTCGAGTGAGAGTGATTTCTCATGTAAATTTCGGGGTAAATTTACAAATTTTCAATGACTTCTTCAAAACAATCTCGTTGTTCTTATCGAAGATAGTAGCTAAATAATAACAGGTCTTTCCAGATTATCCAACATCTTAAATTAAACAAAATTATTATGATAATGATTAGAAACATTTGTCCCGCCGGAAAACAAGCATTAATTTGGTTTTTTATTTCTTTATTAATTTTCACGACATCATTCTTTTCTGGAAGAGTCCTAGGATTCTCGTCGGAGCTATGGGCCCTTACATATTGGGGCCCAGCACTGTACTTCTGCTTACTTACCTTCATACTAAGATACTGTTACACAGGGGTTATTTACGAGGTAAGTTGTATTTTATTTCTTAAACAAGACATATTTAGGAATATGAATTTGTCTACTAAGTCTCCTTTATAGTTTAAATATTTAAAAGCTAGATTCCCCGAACATTCTTGTTTCAATTTTTGCTTATTGAATTAACTTGTGTAGGTCAACATGAGTCACTATTTTAAGAGTCACCATTATTTGGTATTAAATTTCTGATTAGCGGAATGACATAACATGTTTTGCAAACATAATTATTGTTGAGGTAAATCCTAGATAATTTATTTAACTTTGTTTACACAGGTATCAATAAGATCAGCATTCCTGGGTGCTACATTCTCCCTGGGTATCTTCTTCGCCACCTTTGACAACGGCTGGAGAGTGTTTGGTCTCTACACTGTGATACTATCATTCTTCCATTTCTCGGAGTTTGTGTCCGTTGCACTTACAAACCCTCGGACGTTGTCTGTCAACTCTTTCATATTGAACCATAGTATTGAATATGGTGTGGCTGCGGTGGCTAGCTGGATAGAATGGGGAGTGGAGTACTACTTTTTCCCTGGTAAGAATTGTATTTTTACTTCACAACTGTACAAAGCTAAAGCAAATCTCTGGATGGCAACTCTACCTTTTCTACATAAGGAAAACTATCTCCACTTGGAATGCCTCTACCACAAACTAAGATAACTAATACAACAAAACTTGAATATTGAAACACTAGGTTTTGCCCGTGACTTCATATGCGCTTATCCCGTTTTTCCTCATGAATAAAAGGAGAAACAATAATTCTAATACAGTAGATTTAGATTATAATGATGGCCAAGGGATCAGTGGTATTATGTCGTACTAACCGGAAGTCATACCTACTAAACAAACTGACAATATCATACAGGCTCATATTAAAACCAACTTATGTCAGGGAAATATTTTTTTTATCTTAGTAAAGTAAATAAATATCATTCTTCATCTCTGTGACTGAACAACCTTGACAATTCAAAGGTAAATAGTTAAATTGAAGATACTTTGAGTTTTAAGGTTTACCACTTTTCATTTCCCTAACTTGGCAACCATTGCAACCTTTGCAGGCACTCCTTGATTGTCTAGTAATGTTTCCATTACATAAGCTGTTCCTATATAATGTCACTTCTATTGAATCCATCTGCTTCTTCCAGATATGAAGACCTACTTCTGGCTGTCATACTGTGGTGTAGTGATGTGCATCGCAGGAGAACTGTTCAGGAAGTCTGCCATGTTCACTGCTAAGACTAACTTTAATCACACAGTAAGTTAATCCTACCCTTTTATAATGATTTACAATGACATAATTTGTGATCTTTTTAGCTGGAGCAGTATAAGGAAATACTGGTATTCAGCTGCATCTGATTAGACCGGAAGTTGGCCCCAATATAGTTTGGAAAAAGGCTGGGCAGATGATGAGTATGAGGACACAAATAATAAATCCATAAGAGAAACAGGAACCTTTAGCTCATGTGTTATCTACACTATCATAAATTCGACTTTGCCTACTGGATAGGTCTCTCTATTCTTGTGCCATCCCCATCCAGGTTCTACTCACTATGTCGATAATGTTGCCTCTCCATTTGTTTATCAGACAACCAACATTTTTTTTTGTCTTTGTTGTGTGACCACACTACTTAAACATGTTCAATATTCGGCCTATTTTTAAAGTAGTAACTTGTTTCCCAACAATATTGGTATTGGCTTCTAGTCTAATTAGTTACAAATGAATAATTATTTTACATGGATCAAAAGACTACAGACAACATTTCATACAAACCAAGTGTCAATGGGTGTCGTCAAATGGTAACTCAACAATATTGGCGGCCTTTTATGATTCCGTACTCGAAAGGTAACTAGCGAAACCCTATTATTAAACTTCCGCTGACCGTCCGTCCGACTGTTTTTGTCGGTTTATGGTACAGGCCCTTCATTTAAGAGTCCAACTCACTCTTGGGCGGTTTTCCAATAAAACAGCTAGAAATTGTCACAGCTAGGTGACCACAAATATTGTAACCATTGGCGTCCTCAGACGAGTTCTGATATTAGTGGCCCTTTGTCAAGACATTAAGTAGAATTCCACTGACTTAATGTTTCAGGTGCAGTTCGTGAAGCGGGCCGACCACGAGTTGGTGACTCACGGGGTGTACTCCATCTGCAGGCATCCCAGCTACGTCGGCTGGTTCTACTGGTCTATTGGGACACAGGTATAAGATAAGCATCACAGCCTAGCTCACCGGCGTAGTGTTGCTTGCCTGTCGGTCTTCTATAGACTGTACTTTGTAGAGTGTGCGCAATAACTCCACGACCTGAACCCACCATCGCATTTTACTACCAAAATACCAGACGTACGGCGGGGTACCATCCGTACTTGGTCGATATCCCGTCTAGTCGTACCCAGCGCTTCTCTTCCTAACTTTTTATGCGAACTCTCTGCCAGCATCTGTGTTCCCGTCCACATATAACCCGTCTGCCTTCAAAGCAAGAGTGAACAGGCATCTTCTGGGCACGCTCGCTCCATCATAGACCTCATCTATCGCTTTCCATCAGTCGTGAACAATCACGAGCAAGCCCATTCCCAATAAAAATAAGATAACCTTTTTCAAGTATGCTAAGGATGCTTTGTAACGTGATTTTCTTAGTTTGTAAGGATGTATATTTTATAAAGTTGTTTCCAGTTTGGCTAGGACATTGCAGGCTTGAAGCACCTGATTGTCTGATAAAAAGATGATTCCGTGCTTTGGATGGCACGTATAAGCCGGTGGTCCCGGCCGCCAAATGGCGTTCGTCCAATAAACCATGTCAGAGGCTCTTGAGGCGGTCTAGATACTCTGACACTAGGGTGTGTGGGGTCGTTAGACCTTACTGCCCACACGGTAAGAAGAATCTGTGACGATGCCAGTTTTCGACGACGAGGAGCGAATGTTGCAATAAAATGTCAACCTTTGAGTGTAGCTAATAAAGTTCTTTATTGTATCGCTATCGCAAAAACTGCGTCGCGTCACGTTTCGGTGTGAGTAATTTCTTACTTCTTCATTTCAGAACAATTTAATGTCCTTATTTGGTTAGAACCAATTTACCTTATGATTATGTTAGTATTAATATAACAGGTAAATCCTTACTTCCTTATCCTAGCTAATATTATAAATGCGAATGTAACTGTCGGTCTGTCTGTCGCGCTTTCACGCCAAAAGTACTGCACCGATTTAAATGAAATTTGGTACCTACACAGATAGTCTAGAGCCTGAAAAAGGACATAGGCTATTTTTTATCCCGGTAGTATGTTCCCTGGGAATCACGCGGGCGAAGCTGCTGGCAGAAGCTAGTTATAAATAAAACCAATAAATAAATAAAATTTAATTCAGACTACAGTCCATAATTTAGATAGTATTTTGGTGTTAGTAACAATGGTGCTTACGTAAGTGGGTTAGATATACTACTCTGTCAAGAAAGTACCGGGAAAAGATCAATAATACACAAAATGTCTGTTATTCATCCAAATTTATTTTATCACCTTCAAAGTATGCTCCTTTAGAAACGATTCACTTGCGCCAACGAATAATCCATTCATCAAAACATTTTTTAAACGCTGCTTCCGGAATTGAGTTCAGTTCTCGCCGCGAATTCTCCTTTATGTCTTCTATCGATTGAAAACGGGTGCCACGAAGTGGTAATTTGAGTTTAGGAAAAAGAAAAAAGTCAGCAGGAGCCATATCTGGTGAATATGGTGGTTGCTGGATGGTATTTGTTGAGTGTTTGGTTAAAAATTCGTTCACAATGATAGCCTTGTGCGAAGGCGCATTGTCGTGGTGCAAAATCCAAGAATTTTCTTTCCACAAATCTGGCCTTTTTCGTCGAATTTGCTCTCTTAAACGCTCAAATAATATTCTTTATTTACCGTTAGACCTTCCGGTAAGAATTCAGAGTGCACAACACCGCGATAGTCAAAGAAAACAGTCAATATGACTTTGACTTTTGATCGACTTTGGCGTGGTTTTTTCGGTTTCGGTTCAGTTGGAAGGCGCCACTCCGAAGCTTGTTGACTAGTTTGCATGTCAAACTCGTAAACCCACGTCTCGTCACCAGTAACAATGCGTTTCATGAATGTTGGGTCCGAACTGACTCGTTCTAGCATGTCCTCAGCGACTTTCATGCGATTGAGTTTTTGGAGAAAATTCAGATCTTTTGGGACTAGCCGAGCAGCAACATGTTTCATACCCAAATGATTAGTTAAAATGGTACGGATCGACTCGTGAGATACAGAAAGTTCGGCGGCTATCTCTCTCAGAGTTGAATGGGGATTTTCAGTCACTATTTCCTTCACTTTTGCGATGTTAACTTCAGTTGCAGACGTTGACGGCCTACCAGAGCGAGGCAAATCTTCCATCACATCTCGACCGCTTTTGAACGCTTTGAACCACTCATAAGCACGAGTTTTTGATAAAGTCGATTCACCGTAAGCCTTCTGTAACATTTTCAGTGACTCCGAACACGAAATTCCATTGGCGATGCAAAATTTAAGACAAACTCTTTGTTCGATATTTTTGTCCATTATGAAATTCGCAATACACACTATATATGATATTACTAAAACCAGCACTGTATTTAATATAAATAACAGATGCAACTCAAACTCCGCGCCAAAATGGAAAACAGTTGTGCCAATCTAACAACTACAAAAAAACAAAAATTTGAATTTGGAACCATAAACAAATCATCCATTCCCGATACTTTTTTGACTGAATGTATACCTTACAAAATAATATACACATAATAACTTACCTTATTTACTCGTACTTCTGTGAAAATGAATGCCGCAGCGAAACGCCTACAATAATAATCATCTCTACCTACCTAAAATGACGTTTTAAAGACACTGACAAAACACAGCCCAAGATGCATGGGGCTCGACTTGACTCAGCCCCAGTAGGCTTCTTGTGGGGCTCAAAGGAAAATAGGAAAAACAAATGTTCTGTGGTCATGGGAGTGTGACCCCAGCTATTACTAATCTGCATAAAATGAACGAAAAGTTTATTTGTTTGTAGTTGTAGGTACTGTGGAACCTCAAAGAGCTACATTATAGCATTACAGACGGGGCCCGCTAGGGCCAGTGCCTGTTGGGGCTGCGGACTTCGTTCGAAAGAGGCACCATACCCTGGAACGCAAAGGGCACTAGGAGGAACACGGATGGGTTTTAGTCAGTAGGAGTCTGACACTCCCTCCTGCTTTACCCAGAGCGGGAGGAGTCAATTGATGATTTCCCATCCTAAAAAAAAAAAGGTACTGTGGAACAGCTGGTTATATCATCATCATCAGCCGTTCCACTGGGAATCATGAGAAATTAAAAACTGATTGAATAATTATATTGATTATATTGAGCTCATGCTCCCAAGAAAGCTTTTGCAGGTCTGATCAATAAAAACAAATTGTATATTTATGTCATTATTTGAATCTATTCTTATTTATATTACGTTTTAATTAAATCTTCCAAGGCTTTCTAGATAAGTCAATGCATCCGTGGAGGATGTATTACAGTACTGTCTTTCCTTCTCTCTTTTACATCCAGAAATTGTATTTAAATGATAGCAATATGGACACCCATTGCATTACTCCTTCCAGATAACCCTGCTAAACCCGCTCTGCGTCGTCATCTACGCGGTGGCCTCCTGGTTGTTCTTCCGAGAGAGAGTATACGCGGAGGAGTTGACCCTCCTCACGTTCTTCGGGCCGCAGTACGTGGAGTACCAGAAGAAGGTGGGCACCGGCCTGCCCTGCATCAAAGGCTACATCCCGGAAAACACTGGTCAGCATGTCAGGGATAACCATTGGAGTTATTAAGGTGAGTGGCGAAAAAAGATGTTGAAATAAAGTGGAAAATAAATAACTTGAGGAACGCATTTCTGTATGCTTTGAGATGCTCTCTGCCTAACGGAAGTTTATTTATTTTCAACTACTGCAAGTTCAGACTCTTTTCGACGGACAATCAGAGGGCCTAGCACGAATATTTTGTGTAGTAAGTTAACGTAAAATGTTACTATAACATAATACTCGTTCCGCACATAATATTGTTGTACGATAACAATTGTGTATGTCGCATACAATGAAATCAAAACACTATGGGGTTGTAGGTTGTTGTAATCACAATTCACTTACGTTAACGTTACAGTTCCCGTCACGCAAGTTTCCCTCCGCGTCGTACGCTGCAATCGGCTGCGCAGGATGGCAATCTGACAACAAACATACTACCGCGCATGCGCGGGTAGCTCGCGCATGCGCGGATTAGCGCAAGCGCGCGGGTGTAATGGCATCTCGCTCGCTCGTATACGTTCGATGCATAAGCGTGTCCCGCTTGCTCAATGCAATACGACTGTGGATGCGAAAAGTGTTACACGTTGTTATTGTTTTTAATGATTTATTTTGGTTATTTCTTACAGTTTGATTTGTGTTCTTGTGGTGTATGTGTTTGTTGTGTTACTTTTTGATATTTTATTGTTACTGGTAGTCTTTGTTACTTGTTTATAGTATAATACGTATAAACATAACAATATTTTGGCAACGTAACACTTTTTTACGCGATTGCACCTGCGCGGACTTCACTCAAACCTAACTTCCGAGGGGCAAACCACGCTGACGCGAACTGTACTTTAACGTTAATATACGTCAAAATATTCGTGCGAGGCTCTATTCCACGTAGTATAATATATAGATTTACAATACTTACATGTTTTGTATTTATAATTATTATTTATTTATGGACTGCCTCCGTGGTCGAGTGGTTTAGGCGTTTGCCTTGTGACCCGGTGGTCGTGGGTTCGATTCCCACGGGAAGCATGCTTCGTGAAGTAAAATTGTTTTTCAGTTTGGCTAGGACATTGCAGGCTTGAATCACCTGATTGTCTGATAAAAAGATATTTCCGTATTTTGGAAGGCACGTATAAGCCGGTGGTCCCGGCCGCCAAATGGCGGTCGTCAAATAAACCATGTCAAGAGGCCCTTGAGGCGGTTTAGAAACTCTGACACTAGGGTGTGTGGGATCGGTAAACCTTACTGCCCACACGATAAGAAGATTAAATGATTTATTTAGTTTAACTTTATCTTTTTTACAAACTAAAAGGAAGTTATCTATTTTCAGGTAGTCTGTTCCTCTGGGAACCACAGAAGGCTCAAGTCAGTTGTCTAGTCTAATACACTAAGCGAGAGATAAATAACTTTATTGTAATGGTGAAGGATGGAGAAAAATAGGTGCATTTTTGAAATCCATACTAGATTGTCTATGGAAGATTTACTTTATGGTTTATTTACCAGGGTCCCATAAAGGAAAATTAATTTATGGGCCGTCTGAGGGTTTTTCCATAGGACTTGTAGTTTTGTCGGAATTCGAGATAAACCGTTTTTTAACCTTAAAAACTCACCCCCCATCCACTTCCCGACCTCAGATCGCCCGTAAATTATTTTTCCTATAATTTTTGCTATATTCTCTTCCTTTCCCAGTGGGTTTCAACCCTGGTCTACTGTACCTGCCTGATATATTTTTTTTGTTGTATTGCAGGAAGAGATTTATCCAGTTATGTTATAAAACATAGAAAAGTTGTTTAAATCCTTTGTATTGATATTTTGCAAACAGTATTCTGACAAGTGTTAAGTACTTTTATATTAAACTAGCTTTTGCCTGCAACTTCGTACGCGCAGAGCCCATTTTTTCCCGTTCCCGTAGGAATTTCGGGAAATCCTCTCTTAGTGGTCCCTCACACTTCCCAAGGAACCCACATGCAAATTTTATCTTTCTCCGACCAGTAGTTTCGGCGGTGCGTTGTCTGTCACTCACTCACTCACTCACTCAGTATCGGTAGAATTGTAGTTATTAGGATTCCTGTACAGTTAATGTAAGCATTTTTAGCAAAAGTTCTACACATTTAAATTTTCTACAAGATACCCAGGGAAATAATACATATTGAAATAGTTTTAATAATATCAGTTTAAGAGAGTTAATGAATGAAATTATTTTATCAGTACACTAAATTATATTACTATTTTCGTGACAATTTAAGACGTCGGGTTTGGCAGCAGGATACAACATTGCTTAACGTATAAGTATGAAAGAGACATGAAAATACATCTCTTTCGCACTTAGTAGTAAAGCGATCTTCTGTCCCTCTCTACTCAGCTGACAAATCGGATTTTTTAGATTGTCACGAAAATAAGCGTCGATTTTTCAATTGCCAGATAACTTTTAAAAATGGTGATTGTGACCTGTAGTGTAGAAATTATGCCAAACCATCATATTTATTCATCAAAAATAAAAGTTAACAGACTATTGAAAGATCAGCCCTAACAAGTACATATTATCAATAAGTAAAACAAATTGTTTTGAATAATCGCAAACTAGTGGCGCCATCTATGACTTGTTTAACTTCAAATAATAGTACGAAACCTACAGTTTTACCAACTTGTTTTGTTAAGCTATTACAAAATCGAGCGCTTGGCGCGGACTAAAGCTACAGACCGTGATTCCCGAGATTTATAGTGGTTGTAGTACTGCATACAACAGTTTAAAAATATAATTATAGTACCTTAATATTACTTACTTTTTGTTTAAATTTGGATTATGTTTTTATAGATAAAAAATATAATATCGGACGAAAATTTATCAGTAACTCCTATGTAGTATGAAACATAATAAATTGAATTAAGTATTCCAAAGTAATTGAAACAGTACCATAAACATTTTTATTAATGATTAAATTATTATATCTTGGATGTAACAAAGCATCAAAAGATGCCTAAAGTAAAATTTTATAAACATCCTTTGCAGAGACATGTTTTTTTCAATTTGTGATGGGTTTGCTCTTGTATAGTCAAGAGGAAACCCATCAAAGAGAACAAATAACTATGTCTATGATGGAGCGAGCTTACCCAGAAGGAGTCTGTGCACTCTAATGAATAGTTTTTACTAATTGACGTTAACAAATTGAAATATTTGTGTAAAGCACTCCCAAGAAAAAGAATTAAACTTTCTAGGCCATGTGACTATATCTAAACCATAATCATACATCAAAACACGAGTTAGACGCTCAACACCAAGAAAAATTGTAGTACATGTACACAACGTACCTCTCAACACATGACGTAACTTCAAGCTATGAAAACAATGCATTTATGTAAGTACTTATTTGTAAATAACTATGTACCTAATACATTTTAAAATTTTACAAAAATAGCAAGTCGTGTTTGATAAGTTTACTTAAATGTCTATTAGAACTAAGTGTATTTTACGAGAATTTCGCTACAATTTAAAAGTATTACAAATTATGCAAATTGAGATTTGAATAATTCATATTATCTAATATTGAATTGCTTCTAATGTGATGTAACATGATTGACAGGTTTTCAATTTTGTTGTAAATACGCTTCCGGTGTGTGTGACAAGATAAACACGAAATCCAGTGTACAGAAACCAAAGTATTCTTGCGTGCCCGCATGCGGGAGGAAGCACTAAGAACGCCATGGACACCGCATCATGTGGCGCGGTTTGAAATAAAACAAAACGGGTTGACTCTCTATTCTTTAATACTACATGATGACTTTTAATTAATTGGGGGCTTTAAGGCAGCCTTTTTAGGGTTCCCTACCCAAAGGGTAACCAACGGAACCCTATTACTAAGCCTCCGCTGTCCGACCGTCCGTCCGTCCGTCCGTCCTTCTGTCTGTCAGCGGGCTGTATCTCAAGAACCGTAATAGGTACACAGTTGAAATTTTCACAGACCGTGTATTTATATTTCAGCTATAACAAAAAATAATAAAAAATAAGGTTTATGGTACGGAACCCTTCGTGTGCGAGTCTGACTCGCACTTGACCGGTTTTTAATAAATACATCTTTTAGCAGATGAAAGCATTCATAAAATATTTGAACAACTTTTTTAGCCTATTGATTCAAGGCTGTAATAGCAAAGTAAAAAAAAACACACCGTTCCCTACATTTTGTGGACTTGTGCGAACATGACTACCTTTCACAGTTCAAATTCAAATTATTCAAATTCAAAGAAATTTATTTCAAATAAACCATTCACAGGCACTTTTGAAACGTCAAGGTCGGTCAGTCAAAAACATGGAAGCTATTTGCACGTTCCAAAGCGCAGATCTCTATGGAGAAGAACGTGCAAGAAACTCCACGGACACTCTTTTAAATCATGTTCTGTTTTACAAAATTCCAAGTTACATATACTTGTTGCTTCTGCATGTGAGGACAATGCAAAGGAAAAAAAAAAGGGCTTATTATAAGAATTTTAAATATAAAGATTAAAATAAGCCAATGGCAGTTAAGAGATGACCAGTCTCAACCGACGGCGCCTGTTCACGAACAGTTGTACTGTTGTACTTCAGTTATAGTTGTTTTGAGCACTTTTATTCCTTGAAAACATTATATTTCAATAAATTAATATTCACCCTGTAAGTTGCGGGCGTCTAGCCGCATGCGGGCACGCAAGTTTGGTTCAGAAATAATCTTAGCATTGATTGAGTGACGATTGTGATCGTAATTAATGCTTGTAATTGTCAAGGTTGTGAATGTAATGAACAAATGTTAAATCAAATAAATATTTTTAACGATTGTGTAAAATTATAATTTTTTGACCCTCTTACTTTTTTCCTCCATTTTTTTAGATATTAGAGATATAATAGGGATAAGCAATAATCTGATAGACGATGAAGCACGCTTGCCTAGAAGTAACCTATTCACTCTTGACTTAAATCTAACACAAAGTACTGGATAATGTACGAAAGAAAACGTTTTGGGAACACATTCATAGTGCGTACATCGTACGAGCTAACGAGTGGAATTCCCTGCCGGAGTCTGTGTTTCCAAATAGCTACAAACTGGGAGTCCTTAAGTCAAGAGTGAATAGGTTACTTCTAGGCAAGCGTGCTTCAGTTTCGACCACATCATCGCTTACCATCAGTTGAGATAGTGGTCAAACGCGTGCCTATTAATAGTAAAAAAACAAACAGTTACTTACGTGAGTTGCCTTACATAATGTTTTACAAAACTCCGATAACTTTGGCGATTGTTGACAAAACACAGTTTGTTGCGAGAACGAACAGTGCAGGATAGCGATTAAGCCTGACCAGTCAACGCAGAAGAAACCTGAAATAAGTCTGAAAAACTGGATCAGAAACTAATAAAGTTATTGAAGAAGTGATATTGTGAAATAGAATAGTTCTGAGAAGACTTATCTACGGACATTCCTCATCATCATCTAGAACATTCCTAGAAACAAGCGAATTTCGTAGTTCGTTACTGAGAAATAAAACAAGAAGTCATCAAAATCAGTATTCACATGCAAGCACCAGTAAAGTCAACACCTTGAGTAACAACAAATAGTCAAAATGTCGAGTGTAGCAGTTTTTGTGTTCCTACTGGATAATCTAACAGGTAAGTAAGCTAAATTCTGTAGAATTCTTGCCAATTTTTTAAATGATTGGTTTGATTCTAGTCAATTTGACCTAATATCGACTTATGTCAATGTGGTAAAGTTGGTTTCAGATGTACTAGTGTGTGTGTGTGTGTTGGTTTTAAATGAAAGATGATGCCACTTTAGCCAGTCTAAAACTTATTTGACCTAATTGGTTTTATTTGAAAAAAAAATCTAGTAACATAATTTTGTCTTACGCCTTTCTTACTAAAAATATGTAAATTCTTTCTGACATACATGATGTTTTCATAAATGTATTGACAAGGTACCGTCATGATGTTAATATTCTTAAACAGTTCCCTTAGAGAATCGCGCCGGTGAAGAGTGTATATCGCTTTGATGGGTCTTTTCTGCAGAATAAAAATAGACTCAATGTCTGCAGCCCGTCCCCATAGTAAAATACCGTAAGACATGATACTGTGAAAGTAACATCCGTTAATTGGCGGATTTTCCTAACCGCATAAGCTACTGAACTTAGCCGTCCTGAAAGAGATGTTATATGAGGGCCCCAATGTAACCTTGGGTCAAGCGTAATTTCCAGGAAAACCATTTTATCGACAAATTATAAATTTTCCATGTTCAGTACTATGTCACAATCACCGCTTTTGACATTTGGTAAGGCAAATCTTATAAATTTCGTTTTCTTTTCATTCAGAATCAAGTTATTCGCCGTGAACTAATTTTGGACTTACATTAGGGCATTATTTATGAAATCAACATTGTCCGTCTGTCTATTTATCTTAAAAATTAAGGAGGTATCGTCGGCAAACAGCACCATATCAATTTTTTATTGCAATAAATAGGGTACATTATAGTATATATATACCAAAAATAAGAAAGGACCCAAAATCGAGTCCTGGGGAACGCCCATTTTCACGTTTAATCGCGACAAATTGACACCGTTTATTTGAACTAATTGCTGTCTATCATTCAAATAAGATTTGACCAAGTTTACCGCTGTTTTGCCTAGTCCGTAATGCTCGAGCTTCATGAGCGTGCGTTGGTGCGTGATCAACGCAATCAAACGCTTTCGAGAGATCACAAAAGACACCTATGGCATCCTGTTAATTTGTTTAAAAGCTTTCAATTAAATTGGCCGAAGATCTATGGGGATTGTCTATCAAAGTGTGTACCTCAATTATCGAGACTAGCGCCGTACTTAGCTTTAATATTTAATTTGTGTGTGGATCAAGGAGTCTTTCCAGACCTAATGAAACTCAGTAAGGTTTTCACTTTTTAAATCTGGGGATAGTAAAGACACAAATAATTATATACCAGTATCTGTGTTGCCAGAGTTTAGTAAGGTACATTCAGTCAAAAAAGTATCGGGAATGGATGATTTGTTTATGGTTCCAAATTCAAATTTTTGTTTTTTTGTAGTTGTTAGATTGGCACAACTGTTTTCCATTTTGGCGCGGAGTTTGAGTTGCATCTGTTATTTATATTAAATACAGTGCTGGTTTTAGTAATATCATATATAGTGTGTATTGCGACTTTGATAATGGACAAAACTATCGAACAGTTTGTCTTAAATTTTGCATCGCCAATGGAATTTCGTGTTCGAGTCACTGAAAATGTTACAGAAGGCTTACGGTGAATCGACTTTATCAAAAACTCGTGCTTATGAGTGGTTCAAAGCGTTCAAAAGCGGTCGAGATGTGATGGAAGATTTGCCTCGCTCTGGTAGGCCGTCAACGTCTGCAACTGAAGTTAACATCGCAAAAGTGAAGGAAATAGTGACTGAAAATCCCCATTCAACTCTGAGAGAGATAGCCGCCGAACTTTCTGTATCTCACGAGTCGATCCGTACCATTTTAACTAATCATTTGGGTATGAAACATGTTGCTGCTCGGCTAGTCCCAAAAGATCTGAATTTTCTCCAAAAACTCAATCGCATGAAAGTCGCTGAGGACATGCTAGAACGAGTCAGTTCGGACCCAACATTCATGAAACGCATTGTTACTGGTGACGAGACGTGGGTTTACGAGTTTGACATGCAAACTAGTCAACAAGCTTCGGAGTGGCGCCTTCCAACTGAACCGTTTTCAATCGATAGAAGACATAAAGGAGAATTCGCGGCGAGAACTCAACTCAATTCCGGAAGCAGCGTTTAAAAAATGTTTTGATGAATGGATTATTCGTTGGCGCAAGTGTATCGTTTCTAAAGGAGCATACTTTGAAGGTGATAAAATAAATTTGGATGAATAACAGACATTTTGTGTATTATTGATCTTTTCCCGGTACTTTCTTGACAGAGTAGTATTTGGAAAAGTGATGCTAAATCAAATGATTAATCATTTTAACACGAATAACATCTTTCATGATAAACAGTATGGTTTCACCAAAAGACGTTGTACAACTGACGCTGGTGTTACCTTACTAAAGCACATCTTTTTTTTTTATTTGTAATGTGTTTGCTCTTGACTCTAGTCTATGTCAGAGATGACCGAGACAAAGTCTCTCTCTCTGCCTAGCCTTTTTCCCAACAATATTGGGGTCGGCTTCCAGTCAAACTGGATTCAGCTGAATATCAGTAATTTTAGTGACATCAAGATATATAACTGATTTCATACAGAGACAATGGGTCTGCCTGTCCGAGCTGCTTTACATTTTTTACACTTCAGCTACCTAGGTTATAATTTAATTGTAACTCAAAGTACTAGCGCGAAACAAAGGCTCGTGTTTACAAATAATGAAGTAGGGCAGCATAATGTTGTTGAACGTGTTTCTACATAACATAGCCGTGTTTCTGAATGTTCATACGTAAAACTTAACAATACACAGCCATTGCTATGTCTGTGGTTATAGTTTAGAACTCTATACTTGAATGAATCATCTATATTCTATAGGCAGGTACTTACTAATATTATACAGCTGAAGTGAGTTTGTTTGGTTGACCGCACTAATCTCAAGAACTAAGTACTGGTTCGAATTGAAAAAAATCTTTTAGTGTCGGATATCGGATAGCCCATTTATGTATATGTATAGGAGCAGAGCATTGGCTAGATAATAACAGCCGCACGGGTCGATCTTCAAGGTTAAGCAACGCTTGCCAAGGTTGGTCTGTGGATGGGTGACCATCTTAACATACCGATTTTCTTCCGTGACTCGGAAAGCACGTTAACTCGTTGGTCCCGGCTGTCATTTGTAGATCTTTGGCAGTCGTTATGGATAGTCAGAAGCCAGTCAATCTGACTCCAGTCTTGCCATGACATACCGTGTTACCCCAGTTAATGGGTTGTGGAGGTCTGGTAGGCAGCCACTCCTCGTAAAATACTGGTTTTCAGCTAAATCCGGCTTTACTGGAAGCCGACCCTAATATAGTTGGGAAAAGGCTAGGTAGATGATAGGAGCAGAGCATTAATAAAAAATGTGACGCAGACGCAGTTGCGTGGGTCAGCTCGTTCAAATATAAATAGATGTAAATGGAAATTGTAGTCGTAAACTACGCAGAAATCATCTTACCTACTGCCTTTTTTATTTTAGGTTTCAACTACGCAATGAACGATACTCTGTTCCAAAACGCAATGTACACAAACAGCGACGAAACCCCAGTCATGCAAGACTGTGATCCAGTCACCACCGACCAGATCCTCAGCGCCGTCAGCCAGGACCTGGATCTAGTCATCGTGCCCCCCTTCAGAAGAGACAAGCAGTTCGAGAACGATCAGCTCGAAGAACAGACCTTGGAGGTGCTAGTCGACAATTCTAGGCCCGAACCAGATGTGTCGAGATCTTTTGATGAAAACAAATCGAAATACGACAACGATTTCACTTCCTTCTCTAGAACGAGTTTTCGTGGTCGTGTTCGTTCTAAAAATGTTACTCATGAAGTAAAAAATACGACGATAGTTGAGTTTCCGAAAAAGGCGCCTTTTATGGTCGCCATTTTTGAAACGCTTGAGAATGTTACCGGACAAACTTGTGCGGGGACGCTGTTGTCTTCGCGGTGGGTGCTGACCGCTGCCAACTGCATCAATGTGCTGAGTAACTTGCACGGCAACAAGTAAGATTCATATCATATTTTAATTCTACAAGCTAGCATTATCCTGAGAAGCGTCGTCGAACTATAGAGGGTCACAAGACCAGCTTATTGCCTAACAAACAGAACCATACGTATAGTAACGTTAACGTAAGTGAATTTTGAATGTGAAAAATTACAACCCCTTAGTATTTTGGTTTAATAATATGGGACATACACAATTTATATCATTCAAAAATATGAATACCTACCTATAGTATTTAATTCAAATAATTAGTACCTATATGCGAAACGAGTAGGTATTGTAGCTACGGTAAAATTTTACTTTACGTTACGTTACTATACATCAAAAATATTCGCGCTAGGCCCTCTGTGCTAAATACGTCACTAGCTTTTTCATTTTGAAGTTCTTAGTCTTAGCATCGTTTATCAATTATTATTTCTGGGTCAAAATAGATTAGTGAAACTTCGCAAACATGATGAATATCATAGCTAAACACGAAAATACTGGAAAATAATTCCTGAACTCATAAAATTAAGATCAAGACATTTATTCAAACTAGGCTGAAAATTAGCACTTTTTAACGTCATTTACATGAAGACAATCACTGAGACCGTCACCACTTCCTAGTGTTTTAGCTGGGAAAAAAGAAGTGGCGCGACAAAGTCCCCAGCAACACAACTGTCTGTTAAGTTTAAATAACTTGAATTTTTATATCGGTATTATTCAACATTTTATGATAGATATAGAACGTTAAATTAAATGGCATACATAAGATAACATGTTTCAAATGACTGCACTGCAAAGCATCTCTGACTTTATTATCGACCATCAAGTTAGCGAAGACGTTCCGCTAGCCAATTTTATTGGTCCCTGTAGTCTGACGTGTTAAATTTGCAGTACAAACACTACAGGAGGCTCAAGCCACTACACAATAGTAGCAGAATCCTCAAACCCGCTCATAGACGGTACAGCGCACAACGTGTTGATGGTGGTCCTCCCCCCTACCTCCAACTCCTCACGACCAGCTGTCGAGGACGACGGGTCTTTCTTGGCGCTGATGAGGATCGTGCCGGAGGTCCAAGGTGCGGGCATGGAGCTGATGAAAGGAGAGGTGAAGAAAGGAGACGTTATGGCGTATGGATGGGTGGTAACGAAAGTAAGTCGACGGAGGGGTCTTTCTTCATTTTCGTATTAATTTCAGTTTTATCACCACTTATGTAACTGCCTCCGTGGTCGAGTGGTTTAGGCGTTTGCCTTGTCACCCGGTGCTCGTGGGTTCGATTCCTAAGGGAAGCATACTTTGCAAAGTTTTTTCCAGTTAGGCTAGGATCTGGTTTGAATCACTTGATTGTCTGATAAAAAGATGATTCCGTGCTTCGGAAGGCACGTATAAACCGGTGGTCCCGGCTGCCAAATGGTGGTCGTCCAATAAACCATGTCAGAGGCTCTTGAGGCGGTCTAGATACTCTGACACTAGGGTGTGTGGGGTCGTTAGACCTTACTGCCCACACGATAAGAAGAAGAAGAAGACCACTTATATGTTTGTGTGGTTCCGCACCGTCAGGGTAGGTACCCATCTTTGCTAAGTTTCCGCATTTCATTCGCCAGTCTGTCAGCTGGCCGTATCCCAAAAACCTAAATAGGTAGGCAGTTGAAAATTTCACGGTGGGTGTTTCTATTGCCGCTATAATAAAACATTTCTTTATTTTACTATTGATAGGCATATGTTTGAAACTTTGAACACTATTTCACCTGATGGTAAGCGATGATGCGGTCGAAGCTGGAGCACGCTTGCCTAGAAATAACCTATTCACTCTTGACTTAAAGACTCCCAGGTTCTAGCTATCAGGAAACAGACTCTGGTAGGCAATTCCACTCCTTAACGGTACGCACAATGAATGTGTTCCCAAAACGTTTTGAGCGTTTGGTTGGCGTGTCCACCATGTACGTGAAAAGATTTTTTTTGTTTATAGTATGGAACCTTTCGTTTGCAAGTCAACTCGTACTTGACCGGCTGTCTTAGGGGAAGCCCAAGCTTAAAATATCTTGACTATTTCAGAATGAGTCAGAACCAGAACAAGACTCATTGCGATTCAAGACAGTGCCGAGCCAGATCCTCAGCCCGGCGGAGTGCCAGGCCATGTACAGCTATAAGGACAACGACGTCCTGTGTCTGCTCAGCAAGGAAAATGTTACGGAGGTCTGTATAACGTCTTCTAAGTCTAGATAATGCCCATTTTGCAGCTGAAAGACTGAGCATGACCTCCCAGTATGTGGCCACATTTAAAGCGACAGTGTCATTCATAAAGTTCTCAATGGTGCAGGCACAAGTTAAATTCCCTGGTTTTCAAACGAAGAAGGAAAACATCGTGAGTCGACAGGAATTACACATTCGATGACATCCGATTTTTAGGTTCCAACTCGCATTGAGCTCTCGTGGTTGACGCGGTCTAGCGTACCTACAGGATACCTGTGTCCCAGCGGTGGGAAGGTTATTATAGGCTGATAGGTATAACCTCCTACGCTCAGGGCCGGATTGTCCTAGCGCGGGGCCTGTAGCAATTTTACCAACCTAAAATCTTCGTTAAGTGAAACGAAGCTTTCTAATTAAAACAATTATAGCCCCCCCATTATGTCTCACGGAGCTCGAGGCCCTAATGTAGCGCCAGATCTCATATTTACATTTTCCGTATAGAATTATAGACTGGATCAGGGGCTGTTTAGATTTAAGACGGTATGTTAGCATGAAATAAAAGAAAGAAATCGAGTTTTTGCGCGAGTATGACCAATACCAAAACAAAGTAAACCAAATTAGTGACTTCATCCGTAGAAAACGGCTGTCGCAGAATAGTGGAAATAAGGAGAACTCGTGTGTGAGATAGAGCCATGGTTTTGCAGCGACATGTTTTTGTAAGTGCAAGCGGGGACCCCCAATGCGCGAGGGCCGTATCATTTGCTACTCTTGCTACCGGGTTAATCCGGTACTGCCTACGTTTCTTGCATCCAGGAGATCCATGATTTGAAGTATACTTTCATCTCATATCAACAATCCCCAAGTTGCATGAGGTTGGTATTCGAAGCTGGATAGTAAGCAATGCTGTAGTTGTGTTGTGTACACGACCTTCGGTAATAAGGGTGTTTTTAAGTAGCAAATTTTGTGAGTTTACCATCGTCTACCATCTCTATCTAACCCCGGGGGTTCAGGCGTGATAATCTGGTACAATTTCAGCTAAACACCGGCGGCCCCGTGCTGTATATTCACGACGGCAAGGTGAAGGTGTTGGCAGTGGTGCAGGCTGACGAGCAGGTGTTCGTGTCCTACCCCGTCGCGGCGTATCACGACTGGATCCTACACACTATTAGTAATAAATGATATGTTAGTAATCGTGTTTTACTGTGAAGTTCTCAATCAATCTGTTCAGTCTTTTTAGGGTTCCTTACCAAAAGGTAACAAACGGAACCCAATTACTAAGCCTCCGCTGTCCGTCCCACTGACAGACAGATGGACGGACGGACAGCCAGTATAACCATTGACAAGCCAGTAACAATTAAATATAGCACGACACCTGAGATTACCCAACACCGCGACATCTAAAACCCACTCGGAATGTGTCGATGAAAGATTTTCATGTTACAACGCCATCACACGATCTAGCGAGTTGTTAGTCCTCTCACCGCTAGATGGCGCTGAAGCGCCTTGGTAGTATCATCCGTTACATTCTAACGTAAGATGTTATAAACTGATAATTAAGTGACATAACGGTTAATTAAACAGACAATTATACCTGCGGCTTAATACTACCGATTACCTTTTACACACTAATAGTAAAAGCAAGAAGTACCTATACTTACATCTTTTGCTGAATTTTTGCATGTTTTACAGAGTTTGTTTTCTTCTTGAACTATTTTAACCTTATTTAATAGTGCGAATCAGAACTAAGCCTATCATAACCCACTGTTAGACATCTTAGGCATCTTCAAAGTTGCGGCATAAGACCATTCCTATACCTAATGGTTTATTTATTTTATTTATTAATATATACTTTATTGTACACCAAATTAAAACTTACGAAGGAAACTTTAAACTAAAACAAATACAATTGGCGGCCTTATCGCATTTCGCGATCTCTTCCAGGCAACCTGGAATGGATAGGGATAGCCTGGACAAGAAATGGGGTTGCACTTGGTGCAAATATAAAGTTTAAGTAAAAATTCTTATAGAAAAAAAAGCAACACAAAATACTAAAATAGATACACAAATACATACATATTAAATATACATATTAAAAGAAAATAAATTTAGTACATACCTAGGAATTTAAATGCGCTCGACAGTGCGGTTTGGGGACAATACCTCTCGATTAGGAATTTGGAAAACGCTCAACGTTGCGGTATGCGTAATGCAGTACCGGACGCTTTAATGATTAATGATATATTTTAAGTTCGGAAAGCTTGAGGAAACTCAATAATGACTATGAATAATAACGAGTCGAAGAATTATTAGATGGTTGCGCTTAACTCTTTCTCCTAGATTATAGTCTGGTTAAATTTTGTGGAACCTGTCATGCATGGCATGCACACTGTAACACCCGTGTCTGTCTGTCTGTCAGCCTCTCTGTCTGTCTCTCCGTCTGTCACAGCCTGTTTTCTCCGGATCTACTAGACCGATTCATATATGGACTTCTGTAACGCAAACACGGACGCTTCACGTAAATAAATATTTGTTTTTAGTATTGGGGCCACTTTTGGGGGTCAAGCTAAAAAATAAAAATAAAAGTTTTTCAAACTGTATCATGTCACATATCAAATGAAAGCTTACTGTAAGGGTTTTAATTGTGTTTTTCATAATTTTAAAATAAATAGCTTTGAAGTCATTCAATAGGTAAATTGTCTCCGAAATTACTGAGCTGCTAAATTAGTTAATGCTGATAATAGTTCTATACCTAAAGATTACAAGAAGTCTGTAGTGTTAAAATAACATGTTAAAAAAATTAAACTCTATCGGAACCCTATGCACGCGAGTCCGACTCGCACTTGGCCAGTTTTGTGTTGACCGTACTTTCCTAAGAGAAAACTTAGTTTATTTTATTTGTGGTCCCAAAGTACTACTCAAAAATAATAGGTATAGGTGGCATCCGGGACCGCTGTGGTCCCAAAAGCGCCTCGACCCAACTTCTTCAGTCCCTTCAAGAGATCAGTCCCTGTAATTTAGCAGTGCCCATAGAACATCGCACAGGATAGACAAGTACTCTTTATTATGTACTGTACCTACACCATAATTATTATAAGTGGCAGAAAATATGGATAAATAAATAAAGAAAACATTACATAGGGTGACACCATAGAAATATAATTTATAGATTTACACAAGAAGTCTTCCAAATTCTTTGTTTTATTTGTTAACGGGCTGCACGGTATGCCATCTCCCTTGAGTTTAGCGAAACAGCTACGTCACATAGTAGTGTTAAATGCTAACGTAAGGTTTCTCGCAAACAAAACAACGTGCAATGCGTAGGGCTTCTGAACACGAGCCCTTTGCACTGTGCTACAAAATAATAAAGGCATACCTTGCTACACAGATGAATGGACTCTAGGCCTCTAGCCAATGTAGGTATACCTACTAGACATCTGATAACTGATACTGTACCAGATAGGTGCAGCTACATATTTTATGGGAAATCGGCAAATGGCTTCTCCGTTCTGGGCGCAGAGGGTGTCAGACTCTTACTGAATCACGGTTTCCTTCAAACGCCCATATCGTTCCAGGGCCGCGTTAAAGCATGTTCCAGACGGATGTAATCCAGCGTCTCATCCAAGGTGATCTTGGTGGGAGCCTACACACTGGTTTTAATTACAAATTAGGGCAAAGATATGACCCTTCAGGTCATATCTTTATACTTGAATAAGTACTAGCGCATTATGGTTTTAGTGACGTCAATGAAGAGTTTAATGTGGTGCGGGATAATTAATTGTATTCGTACACGCCGCCGCCGCCGCGCCGTAAACTCGCAAACTTTACCTTTTTTGTAATATTAGTATAGATTTTAAAGCTGAAGAGTTTGTTTATTTGTTTGGTTGGTTGAACGCGCTAATCTCAGGAATTATTGGTTCGTATTGATATTTTTTTCGTGTAGCCCATTTATCGTGGAAGGCTATAAAATAACATTTTTTACATCCACGAAGTTGCGCGAGTCAGCTAGTTAAGTATAATTATGCAGATTATTCGCTCAACTTGGATCGTGCTTTCTTAGGTGGTTGTTCGACTTTCTTTCTTTCCTACTAGGTGAACGAACTGCACTGAGACAGATCAGAGTGATTGGCTAATACCTATCCTATCACAAAAACATCAGATCACCGATTTACATACGAAACCAGTTATTATACAACACGAGAAATATGTAATAACAGCTTCGGTTTTTATTATAAAAATAAATGAGATAAAATTTCTTGCACATGTTTATATACCTACTTACATGAAACACTAGCTGATACTTGCGACTTCGTCTGCGTAGATGTCGGCTTGAAGCTTCAATTAATGAAGACAAGGAATATTCGTATAAAGTTTCTCTTAAGTTGAAATATACAAAAAATATGTCTTAGCTTTTAAAAAATTAGCTGTTGAGCTGGTCTAAAAATGCCACTTTAGTAGAATCATATTAGGATAATAATATAAATTATACCTACAACAATCTGTCAAATTGCATTTTCATAAAAATAATAATAAATAAATAATAAATCCGCAAGGCAGTTTTGTGGCGAACTGTTGGGCACTAGCGACCCCACGGACCTGATCTCCAGGGAGAAGTCTTGTTCCTCATTTCCGGCTTGCCTTTATTGGCTGGCCGGAGTGAACACTGACGAGAAACAAAGCTCCCACCTCTTTCTTGCCTTAATCGGCCGGTCTGAGTGGAGATTCGCAAGAGCAAACTTGCTCGGGAGAAGGATGTATAATCCAGTAAGGTGCTGGTAGGGATCTTGACCGTACTTCCGGGATTGTCCTGATACCCGTGGTATACCTCTCCTCTCCTTTAGCACCTCTGGATATGTTGCCCCCTTGGCGCTACGTTACTTTGTGCTAGCGACCCTTTTCGGGGGGCCCATTTATTAAGTGTGCAAGTCACCCCCTGCTATTTAAAGCCGTTTTAATTGTCAATGGTCAGGCAGGGGCCAATAGTTCTTCCATAGTAAACGATTTTTAGTCCACTAAACCAGTCAAACCCATAGCGTTTCATCTTTTGTTTCCATATTCTGCAATAGTCCTGCTCCAACCGGGGATTGTCCTTGGGTAAACTTTCACATTGCATACAGGGATAATCGTCGGTTGGTGTCCCATTCCATTTGAAATGCCCAAAGAGGCCTCTGCGAGTTGGTTTCGGCCCCTCGTACGCCTACCAAAGGACCGGGTCTCTAGGGACCCGAGAAAGTCAAAAACATAAAAATAAATAAATAAATAAAAGGTTGATTGGGAAAATTTAACACTGACTGACGGTGGCCTTTTTAGACCCGCAAGTCATTTTTCGAGTTATGTGCACATGAAGGTATCCATGGGGGAATCGATTTATTTTCTCCATTTCAGTGTTGGTCCCATAGCTACAGTTGTTCATAATGATGAGACCTGATGAGTACAATAACCCCATAAGAGGTATTGCGTTCATTCTGTTACACGTTGTGTGAAGAGATAAGATAGATAAGTAAAAACTGATCGTGTGCAACCAGCTTTATATCCTTACGCAATCATCAGTGGCTTCACAGATGTTGGTACAACCTACTTGTTATTACTTCATTTTATGTAAATATGAAGTCTGTTTTCATTTAACTATGCAGAAGGATCGCAGGAATTCGCGATTTATAAAGAATGACAAAGCTATGTGTCTACTATTTCATTCATTGTTCTGTTAATATTTGCATTTCTTGTTATGTAATATTATGGCTTAACTTTCACGCTTCTTTTCATTTCTTACGCATAATATACATAACGATGACCTCTGTGGCCTCTGGCTGGCAAACGATCAAAAGAAACTTTCGGTGTTACGCTATGACCAAAAAGAAAAAAATATATATATTTTAGGGGGAAGAGGCCCCCTAAAATATATATATTTTTTTCTTTTCTGGTAGCGACATGTGATAATACTTAGATATATATAGTGGCATAGTGTAGGTGAAACCCGGGGCGGATAATGTTGTGTCACCCCACAAATAGACCCGACTGGACCCAACCCAGATATAATTGAAAGGTTGAATTTTCTTCTACATTACATTACACACTACATTTTATACTTAAATAGAAGCAATTTGGTTGATTTAAGGAGAAAAGCCCAAGATAGAGTGCAGAATGCAAGAGAGGATAGAGCGAGCTAGAAAATTTTAGCACCTCATTTCATTGCATCAACCATTCAGGCGTGACACACGACCGTGACAAACGCCCGGAACGGAAGGAGTCTTACCACTCCTCTGGTCATCAGAACGGCGGTGCACCTTGCAGGGTTTACATGGTTCATTTTAAATTTGGCTCTCCAAAGAATACTGCTGCCATGCACTCTCAATTGGATGCTGCAAACTGGGCATTGTAGCTGGCAGTGGTCCTATCTAGCGTAGACTGTAGGTATTAGATTTGAAAATGAGTGTTAAACTTTGTTGTTCGGACTTTTACAAAAAAGGATGACTGAAACCACCTTCGTAATCTGCCAACCAACTGTTAGTTTCTCATATTATAAAATAAACTAAAGACGATAAGACTCAGGTCGCTAGCCCATTGCCTTCGCCCACTAACGCCGCAATAAGCCATTTCCTCTGACATTGACACTTACAATATACTCCACAATTCCTCATCTAAGATCTTCGTCTAGAGAATTGGCATCATTCAGTTCCACTTCCCGCCACTATTGTGAAGAGAGCGGAAAAGTTGGCGCGGAACTAGGATGACGGACTACCCATTAGCTTTATCCTGTAATCAACACCCCGGGTTATCAAATGACGGTGTGTCCAAATTTTCAAACTGCGCGTCAGTGCCAGTGGTGAGCTGTCCGCCGCAATATTTTCTCTACGACAGCTGATCTAGGTCACTTACTAACGAGCCCTAGACCTATATTGGTGTTGGTGAGCCACACGGAAGTCGGAACACGCGAGTGAAACCAGCTCGCTCAGCAGACACTGACCGCGCGTGACGTCACTGCCGAAGAAAGTGCTGAGCGCGCAGCAGTGGGCAGCGGGCGCCAGTCCTCACGAGACGCGCGCGCGGGCCGCACGCTCGCGACAATGCCGAGCCGAACACGCCTTAACCAATAAAAAGTTTAATTAAAAACACAACATGTCATTCCGGCGATTGCTGAGCGCGGTCCGGTCTGCGCGGGAAGCCATCACCCGAGGTGCTCCGATGGCGGATGGACTTTTGAAATCCTTGTTATCAGTTGTTGTTATATTTTGCATTGCGGTGTCGTCTCCTCCGTCGGCGTCTGCGAAGCCGTTCGCGTTCAGTTTTCCTGCAGGGTGGTCGCTGGCAGGTCTGGTGGGGACTGTGGGGGCGCGGTCCGAGGATGCGGAGCGCCGGGAGCCGGCGGCGGGGGCGAAGCCCTACACGGGGCGACGCGTTGGCAACGACACGCTACGGATGGTGTACCACCACGACCTGACTGTGGCCGTGGTGGAGCTCGGGCCCAACAAGCTGCTGCTCAACTGCGAACTCATTGAGACACAGTGAGTACCAGCATATTATCTTCAGCACTTAGCTGAACAAGACACTTCAAATCTGTACAGATCTTAGACTAAGCAACAAAACATTGAATTACCTACAAAAAATACCATCATTTCATTACCGTGTCCGTTTCGAAACAAATCGTTTTCAGGAAAAATATGTCTCACATGAAAAGAAAAGTTGGCATTCAGTGTGAGAACGTGCCCACATGCCCACTAATGAATACTTTATGTTGGCGTTTACAAGCGTGTCCGCGTGTTCCACGAAACTTAATAAATAGCTATCAGCAATCGATTCCGACTACCGCTGTCCACTGCAACGAGGATTTACTCATGCTTTACAGATTTCTTTAGGCTTGCTTTAGCCTCTGCTTATCCTAGACTCTAATGCTAGCGAGCAGATCATCTAAATTTCTAAAAAGTATTAACAATCAAATCTGCATTAGCGTGACAGCTTATAGTAGGACAGAATGGAAAAAAATACACGGCTCGTAGGCCCGGGAAGCGAAGCCGCGGGAAATGTTTTACTAACTACTAGGCAGTAGGCTGCTGCCCAGTAGAACAAGATATATCCAAGATTAGGAACAAGAGCAATTTTATCGTTACTGCCTAGTTTTAGCTCAATTGCCCAATTACAGGCAATTCTCTACTAAATAAATAATTTCTTTAACAAGATGGAACGCCTGTCTTTTTTACTTTATTATTATTGTAGTTTCTAGAGTCTGTTGCTAGCCGGCTAGTATTAATAGACCAGCGGGTCGATTCTGTTAACCCCTTAACTATGAAAACTGAGGTGAAGTGAACTGTCATTTCAACTTGCTTGACAGCTCACTTCGTTATCACTTCACCCAACCAATCGCAATGCCGGTTGTGACCTTAACCTATCAAGTTAACCCAGTTTATTCGCTTCTAGTGAATCCTAATCCAATGTCTCTGAAAACTGAAAACAACGCTGTAAATAACAGCTGTCAGAAACAATTTGGTTAAAGTTATGACAACTAAACGCTGTAAACAAAGTTGCTGGATTTGGGAATGTGTCCAACGTACAGTTTTGAAAAGTGAAAAACAAATGATAGCTAAGTACCTATTAGAAACCGTTGGTTAAAGTCATAACAAAAGTGGTGGCCTGAAACACAGGTTTAAATTAACCTAGATCGGGCTGGTTGCTACATAACATTGCAATTCCGAACCACCATAACTTGCACCTATAATAATAATATACATATTAGTTTTAGTTCATTTTCAGGCATCATAATTGTATGGAAATCTTATCACTGTTGGCTAAATGTAAACTTTTTTGTAAACATTTTTATTTGAATAAAATTTATTTATTTATTTATTTAAAATGGAAATAGGATCACTCTAGCCGCGATTACTTTAATTAATTCCAGTTTTTTAACAAAAATAAACACCGTAATATGTGGTAATACAAACTTTATCAGCCTGAATGAATTTGAAACTGATAGGTCACAAAATTAAACTCTAATTGAGCTTATTCGCTCCATCGACATTACTCTTAATTACATAGAGCCAACTGCTTTGCTAAAATACACCTTAGTTAAAAGTGACATTCCACAAAACCCCTCATAAGCAAAACGTTTCCCGCCAATCGTGAGTAATTAACTAACTTTTCATAAACCGCAAAGGCGCACTTCACAATAGGAAACTCGGTGCAATCACGAGCTTAATTACTGTCGCACACCGCACTGCGTTGTCGGTGCATAGACATGGGCCCTCATCAAACATTTCGAGAGGATCAACATTAGTTACAGTTCTCACTTTTGTTTTCACAATCCGTACTAACATGTTATAAATGCAAAAGTAACTCTGTCTGAACGGTTTTGTATGAAACTTTGGCACACGGGTAAACCACACGCAGCGGGAAAGGGAATTTTGATCCCGGGAATTTGTTTCCTTAGGATATCCTTTTCGACATTGACGCCTACACCCGTGGTGTTCTCCTCCCCGAACCAATGCATTTTCATAGATAACTCCTAAGAGATCGATCGTAAAAGGTGTGATTTGTACAATGGGTTGTTAACATACCATCGAAAACATCTGCATTGCGACTATTATCTTGAAATATAACTCCTTGATCCAATCTACAACTCCAAAAGTCGACTAGCCACATTCATTTCGAAGCAGACCGTGAAACAAACTAAGAAAAAGGATTTCTCCTAAGACCTGGAGCACTTAAAAAGACAAAGTCTATAAATAGCCCCAAGACATACATCTATAGCACTGATGACTCCGTTTAGTTTTGCGTAACCAAGGTTACGGGCGGTTACGGCACCCGTCACCCACTCAGGCGAGGAACTCGCTGCAGTCAGATGACCCTTCCTATCCCCCTATGGTTATAAATCTAGATGCCAACGTACTACGGACTAACAGCTGTGTTGATGGATTGGTTAGGTCTTGTGCCATGTGGGAACTGGGTGATCAAGAGTGAATAGGTTACTTCTAGGCTAGCGTGTTCCATTGTCGACCTTCGTCGCTTACCATCGGGTTAGGTTGTGGTGAAAAGTGAACGATTACTTACAGAAATTATGTCAAATGTTATCTAAGTACTGAAGTTAAAGTTTGTGTAATTGAGCGTCTTCAAAAATCTTTATCACTTTCACTCAGAATATTCCGCATAGCAACCCTTTGGAATATCCATCCAGCATTCTCTCTTCAATTATGTAGATTTAGTTTTCTTGGAACTCAAAAAACCAAAACAAAATCAATATTTCTTAATACTTAATTAATCTCATTTATTAGTTTTTACTAGTACCATCGCAGATCACATCTTGACTAACTTGACTTTCTATCAGGTGAGATTGAGGTTAAACGTGAGCCTATCTACTACTTTAATATTATGAAGCTGAAGAGTTTGTTTGTTTGTTTTTTGTTTGCACTTACCTCAGGAACTACTGGTTCGAATAGAAAAATATGTTAGTGCTGGATAGCCCTTTTATCGAAGAAGATTATTATAACCTCACGCTACGACCAATAAGAGCGGAGCATTAATGTAATGAAAAAAGTGACGCAGACAAACTTGCGCGTAGGTACGGTAAATATCTACGGTTGCAAAAGCCACAGATGTTCTGCAATGATAGTTATGAACCTCATCAATCAATATTACTTGGCACAGCGACTAGCCGCGCACAAGGCGATGGTACCCGAGCACTTCCTCCGTCGTCGAGCGCCGGACTCGTTTATCTTTGTCCGTCGATCATCCTTGCGCTTGCCCATTTCATTGTGTTCGTCTCGTGAATCGCCGAGACTCGAGACCGAGTGGTGTGATGTCGAGATTATATTCGCTAGGTGATTTTTGTAGGTCCTGAATATTTCGGATGCTTGAAGAATTGGGTCGTCTTGTTTAAATGCCTAAAATAGTAGTGACAAGTGACTGACAGACCGCGACTGTTTATCCTATTTACTAAGTTTCTATTATATGTACTTGCTTTTGCCCGCGACTTCGTCCGCGCATGTCCCATTTTTCCTAATCTCATAGGAATTTCGGGAAATCCCAAGGAACCTACATAAAAAATTACAGCTTTCTGCGACCAGTAGTTTCGGCTCATTATATAATCTATGTTTCGGCTGTGCGTTTCGGTCAGCAACAGAAGAATTGTATATATTAGGATTGTGTTTCAATCACTCCTAAATGGCTAATTGGATTGGATGAAATTTGGCATACGGGTACACTGCAGCCTGAACTAAGTAGGACTCGGTATTACGATTCCTTGGGATAATAATTTTCAACTTGCAAACCTCTAGCAGAAGTTTGAATACCAATAAACCTCTTCGGTACTTAGGTATTTGTGTCGTAGAAGAAACTTCTGAAGTCCTTTTACAGCATAAGAAAATTAAATCAGAGATTCAATATCCAAAATGCATAGGTATATCAAGTCTCAAGCAGTATCGAAAGTAATTATTTCCACCCATCAATTGAAACTCCTTGAACTATTTACGAACAATACACAGGAACCATTAGGCTTTCATTATTATATGTGAAATGGCAAAAATGTAATCATTATCATTAGCTTTAGTGCTCAAATAATAGTAGATTACATAGACAGACAGGTTTATGTGGCCCAGGGACAGCAATTACGTATTGATTCGATCACATAATGATCGCAAATGAATGGAGCATGTGTCACTAATGTAACTACGTGGAACAATAAAACTATGGAGAAAAATGTAGGTTTATTTGAAATAAATGATCTAAATCTAATTTAAACTTACTCTCTCTCTCTCTCTGTCTGTCTCTCTTACTTGTTTATACTTTGCTTTATCTAATTTATGTATAAACGCGTATAAAAACAAAGTAAATCATTGGGCATCAAAACCATAATCCACATCACTAATTGGGAGTTACCTATTTGAGCCGTTTGGCGTTGAAACACTAGGCTCATGGGGGTCCCCTCTTTGAGGAGTGGCTGGAGCGGCGTCACGGCGTCCTTACCTTCCGCCTGACGCAGGTACTCACCGGACACGGTTGTTTCGGGAGAGACCTGTTTCGGATTCGGCGGGAGGACACGCCCGGGTGTCATCACTGCAAGGATCGCCCGGAGGACACGGTGGAGCATACGGTGGAGGTCTGCCTTGCTTGGGCGGAGAACCGCCGGATCCTCGTCGAGGCGATCGGCGGCGGCGACCTCTCGCGGTCGGCCCTGGTTCAATCTATGGTCCGGAGCGAGGAGGCATGGGAAGCGATCACCTCCTTCTGCGAAGCAGTAATGCTAGCAAAGGAGGAGGCCGAACGTGTAAGAGAGAGGGAAACCTCACGACCCAGCCGCCGCAACAGAAGAAGACGTCCCGGGCGTCGGGGGTTGCAGGGCGATTTCCGGCCACCGTAGGCGCAGGCCTGCGGACGGCGAGCTTTGGGTGGCTCGCCGTCCGATCAGAACCAGGCCCGGGTTGGCGGCGCGCTGTGTTCCACGCGCGCCTCAAGGAGCTGTCAGCAAGGGAGACGGGGCCCGCTAGGGCCAGTGCCTGCCAGGGTGCGGACTCCGTTCGAAAGAGACGCCGCGTCCCTGGAACGCAAAGGGCACTGGGAGGAACACGGATGGGTTTTAGTCAGTAAGAGTCTGACATTCCTTTCCGCTCCGCCCAGAGCGGAAGGAGTCATTTGATGATTTCCCCTCCTTAAAAAAAAAGAAAAGGCTCATGGTGGTCCGAGTGCGCGTCGAGTCTTTCGTATGACTCGTATTAGCAAAAAACTTGTCGACTACTCACGTGACCAGAGGGCTGGGCTTTTCTTCGGCCAAAGAATCAGTATTTTCGGGCATATATTTGCATTTTTTTTTAATTCGAATGGAGTTTTTTCCGAAATAGTCGCAGATCTGATCAATTATAAAGATCTGATGAAGGGCTTTGGAGACAGACAGCTAAGTGGATACGGACTGATTGGAATTATTGGCCCTAAAAAAGTGTCAAAAAACAAAGAAACTACAGTTATTTATTATTTCGTAGTGGTTTTTATTTGGAAGTCAGTTTTTTTTTTGTAGAAAGGTTTATAAACATCTGAATTCTATTCTATTCTATTTTTTATTTATGGCGCGCAAAGCCGATGTCGACTATTCTGCCAATGTCTAAAGTGGGTTGGAGAAGCAAGTGTGCAATATTTTACTGCTAGAGAACTTCGATTCCTGCAGAAACGATTTAGATTCGTCAATCGATACAGTTGATTACTTGTTGTGTTAGTACTGGACTGAAACAAACAAAGAATAAAAATACATATATATTGTTATAATTGTTAAAAACATAAATATGCATGCCACCGCGATACAAATAACGATTTGGAGTTGTGAACGGCTTATAGTTTTATGCTATTGTGGCGGATGAAAGTCATCAACGCCACAAGCAGGTCTGGGGAGGAAAATGTTAGAAGAGAGGGGAAATTAATTGGGAGCGGAATTTTAAATTTAGGGAGACGACCATATAAGTCAAGTGGGGGGATGTTGTTTGTACATTCAAAAAATATATGATCTAAGGTACCCTCTCCTAATCCGCACTCGCAGAGAGAGGAGTCACGTATGCGGAGTTTATGTAGAAAAACGGGGGTACAGCAAAAACCTAAACGGATTCTGCAGAGAACAGATACAACAGTTTTGGAGACCTTTCTGAAACCAAAAAACCATGGTTTTGGGTTTATAGTGGGTTGAACAGCAAAGAAAAACCTACCTCTCTTTTTGCTGGACTCATTCCACTGCTCCTGCCAGGAACAGCGGAGATTCAATTTTGAGAGCGCCAGCAGGTCGTAACTTTGATGGGAATTGTGTGAGAGGTCAGCCGTTGCAGATGAGCACGCATCTTTAGCCAGGGCGTCGACACAATCGTTACCCTTAATACCACAATGGCTAGGTATCCAAACTAGCTGAACATCCTTCCGACAGTTGGCACAGGACAACAAAGATTTTTTAATTTCAAGAATAAGGGGACTGTGTAATTTATTTTTAAAAGGATTTTGCGCTAACGCCTGCAAACAGCTAAGGGAATCTGTAAAAATAACAGCCTTCTCGATGTTAGTGTGCGACTCTATAAAACGACAAGCTTCTAATATAGCCACACACTCACCAGTAAATACGGAAGACTCTTTAGGGCATTTAAACTGAATTATGATTTTAGAGCTTTGGTAATAAACTGCGGTTCCAATGTTATTGGCGTCATTTAATTTCGAGGCGTCCGTAAAAAATAGCTGGTAACCTTTCCATCTCTCGCCCACAGCCGCATTGAAGGCCGAATTCGCTGCAGAGGATTTTTTGGAAATACCAATGTTATACACAATTTTTGGGGTAAAGCAAATAACTTCGTAAGCAAAGTTATAAAGGGGTAGTTTAGGACATTGAAAGATGGGACACTCTAAATTTTGGGATTGACGGAACGATTTTAAAATTAATGGTAACTCTTTATTTCTCCAGTAGTTTGAGCTTCTGCATAGAGAATCTAGCTCATTCAGTTTTTCAATGAGAGGATGGGATGATTTGGAAATTAACCTGAACAAAAAACGGGATGCTAGATACTGCCGCCTAAGGGCCAGAGGGGGTTCAGCGCACTCAACCTGCAATGCGTTAGTGGGAGAGGACTTCATACAACCGGAGATGATCCGAAGACACTTGGACTGAACTCTATCCAGCCCCGCCAAAGCACCTTTATTACACGGAATCAGGTGATAAGTTCCGTAGTCTAAAACGCTACGAACTAAAGCATTGTATACTAATTTCATGGTGTAGGGGTGGGCTCCCCACCAAACACCCGCAAGAACTTTTAAAATTGAAATAACCCTTTCACATTTTTGGATCAAGAAATTTATATGTGGTTTACCTGTTAATTTGGAATCCAAAAGTACGCCCAAAAATTTAACTTTAGTAACTATAGGGATATTGTGACCTGATATGCTCACTGAAACCTGGGGAATCTGTCTTTTTCGAGAGAAAATTACTGCCGAGCTTTTTGGAGCGGAAAGCGAAAGGCCATGGCTTAAAAGCCACTGATTCAAAGAATCCAAAGAGAGGCATAGAGAAGCGGCAGCGTTGACAATGGAGGACTCTGACACATACAAAACTATGTCATCGGCGTATTGCAAGATCTGGCAATTATTGTTAAGGCAGGACCCAATATCGGCCGTGTATAGATTGTATAACAACGGACTGAGGACAGAGCCTTGAGGAAGACCCTTCCACGTCAGCCGCTCGTCAAATTCCTCTCCCTGAACTCTCAGAACCAAAGACCGTGACACAAGGAGTCCACATATACATTGTATCATCTTAGCCGGAAGACTCAGCTGTTGCAATTTTTGCCTGAGAACGGGAAGAAGTACGTTGTCATATGCGGAGGAGATGTCAAGGAAAGAGGCAACAACGGATTGGTTTTTAGAAAGGGCCACACGAATATCTGTAACCAGGACACCGACACTGTCCATTGTGCTAAGCCCTTTTCTAAAACCAAATTGGGAATTCGGCAGTAAGTTTCTTGATTCGACTATCCACTCCAGACGATTTTTAATGAGATGTTCCAGTAGTTTGGCTAGGACTGATGATAAAGCAATTGGCCTTAGGCCATTCGGATCATCTGGGTGTCTGCCAGGTTTTACTAGGGGAATAATGATTTGTAATTTCCACTGATCTGGTACCCAGCCATGACTATAACAACAATTAATTAAGTCCAAAAAGTAAGTTTTAGCCTTATCACCTGCACGACAGATAAAGGAATATGGCACTCCGTCAATACCAGGAGCTGAGTCCCGGACATGACTAAGAACCACATTCAGTTCATGCAAAGTGAATGGCGCATCAAAGGGATCGTCTGCTATGCTAAGAAGGGACACGTTTTCATATTCAGATGGAAGTGGAACATATGGTGGTGCGATTTTGTCGAAAAAATGTTCAGCTGTTTCCCTAGTTATAGGAGAAGCGATTGAAGGGGAACACCCACGCCTAAATCTATTTATATTCTTCCAGACAACTGAAATCGGAGTGGAGGGAGATAAGGAGGTGCAGAATTTCACCCAGCCTGCACGTTTCTTCTTTCGAAGAAGACGTTTGGCTCTGGCATTAACCTGCAGATATGCCAAGAGGTTTTCGGTGGTCATAGCTGCATTATAACACGTCTCGGCCTCATTCCTTGCTTTAACAACCGACGTGCATTCTGGATCCCACCATGGAGGTGAAGGTATTTTATTTTGGGCACTGTTTTTTAATGGGAAGCAAGAATCTGCACTGGAGGTAATGGCTGAAACGAAACACTCATAGCAGCTCTTGGCTTGGTGGTGATCAAAAGGATCTGGTAAACATGAATTTAAATTTGGAAGATTTTCAATTTTGCCCTCCAATAGTGAAACAAATTTTGTCCAATCTGGTTTGGACAGGTTATATTTCAAAAGTGGAGGGGAAGTTTTTTCTAAATAAGTCTTGTTAGCTAAAGATATAACTATGGGGTAATGATCACTACCATGCGACAAGGATGTACATTCCCAGTGAGCTGATGCTGCCAAGTCAACTGAACAGAATGTAAGGTCGACACAACTCCTCTGCTGACCGGGAGGGGACCTACGAGTTGGGCAGCCGTTGTTCAAGATGCAGAGATCCAAGTCATCCAAAATCTCCAGTAGAGCCACTCCGAAAGCATCACAGCGTTCTGATCCCCATCTGTAGTGATGACAATTGAAATCACCCATGACGAACATTGGGCCATGAACACTAGAAAAAATGTTTTTCAAAATAACTAAATAGTCAGGGTGAGGGTGGGCAATATAAATAGAGAACACTGTGATGCCTTCTACCTTTCCCGCTGTAATGCTCAAGTTATCCTGGAGTGAAGGCAAGGGTATGGGAGAAAAAGGGACACGATTATTAATGAAAAGTGCCGACCCTCCATACCCATCAGATCTATCGCATCTGAGGGTGTTATAATGTGGCATGCGGAAGCTAAGATTTGGGGTGAGCCAAGTCTCAGCTATGGAACAAGCCAATGGCTTGTACTTGTTTAAAAGGAATATGAGGTCGTGCTTTTTATGCCACACGCTCCTCACATTCCACTGAAGGAATATTAGGCGAGACGCCATTTTTAATTTGTGAAAGAAGAGTTATTAGTTGGTTGGCAACGTTGGACGGTGATTTTGAAGAATTAGATGATGATGAAATTATTATTGGAATAAGTTTAATTAAAAGTTCGATAATAGAAGTAGTATTATTGGGGGGGACATTGTTATTAATTAGACCACAGCCATTTGGCTGTGAAGGTTGGGGAACACTAACAATTTCTTGATGGGCAACTTTATCATAGGACGGTGAAAGTGGAGTATGGGTCTTGGGCTTGAGAGAAATGGTTTTCCTATACGAGATGGAGTTTTTAGTGACATTAGCATAATTGCTTGATGTTATGGGGACTACTTTGCTAGCGTCAGCATAGGAGATACATTTCTCAGCCATAACTGTCTTAATGGCCTTCTGTCTACCATGCTCCGGGCATGACTTGCTATTAGCAAAATGATTCCCCGAACAAAGCACACAGAACGCCTCGCTCTCAGCGATGTTGCAACCATCACCGGGGTGATCATGGCCACATCTACTGCAGCGTGGTTTCGACCTACATAGGTTAGCGACATGACCAAATCGACAACACTTCCGACATTGGATGGTAGGATAAATGTATTGCTGTACAGGAAGGGATGTGTAACAACAGAAAACTCTCTTGGGCAAAACTTGACCATCGAATGTTATTATGCAAGTTTCAGTAGGTCTCCACTCTGCTATATCTTCTCTCTGCACCTTCCTGTTAATACGACGTACTTTTAATATTTTACCACATCCCGTGGGAACAGACAAGTATGTTATGGCCTCTTCTTCTGTAATATCACAAGGAACACCAGTTACCACACCCATCCTTGTGATATTATAAGTAGGGATTGATGCTGTATAGCCATGTTTTGACAGCAGACTGTTAACTAAAAAGGAGTTGGCATCCTGAGGGGATGTGAACTCCACAGAAACTCGATTCCTACCTACTCTGTTTACGCCACCACGGACTACGTTCGCAACGTGATTAAGGATCAGGAATTTGCCGAAGTTAACCGGGTGTAAAGTGGTGCCTGCATTAATTTGTGTTTCAATACGAGAAACATGAACCAAGTACGGAGCCTTATCCAGCACTGAATATTTGATTCTGCCAATTTGGCTTTTTGGCTGCTTACTTGGAGGTGAAGGCGTAATAATTTCCTCTTGGCCGGGACGTTTACGGGAGTTTTGATATGATTGTGTCACTTCCATGTCCGTGACACTACAGACTACCTCAGCAAACTGCGATAACGGGTTCGGGGTGGGAGGAAAAGGAGTTAGGGAAGTTGGGATGTCGGGAGGATCAGGATCGGGTGGTTTATTTTTATCCATTTTGGATAAAACTAACTACTAACACTACACACCTAGTAGCGAACACAAGGACAACAAACTTAATCTAACACAAGTCCCAAAAGTATTAACAATAACACGGAAAAGCTAAAAAAAACCTCGAAACACACGTGCTACCCAGAACACCCGTGGCGAGAATCCAACATCTGAATTGATAACCTCCTTCTTTTTGAAGTCGGTTATGAATTAATGGAGCATGTGTCACTGTCACTGTCACTCATGTAACTACGTGGAACAGTAAAGCTGTGGAGTAGTTATGTGCTCAAAATATTTGATGTTTATGAATTGGTTTACTCAATGGGGTTGCATTGTTTTGAAAGCAGTTCAGTATAATAGCTAAAACCGCATGCATGTTGCAGATATTTGGGAGTTTGTGGTGTGAACATACCGTAAAGCAAGTCGAAGGGAATTAAACAAAAGTTGTTCATAATATATGATTATACAGTTGATATATCAGGTAGTCAGTTGAAATTTTCACAGATTGTGTATTTCTATTACCGCGCAACAAATATTAACGTTTACATATTTTACGGAACTCATCGTGTGCGAGTACGACTCGCAATTGTTTTTATGAATAACCCTGATTTCTTTAGTAAAAAATCCAGAATTCAGCATTTTTACTACCTATGGAAATGTTTAAATTTATTAAGCACAAGCCTGAAACATATTGTCCCAACCCAAGTTAGCTATGTTCACTTGCGTAGTTCTGGCCCAAGATTAATGTGGTGCGCAATGCAAGCGCTGTTAGTAGGTCAGCGCATTATCCAGCGACTCCTCGGCTTCGTTTCAAAGGCCTCTTAAAGTTAAAAACCGCCGCTGTATTATAAGGTCAGCCCTGTTTGGATTACGCTGGAAAGTGGACCAGGCTAGGGCATCATGGGGTGAAGGATGACTCAGTATTGAAATGAAAGAGGGTTGAAAACATACCGTCATGCATCTATTAAGCTGCCTGAAGAGGTAGAGGTGCATTGACGTGTTGAAAAACTCACACTAAAAGTCGTCATGTTGAAATAGGACAGGGCTGGCCATTGAATTCCGTTTGCCCAAAGCCCTGCGGGACAAAATAGCCCCTATGTGAAGCCAGACTGTCTTGCGGCAGACCTTGTAGAAGTCGACATGACGAGCTGGAACAAACAAATAACGAGTTGTTGAAGGAGCTAGACAGCCGATGGATGCAAGACGCACAGGATCGGTTGTAGTGGCGTCACGCGCGGGGAGGCCTAGATCCAGCAGTGACGTCTTTTGGCTGATATGATGATGATAATGAAGGAGCTGGAGCCATGTCTTTGCTTAGATGCAGGGTTGATGCAGGGAAACATAGAAAATAGGGTCAGCTGAAACAGGGCACAAAATTGAAACTGAGCTGGTATGAACAACAGGAGATTTTCTTACGCAAATCAGATTATGTCACATGTTCCAATAAGTGTGTTTGGCAGTTCATTGGATTGTGTTTAATCACTGTAAAATTATAGCCACTTGTCCCCAGTAAATGCGTGTGCAAGTTTATCGCAAATCCATCTTAAAACGTTTTAACGGGTACTTAAACTGTACAGTAAAATGTTTTTATATTGTAAAAACGCTCGACGTTTTTCAGGTGCACCGTTTTTTCTTTTCTGAGTTGTTAAAATCTTACCTTTGTGTACTACGAGTCATGTACGCCAGCAAATCCAGGTACTCGAAACTGTCTAACTTTCTCAATCAACTTTGAACCTAATACTTTAGCGATAAAGTTGCAAATCTTTTAAAGAAATATGATAGATTGTTGTGGTTTGATGTGCTGGCGTCTGTACCATACTCCGAAAAATAGGGCATATCAAACCAATCTATAAAAACCAATTAATTAAGCACTTCTTTTCTGCAATCGACTGGAACCCCTTCATTTTATTTGATCATACGACTCACATCCGTCCTTTTCTTTGGCCGTTTTTTAGATATGTAATTGCAGTAGTTCTGTTCCTGGAGAGCAGCACATCACGATGATCATATTGCCATACTTGCTTAACCGTGACTTCGGGATAACAGAATTATCAGACTAATTGGTATATGTATGTGATAGTCGTTACGGGTAGTCTGCAGCCAGAAAATCAGACCCTTGTTTTGCCAGGGGATGCTGTGTTTGTGTTACCCAGTAACTGGATCGTGAAGGTTTGATTGTCTGATTGCCGCAACTGGAAGCCGATCATAACATACTTATGTAGTGGGGAAAAGGCTCGGCAGATTGATAAACGCTTCTTCGGTATTATCGCGAAGTTTTTACCCTGTCGATTCGGTGGTATAATGGATTACCACTTACTTAATTATTAATTCATAACGCTTAACGACCTTATCCATCCTTTACAGACCTCCAATTTAGTGAGGCAGGCCAGGTTACACAACGCTGGCTACCTGTATCCTTCTTACTATCGCAATACGACCTCGATTATAATATGAAGTTGTGTTAACTTCACTGACATAATCATGCTGTGTCAGTGAAGTTTTACGTCACAGTTTTCCTACCTATGTCAAGTTGTGACCGTGTTGTCTGATTTTTTTTAAAGAATCTGGCACGCAGTACAGGCAGCTTTAGTAACAGTGAATGCCTACTTCTAGGGAAGCGTACTCCATTGTCGGCCATATCACGTCGTTTTCCATGAGCTGAAGCCTTCGTACGCATATATCCCATTTTTTCCCGTTCCCGTAGGAATTTTGAAATCCTCTCTAAGGGCACCCCTACAATCCCCAAGGAATACCAAATTTCAGCATTCTACGACCAGTAGTTTCAGCTGTGCCTTGTCTGTGTCTCACTCAATCAGTCAGTAAGGGAAGAATTTTATATATTAGGATTGGGGAGGTCTCCATCCCTGTTTATTTTCATTGGTAGCGAAAGTAGCAAGTTTAAGAAAGCAGTTGCATAGGCTTATTCAATGTTCAGTCTCACGCAGCCATGCTACAAACAACACTCCAGTTGCGTTACACCCTTTCGATCACAATGATCCATTTAAAGAAAGTTCCTAACCCATTTATTATTTTTAAAAATTCGTCTATACTACTCGACAATGTAAACCCTCAAAGAATTCTTTATTGCCAACAAAAATATACACATACCAACACAACAGGACAGCTTATTGAATAAGGCTTCCTTAACCCAGAATTGAGTTCTCTTACAGCAAACCTCCGTGCGATAAAAATATTTAAAAATTAGCTACTTTGCTAAAATGTTAGAACTGTGAATATCAAAGGCATTTCCACTGATTGCGTTACACAACAACTCAGCTGTACCTACTCGTACGTTAGGTCATTCCATCAGCTGCGTACTACACCTGAGCCAGTGACACAGCTCTTTTGTCCGTCTGTATCGCCGCTTCCAATCCTAAGCCATGAATACCATGAATGGATAATGAGGGACTCCGGAATTTATTCATGCTGAATCTTTTAAATCCGTGTTTGTATTCAAGCTGTCTTTGTTGGTAAAGGTGGCATTGCATTCCTGAAAAAAACTGGAATTGGATTTTGGGAAAACTCGGTGTTAGTGGTCATACAAACATAAACGGGCGCCTATTCATCATTGGGGTAAGAAGAAACTACAGAGCAAACCTGATTCTTCTTCTTTTCGAGTCGATGGTGGCCACGTTCACAGCGGCATCAGTGGCGTTCATCAGGTCCTCAATGGTGCAGGTATAAGGGCATTTGGGACACTCCAACAAGTCGGACGGGGGCACCGCACTCACACTTAGTGTCAAGCGAGTCAGTGAAACCATTTTGCCAAGTTGTATTTGCAAGATCCTTATATACTTCTTTGGCTTCATTTACATTCACACATGATTATAAACGACTATACTACTTACTGGTCCAGTTATTTACTAACACAATAATATGGGAAATTATTCTAGGTATTCTATTGTTCCCTCCTTCCGTCTTCATCTGTAGTTCTGCGGCTTTAAGGTTCCATTATTTTATACCACAAACGTAGATAATCTCGTTGCGGGATGCAAGACAGTTAAATCATTTATCCGGGACTCGTTGTGCTTCATCAACCCACCAGAATCAACAGAGGTAACCTCCATAAAAACGCCGAGTCAGTTTTTCTGGAATCCGCCACAGTTGATTCTGTTTCTCGAGAGTTGCAGTGGTTTGGAATAGTTTTGTTGGCTGGCTGGTCACAACATAAACGTAACACCGCGTCTGTATTACCTGAAGGACTAGGCAGAGATAGATCACCCACATTTCGTCCACTTACTTGTCCCATGAATGTCATGCTAGGTAGGGCACGAGCCTGTTGCTATGAGTCCATGTTTAGCAACCAAAAATCTATTCGGTAACCTTTAAGTAAGACCATGAAATAATAAATCAAAGCTGAATCCAATAACAATGTAATGCGTAGAAGATTGAAACTAATGATAGTTTTATGTCAACAACATATTAACTTTGACATTGTGAACAGATAATTGGGTAGACAACACAGAGTTCAATAAACTAAAACAGAAAACCAATTGTATCGGGAGAGCAGAGAATTGATTGAAAAGGAGTGTTATTTGGCATAGATTGTTTTGGGAATTCTTTCTGAAGGTACCTTAATTATCTTCCAAGATATAACAACAGCAACAGCAATCGTAGAAAGCTGAAGTTTAGCATGTAGATAAGTTCCTTGAGGAATGTAGGGGAGCACTACGAGAGGATTTCCCAATGTTCCTACAAGAACGGGAAATGAGCGTACGAAGTCGTGGGAAAAAGCTAGTATCCTCATACTTTGCTTTTTGATTACTCGATCGCAGAAAAACCTTCTGCTATTCTAGAACCTAATTCTGGGTTAAGCTCACCTTTGGTACATAAACCACCCTCGTATTTTAACTTTTTTGGACAGTAACTAATAAGAGGAGCTCGCAGCTAGATAATAACAGCCGCACGGGTCGATCTTCAAGGTTAAGCAACGCTTGCCAAGGTTGGTCTGTGGATGGGTGACCATCTTAACATACCGAGTTTCCTCCGTGCCTCGGAAAGTACGTTAAGCCGTTGGTCCCGGCTGTCATTTGTAGATCTTTGGCAGTCGTTACGGATAGTCAGAAGCCAGTAAATCTGACTCCAGTCTTGACATGAAGTACCGTGTTTCCCAGTTACTGGGTCGTGGAGGTCTGGTAGGCAGCCGCTCCGCGTAAAATACTGGTATTCAGCTAAATCCGGTTTGACTGGAAGCCGACCCCAATATAGTTGGGAAAAGGCTAGGCAGATGATGGCCAGTAACTAATAAGAATAATATTTCGGCATAGTCACCCACCTTCAAACTAATAGCCCCTATTTCTTTCACTCAGCAACGTCATTAAATAAATTCAGAATTATTATAGGCTTCCAGTCTCAAGATTCATAATCAGTCAAAATCATCATTATCATTAAAACAACGAATATCTGCATATCGACCTTCTGAAAGAATCAGAAATTCATGAAGTAATGAAATACATCTAAACATTCATCACGAATTCTAATTCCCAACCATATTGACCCTGTATAGATCTAACGCATGACTTGCGAGATCACAAGGCTATGTGGCATACGAACTATTGACAAACCCATTACTGGCAATATACCAAATGGACTGGCAATACTGCTCAGTAATGCCCTTTTGTGATGCTGATAGTTAGACAATGATTGTATGTTTATATGGAACTGAGAAGTATATGTTTTCCGTAAGTGTATTATATTACAAACATGAAAATCTATAGATATATTTGGACTTGAACCACTGGTAGATCATGGACTGGATAAGGATTATGGTAGGTGCAAGATAAATGTGTAATAACGGTCATTGACCCACATACGTTTATTGACCTTCTTAATATCAAAAACAGAAATAAAGACAGAATGGTCCTGAATCGACTTCTTTCGTCATACTTTACGTTTTCTAGTAATGAAAAACGGTTCATAATTTATTGTTCGGGTATTTACTAAGGGATCCTACCCTCCATTGTCATCTTTCTCTATCGCTCAAAGATTTGCTGGGAGAAAATTCATTTCTGAGTTAAGCTCGCCTTTGTACATGAACTTTCATTACTGTGTTTTGAATAAGCTGTTTTGGTGTACAATAAAGAATTAAAGGTCAATGTACTTTATTGCAAGTTTATCTGGCGCCTACCATATGCTACTTTTTGGCCCGGTAGAACAGGTGGCTAGAAGGATTCTTTTATTCGACACTGACAAAGAATAGTATAGAATGATAATGTAAAATTGTGCTGAGTTTGTCGAAACTAATAGGGTTACCATCTCGGTACTGCTAAACACCAGACAGCTAGGCTAGCGCTGGTTTTTACACCCAGGCGTGACACATGGACTCGGACGTACCAATGCTTCCGTGGGATAACTTTCGATTTTACGCTGCCAAACTCGCGGCCCAAAAGCTTACTATTTGATTATAAATTCAGACCACTTTGTATTCTTTTGCAAATGGTCCTATATATATATGGTGGTATGGCGAATATAAATAACGGTTTCCAAAATGGCATTCACCATTTCTAAAATCAAAATCATCCGACGTTGCTGCCTGAGTACCGCCGAAGTAGCCTCTTTTATCAGTCGGGGCGCATGTGTCGGCCATTCAAAAGCCGTGTCGCAAGGACGTACAGACGTGTATTATTTAGTGGAAGACAGTCGGCCCTTTTACAGACAGAAACACACTTTCTACGTACAATTAGTTAAAGAGGACGTGACAGTTTTATTAAAGGTTGTCGAAGAAAGCTGGGCTGATAAAATTGTACTTCTGCTTTCATCTTTCTTTGAAAAATATACTAACTTTCTACATGTTTTTGGTCCAATCATCATCTGCCTAGCCTTTTTCCAACTATATTAGGGTCGGCTTCCAGTCAAGCCGGATTTAGCTGAATACCAGTATTTTACGAGGAGCGGCTGCCTACCAGACCTCCACAACCCATTAACTGGGTAACACGGTACTTCTTGGCAAGACTTGAGTCAGATTTACTGGCTTCTGACTATCCCTAACGATCACTGCCAAAGATCTACAAATGGCAGCCGGGACCAAAGGCTTAACGTGCTTTCCGAGGCACGGAGGAAACTCGGTATGTTAAGATGGTCACCCATCCACAGCCCAACCTTGGCAAGCGTTGCTTAACCTTGAAGATCGACCCGTGCGGCTGTTATTATCTAGCCACGAGCTCCTCATTAGGACTCCAATACTAGGACACTAATCCAGGGTTCCTAGATTGCTACTTAGGTACTGGGTTTGGCCGGCCATATTAGCTGTAGAACCGATGACCGAGAGATAGAAGAGTTCTTGAGTGGAGACTGCGAATCGGCAAACGTAAGGTAAGATTAGGTGGAGCGACGATCTTCGCAGGGTGACTGGTAGCAGCTGAATGAGAGTTGCCGTCAATTCAGTTGACTGGCTTGCACCATGAGAGGCTTATTTCCAGCAGTGGACTGCTATAGGCTGATGATGATGATAACTTAGGTATAATTTGTTTAACAAATTATACCTAAGTTATCATCATCATCATCATCAGCAAATATTTAATATTTGCTGTCCTTGGGGACGTCGTCTACTCCGATAAGAGAGCCAATGGCCTGACTAAAAATGATGTTGAAGATCGGGCAAAGTGGAAGAAGCTCAGTTGGAAGAGACCCTAGCAATAGCCGGTGGAAGAAGAAGAAGAATTTGTTAAGCACAATAAAAAATGCCAAGGTCATTAACACCAGCTTTATACAGTATTTGGTGTACTCTTGCAAAACTTAATAATTTCAATATTGAGAATATTCTCCTCGCTAACTGTAGATGAGCAGTCATAATGAAGAAAATACATTTTTGAAAACATTGTTATGCTAAACTCGACTTACTTGGAATTACGTCTAAACACTTTCTCTACCCTTGACCACTTTGACTCAATGATTCAACGTGCAGACACGGACACTGATTACAACACTAGTTGAGTGACTCGAATCAGACGGTCATAGAGTCAGTTCAGTCACCGCCGGTACTTAACATAATAACATATTTTATTTATTTATCACACCATTTTCGTCGTATTTTACAAAATAATCTTAAAATTAAATTGATTGGTTTATAAATTTACATAATTTATTCAAAAGACATCAACGCGTTTCTTAACTTAGATGCTTGATGTGGCCCAAACTTGCCTATTCCGAAATCGATGATTTTAGGTTACTGAGAATGTTGTAATAGTTTAAAGGTCACTGTTTTACTTACTATTGTCTGGGCAATCTTTGTTAATTGTTGTCTGTAAATGCAACAATACTGAAATGCCCTAACTCCTGGATTTCACAATCGTCGTTTGGAGGTATGCGGTACGGAGAGTAAAGTCCCGCAAACCCCTTTTGCAAAGGCAGGATGCTCCGACCAGGCGTCTGTTGTGCTGGCGGGCTACTGCGCGATAGTTGATATTCGGGCTCATGTTTATGTTCAAATCGCACGGTAAACTTTGCTTGCGCGATGCGGGGTTTCGACGTAGGAGTTCGCTGCTAGTTGGATAGATAGCGTCGTGGCTCTTTTTATTGCGATGTAGATTTGCTCCTTTGTTTATTATTGTGGGCGTGGCGGCATTGATGCCGCTACAGTCGCTTCGAATCTATCATTTTAATTGCCATAAATAGCAATATTTTGCCAAACAAGAATTTCTCTGTATTCCTTGAAGGGAAGAGTTGCTTATCTGAAATGTGGAGAAATCTTGTTCCCAGTAACCGTACTACAGCAATCTTAAAACTAGAAAACTCTTATCTTATCCTAATATATAACATTCTTCCATTACTGAATGAATGAGTGACTGAGTGACTGACAGACAACGCACAACCGAAACTACTGGTCGTAGAAAGCTAAAATTTAGCATGTTAGGTTCCTTGGGGAGTGTGGGGGAGCACTAAGAGAGGATTTTCCGGAATTCCTACGGGACCGGAAAAAAACGGGCTATGCGCGTGCGAAGTCGCGGGCTAAAGCTAGTAATATATAATTTTGCTCGAGCCGGGAATCGAACGTACGACTAGACTTTCACTTGCAAGCACTGGACCAATGAGGTCATCATCATCAACTTACAGTAGTCCAACCTGTCAGATACTGAAAGTGTGCTGAACATGAGCCACACGTTGTTATTCTACAAGTACACATACATCTGCACTTGGGGGATTTAATTAGTATTGTGGCGGCGTTGATGCCGCTACATCAGCAGAACTACCGCCTAATCAAAATCAAAATCAAAAGTCGTTTATTCAAATTAGGCTGAGAGCCAGCACTTTCTGAACGTCAAGTTTTACAAAAGACAGTCCCCCAAAACGCCCGCCCGTCACCACTTCCTAGTGTTTTAGCTGTGGAGAAGAAGTGGCCAACAACCTCCCCAGCAACACATCTGTCTGATACGTTTTAAGAATCTGAATTTATACAATAAGTATACAATGTAATCAATATTTAAAAGGAAAAAACAAGATAATAATAAGTAAATATTACTTATCACTTGTTAGCTAAAAGTAAATAACTACTTAAAAAAATGGATTAACCCACATAGTCAGATAAATAATAAGATGATTCTCCCTTTCAGTGGAGGTTTGCGGGACTTTACTCTCTGTACCACTACCTCCATAATATCATCGATGCTACAGTTAAAATAGCCGCCTACTGGGCCCAAACAATCTAAGGAGTCCTCCATCGACTTGAAAAGAGTCTTTTGCTGGACAAAGTCTTTTCAAATCGAACGCTACAAGTTTCGATTCTTCGCAACTAAGACTACTGTTGCCCACGAGCTATTAATTCCGAAATGTCAATTACAGAATCAACCATCAACTAAAGATTAAACCTTTTATTGTTTACGTAATACCTAGGTTCCAAATGACAGGGTGCAAGCCAAGTCATTAATCATAGCCCAGACCTATTGCTCGACTGCTCCCCAAGGTCTGCCCACGTCGTATGTGACCCTGACAGTGGAGCCTTCATTAAACTTTCAACTGATGACTCCCACATTTCCTATCCATGCCATTTTACCTAGAACCAATCGATCGGGAAGCTATTAATGTTTTAAAATGAAATGTGATAGTAACACTATGTTTTTGTTACGCGTTCCCCACGCCCAAACATCCTAGAGAAGGACGTAGGATACCTTTATAAAAATACCACGAAGCCGCTATTTAGATATTATTGTAAAAGTCTGTATGTCTGGATGTTTGCTAAGCAATCCCGCCTCAACGAATGAACCACACCCCACCACACCACACCCACACCACACCCTCCACCACATCCTCGCTTACCATCAGGTGAGATAGTGGTCAAACGCGTGCCTATCTATAGTAAAAAAAAAAAAGACGTGTGGCACTCGGAGACTGCCGCGGTAAAGCTATTGCATAGCATTTTTTATCAACTTATGCAATTATAATTATATATTTATTTTATTTATGCAGTTTTTTTTTTTCTTTGTTTTTTTTTTCTTTGATATTAATTCAAGTTACACTTTGAGCTAAAAAAAAGTAAAAAGTAAAACTAAAAAGTATCACCGCTGTGCCGGTCGGAGTGGGGGGTGTTAGGTTTTTTTCGTTACGGAATTTCTGGATTCGGTCTCCACGCTCAAGGCCCGCGATAGAAGTTATGCAATAGCTTAAAAAAAAAAAAAAGGTTTTGGATGAGACTTAGGCCTAGTAATTTGTAACAGCTCGATGTTTTTATTTCGAGCAACTGTGTTCAGACGGATGACTTTATAATCCGGTAGTAGGCATGTTCACTTGGGATGATAATTTTCAAATTTTACGCAGGGGAAGCCTCTACCAGAATATATTCTATAGTCTTACTCTGTGCTAAGATTCTACGACTTTAATAAGGACAAAGGATACTCGTACCTATAAACTACTCGTACGTTCAAGTGGGGTATCGAGATGCAAGGGGACAAAGCCACTGGCTAAAGCCAGTATGGCATGCCAGCACCGTAATTAAAACGGTTGCGTGCTCGATGATGTTATGACGCTATTTGATGGCCTGTGCGATTTAATATTTAGATTGTTTTTTTTTTTTACTGGCTAGGGGTAGACGTCGATCGAGCAGTAATTACTGCTAATTATCGATATCGATAGATTAAGGCTTGTTCCAAGCCCATCCCTTATGTGGTGTTGAATGGATTGAGCGTTCCCTATTCAGGAGAGAAGTTTAAGCACGTTAAGACTATGTAGGAACAGACAGAGAGCTTTTTTTAATGACTGGTTTTGTGAGAATAGGCACTTCTGTTAATTCTCTATGTTGTTGTCATTCGGTATTCGACAAGTATTAAAAGTTTTAGTTATCGAATCTCATGACTTGTTTGTCTTTTCAATATGTGCAACCACTTGTACATTAATAACATTGAAAGTTTATTAGCAAATGCATGACAAAATATTTCAATTAAGGTCATACATATGTGTTAATCCACGATGTTGACGGTTGCAGTAACCAATTCATCATTTTTTAGATATCCTGTGATCTGCCTGCAGAGTATTTTTTGAACCATTCAATGGGATCCCTATCTATGGAACACAGTTTGGTCCTTCTGCCTTCAGTATTTTCGTCTGTGCGTCATTCATTCGCTCATAGAGCTGCTTCATAAATATGGATGCTTAAAAGAAGTAGCTTCGTTGCTTCGTGAGGTACTCATAATAAATCACATAGGCCGACACATGTAAATGATGTGTAACTTGCGTGGACGAGTTAGGAATGGCTAAGTTCACGTGATGCTATACGTTACCTAATGCTGTAGGTAAACGAGATGGCTTGGCCGTGAATGTAGGTCTTGGAGTTACGAAATTAACTTGTTTACAGACTAGTTAATCAACTATATTATAAGCCAGTTTTTCCTTTGAATAGCGGTTGGAGATCCTAGTCGATGGCAGCCTAATCCGGGCCCCTACCAAGTGTATTGGTTCCCGAAAACCAGTGCGACCATAATGCAACTTTTGTCACATTACAATCGGTAGTTGACTATTGTATCTTCTTCCTTGTTCTTCCATCTTGCCGATGGCACCAGTCTGTCAAACCAGATGCAGCTGCATAACCGTATTTTATATGGATCGCCTACCTTTCTGTCCTTCACAACCCAGTGCACACGATAGGTATCCCTTGGAAAAACTCATGCTTTTCAGGGCACACGTGATGGTCGAGCCGTGCGGCTGTTTAGCAAAGAGCTCCTAATGCTAAGAGTCGGTGCATATCTGACGGAAAATGAGTCTAGCCATCATCGGTGGCGTCTATTCGCATCATCGCGTCGGTTGAGTGTGAAAGGTTGAATGTTTTATCATATAGTTGTCTGTTCTGGCGTTACGCGACCGATAATACGCGACGCATTTTCTGTCAGATATGTACCAGCCTTTAAAGTACTCGTATCACTTGCCAGTTGCCAGGTCTTCTTTTGCGAGACTAAGGCGATTATCTTTCGAAGGTGAGAGCTTAGAAAGATGATGTGATGGTGAATAATCCAATCATATTCTTCTTTTATAAATAAGGGCAGTCAAATTTATGCTATGTAAGTGGTACCTACATCAACATATTGTATCTTTTGTTTCGTTTTGCTAGCTGGAAACTTTACAACATCATTGTGCGAGTGTATCGTTTTATAAACTAGTCAACTAATCTCGAACATTCTCGAAGGTCACACAGTTAAGTATTTTTAGAATGGACTTTCATAATGTTCAGCCACACTGGTTCTTGAAAATATTGTTGATCTACAAGTAGTTAGAGCTAGTGATTAACCCATAAGCAAATTAAGCAATTGCTTAGGACATCGCGTCTGGGGGGCACCATAAACAGATAAACTACAGGAGGATACTTACCTACTAGGAGAGGAGCTCGTGGCTAAATAATAACAGCCGCACAGGTCGATCTTCAAGGTTAAGCAACGCATGCCAAGGTTGGTCTGTGGATGGGTGACCATCTTAATAACGAGTTTCCTCCGTGCCTCGGAAAGCATGTTAAGCTGTTGGTCCCGGCTGTCATTTGTATAACTTTGGCAGTCGTTACGGATTGTCAGAAGCCAGTAAATCTGACTCCAGTCTTGCCAAAAAATACCGTGTTACCCATTTAATGGGTTGTGGAGGTCTGGTAGGCAGCCGTTTCACGTAAAATACTGGTATTCAGCTGAATCCGGTTTGACTGGAAGCCGACCCCAATCTAGTTGGGAAAAGGCTAGGCAGATGATGATGACCTACCCTGTTTATCTGAACAAGCGATTTGTACTCTATAATTTTTCTTAGCTTTATTTTCCAGATGTGGCCTTACAATAACGCACAATGTTATCTCATATATAATTACTACACACATTGTGTAGTTCATGAACATTAACTATAAGATACACCAGGTACACCACAGATGGACGTGTTCTCACATAATTTGAAAATGGAACAATAAGCATGGCAGCCGCTGTAATGTTGCGTGCGCGCAAGTTATGCGATGATCATGTTGAATTAGATGGCAGATTATTATCATTACAGGCGGTTTTGATTATAGTAATAAAATGCTGTTGTTATTTTTTATAATATGTATTTAAGTAAAAATATACGTTTCATGGCAATTTTGAAAATTTGATTTTGGTGTATGATACATACTACGACTGACTGTATGGAAAGAATTTGTAGCTTATCTAAAAGGCATTTATTAAAATAAGGCTGAGAGTCATAACTTTGTGAACGTCCAATAAATCTCCCACAAAACGCCCGCCTGTGACCATTTTCTAGTCTTTTAGCACGGAAGAAGAAGAGGAGCAACAAATTCCTCAGCTAATCAAGGTCCCCAAGATACAACCGTTGCCTAGTTTGGGGACCGTAGTGTGCCTAGACCAAATGAAAATCTCTATACTTATTGACACGAACATAAGTTGAAAAAATTCAATTATACAATTATTATAAAGATACCGCTTCTTTCTAGGACCCTTCCGGCAATTTTCCCTTCAATACGAATTCACATCTTCAATAGTCCAGGTCATTGACCTCCATTATGATATTCTACGTCAACCCATCGTCCATCCATTAATCCATTACACATCTATTGGCCATTACGTTTTTTTCCACAAACATTTTGTTTGGCGGCTAGAAGTATTTAAATCAACCCACTCATATCCTTCGAAAACAATGAACTTTTCAATTAAATGATGCGCCTGTTTCAGTCGATTATTTCTCTAAGTTAGCGATTATTATTAAATTTTTATATCTATCTATACTTATAGGTAGTGCTCATAATAAATGCGGAGGAGAAGCGCTGAGCACAAGTCGCGATATCGAAATATTAGCAAAAGAAGAACATCACGAATGGATGTCACGTTAAGGTGGATGCGCCAGGGTAGCCCGCGAAATTCAAATTTTCTTACGTTTTATGCAATTTGCAAGTCAGTATTAGGTTTTATGTTGATTGAAGTATGATTCGCGGACGTAACAATTATGTATTTTGAGTATTTTCAGAATTAAAACCATTTAAGTCAGCTATAAAACTCCATAAGATTTCATGAAATAGGTATTCTTTCGGGTTCCTAGACCCGAAAGAATGCCTATTTCATGAAATCTTAACATTTTAAGATTATACCGACTTATGGAGTAATTTTACTGATTTTAATGGTTATAGTTCTAAAAAATACGTAATTCTTACGCCCGTGAATCATACTTTAATCAACATATAACCTAACACTAACTTGCAAATTGCAAAAAACGCAAGAAAATTTAAGATTCGCAGGCTACCCTGGCGCAACCACCTTAAGTCGTGAACTTATTCAAATATTTTTGCAACATGTTTGCTCCATAACATTTGCTTTCGCTTTCTCTGTTCCTTCACGTTTCATCATACTGATACTACATACTCGGTATATGATTTACATAACGGCGATGTAATTAATTACTTTCTACGAGTATATTAACATAGAGGTTTTTGTATTATTCTATTTTCGATTAAGTATCTAAATTGACTGGCTGGGCGATTTGGGGGACTGTCTTCATGTAAATTTTGACGTTCAAAAAGTGCTGATTTTCCTAACCTATTGATTAAATACAAAACAACTGGAACATCCATTGATGATTAGATAGTAAAGCCACTTTATTTGGAGTTTTGTAACTCAATTTGATTTTCCTGTTCTTATTCTGCGTACACTGCACACTGGGACGTTTCCTGCCGTAAACCATTCACATCATTCAATCTTTTTTCATTCTTTCATATGGCTTTGTTTAAAGACTCAAGAATCTCATAGAATGGATTGACTTATCTCAAATCCGCGAGGTACCTAACCTACTGCCAAGTTGTGACGTGAGAGTCACTCTTTGATCAAAACTTTACCGTTTTATTAAGGGTGAATAAGCCCCCAAAATTAAGCTTAAGCATGGTAGACCGAGGAATCAGATGAGTATACTTGGTACCATTCTAAGGCCCGCTTGCACCAGCCAGCGTTATCTTATTACTTATAAGAAATATTCGATACTAGCCTTTGTCCGCGACTTCTGAAGCATATCCCGTCAAATAAACCATGTCAGAGGTCCTTGAGGCGGTTTAGAAACTCTGACACTAGAGTGTGTGGGGTCATTAGATCTTACTGCCGGCACGATAAGAAGAAGATTCCGTTTTTTTCCCGTTCCCGTAGGAATATCGGGAAATCCTACATGACAAATTTCATCTTTCTACGAGCAGTAGTTTCGGCTGCGCGTTGTCTGTCACTCACTCACTTACTCAGTAACGGAAGAATTTTATATATTAGGATTTTTAAAGCTCTTGTCGGCAAGAGTTAAGTTTTTGGTGCAAATTCGAGCACTGCTAATCCACCAAATCATTCGAATCAAAGACATCGTTTAGACCATTGACAAACGAAGTCTTCCAAATGGCGGCGGTACACATTGTGAGTGTTTGTGAGGTGTTGGTGTCGCTTGAGGACACCGCACTGGAGCACAATACACGATGGTCGATACACTTTGTGTCTCCGGCGACACGGGTCCAGGGCCTCAAGTCTGCTATTACAATAGTGTCAAAATAAATAAATAATAAATAATATTATATTTATTTATTTATTATTTATTGAATTGGTTGACCATTGGAAAGTCATAATGATGCATTTATTACTAGATTACTAAACTTGTCAAAATCAACAATTATGAAATCAGTGATAGACCATTCTGACACTATTGTAATCGCAGACTTGAGGCCCAGGATATTGGACCGACCCCGGTCACCTGGGAGAATGGAACCGGCGAGAGATGTCGTGCGGTGTTCCACAGGGTTCCGTTGTGGGGCCGCTCCTGTGGGGGGACATCGGCTACGACTGGGTGCTGCGCGCCGAACTCCCTAGAGGCGTCAGCGTCGTCTGCTATGCTGACGATACGCTGGTCCTGGCACAGGGAGGGTCGCACCAGGCGGCGGCCGACGCAATGACACGCGGGGTTGCGATAGTCGTTGAGAAGCCATGTGCTTTCATGGATCTCGGAACAGGCCACCGACGGGATCCCAAATAACGGTAGGAGGGGTCCTCACATCGGCGTCGGATCGACGATGACATACCTGGGTCTCGTCCTCGATAGCCGGTGGAACTTCGTCGAGCATTTTCGACGTTTAGCTCCGAGGCTGGGGCGGGCCGGGGCTGCCTTTAAGCGGCTTCTGCCCAATCTAGGGGGACCAAACGCCTCCTGCCGAAGGCTTTACGCGGGGGTCGTGCGGTCCATGGCCCTTTATGGGGCGCCAGTGTGGGCGCCTACTTTGAGGAAGCGGCCTGCCCGTTACCTCAACGCGTCCCAGAGGGTCATGGCCATCCGGCTGGCCCGGGGATACCGCACGGTCTCTGGCGAGGCGGCGAGCCTCCTTGCCGGACTGCCGCCATGGGATCTGGAAGCGAGAGCCCTCGCGCTCATTTACGAGTGGCGCATGGAGGCGCAACGCCGGGGCGAGACTTCTCTGCCGCGGCAAATCGCAGCAAGGCGGACGGAGCTCCGGCAGGATCTCATGGCGGTATGGAGACAGCGACTGTCGCAACCCAGCGCTGGGCACGCCACAATACAGGCGATTAGTCCCCTCTTTGAGGAGTGGCTGGAGCGGCGCCACGGCGTCCTCACCTTCCGTCTGACACAGGTACTCACCGGACATGGTTGTTTCGGGAGATACCTGTTTCGGATTCGGCGGGAGGACACGCCCGGGTGTCAACATTGCGAGGATCGCCCGGAGGACACGGTGGAGCATACGGTAGAGGTCTGCCCTGCTTGGGCGCCGAGTTCTCGTCGAGGCGATCGGCGGCGGTGACCAGTCCTGGTTCAGTCTATGGTCCGGGGCGAGGAGGCATGGGAAGCGGTCACCTCCTTCTGCGAAGCAGTAATACTAGCGAAGGAGGAGGCCTCACGACCCTGCCGCCGCAATAGAAGAAGACGGCCCGGGCGTCGGGAGTCGCAGGGCGATTTCCGACCACCGTAGGCGCGGGCCTGCGGACGGCGAGCATTGGGCGGCATCAAAGAGCTGTCAGCAAGGGAGACGGGGCCCGCCAGGGCCAGTGCCTGCCGGGGTGCGGAATCCGTTCGAAGAGGCACCATACCCTAGAACGCAAAGGGCAGTAGGAGGAACACGGATGGGTTTTAGTCAGAAAGAGTCTGACACTCCCTTCCGCTCCGCCCAGAGCGGGAGGAGTCATTTGATGATTTTCCACCCTTAAAAAAAAAAGGTAATTGGACCGATTTAAAATATATTTCCCAGATTGAATAAGAAGGATGTAGGTAAGTATACCAACTGTGTAACAATTCAACGATGTAATAATAACATCAATCCACTTGCTGACCACAGAAAGTATATAATCGCCCAATTTGCGCGTTTGTAAGTTATTTTAAAAGATTAGGTTGTCAGTCATGTCATGATCGTATCAAAGCTGACTGTCCAGGGAGTGCCGCCGCCACGGCATCGTCACTAGGGGTGGCTTTCCATGAACCCTTGCGTCAAGTTGCGTCACAAATCCACATGACTAATATCTTAATAGTATACAACGTGTAACAAACACCGAAATCACGAAAAAAAATCAGCTGTTCAGTACATTTGGTCGAGTTCATCATCTGCCTAGCCTATTCCCAACTGTATTGGGGTCGGCTTCCAGTCAAACCTCCACAACCCATTGATAGGGTAACATGGTACTTTTTTTCCAATACTGGTGTCCGATTTACTAGCTTCTGACAATCCGTAAAGACTGCCAAAGATCTTCAAATGACAGCCGGGACCAACGGCTTAACGTGCTTTCCGAGGCACGGAGGAAACTCGGTATGTTAAGATGGTCACCCATCCACAGACCAACGTTGGCAAGCGTTGCTTAACCTTGTAGATCGACCCATATAGCATAAGCATAATCAGCCTATAGTGATCCCACTGCTGGGACACAGGCCTCCTCTCGGGGAGAGGGAGTGGGCCGTAATCCACAACGCGGGCCCAGTGCGGGTTGGTAGATGTCACATGTCTTCGATTTTTTACTTCTAAGACATACCGGTTGCCTTGACAATGTTTTCCTTCACCGTTTTGAGAGCAGTGGTGACGAAATAATTTACACAGAGTAAAGCGCCTGCGTGGGTTCGAACCTACGACCTCGTAAGTCGCAGCTATTACTCCGGGCCACCACTGCTCCCTAGACCGACCCGTGCGGCTGTCATTATTTAGCCACAAGCTCCTCTACAATTTGTCGAGTTATACGCAGCACCTAATTATTTTATTTATTTATTTTTGGAAGATACTTACAGTCTAATATCATTCATAATGACAATAATATGTAACTAAATTGCTAATTACAAGCCTCCACAGATGATATAATTAGAGTTCCGCTTAAATCCGCCTTAAACCTTATTCATACATATCTGGTTTATTATGAGCATCATTATGCATTAAGTTTGCACATAATGCTCAGCTTACGTCAATAAATATCCAATGCCAATACCAGCTTTTGAGTTGTTGTGCTTCGTTCCCAATTAAAGTGATAACAACAAAAGTGTGAAAAAGAGGAGCTCGTGGCTAGATAATAACAGCTGCACGGGTCGATCTTCAAGGTTAAGGAACGCTTGCCAAGGTTGGTCTGTGGATGGGTGACCATCTTAACATACCGAGTTTCCTCCGTGCCTCGGAAAACACGTTAAGCTGGGCTGTCATTTGTAGATCTTTGGCAGTTGTTACGAAGCCAGTAAATCTGACTCCAGTCTTGCCATGAAGATTGAAGTACCGTGTTACCCAGTTAATGGGTTGTGGAGGTCTGGTAGGCAGCCGCTCCTCGTAAAATACTGCCGGTATTCAGCCAAATCCGGTTTGACTGGAAGCCGACCCCAATATAGTTGGGAAAAGGCTACGCAGATTATGACAAAAATTTTAAAGATTTCTTCACACATTCTAAGGTGTAAATTAAGGGATTAAAGTACTCGTATTTAAAGTTTAAAATAACAAAATTCACTATCATAAACTACATTGTTTTATAGTAAATGTAGGTGACGCCGGCTGCAATCGTTCTGAGTGAAACCAAACTCCACACAACTGAAGCCATCAATAATATCAGATGGTCTTTTGTTTTCCAACGCTGGAGCAGGGCAAACCAGCAAACATATACTATCGCAACATTGCATTAGCCTTGTCGATTGTCGAAAAAACAATTTAAGAATATAGCTATGTGAAACTTCGGTAGCACTGGTCTATCCCATAATATTAATTAGTTTGCTGCGGAATTGGTTTGAAAGAGCAACCGCGGCCGTAGTGCTATTCTGTAACAATGTTTTCGTATCTCGACAGCGGAATCCGAGGTGAGTATCAAATTACCTTTGTTGTGTTTGTGTGTGTAATAAAGCTCACTTTGTGAGGTTTATCACTCAGATGAAGCTCGATATCGAGATGGTTATTTACAGAATAGACTAGAATAGCTGGAACGCAAAAGGCATTAGGAGGAACACGGATTGGTTTTAGTCAGAAAGAGTCTGACCATACCTCCGCTCTACCCAGAGCAGAAGTGCTCATTTCATTTTGAAAATTGCATCTGAGTTCCGTCATTCACGCTAAGACCAATAGAAGCGGAGTAGACGAAGTTGCGCGGGTGAACTAGTATAAATATATTTGCTGTTCCGCGCAACTTCGTCTGCGTCAGATTTTTCATTAATTCTCCGCCCCTATTGGTCGTATCGTGATAAATGGGCTATCTAACACTAAAATAATTTTTCAATTCGAACCAGCAGTTCCTGAGGTTAGCGCGTTCAACCAAACAAACAAACATTCTCTTCAGCTTTATAAGATAGTATAGAAGTAACTGATCTGATACAGTATTAATGAACTAGTTTTGTGTAGATTATAGAGTGAAGGGAGTCACAAGTGCGGCCCGGTGTCGCAGCCGGTTAGAACCTCTCAAATAGTTCAATGTTGAAGGACATGCCTAGCTCTTACGAATTACTATCGGTGTTATAAAAAACCTGTCCATGTTTTCTTGGTAGGACTGGTTTTCACTTGAATATTCATATACTGCGGCAATGGGAAGTTCGAAACCCAACTAAGTAGAATATCCAAATAAACACGCTGTTTCAGAAACTTCTAAATAAAAATGCCTGAAGTAAAATTGTAAGCAGTGACAATTTGAAACTGACTTCACATTATATTCAACACACTAGCTCGATTTTGTGACTTCTTTCATAGAATTCTGCTCCAATCGGAGCAAATACAAGGGCTCTACTAATACCACCCATTAAAGGGTGCGTTTCAAAATGATTGACTGACATTAATTTTATAAGCCGCTTTGCAATAAGCGAAGATTTATATCAATAATCTACTTTTAAAATTCTCAGTAAAGATTGACCTCAACCATTTTATTATATCTATAGCTTCAATAGAGGCACTGTAGACGCAAGTTCAATGTCTGTCCTTAACTCCTTATATCAAATTAAAATATCAGGAAGCACGGTTTCCATACATTGCTGAAGAATTGGTCACCTTTGCTCTTCAAGCTATGAAGGAAACGGATTTTTAAAAAACGGCCATTTTCATAATGACCAAAAGTGCCAAGAATTTAGAAGTTTTGTACAAGCCGGTGACGGTTTTTGAAACGATCGAAACGACTAAATTCCACACGTGGCCATCGTCAATCTCAAACAGCCACCTGTCGAACAGTTAGCAGGGCTTCGCTAATAGGAGTAGAGGAGCCGCTTTCTCCGTCTGCGCGTCTTCCGGAGCGCCCGTCGCCCGTCGTCACGGCCACTACGGTACTGCAGCTTAACTACACCACTGACATTGAGTAGCTATCCTAGTTTTGCTTTGTTATAGTATCACGTCTGCATTTACAAATATCTATACTTCATCAGTATCATCATCATACACCTGACTTCGCTCATTGCAGAGTGCTGGGCATACTCAATTCCTTTGGTCATTTTTACATTAAATCAAAGACCAAATTATCTTCAATCGGTTCCAACAATGCTGAGTGCATTAGGTTTCGCATCTGTGCTCCCTACATCCCAATCATCACAGGTCCTGCTGCTGCAGGTCATCGTTTCACCAAGTATGAGATCTGTCCAAGAGTACATGACAACACCTTCATGCTTAAATCGGGCGCAACCACCGTGGGGGCGAAAGATAAAATGATTGATTTCTACAGAGTTATGTCAAAAATTACGAAAATTATCCAGTAGACCAAGCCAAATAAACCTTTTACAGACAATTTAGAGTCAAAAATTTGTATCTATAGTTTGCACGTTCCAGAGCGTAGATCTCTATGGAGAAGAACGAGCAAGAAACATCACGGACACTCTCAGTAGATCTAGGTTCAATTCTAACAAAGCAATGCCAAGTCGCTACATCTCAAAGACCTTACATTCACAGTCATACATTCATTCATTCGCCACGCCAATCAATAGTGCTTGATGATTGCTTCGCTAATTGATTGACGCGAAGCAATCAGTGAAAGTCTCGTTCAATTCTGCACGGATTTAGATCGGCAGAATGAAAGTGTAAGTGCTACGTGAGCGTAATATTTCATCGACCTTATGGTAATTGATGCCAGTTCCGTTAACTTTTTCTGTAATGGTTTTCAATTTCGTTTTGTGCAAGTTATATCTTGGACGTTGGTAGAATATTAAACCTCAGTATTCGGAAGTTTACTGTAGCATCTCATCATCTGCTTATCCTTTACCCAACTATATTGGGGTCGGCTTCCACTCAAACCGGTTTCAGCTGAATACCAGTATTTTACGTGGAGCGATGAGCAAGAGGTTAGATGAAAAGTGTAAACATTAATAAAAGTCAGGACCGTAAAGAATGTTCCCTAGCACAAAAACGTGCATTTGAGAAAATGCTTCTTTATTTACTGTTTACTAATGTTTTATGTGTATCGGCTGCCTACCAGACCTCCACAACCCATTAACTGGGTTCACCAACCTTTTAAATACTTGTTAATTTTAGTTGAAATATCAATCTATACTAAAAACAAACAAACAAACTCTTCAGCTATAAAGCTGAAGAGTTTGTTTGTTTGTTTGTTTACTTGAACGCGCTAATCTCAGGAACTGCTGGTCCGATTTGAAAAATTCTTTCATTGTTAGATAGCCCATTTATCGAAGAAGGTTATAGGCTATATATCATCACGCTAAGACCAATAGGAGCGGAGCAGTAATGAAAATTGTGACGCAGACGAAGTTGCGCGAGTCAACTAGTTGTAAATAAATTGAAAATAAGTACTATATTAATTTGGTTGGTGGGTTTGAAAATGTACCTCGTGCCTGACGTGCAGATTGGTTTTCTTTTTTATTGAAAAAAGTATGAGCTTCCAATTTCTTATTTTTTTTAGGCTATTTTGTCCCACTGCAGGGCAAAGGCATCCCCGTCTTTCTTCCATTTCTCCCGGCTTTGGGCAAGTGCGGACCAATCTTGTCGTTAAGCGACAGAAGTTCCAAAGCGAGCGGGGAAAAAAATCAACAAAGACCTATTCGAAATAAGGCCACTATAGCCCAGAATACTTTGATCAATAACAACAACGTAGTGAAAATTGAGTATTTTAATATTTAAATACACCTTTCTCAACAATACCGTAAAGACCTCGTTGAATGATAAATGATTCCACTATGTATTAATCAGCTCAATTATGTGACCTTTTTCCGTGGCCGACTGAACGATTCGTGTGGGATTAACGCAGGTGGCTCCGACATTAACTTATTAGTCATGCTCGTGGAAACCTTATTCTTGAACCTTTCCAAGGACAGCGGCGATTTTCGTTGGAAAATTCATTAGAAACAGTTATTTGAAAGTATCAATTAACTTCTACGGGCCGGTTCCTGAATTGAATATTTGGAATTAAACAATTACTTGAATGACAAACTTTGACATGTTTTCAGGCTAATGAAAGTAAGACTTGACAAAGTAGAAAGCAGAGGCGGGGAAGTTTTTTTTTTCACTTTTTCGACTATTTTTGTTGACAAGCAGGTGCAGCATCGTCCTTTGCCAGTGTCCTTAAGGTGGATGCTCCAGGGTAGCCCGCGAAATTCAAATATTTTTGAATGTTAAAAAAATTATTTCATGAAATAATCATTCTGTCGAGCTTCATGAACTTAGAGGGCTATATTGATGATTAAAATGGTTATAATTCTTTAGATAAATACACGTTACGCGAATCGTATTTGGTCCACATACAGCTTCACACTGACCGGCAATTTGCAAAAAACATAAAAATATTTGAATTTCGCGGGCTAACCTGGAGCATTCACCTTAAGAGGTCGCTGACAGTAACCATTTGTCATCTTCGTCAGAGTATTTACCAATAGGCTAGTTTCCACCATCAATAAATTGCAAATCTATTTATTGATGTCCATCAGTTAGAGTACTGAAAAATAATGGACATGTATTGTTTGTTTTTGTAAATCAATGAATATTGACAAAGATAAAACGCAACGGCATGACGGATTAAGGGCCCCTTTTCCCGACAGCACCTTTTCCCTTTTCCCGGCAGGACACTAGCGCGGTGCGCGCGAGATGTTTTTCACGTATTTATTTAATATAAAAAAAAATAAGTGCCATATTATAAATCTATCCAATAATATCCCTGTCTAACCCGATTAGTAAATGAAATGTTAAATTTTCATAAAAATTGCGTTCCCACAAGTCTCATACAAATTAAAATACTTTCAAAACCGACTTTATCGATCAAAATGTTAAATATCGTGTTTTTAACCAAAAAAGTCACTAGATCTCACATGTATCTATACTATATATTTTTTTACGAATTTATATATGGTGATTTCTCTGAAAACAACTCGATCTAGAAACGTAAATTTCGGATAAGGGGCCCTTAAGAATTTTAAAAGCGTCATATCTTCGTCAATTTTGGTTTACGTAACAACAGAAAACAAACGGGTCAATTATTTTTTATAATCTAACTGACGACTAATTAGATTTGTTTCAGTGGACAAGTCTCGTTCGCGTTCGCATTCAGTCGCAATCTCTCAAAATTGTAAGGTTTTTTTTTTACATATGGCTACTGATTTATTTATTTGGAAAACAAACAACTATACCTACATTTTATCTTAACCTGGACTGATATGAGAACGTTGCTTAAAATTTACTCAAATTAATATAATTGTCCCTCGGGACGGCAGTTTACTTGTAAGCCACCCCGCACCATATTAAAATAAATTAATATATTACATACTAGCTGACCCGCGCAACTTCGTCTGCGTCACACTTTTCATTAATGCTCCGCTCCTATTGGTCGTAGCGTGATGTTATATAGCATAGCCTTCCTGACTTCGATAAATAGGCTTTCCAACACAACAGCAGTTTTTGAGATTAGCGCGCTCAACCAAACAAACAATCAAACTCTCCAGCTTTATAATATTAGTATAGAAGTATATATATATGTCTAAAACCTGTAGGTATAAAGCGAGAAACACACTGGTCCTACGTACGCAACATACGATACGATGCAAAAGCGTTGCATATACGATAAGTGTGTTTCTCTACTGCATATAAAATAAAGAGTCCACATGTCATAATGCGTTGCATACGTCGCGTACGTCGGACCAGTTTGCCTCTAGCTTAAGCCTACAACCTTGAAGAGTACATCAGCCGATCTCGGCAGCCACTTAGTCGAGTCAATGACATTACAGAACTGAGTCTCAAATCTCGGCCAGATTTTACAACCTGCCAGTTCTAGAAGTGTCAAGTGCCTAGAAAGATGTAGCGGGAGGGAGGGACGTGCGGGGCTTCGTCCCGAGGGGGGAGACTTGATTGGATCATTGAGCAATTGTGATAGGACAGCGTTATGCCACAGTGCGTCATGCAAAAATTATGAATTTTTCCTACTCCTCCGCTGTACTTTTCTGATTAATTTCGTTGCAAGATACAGATAGTTGAATCGTTTCTCCAGGACTCGTCGGTTTTCATTGGCTCGGCGTTTTTTCTGGTGGTCGCTATTGTTGATTCTGGCTTGAGTTGCTGTGGTTGAGAATGTGTGGCGGGCTTGTCGCAAAAAAAAAAAGGAAATGCACTCATAATCTACACGACACAGACTTTAAAATCTAAATAAAATAAAAATCTATCATACTGTTTGTCTGCATTACTTTGTTGTACAGAAAAAAAAACATGGAACTTTGTATCTTGTAGACGTCCATTAGGTAAGATTTCAATGAACTCGTGAATGACTTGGGTTTTTACGCACATACGAGTAGTATTCGAAAGTTTTTTTTACAATGAATAGCCGTATAGTAGACGATTTAAATCATTTAAGTCTTGCGAAAAAGTCCTTATTGCTTAGTACTATTTTTATGCGCATATAAATTGTGTAAAGCTTTATGTATTGACTAATGTAGATTTATTATTGGTAATGATAAAATGACCGTGTGGTCATTAGAATGTGTATAGAACCTTTGCATCAACCTTGCATTACGTTCTAATGATTCATTATACTTAGTCTTATGTGGTATACTGTACCTAATGAATTGTAATGAGTACTTGACAAGTATGATAAAATCTTACATTCTTTACGAAGTGATTAGATTTTTTTAAGTAAATTGATTTTACTTAAATTCTTACTGTCGTCCGGTTTACTTCCAATCAAAAGGTAGTTAATGTGTTAAGTTTAAAAGCTTTGTCTTCTGTATGCACTTTGTAACTTATTTTCGCCATAAAAATATTACGAATATTAATAGCGAACACAGCTATACTTTTTTGGCAAAAATATTTAATTTCCAAGTCGATTTTCATGGCAGCTTTTCTACTGTCTCCGCATGCCATTCGCATCCGCTTTGTGTGTCAATAAAAACATAAATTACCATCAAGATTCTCACAAACTAATAAAATGCACGCCAATGCGCCGAAGTCATGCGTATAACCCACTTATAACCGAATAGCTCTTATTCTTAATCAACAAATTATGGGCAGACTTGCTTTTGCCCACGGTTCGCGACGTAAATAATCTCAAGGGAACATGTTCCCGAGATGAAAGGATCCCATAACATGTCCTATTCAAGGACATGCTTATTGGGCAACCCGTGTGCCAAGTTTCATCCAATTTCGTTCAGCCGTTAAGACTTAAAGAGGTAACGAACAAATAAATAAACGGTCTTTGGCATTTATTATCTTTCTTGTTTTTTTCTTTGGACGGGAAACCTTCAAATGATTTCTGATGCTCTGGGTGGAGCGTAAGGGACTGTCAGACTTTTACTGAATAAAACTCACCCGTGTTCCTTTAGGTACCCTTTGCGTTCCAGGGCTTTTTTTCTTGTTTTAAGGATGGGAAATCATAAAATGACTCCTCCCGCTCTGGGCGAAGCAGAAGGGAGTGTCAGACTCTTGCTGACTAAAACCCATCCGTGTTCCTCCTAATGCCCTTTGCGTTTCATCCAAGGCCGCGGTGGCTCTTTCAAACATATTCCGCAACCCCGGCAGGCACTGGCCCTAGCGAGCCCCGTCTTCTATGCTGACAGCTCTTTGAGGCGCGCGTGGAACACAGCGCGCCGCGCCGTCGACCCAGGTCTGGTTCTGATCGGACGGCGAGCCACCCAATGCTCGCCGTCCGCAGACCCACGCCTACGGTGGCGGGAATCACCCTGCGACTCCCGACGCCCGGGGCGTCTTCTGTTGCGGTGGCTGGGGCATGAGGTTTCCCTCTCTCTCACTCGTTCGGCCTCTTCCTTCGCTAGCATTAATGCTTCGCAAAAAGAGGTGACCGCTTTCCATGCCTCCTAGCTCCGGACCATGGATTGAACCAGGGCCAGACGCGAGAGGTCGCCGCCGCCTTGCATTCTAGGGCTATGGTAACTATTTCGAACAATAGGGTATTTGACTACTATATAAAATATACAAGAATTAATTCTCATTTAATAGATGTTATTAAAACAGTACGATAGGTGCAAAAACAAATTAAAAATTTGGTGGGAAAAGGATAAGTTATACACTTTCAAAGTTATTCTTCTAACCTTGTCACACAAAATGTTGTTTGTACTAAATGGCTTCAATTAAATATGACAGGACTTGTGAGTGACGTCACATGAAATTATTACTGCCTCTGTTCACTCACAAATACAGATCACGAATAAAACGCTGATAACACCGCCATTATTTGAGATTTTGAACCAATATTTTTAACTGTGTCTTGTCTGCCCTCTAGGTTTTGAGAAATGTAATAAAAAATTCCATCAAATAAGTACCCTATTCCACAACTCAGGCAGATTTTAGTTAGAATTAGCATTGCTCGCTTGCGAATGCGACCATCCTGGATACACGTGCGGTACTGACGAGCACAGCGTCGTAAACAGCACAACAACAATAACGTGATATAACATAACGTTTAGTGACGCGCCTTCTGTCTAGCTCTCAGTACCGGAGCACTAAGTGTGCTTGTTATTTTGTTACGTCTACGTGGATCAGGTTACGGAAATTAAGGATTATATAGCTGTTCTAGAGCATGTCTCAGACTTCTAGGTTTAGGATAAAAATGTTTTTCGTGGCGGAAAAAAAATTGACAGATTGTCTGTAAAATTGAATACAGGTACATCATATACAGGGTGTTTCAGAAATGCGTGGTCTATTGAATGATTATCAGTTTCTTATAAAATAAAAAGTAAAGAATAAATCTACAAAAACGCATTTCGAGCAGTCTGATGCGGATTTGGAGCAGTTTGGTTGCATCTATTTTAGTTCAATCACAGATTTGATACCCCAGCTGTAGCAGATTACTTGAAAAGTTTTTATGTCTAACAATAGCATCTCAATTTGTTTTAAAAGGTTCGGTCGCCGCCGATGATTCTTGTTGACCGGTCACAGTTGGGCGTCAATTGGTAAAAGTTGTGTATGTGATTGTACACCTTACACAAATACACAGACATTATTTAGAACGCGCTGTCCTCGAACCTTCATTTAGTTTAAGACGAAATTTTCCTTTCTAAGCGGATGTATCATATAATTCCAACGATACAATGATTCAGATCATTTCGGCTTATAAGAAAAACAATTCTGACCTTATTGATAATGTTACCCTTGACAAAATTATTTCCGAAGTTACTTTTAGCAAACATCAATTTTAAAATGATCATATCTTTCACAGAAATAGCAAATAATAAATTCTATAGTTACTTAAGTTACCGTTAACTTGAAACTTACCTCCTCGCAAAATATTTCGTATAGTTTCAGCTTTAAGGGTGCTCTCTCGAAAAGGCTTAAAAATAGCGTGCAGATGAAGCAGTTTTTCGTCGGCATTTACTGAGAAATTACATCTGAAAAAAATAGGTAGTAATCTACATGATATTGCACGTAACTTGGTTTAGCCAGAATTTATGTATTGGTATCACATAATAGGAAAAAAAATCACCCAATCAACTCCAAATCGTTGAGATGAAACCATTTTACTCCTTAATTTTTTAACAAAAGACTAAAAAAATAATATCTACTGCTGTGCAATACAAACGAAAATAACTTGATTTTGTTACTTTTATAAAATATGTATTTGTTAAATAATAAAAAATTAAAAACACGGGTATCGGAGTAGCGCGCCGAGGTGTAGTTAGCTCCGTTTGTATGCACAAGGTCATTGGCAAATATACAAGCCTTAACTGCACAAGTACATAAAGTAAAGAAACTTTTAAACGACTGAGGCGAATTAGCTGTTACTGCAAACAAAATACCTTTGCTTTACCTTTGCTTTACAGCACAGAACACTTTTCTTCTGCTGCAGACTTACCAAGTTTATGTCTTCTCCGTACCGTCCTTTTCTTAATTTTAGGGTTCCTTACCCAAAAGGTAACCAATGGCACCCTATTACTAAGCCTCCGCTGTCCGTCCGTCCGTCTTTCCGTCTGTCTGCCAGCGGGCTATATCTCAAGAACCGTAATAGGTAAAGAGTTGAAATGTTCACAGATTGTGTGTTCCTATTGCCGCTATAACAACAAATAATAAAAATTAAGGTTTATGGTACGGAACCCTTGGTATGCGAGTCCGACTCGCACTTGGCCGGTTTTTAAAGTGATCGTTATTCACGCTTTACAACGTGTACTCAGAATAAACGCAATAAGTACGTCTTCAAGGGTCATTGTACTCATCATTGTGAACACCTACCCACAAATCGCGATAAATAAAACAGCTGTTCAATACATTTTGTCATTCTATGCGCACATAAATGTATAGTCAGTCTTTTGTTGACCCTTATTGTACATTTTTCTGGCGCTTACCATACCAGCGAGTCTAAAAAGGCCACTTTAGCAGAATTATATTAGAATCATAATATTAACACAACAATCTGTCAAATTTAATTTTCATCATTATCGCTGACGCATTAGGTTCAAGTTTCATCATCTGCCTAGCCTTTTCCCAACTATATTGGGGTCGGCTTCCAGTCAAACCGGATTTAGCTGAATACCAGTATTTTACGCGGAGCGGCTGCCTACCAGACCTCCACAACCCAGTAATTGTGTAACACGGTATTTCATGGCAAGACTGGAGTCAGATTAAGTGGCATTAGGTTCAAGTTTGATTGGGATAATTTGACAGTGACGGGTAGCGTGATGTGTTTGTTGATTCTGCTATAGTGACCTTTTTAGACCCGTTGTAGATATCCTTCAGTGGGAACGTTACAATAATATGATTTAATGTCGATCTTTTTAACCGACTTCCAAAAAAGAAGGAGGTTCTCAATTCGGCGGGTATTTTATGTATTTACACCGATTACTCCGAGGTTCTCATCCGATTTGTGTGATTTTTAGTTCGATGCGGCATGCTTGCAGTTTGGTCCCGTAAAAAATGATTCAGTTCGGTTCAGTAGTTTTTATTTTATGACCATTTTTGCTTACCTATTTCAATTTTTGCATACATGAAGACGTCTTCATACCACCACTTAAAAGTGAAAAATAAAAATAAAAAGATTTTTTCAATAAGACCAAATCCGTGTTATGCTTGTTTGTTTGCAAAGTGCAATGGTCACCCCCCAACCAGTGCCAGCGAGTATCGGGAAATGGGGAAAATGGAAAACGAAGTGTTCCATTACCGGTCGGACCCGGATAACCGGAAATAAACGTTCCGGTACAATTCTTTCTATTGATTCTGGTTCTTAGCCCAAGCTTTGTGCGCTTTCAAAGAGTACCTAATAACCTATAGTTTTTATTACCCCACTCTAGGAATTTCTCCTGTACCGTGGTTGCGTCACACACACAACGCACAATCACACGCAGCGCAATCAATCACTTAACAAATACGCCAACCAGCGGGCCTAAAAAGGCCACTTTAGCAGAATTATGCAGTATTTTGCGTAAAACGGCTACCTATCAGACCTCCACAACCCATTATCTGCGTGACTCGATACTTCTTGACAAGACTGTGGGGTCAGTTTACTGGCTTCTAACAATCCGTAACGACAGCCAAAGATCTACAAATGACAGCCGGGACCAACGACTTAACGTGCTTTCCATGACACGGTACTTCTTGGCAAGACTGGTGTCAGTTTACTGGCATCTGATAATCCGTAACTACTGCCTAAGTTCTACGAGTACATATGACTGCCGGGACCAACGGCTTAGAGTGCTTTCCGAGGCAAGGAGCAAATTCAGAATGTTAAGATACTCACCCATCCACAGACCAACCTTGGCAAGCGTTGAAAGGTCACTTGTTTAAATCCATAAATTTTGGGGTTTTGACAATCTCATTCGCAAACAGAATGGCACTTTGTGTAGAGAGCCTGTAGTGGCTCGAGTTGATAGAGTCAGCTAGGTGCGATAGCTTACTCCTTGACTCTACAAAATGTAACTATTCCTAAGTCGTCCTATTATTTATCGATGTGAAATCATCAAATGACTCCTCCCTCTCTGGGCGGAGCAGGAGGGAGTGTCAGAGTCTTACTGACTAGAACCCATCCGTGTTCCTCCTGGTGCCCTTTGCGTCCCAGGGCCGCGGTAACTTTCTCGAACAAATTCCTCTACCCTGGTCCTAAGTTACCCTAGGCCGATAAAATTTTCGTTTTTCCTAAATTATCCTAAGTATTAAGGCGAGGTTACCCCAGCCGTGTAGGCATTTAACGCTTACCTCAGGCCCCGCAACCAATAGCGCTACGTAATAAACTGCGATGCATCGGAGAAACGCCGCGCGCTGTCGTCATACCGCTCATTCATGACTTCACAAACTCGAGTAGGTACACAGTTGCGTCACAGAATAGAGTAATGCCGTAGAGCAACTTCAATTTACTAATTTAGATACGATAGAATTCTTGAACTACGATATCAATATTGTAATTCAAAAATACTTAGATGCATTGAATGGTTATTTAATTTTAGTATCCCACATAATAAGAATATAAGTATGCGTGGAAAGTATGGGTTTAGGGAAAATGGGATAAATAAATAAATATTTGATTAGTTAAACACAGTTTAATTAAGATTAGCTAAAATATTGCCAGATAAAAGTAAAAATAGAGGAAAAATCAATTAAAAGTATAGAAATAAAAGTAATAAAAATATGTAAATTATGCACATTTGGCTACAATTCGTCGAAACGTAGTTGACGTGGTTTGCATGGGCTTACCAGAACAGATTGACTTGGGATTTGGTTTTGTTTAGTTTGTTTGCTTGGACCTGCCATTATATTATGTTCATCAATAACATTTTCTTTGCTACTGTGCAATGTTATGTCTCGTATGGGCATACCGCGAATTTGCCGCGGGTCTACAATTTCTGGCAATACGCATTTCAAATAAAAGTCTACAATTTTTTTCTCTATTTTCACCTTCCAAAATTCGTCATCCCTTGGAATATATTCCACTAATAGTGGGTGATTTTCGCCCGACCATATTCCAAATATGCATTGGGCTCTTTGGGTAACATGTAGTTGACCCTGCACTTGGTAATACCAATTACTTTTTTTATTGTTTCATACCCGTTGCTGCCCGTGACATCGCCCGCGTGATTTTTCGTATGTATGCCTCTAGTTTTAGGGAAGCCGAATGGCAAAAAACTAAAACCTTATAGATTCTTTATATCTGTCTGTCTGTCCGTATGTCACAACCATTTTATTAAGAAACTGTTAGGACTACACAGTTGGAAATTGGTAGGTGGATGTGGTTTGGGAACCGCTATACGTTTTTACAAAAAAAAAAAAAAACGAAATTAACTTAAACTATTTTTTTTAATGAAGTATGTATTATAATTGCAGGCATAACGTAGTTTATATATAACGCAGGCATTATATATAACTCAGGCATTATATATAACTCAGGCATTATACAACGTTGATACGACAGAGGGGCTTTCCTATAAACTGCCTATACTAGGTACCATTTTCAAGCTCTGTACCAAAAATAAATTAATTAGGAGCAGTAGTTTAGTCGCAAATGATTTTTAAAGTTTTTGCACGGTTTGAACACGATGTATCTTTTCTAACAGCTGATTATCGTCTAAGCATAGGTCATGCACCTTACAACGATGAATCTACGATGCGTTGTTGCCGCTCTGACGCATGTCGAAGGACATTCACTAAAAATTGGCAATGCAAACAAGGAAGCAATGAATACACACTCACTTGCACTTTCACTACGAAAGCGACACACGTAGACGTAGTAGCGCATTCGAAAGAAACAGAAATAGGTCAGTTTGTTGCATCCTTGTTTTTTTGCGATCGGTAAGTGGGGCCTCTATTCAGTGTGCCGACGCTGTTCATAGACTTGACGCTGTCGTTTCGGAACGTACGGTTTGTGGAATTCGCGCGCAAACAACTGTGATTTTATTTTGTTATTGTGAGAGGACACGTAACTTGGGATTATTATTATTTAGTATTAGTGTTTTTTTTTTGTGATTGACTGTTTTTTATGGTGGTAGGACACGTAACTTGGGATTATTATTATTTAGTATTAGCATCTCCGGACCTCACTCCCATGGATTTCTTTTTGTGGGGTTACATTATGGGTGAAGTGTATGCCTCAGAGGTAAATACAATTGATGAGTTAAAAAATAGGATTATTTTAGCATTTCACAAATTAAAGTGCTTAGCGACGGACAGTGATCTAATTAGAAAAATAAAGAACAATATTCTCCGTCGGTATAATTTGTGCATCAATGTGAATGGAGGACACATCGAAAATTTAAAAATTTAGTGTGTTTGTTTTTGTGCGCGTACTTCGAAACGTTACCTAACATAAAAGCCAGTGCGAGCGGAGGCCTAAGTCGCCGGCCGCCACCCCGGCCCGGCCCCCGCCGAGCACACGAGATACCGCACACCGCGCTCCGGCGCGCGCGCGACGTTGCCGCTTTGTTACCTAGCGGTATCTAAGGTCAGTGTCATTTTTTTACAAAGGGTGGTTGCGTTTTATTCGGATTTGCAAGCTAGTTTGTTTGAAAAAAAAATTTTCTCATTTATGGCGCTTTTTGTTTTTGTACCGTATCGAATTAATACTGACCACGTATAGTATACGTAGTTTAATTTAATGCCCCTCTGTCGTATCAACTCTGTATATAACTCAGGCATAACGTAGTTTCGTATTAGCGGAAAATAAATGTCACCGAAAATAATAAACATACTTGTAGGAAATGAGCAATGTAATACTGTACTTTGCTACACTGTGGTACGAGTGTGCTGTGGTACGTGACCTTCACAAACATAGACACAAAATATAATAATATTAGTTGTTGTGTTGTGTTGTATGGTAAAATATAATTTAGGTACCTAAATAAAAAATATCGTCAAAGTATTCTTACCGTTTTTGTTTATTCATTCTAATATTAATTTATTCTAATAATCTACCTAATAAAACGAAAAATATTACAACTATTTAAAAAACTAAATTAAAGTGATGATAAAGTATGTACATGTATTACTATTTATCGAAAACATTTTTTTATCGGGGGATGACGGAAAAAATTGGCGCACGTCCGACCTCGAACACGTTCCGCTCGGGACTAAAGGACTCGGAGCGAGCGCAAACTAGTGAAATACACTTGGTTTTGGAATTTGTGATACATTTATTTTCATATTGCACATTATGTGACCCGAGATAATACACATTTTTTACGACCTTTATTATGATATAAGTTTTATTTTTCAAAGCCTAATATAACTCAAGTAAAACGATTATTTAGCCATCATTTGGACATGTCTTTGCGATTTAATTGGATGCAGTGAAGTGTAAGTAATCGTGTATCGCATGCCCGACATATCATGATCGAAGAGTCAACTATGTAATACATTTTTTTCAAAATTTAAATCCGTTCCATGTACGAGTAAAACGCTATTGTTGACGACGTTTATCGGGGTAACCTCGCCTTAAGGTCTGTTCTTCCCAAAGGGAGAGGACCGACCTTATAAGTGCACGGACTAGAAAAAAAAAACGTAACAGAGCCAAGGCCACGCTGCTATACTCTCGTACTTACCTGTTAGTCATCATAGTGCACTAATTCCTTTCTCTATTTCTAAGTAAACAAATAGTTCCGACTCACCAAGTAAGCAAAAAGATTGCGTTGCGAGCTCATTACAGAATAGTTTTCCTGTAAACAAACAAAAACACTGCAGTAATGCATCCAGTGCTGTCAACTAACTTTATTAAATTAAACAGTAAATAAAGAAGCATTTTCTTGAATGCATATTTTTGTGGTACGGGAAATATTATTTTAGTTCCTGACTTATACATATATTAAACCCAGTTAAAATTTAACATCTCTATCACTCCACGTAAATACTGGTATTCAGCATCCGGTTTCACTGGAAGCCGACCCCAATATAGTTGGGAAAAGGCTAGGCAGATGATGGTGATCTGACCTCTCTATCGTACAATCAAGTACTATTAAACGTAAAATTCGTGGTTAAACTCACCAACCACATATTCCATTTAAGATTCTTCATGTAACATATCAGAAGCAGAACTTATTACAAAAACCCATTAACCCAACCACTTCATCTCGGCTCGGGGGCTTGCGCAACAAAATGTGGCACAAGGATGCGCCTGCGCAGCACCAGGTCAACTGCGCAGTCACTGCGCTTGCAAACGACGTGTAATTGGGCTGTTGTATGGACGATATTTTAAATATGGTGACTATTTAGTCTAGCCGTAATGGTACAAGGTTGAACAAAAACTGAATGGAAGTTAGAATTAAGGTTCTGATTTTGTAGGCTACTCTCTAAGCCCGAAGTCCGTAGTTTAGGCTTAGTCGCGGGCGTATTTTACTCCTTATCAAATCACCCACGGACTTACGATTAGTCCCCAACCCGAATGAATGACAACACGATTTAACAGTACGTATACAATCGGCTAGGTGATACGGAGTAGAACACGCCCGCAAGTAAGCCCGAAAGCTTAGAGAGTAGCCCCCAAGCAGTTCGGATTCTTCGAGCCCCAGATCCTTCCTTCCAGATCAATCAATATGATTACTTAGAGATAATCAACAGTCGCCTCATGCTATTAGAATGAATACTCTATGCGTGCACTAGCATACAAACTGCATATAATTGGTAGTTTTGTGGTGTCAGTATGGCGTGAAAGCAAGGTCAATAGATAATGTTGTGGTATGCTAAATCATCACTACATGATACAACAAAATATTGGGACACAATATTGTAGAAGCTTATACACGATAATATCAATAGGCAGAGAATTTTGCTGTGACACTTCTTAGGACAAAGTAAAATAATCTAACAGTGGAAGAAGTCGGAAGAACTGTACGTCCAGTTACTATAATAGGCACTTTAGTATTATGAACAATATGAACTACTAGCTGATCCGCAAAACTTCGTCTGCGTCACATTTTCGTGAATGTTCCGCTCCTATTGGTTGTAGCGTGTTTTTAGCCTTCCTCGATAAATGGGACAACACATTAGTAGATTATGCAACGAGGGGATAAAGCAGTGTCTTATGTCACGGGCGTTATATTGAATTCCGAACGCAATGAAGAATTCGGGAGTTAAGAGTTAACTCACGACCGAAGGGAGGTAATATTACAAGAATCCTGAATGCAGTGAGGGATGCAAGCTAGCCTAAGGCAAAGACACCTTTATCCCCGAGATTTTCTCATAGTGTGTGTTCGCAAGTCATGAAGAGAGATGGGTTCCCTCGATTTCAAAGTCGAGTTCCAAATTCAAATCACATTGTTGACCTCCGGGCAATAATATTGTACCTACTGAATTTCATTATGACCCACGGGTCAATAATTACTAACTTAAGGTTGAGTTTGCATGACATATAATGTGTAATTTTTGTGCAGGTGGTGTGAAAAGATAATTTTTCAATTCGAACCAGTATTAGAGATTAGCGCGTTCAAACAAACAAACTCTTCAGGTTTATAATATTATTATGGATTAGTTTAGATGTTAAAGCTACTCTTACGCCTTTTAACAGTAACCAAATGAATGCATCAAATCTGGGTCAGTGTTAAAAGGTCGACGATCAAGATAAATGAACCAATGGCAACCGCAGCCAATAAGCTATTAAACATGGATGCATCTAAACTAGTGTTGTAACAAAGCTAAACATCCGGTGGCATCCGGTAGCTGAGGCAACACGGATGGCGGCTGGCGGCGACGCGGAGCACTCGGCGTTGCTAAGTCTTTTTACCCGACTGCCAAGGAAAGGTTACGATTTTCGCGTATCTTGTATGTATGTTTGTTTTTAGTAAATTTCTTTATTACCTACCTTCCAAAAGGCTGAATCATTTCAAAAACCCAAGTGTTCCCTACACAAAGGCTAGCAGACTGATTAATTTCTCCAACTAAGGTCAATCAGGGACAAGGGTAGGGTAACGCCAACGGCACCCTATTTCTAAGCCTGCGCTGCCCGTCCGTCCTTCGTCTGTCAGCGGGCTGTATCTCATGAACCATAATAAGTGAACAATTGAAATTTTCACAAGAGTTTATTTTTGTTGCCGCATTAATTACAAATAATAAAAATAACATAAAAAATAAAAGGGAGCTCCCAATAAAAATCTGTTTTTGGCTTAAGGTCTGGAACCCTTCGTTTGCAAGGCCGACTTGCCCTTGTCCTGTTTTATTAGAAGTTTGTCGTGCTAAACTCTCCAAACAAAGGAGATGTTTCAAAATGGGCCAGGTCTATGTACATTACCTCATAAAAAAGAGAAAAATCCGTAGAATTCGGGAAAAATACACTTAATTCATTTAAATGTTTACTGTTGTGGTAGTTAATTGATGTTTATAAATTACTTTTATCGATTTTCAACATGGCGTCGCACCGATTTAGTTACAGATCTTAGACAAATAACTGTCAGCTGTCATAACAATGTCACTTTAGTCACTTTCGTCTCATTGCTGGATAATAAATATGTCAGAAATAAATGTCAAACGTCATTAATCAATCAAAATGACAGCTTACCGCCATGACAGGTTTTTGTTGCGTGTTGCTATTTCAAGTGTTATTTCTTTTGTTTTACCAGCAAACAAAGCCATTTTAAAGTAATTGGACAGTCGAGAACTGTTTTAAATATATTTCTCTATTTTTAAGTATAGTGTACAAGGACATGGCCCAGGGTCCATACATTTTGGAACATCTCCTTTCAAAATTCAAATTCAAATCCAAATTCAAAGCATTTTATTTCAAATAAACCATTCACAGGCACTTTTGAAACGTCAAGGTCGGTCAGTCAAAAACATGGAAGCTATTTGCACGTTCCAAAGCGTAGATCTCTATGGAGAAGAACGTGCAAGAAACTCCACGGACACTCTTTTAAATCATGTTCTGTTTTACAACATTCCAAGTTACATATATTATACTTGTTGCTTCTGCATGTGAGGACAATGCAAAGGAAAAAAAAGGGCTTATTATAAGAATTTTAAATATAAAGATTAAAATAAGCCAATGGCAGTTAAGAGATGACCAGTCTCAACCGACGGCGCCTGTTCACGAACATGACGCGTGAATCGGCACCTTTCAGCTCAACCATTTCGAAGGGAACCGAATGATCAAACCCACGCGCCGCCATCAGCGAGACATTTGAGTGAGCATGACATGCTCTCAACCACCATGCTCGTTCATGTCCAACAAGTAAAACTATAACTACTCACATAAAATGTAAATGGTTTCATGGTACTCACATTTACAAAATTTGAAAAATATGCTTCTACTTTACACAAAACTATGGTTGTCAATGACCAAATAATGAAAAATAAATTAATAAAGAGAACGATTAAGTTCTTACATCAAAAATAATAAATAAGTAATTAATATAATAATATAATTTGTATGTATATAAGAATAAATAAACGAAATAATGTAAGAACCTCTAAAAGGAGCGAGCATCTCTTCCAAATATAAAAACATAAAAACCTAAAAAGTGTACCTAAGCAGCTGTGACTGTAGAGCAGGACCAGCATTTAGCCAAGCGTTTTTATCGAGGATATAATCTTCCAGTTTATAATACGCTTGTCTACATAGTGTGCGTTTTATGCATGCTTTAAATTTTCTCTCATTCAGTTCGAGAATATCAACTGGTATTTTATTATAAAATTTAATACAGTACCCCATAAAAGAAGTGTGTACTTTGGCCAATCTGAATCGGGGTTGATCTAATTTGTTCCTATTTCTAGTATTAAAATTATGCCTGTCACTAATCTTGCTAAAGAGATGAAGATTTTTCCGAACATACATAATATTTTCGTAAATGTATTGACAAGGTACCGTCATGATGTTGATATCCTTAAACAGTTCTCTTAGGGAATCACGCCGACGGAGATTGTAAATGGCTCTGATGGCTCTTTTCTGCAGAATAAATATAGACTCGATGTCTGCAGCACGTCCCCATAATAAGATACCGTAAGACATGATACTATGAAAGTAACTAAAATAGACCAGCCTCTCGGTATCTATATCGGTAAATTGACGGATTTTTCTGACAGCGTATGCTGCTGAACTTAGCCGTCCCGCAAGAGATGTTAAATGAGGACCCCATTGTAGCCTTGAGTCAAGCGTAATCCCCAGGAAAACCGTGTTTTCGACGAATTCAAGTTTCTCCTTGTTCAATACTATGTCGCAATCATTTCTTTTAACGTTCGGTAAGGCAAATCTGATGCATTTAGTTTTTTTTTCATTTAATACTAAATTATTAGCAGTAAACCAATTTTGGACCTGCTGTAGGGCGTTATTTACGTCGTCAAGATTTATGGAACGTCTATCTATCTTAAAAATTAAGGACGTATCGTCAGCAAATAATACCATATGAGGTTGATTTTTTAAAAGATGGGGTAGATCATTAATATATACTAGAAAGAGGAAAGGACCCAAAATAGAGCCTTGTGGTACCCCCATTTTGACTTTTAAACCCCGTGAATTGACTCCATTTATTTGAACTTGCTGCTGTCTATCATTTAAGTAAGATTTTATTAGACAGTGCAAGTTTACCTAGTCCGTAAAGAGTCCGAGCAAGGTTTCGTGATTTACACAATCAAATGCCTTGGAGAGGTCACAAAAGATTCCAATGGCATCTTGTGCCACTTCCCACGCTGAGTATATGTGTTTCAACAACGTGGCACCAGCGTCAGTCGTACAACGACCCCTGGTAAAACCATACTGTTGATCGTGTAAAATTTTATTGATGTTAAAATGATTGAGCATCTGATTGAGCATTACTTTTTCAAACACTTTGCTAAAAACCGGCAAAACAGATACAGGTCTATAATTATTGGTGTCTTTGCTGTCGCCCGACTTAAATAGTGGTATAACCTTACTATATTTCATTATATCCGGAAAGACTCCTTGGTCCACACATAAATTAAATATTAAAGCCAAGTATGGTGCTATAGTTTCAATTATGGACGTGCACACTTTAATAGACATTCCCCATATGTCTTCGGTCAATTTGATTTTGATTTGCCGGAAAGCTTTTATGACTGTCACAGGGTTGATATGTTTGAACTGGAATTCAACCGTACAACCTGGAACGTTAGCTTTTAATAAATTATATGAGACCTCAGGTGAAGAATTTAAATATTCCGTAGTTTTAGTTGGTATATTGGTGAAAAAATTTACAAATTCTTGAGCTACTTCTAAATTAGAGCTTTTGGCACCATGTGTAGTCTCCAGTAAAAAAGCATCACTAGTTCCTTCTTACCGTTTACGTAAGCTGCTAACTAAATCACAGTGATTGTGTACATAGTATCTTTCTCTTGTTAGTCGCGCCAATGTCAAGTGCTTGGTTCCACGAGCCCGTAACAAATCATAGTGTTTATACGTTTATCCACACCACCACGGTAGCCAGAGGGCGTAGATATGGCAGAAGGTCCAAGTGTGTTGTTCTTTCTGTTTATTTTGATGCTAAGAAATCCTCATTAGAGCAGGCGCAGTGAATAAAACCCCATGATGTTTTTTAACTACCTCACGGAGGTCGGAATTGAGTATCAACATCCCAAAATTATTCTACAATTTCTAGTGTGCTCGAAGAAATCAGTTATTCAAATTAATCTGAGTGCCAGCACTTTTCGAACGTCAAAGTTACGCCCTCTCGTCACCACTTCCTAGTGTTTTAGCTGGGAAGAAGTAGCGCAACAAATGCTCCATCAAATACCATGACAGTCAATAGGAGAAACAAATACAATGCGTAAAACACTGCCAGTTTATCTAACATAACTAACAAAATATCATTTCATGTTGTTAATGAGCCTACTGCTCCATCCTGTATCATGGTACAGTTTCCAAGCGTCACCTGATTGAGGTGAAAACTAACAAGGCGTATAGAAAGCGGCGCGCGCGCAGTTTCCACATGCGCTGGAGCATCGTGTGAGCCACAATGAACGCGCGGAGCTAGGTTAGCCTCTGACACGGAAAGCTATTAATTAAATTGATTAATTGAATTGCCTTTCCAGTAAATAATAGATTTCTTCGGAAATTTTGCCATGGGAGAGGTCTAATGTCTTTTTAAGTACCTGTAACTACTTATTCTTTCAATATTGAATTGGCGAAAGAAAAGTTTGGTCCAGTCAACCGCACATAAAGGGTAAGAGTCAAGCATGCAGTTTGGTGGTCACTGGTTTACGGTTGACTGTACGACGCGATGGTTACGTACTGTTGTTGCCACTTTGGCCGCAAAAAGTACCCAGATTTCAGGGTATTTACATCTGTAAATTGTTCTATTTTTCCCTATTTTTTACGGAGATAGTATAAAATTTACTTAAATTAGAGCATCCACTATTTTGACGCTGGTCATGTTTAAAATAGAGCATTTTCCAGCTACTTAACCCTAAATATTGCAACAATTAAAAATAGAGCTGTTTACAGGTAGGTACTTAAATATTTAGGTTAAGTGTTGAACTGCCCAATTGTTCCTGCTTTCACGCAGATAACTATATTAAATGATGCTCTAGTCAGAAATCCGGTTTGATTACCAGTATTTTTTACAAAGGCATTAATTAATTCTGGCTTCATTATCAGTAATTTCTACATATATAAGTATTCATGTAGAATTTTGTTATGGTTTCACGCGAGTAACACAGTTTCCTCAAATCTGTAACTTGCGGAATCGAAATCGATTAGTTTTAGTACAAAAACATGTCGGAAGTGCACTCGGCGAGTGGAGGCGCACTGCGCATGCGCAGCCAAGTGCAACGATTAGTTACTAATAGTAATCTGGCTGCCCCAGTATGCCGTGTTGTGTCGGCCGGTGCCGTAAAAGAAAACCATCCATTACTTCCCGTGGGTGTCGTAAGAGGCGACTAAGAGACTCACCAGAGAATGGCAGCAGCGTTCTCTGCAAAACTCAACACCATACACTGCGATCGCCAACCCGCCTGCCAAGCGTGGCGATTATGGCACACCGGCATCTTGAGGGAGGCCTATGTCCAGCAGTGAACGTCTTTGGGCTGAAATGATGATGATGATGATGACGGGGCTGCGGGACTGGTAGCATAGCATTCATTAATACCTACTTTAAATTTACGAAATCTTCACGACGATGTTTCCAAAAAGTTTAGGCAGGGCAGAGTCGGAACCCTTCAACAGTTTGTATTAATTGAGATCGTAGTTTGTAAACGTAAGATCGTAGTGCTGACGAAATAACTTCGGAATTATAATAGCTGAAGTACTAATAAGATGTTTTGTCGCTAGTGCAAGCTCTCAATTGTCTCGTCATCTACCGTGTCATAAATCCCTGGTGCGCAGGGTGTGGGGCAGCACCAACAGTATCCTAAGCATGATTGCCAGTCGCCTGGACTGTATGTATGTGGGTCGCTGCTGTGGAATCACGCATGGTTTGTCGCAGCAGTGATCCACTATTATTTGTTGTGTTATTTTGTTTTTATCAGTGTTTACTAACATAGTCTTAAGTTTTTACTAACAGTTTGAGTCATGTTACTTGAATAAAGAAAATTCTATTCTACAACTGGCCTAAAAAGAATTCACGTTTCCGGCAAACACGTTCAGCAGCCCTTCACGTAAACGTGACCCAGACGTGACGTAACTGACGTAGTCAAGTTATTATAAATAATTCAATTTGTGGGAGATCCAGCGCACTGGCCAGCTATGCGAAGCCTTCTCAGTGCTACTATTTTATATTTCGTCAGTTTTATGGTGTTGTGGTGTTACTTACCAAACGTTATTTTTCTTACGAATAATTCTAGTGGTATAACTGTTGCAACCTCTCCTGGATCTCTTTAGTTTGCTGTTAGATTTTGCTATTTTGTCATTCTGAGGACAGGTTTTCCACCACTACTTCTAATTTTCCCGCGAGCCCGCGTGTTTATCTTCTAGTATTACCGGATCCTATCCTGTCTCTTCGATGGGACAAGCTCGCAACTCTATTCCCAACCACTGCAATTCCAAAGCGCCCAGGCCATAAAGCTCGACAAGTCCCGGAGAAACGATTGAAGTGTCTTGGATCCCATGACGAAATTAATATTAAATAACAGCGGGGCAGTAAGACAATTGTAATTTCCACTTCCCTCCTTACAAACCAGGGATAGGCCAATGGGCTCAAGTGTCAAGTTGTTATCTCGTCTCGCAGATATTACAAGTTCAATGAAAATCTTCAAAAATTCTGACACTCATGTTTTCTTCCTTATAAAACAAGAAAACATAGTAATTAGTTGTACTAGCACATATTTTTCGTTAAACATGACTAGACTTAGACATTGTCTCTGTCATCTCAGAGATAGACTAGATTCAAGGGCAAACCCGTCATTAATTAAAAAAAAACATTTAATTATTTTCTAAATTGTTTCTGAGCGATTGCATGCTATGCAAGTTTAAACCTAGACCTACCTACATTAATCTTGCGATTGCGTTGTTTCATGAATGTGCTGGCAGTTTACCTCGGTTATATTCTAGCTGAGTAACAGTCATCATCTTCCCATGTTATCTACTTTGGGTCGACGCAACACGTATTTTATTTTTCATTCTGTCTTGCCAACCGCAGTATTATTTCAAAACACTCGTCTGTAACAGTAAAATTTTAAATCTGCAATTCAGGTTCTTTCATTTTCGCACACCACGACAATCGTCAACAATTTTTAAATTAAGAAGCTCCCGATATCTCAGAGCCCTACAACGCCAAATCATCGCATCTTTCTAGAAGCCGTCCAGTCTAAATCCAGGCATATCTCCCGCCACGTGACGCCGCCTAGCCGTCAGCACAATGGGCGCACAATGCTGGACAATGGACGCTTATTGAAATGTCCTGGTATGCACGGCGGCGGCGATCGCACGGCTATTTTCCTTGCCTTGTAGGCATGCCGCAGGTTTGCGATAGGACGACAGGGTGGCGTGATCGCGTAGCTGTCGTTAGTGAAACGAGTACCTTTGTGCTACTAGGTTTAGGAGGAAATGCGGGCGGAGAGACTTTGTATGAAAAAGTCATAATTCGAGGTTTGCTCTCGCCTGTTTCTTCCTCCAATATTGGATCGATTTAAAAGATATTTCATAAACTGAATGAGAAGGATATACATATACTGTGTTCTTATGTTTTCATTTTTGATGATATATTAACCGTATCTATAAGCACTAGTACGCTCAAAAAATGCTTAAAATTGTCCGATAAACCGCAGCCAACAGAGCCACAGTATACGAATTTGGCAACTATTCATGAAAAAAGAAAAACATAGGGACACAGTATACATCCTTGTTATTCAGTTTGAGAAATATCTTTTAAATCAGTCCAATACGTAAGGAGGAAACATGCGAGAGCCAAACCTCGAATTATGACTTTTAACATCCAAAGTCTATCCGCCCGCATTTCCTCTTAATATGGCAATAAATAAGGATCTAGAAAATCGAGATGTGAGAGTTCTGTGTGTGTGTAGAACTCTCACTAAGAGTAGATAAAACATGTAGATGAATCCATAACAAAAAAGTTGTCACTGTTTTTGTATACTAACGTCCAATCCGTCGAAAAAAATATTTCTTTCGCCAAATGATTCCTTCAAGAAGCATACGCGTTGCGGATTAAAAGGCCAATGAAATTACAGACAGGCACGTGAGTTTTCTCTAAGGTCGCCGAGCAGTTTTATTCACAGTTCGTTGACTTGTTACTATATAGTACTTACTATTAAGAGATTTGCGCGTACTAGGGCCAAGGGCCGTCCTCCAAGGGCCTTGACTCAAACGTCAGAGGTAGAGGTGGACTAGGTCAATATCCCAGTAATAGGCGCTGGAGTGTTTACGTAACATCCGGTCAGTGACACTGACCACTGAATGGTGGTTAGTAGTGTAACCACTTTCTCCACGCGACCCGGCAAACCAGTCCTGAGTAGTTGCGTGGTGGCGCGTCCCGGTGTGAGGATATCCTTCGTCCGATTACGGAAACGATTATTGATTTCTTTTAATGAAAGAAGTGGGAACTGGAAATTTGATGGTCTAGTGAAGACTTGTAATTAATTATACATTTGTACCACACAAATGTATAATTTCGCGACCATTTACCATAGAATTCAATTGAGTTTCTTGTTTTACTGGATATAGCACTCATTTGAAATGAGTTTAATTATGTCAGAGGACAGGGAGAGTTACTGCAGAACGCTAAGTCATTAGCAAGGTGAACTCACAACAGTCACAACACTGATTTCTGACTCTCTATGTGTCCCAAACTCCCGGGCGAACCAAATATATACATATACATATACCTTATATTCCTCATTGTCATTCCTAACTAATTAAATTATTTTTCCATTAGCTTTTCATTTTAACGTATGTCACCGTGAAATTTCCCATTACCTACGTAACTAGTTCTCGTAAGACTGTGAAAGAGATGAAACTTATACCCTATATTGAAGTAAATCTGTCATGCTCACCCATCCCTCTGTTGTCTCCAGTGACGAGGACGACACGGGTCGCCTGCTGCGGCAGCTGAGCAGGATCAACCGGCCCTTCGGCGTCACCTTCCCGCAGATGGTCAGGCTGATGGCGCAGTGCCAGCAGGTAACATGTCAACAAACAACGTGTAACGGAGAGAGCAAGCGGAAAATGCCACGATTTCCCCCGGGATTTTCACATAGATTGTCCCTATATCTTTTATTCGTATTTGAGCTTCACGTTTTATATTGTGGCACATAGGCCGAATTATGTGTAGTAGTCGCAGCAACGCTGCCAACTGGACAAGGTCTTAAACAAAGCAAGGGCTCCTTTACAAAATAAGGCCCTAGTCAGTTTGACACTACTTGCTTAGATACGTATATTTAAAGCTAAGTATCATAGCCATTCAGGGTGTATCAGAAAGGTGTAAGGTAGTCATATTTTAAAAACTACCCGATGTGATACTTTGCATGGAAAATCAATTTTTTTTTTTTTTTTTTGGATTTGACAATCACTTCCTCAAAAAAAGTTTATTATCTACATGAGCAGAAGCAGTTTAGTTTTTCAAATTCGAAAACATCCTTCCGTGCATTGCTTAAAGAGATAAGGAAATAATGTTCAACTCACTAGGGGCAAATCTATGCCAAAAAGCCGAGGAAATTGAGCCATTTTCCGCTTGCTCTCTCTTCTTAGTTATTCGACATGGAATGAAAAGATTTACTTCGAAGAGATAGGTACGCTTGCGCGCTTGGGCTGTCTGCTCAAGATAGGTAGCTCGGTACGTGCCTAGAAGTTTTTGCAAACTAATCACAATAGGTATATTCCAAACACAGTTAATTGCACGGGAAGAAATAGAATAGATATGTTCCACGCTTGTCGCCACTTTTGTAATTGTACTGTCGTGAACTATTGTAATACTTGGTTCTCGGAAAGCGCACGCCATTTTTTTTGTCTGCTCGGCTAAATAAGACGTTGTAAGTACTACCAGTCTGATTAAAGACTCAGCACTTTTAAAATGATTGAATCATACCTTTCCAATAGATACCAGATAGTTAAAATAGGTGAAGCTAAATGCTCTCCAGAATTAATAATCTCCGGCGTTCCACAAGGTTCCCTTCTTGGACCCTTGCTTTTCTTAATAACATAATAGACCTAAACTTAGCTGATGTTACACTATAAGCCGATGACACCTGTCTCTTCTACTTTGGTGAGGATATTCAAGCAACTGTCAGTCGAGCCCAAGAAGAACTCCATACCTATTTACTTGGTTTCAATATAATCTGCTAACCATAAATGTGACTAAGACCAATTTTATGATACTTAGCACCAAAAATAAAACGTTCCAACTTTTCAACAATTACACGTTAATAAAGAACCATTAAATAAAGTAAAATCAGAAAAATATCTTAGTTTAATCTTAGATAAACACCTAACCTAGCTTATCATCATTGATGGGAACACTAAGGGGTACCGTCAGTTGCTTAAAAAAATATCCTATAATTATCATATAAAAAAATTGCGTCTAAAAATTTATCCTATTATAATAAAAACTAAATTCACAAATATACAACAAAACGAATACTTAATGCAATAATAGAAACTAAGTTAAAATAAATAAACAGAAAAAAAAGAAACAAACATAATTCAAATTAAAGTCGATTATGCTTTCAATAGCAACCGTGACAGAATAGAAACTGAGTTTCGATTCGTAAGAAGAGTTAGTCTCGATATTTTTATTTTGTTTGCAGATTACCTACATAAAGTAAAAATATGATACAAATAAAAAACATCTTCTAAACTCGATCTCTTTTAGCATAGTCTCAATTACTAACATAGGGATAAGCAGCTTAGGGGATAAGTTAGCGACTAACACTATTGTACTTCTAGCTTCAAAAATAAAGTTCCGATCCTCGTTCTAAGGAACGTTTATGTAAAGTAACCAGTGTTTCTCATTATAAGTGAATAACTGTATTCTGTTTTTGAGAAATAAATGTCTTAAACCATATATACTCACGACAAAATAATTATTTGCCATTTTTTTCCGCACGAATGGGAAAAACACTGTCGAGTCTAAAAGTAGGAATAAGTTTTTTGAAACAAAAATACTGTTCAGATTTACCAATTTCACTTTAGCAGCTTTTGTGTATCAGTTTAAACTTTTGTTACAAAAGTTAATCCCAGACTTAACATTTTCTATCAGGCGGTTTCTACTTGCACCTTCCTCGTAAAAAATAACCATAAACTCCTATTTTCTCTGTCAAACTACCACAATGATTGCCCGTTACTACTGCTTGGTCGATACTGTGTCGCATAGCTCAATCATTGCCATAAACTTATTAAGGGAGATAGTATTTTAAATTAAGTAGATACGCCTATTTACGAACGAATTGGTGGCTTTTCCCTCATTCTTATCTCTTTGCTTTCTTTCTATATTTCTGTTTTATTCGTACCTACGTGAGTCTGATGGCCCTTCTGATAGCGATGACCTCAGTCTGTCTATTGCAGTTTCTGTTACCGACCTTTCTATCTAAGTATGTATACCTCTTCGAAGGTCATGTCGCTTGGGTCATTGCTTTCTCCTACAGTTCTTAGCTGTGCTCATGGAGACCAAAACTATAGGAAGGGGTTGTATGGAGTTGTAGCCCGTACCTATAAGGTTTCATCTGGTGGAATGCCCAAGACAGGGAAGACAGGATGCATCTTCCCTGTCTAGGGCATTTCATCAGATGAAACTAAAGCATAATAAGTTGTGACATTGCCGCGAGCTCTAGAGGGCAAACCATAGATATTACAAAGAAGGGGCAAACCATAACGTATCTAAACCCACCGGTACACTAGTAAAATTAATTATCTATAAGTACTAATATAAAAAGCTGAAGAGTTTGTTTGCTTGCTTGAATAGCCCATTTATCGCTTTGTTTTTTTAAATAGTGCTAAATATTTTGTTTGCTTGAATAGTGTTAGATAGCCCATTTATCAAGGAAGGCTATATGCTGTATATCATCACGCTAAGACCAAAAGGAGCAGAGCAGTAATGACAATTGTGACGAAGTTGCGTGGGTCAACTAGTCATTTATTTTTTTGCAACAGTGTCAATTTTCAAAAACGATTGGCATTAGGTAATGCCCGCCCTCTTCGAACCGTCTAATGAGCTTCTCATTATAATATGCCACATTTTTTCACCACATTGACCTTACATTCGTCCTTAACCCGAAATTATTGTGCTGTCAAATAATCAATATTAAATTTGTATTTATTTTTATCTCCATTACTTATAATATTGAGTCGGTAATATTATGTCGTGTAGATATAAAACACCATTTATGTGTGTCAGAACCACTTGTACTCCGATTCAAATTTTAAATCTATCACGCATGTGATGCACGCGAGGGTCATATAGTTCGCAATTAATAGCAATTTCCGCATTCCTTTGTACTTATTAATAACAGTTAAATCGGAAAAGTTGCATGCCTGGGTATCATTTCCTTTCTAAAAGTTCCGCATACTAGTTGCGCCATCTAGGAGTGAGTAGCTATAACTAGATTTAAATGAATACCGTAAAATTCACAGAACAGTTTTCAACAACAAAACACTTATGATGCATCACAGGCAGCGAGTTAATAGTTGACTTACAGTTTACCCATTCCCATTGATTCTCCCCCTCACACTATAAACAACTGTTCCAGGTGCCCGGTGTAGAAGCTTCCGACGAGCACGGGGACACCCCCACGACTGGCAGCAGTGGGGGTGGCTGGCAGGAGACTGGCGCGGCGCGGGCCAGACTGGACGCTGGCGGGGCGCACGCTGGACTCCTGGGAGGAAGTCCACTCACGCTGCTGCAGGGAATCATACCAGGTAAATATCGATAGCTGGGCGGGCTATCACAGACTGGCGAGAGTGAAGTATGAATATGGACTAAGGAATAGTCCTACTGATCTGATATTTGGGAATCCTTAACAAGCATAGACTCTCTATTAGCATCGTTTGTGCAGTTGAGTTTGATCGTTCTACATAACTGGCGTAAGCTGTATAGGTAGTGAATACTAATTTTGTTAATTATAATCTTTACAGGTACAAAGTGGTGCGGCACGGGTGACATAGCAGCAGACTACCACGACCTGGGTGCAGACAGACGCCTGGATCGCTGCTGCCGAACACACGACCTCTGCCCCACCAAGGTCCGCGCCTTCTCCGGCCGATACAACCTCACCAACAACTCGCTCTACAGCAAGTCGCACTGCACCTGCGACGACATGCTCTTCGACTGCCTCAAGACCACCAACACGTCCGCCTCGCAACTCATGGGACACATCTACTTTAACATAGTCCAAGTGCCCTGCCTCGAAGACGCCAACGACGAGCGACGGTTTCGCAATGCAAGGCTCGGCTTTTAACTCCATCTAGCGGAGAATAGCGGAATTAAACTCATCAGCGCCATCTAGTAGTCACGATAGTGTGTCATGCATGCACAGATTTTTTTTGATGCTGTAAATTTTGCATTTTACTAGATCTTCGTGTTATTCTAGATTGAGATTGTAAATAATGATTAAATTTTAATAATGTTCTTATAAAACATTAGACATCAAGCTGTGATACGTCTGTGCCTTTAAATGTACTAGAGAGTATTTTTGTTAGAGGATGGCGCTATACAAATAAAAAACATTGTTCTAAATAGATAATAAGATATTTATTTATTGTTACAAACACCCATGACAATGATGCAGATTCTCTATTGTTATAAATAGTAACAATAGTTTAATACTTGTTAACGAAAACAAAGATATTTTAATAAGAATGTAGAGAAATAAATGTGAATTAGTTCATACCAAATAAATTATTTATTTTAAATCGTGTGTGTATTGTTTTATTTTACTTACTCAAGAATAAGAAAATCTTAGGAGTTAGGATCTTCTTCTTCTACCTGGCGTTAATCCCGGCTATTGCCAGGGTCCGCCTTCCTACTTAGCTTCCTCCACTTTGCCCGATCTTAAACATCCTTCTCAGTTAGGCCATTGGCTCTCATGTCGGACTTAACGACGTCCAACCAGCGCTTGCGAGGGCGACCACGGGACCTAGCCCCAAGAACAGCCATATTCATGCATCCCCGACCAACGTACTCCATAGGGCGTCGCATGATGTGGCCATACCATCGCAGACGACACTCTTGCAGTTTTTCCCCCACGTCACGGACACCAAGACTACCTCTGATGAAAGAGTTGCGTATGCGATCGGATCGCGTTACGCCACTCATCCACCTCAGCATCTTCATCTCCGTGACGCGAAGCTCCTGGGTGTGTCTGCTTAGTGCTGGCCAACATTCACCGCCGTACAGTAGGACAGGCCGTATGATGCATTTATAAATCTGCCCCTTGAGCTTCGGAGGCATTTTGCGGTCGCATACAACGCCCGTTACCTCGCGCCACTTCGCCCAAGCCGCGCCTATACGTGCGTGGACATCGTCGTCCACGTTGCCAGACTCGTGCAGCACGGATCCAAGGTACCTGAACGTATCGGACTTTCTGATCAGGTCCGAACCTATTCGGATGAACCTATTTGAATCCGTGCCGCCACAGGACATGTACTCAGTCTTCGCCACATTTAGTCTCAGACCACCGTTTTCAAGCGTGTCCTTCCAAATATTGACTTTGCGCTCAAGATGGGCTTTGTTCTGTTTAACGAGGGCGATGTCATCGGCATACATCATTAGCCATGGGGGCTTATCTTGGATGTTTGCCGTAACTACATCGAGCACTACGTTAAACAAGAACGGGCTAAGAGCCGAGCCTTGGTGAACGCCAACAGATATTGGGAAGCCATTCGATTCGCCAACAGCGGTCTGGACAGAGGACACGGAATCGCGGTACATGTCTCTGATAATGTCAATATAGGCCTCGGGAACGCCCTTGAAGCGCAGTGCCCACCAGATGGACTGCCGAGGTATACAGTCGAAGGCTTCTGCAGGTCTAAAAAGGCCATATGCAAAGCTCTCCTTCTCTCTCTGTAAGCCTCAGCCAGATTCCGTAAGGCGAATACTGCGTCCATGGTGCTGTTACCCGCCCGGAAGCCATATTGACACTCAGAGACAGCACACTCGCTACGGAGCCGTGTGTCAATGATGCGCTCGAAGAGCTTCATGGTGTGGCACATGATCTTGATACCGCGGTAGCTACTACAATCCTGTACGCTACCTTTGCCTTTGTATACAGGGATAATCAGGCTAAATCACCACTGGTTCGGCATTTCCTTGGTGGTCAGGATGCGGTTAAAAAGATCCGTCAGAAGATCCACGCCATGTGGGCCCATCGCCTTCCACACTTCAATTGGCACATTGTCAGGCCCGACCGCTTTCCGGTTCTTCATGTGGCGAAGAGCAATGCGGGTTTCGTCGGGGGAAATAGGGCAAATAAGTCCAAGGTTAGGAGGCGGTTCGGGAGGAAGGTTATGGGGATGCTGTTTGTTAGACAGCTCCGCGAAGTATGTACACCATCTCTCCTTAACAGAGGGGGCATCGTAGAGCAGCTTACCCTGGGCGTCCCTTACACAGAGACATTTGCTAATGTCCCGTGTAGCTTTCTCCCGGGCACGCGCCAGCTTAAAAATAAGCTTTTGCCCCTCCGCAGTTTCCAGCTTGTCGTACAAGGGCGCCAGACTTTTGCTGCGGGCTCTGGCTACAGCTTTTTTGCAAGCGCGCTTAGCCGCTCCATATGCCTCCCTGTCATCCGGAGAGTTGGACCCTTGCCACTGTTTAAATAAAACCTTCTTCTTCCGAGTAGCCTCCTGCACCCCGTCATCCCACCACCACGTCTCCTTTTCTATGGTGCGGCCACCACGAGAAGTGCCAAGGACGCGCTTACCCGCATCGGTGATTGCTGAATGGATCCTACTCCAGATCTCTTGAGCGGACTCATGCGGAGCACTGATCTCGAGATGCTCGACCTCCGCGATGAAGTCCGACTGCCTAGGACCATCAAGCAACCACCACTTAGTGCGGGGTTTGCGTTTTTCGGTCACTTTCTTTTTCGGTACAACGGCAAAGTCCAGGACAAGGAGGCGGTGTTGAGCCGTTAGGCTTTCACCTGGGATGACTTTGCAGTTGGTAACCTTGCCAATGTGGCACCGTCGCACCAGCAGGTAATCTATTTGGGTTGAGTAGGCACCACTACGGTACGTAATAAGATGCTGGGGCTTCTTCTGAAAGAACGTGTTCGCGATGGCTAGGTCAGACAAAGCGCAGGTGCTGAGTATACTGACTCCCTCTGCATTTAGCTGGCCATATCCAAAACCACCGTGAACACGTCCGTACTCTCCAGCAAACTGACCTACGTGACCGTTGAGATCCCCCCCAACCAAAACACCTTCGGAATTCGGAATAGCGCGTAGTACGTCCTTGAACTCATCCCAGAAGGCCTCCTTTTCAGACTCACAGCAACCAGTTTGAGGAGCATAGGCGCTGATTAGGTTCGTTACCGACCCTTCGATCAGCACCCTAACTCGCATCAACCGGTCGCTGCATCGGTCTACTTCAAGGAGTCCATCCTGAAGGTCCTTAGACAGCACCACGGCCACTCCGCCCCTGCCCGTTGGTGATCCGGTGTACACTAGCCGGTACCCCTGCCCGATGTCACGTGACTTATTTCCCTTCCAGCGCGTCTCCTGAAGGAAGGCGCACTGGACCCGACGCTTCGCAAGTACGTCCGCGAGTTCTCGGCAACGTCCGGTTAAGGAGCCAATGTTCCAGGTGGCAAAGCGGAACTTCTTCTTGGGTACTTATCCTCTTTAGCCGTGCCCGTACTCGACACGGTAGCCCTAGCCCACTTATCGCAGGTTTAGGGCGATGTGCCTGCGCGTCGTTATGCGGCGACGCCCTAGCCCGAGTACCCGTTTTCAACTTCTTGTCCATTTTAATATTTGACTGAAGTTGGTTTTACGTGGGGCGACCAGCCGTCTGACCCCCACAACCCTACGAGAGGGAAACCAGGTTCGCCAGAGCCTCGTCCGTTGGACAGCAGGGTGCACCGCTAGCAGGTGAGGTTGGCTTGGGTCTTAAGATGGTAACAGAACCCATGCACCCCAGCATTGCTTAGATATCCCCAGTAAGGATATCTAAGCAAATTAATAAGATATACCACGCATAAGATCACAAATGGATTATGGACTACCTACTAGGTAAGCAAAAGCAAGAGTCCTCTGTAATTTCCAAAGACCATTGTAAATAAATATTTAGCTTTCTCTTAAATTGTACGCTTGTAGGATTAGGTACAGCAGTAGTGAAATATTGCTTTAGAGAATTTTTACAACTCGTTGACTATGCCATCTAGTTTTGCATAATCGAAACTTTAACGTAGCTAAGAATACTTGACATTGACGCTTCTGTGCTGCCACCTAGTTCCTGCACGCTCCGTTTAGGGCGTAGACAGAGAATAGGGTATAGACAAGTCCTCAGCGTATAACGGTAAGGGATAGCGATAGTTCGACATAAGTACATCATTACAACTTCGTGCATTTAATATTGCCATACTTAGACTTTTACCCCCATTGTGTGGGTAATCTCGTTCTTATTATTTTGGTTGTACGTCTACTACGAGTTATGTAATTCATATCAATTAATAACACGTTTTTTTTTTAACTTTTTAAGGGGTAACGTATGTATTTATTACTATTTGATTGTGTTCGCGCGCGAACTGAATGCCTCCGGGATGAACGTAAAGTGCGAAAACAAATGAGTTGTATTTTGCGTCAGTCAGGACCGCGCTTAGTAAGCTCGCGGGCTTCTGAGTGATTATTTTCACCTCAACATGTAAATAGTATAATTAGATAAATCATAACTAACTCATAGCCCCGAATGCATTCACATCTCGCATATACGTACTATTTTTATAGATGCATTAAAATAACCATGTTGATTAGGTATAGTTTAATTAAAACCTTAAATGTCAAAATTATACAAAATAAAATTGTACTAAGGACTACAGGGTAAACTAATCATTCCTTTGATCGATGTACTGAATAAAGAAAACCCCGATAGTAAGATGTCTTTAAAAAGTAAAAAATAAAAATTTTTGATCCACACGTGGCGCGCCAGAGGACAAATGTTTGTGTGATGAGCATGATCATTTGTTCTGTGTCTGGGTGTAGTTTATCTATAATATGTGTGTATTTAGAAATATATAAGTATGTTTATCAGTTGTCTAGTACCCATAACACAAGCTCTGCTTAGCTTGGGACTAGATGGCGTTGTGTGATAGTTGTGTGGAATATTATTATTTATTATTGTTTATGAAATAGAAAGTTTTAACAGCAGGTATTTGTTAAAAAGGTTAATTGGCTACTACTGACCTTTAAATAAAACTAATTTATTATAAAAATTACTGACTTGTCAGTTTTTTCTAAGAACTTTTTAGTTGCATAATGTATTCGTACTTTGAGATATTTCAAACTTATAGCCTTAATTAAGAGCGAATAATGACAGTCGAAGAAAGATTGGCTGTTAAAATGCAATAAGTGATAAAATAATGTTAAACCCAAACATTGTTTAAGACTTTCCTGCATGAGCACAAGAAGAATATTTTTTTTATTAAGACCTCGATTTTTACGAAATATTTTCTCACAAATTTCACAAATTTTTACTACATCTTTTGACGGGTAACATAGACCACCTTTGTCTTTCTGTAACTGCAGACTGGCGTACTGAGTTAGTATATTTAAATTTTTTGATGTTTAGTGACTTAATAATTAGGTACATAACATTATTCCACTCACTCACACATCAAAAGGTCACCTCAAATAATGATGATAATATTCACACAAAATCAAGTCTCAATTAATTTTTACGTATCATGAAGTGACATAGATAACAACCTAACATAAATTGCCTCACACTTTGGCCGGCTAATATGAAAAATAAGTTAGGATTTATCGTCTTTTTAGACGTTAATTATCAATATCTTAAAAAATCAACCTCATATGGTATTATTTGCTGACGATACGTCCTTAATTTTTAAGATAGATAGACGTTCCATAAATCTTGACGACGTAAATAACGCCCTACAGCAGGTCCAAAATTGGTTTACTGCTAATAATTTAGTATTAAATGGGAAAAAAACTAAATGCATCAGATTTGCCTTACCGAACGTTAAAAGAAATGATTGCGACATAGTATTGAACAAGGAGAAACTTGAATTCGTCGAAAACACGGTTTTTCTGGGGATTACGCTTGACTCAAGGCTACAATGGGGTCCTCATTTAACATCTCTTGCGGGACGGCTAAGTTCAGCAGCATACGCTGTCAGAAAAATCCGTCAATTTACCGATATAGATACCGCGAGGCTGGTCTATTTTAGTTACTTTCATAGTATCATGTCTTACGGTATCTTATTATGGGGACGTGCTGCAGACATCGAGTCTATATTTATCCTGCAGAAAAGAGCCATCAGAGCCATTTACAATCTCCGTCGGCGTGATTCCCTAAGAGAACTGTTTAAGGATATCAACATCATGACGGTACCTTGTCAATACATTTACGAAAATATTATGTATGTTCGGAAAAATCTTCATCTCTTTAGCAAGATTAGTGACAGGCATAATTTTAATACTAGAAATAGGAACAAATTAGATCAACCCCGATTCAGATTGGCCAAAGTACACACTTCTTTTATGGGGTACTGTATTAAATTTTATAATAAAATACCAGTTGATATTCTCGAACTGAATGAGAGAAAATTTAAAGCATGCATAAAACGCACACTATGTAGACAAGCGTATTATAAACTGGAAGATTATATCCTCGATAAAAACGCTTGGCTAAATGCTGGTCCTGCTCCACAGTCACAGCTGCTTAGGTCCACTTTTTAGGTTTTTATATTTGGAAGAGATGCTCGCTCCTTTTAGAGGTTCTTACATTATTTCGTTTATTTATTCTTATATACATACAAATTATATTATTATATTAAATACTTATTTATTAGTTTTGATGTAAGAACTTAATCGTTCTCTTTATTAATTTATTTTTCATTATTTGGTCATTGACAACCATAGTTTTGTGTAAAGTAGAAGCATATTTTTCAAATTTTGTAAATGTGAGTACCATGAAACCATTTCCATTTTATGTGAGTAGTTATAGTTTTACTTGTTGGACATGAACGAGCATGGTGGTTGAGAGCATGTCATGCTCACTCAAATGTCTCGCTGATGGCGGCGCGTGGGTTTGATCATTCGGTTCCCTTCGAAATGGTTGAGCTGAAAGGTGCCGATTCACGCGTCATGTTCGTGAACAGGCGCCGTCGGTTGAGACTGGTCATCTCTTAACTGCCATTGGCTTATTTTAATCTTTATATTTAAAATTCTTATAATAAGCCCTTTTTTTTTTTCCTTTGCATTGTCCTCACATGCAGAAGCAACAAGTATATGTAACTTGGAATGTTGTAAAACAGAACATGATTTAAAAGAGTGTCCGTGGAGTTTCTTGCACGTTCTTCTCCATAGAGATCTACGCTTTGGAACGTGCAAATAGCTTCCATGTTTTTGACTGACCGACCTTGACGTTTCAAAAGTGCCTGTGAATGGTTTATTTGAAATAAAATGCTTTGAATTTGAATTTGAATTTGAATTTGAATAAACTTTGCTTGTTATTGACAGAAAATAGTCTTGAGTTGGGTATTTACTTGCTGTAATAGATAAAAAATGCTACTTACCGATGAAAGGTTATGTTTGGTTGATTTCGTTCACTACGGCTTTTACAGCCGTAAATACTGCAATTCACCATCACTACACACTTAATAATACCTTCTGGATTATCACTAAAGCAGTAAATCACACAAAATAAGCTTCTATCAACGAAAATACGCTGACACCACAATTTGTTTGCCACCAATGACTACTGATGGCAGACAACAAAAACCGATACGCAAATAGAGATAGAAAAACTATGCTACGTCTTGCTCACACATAGACATTTTGCATATGCGTCGTCTTACTTTAACAATTATTATTATTCTAAGAGCTATCTAGATATCTATTCTCTGTCTACGGTTTAGGGGAACTTCCACGAAGTAAATAGCCATCCCAAAGGTGGTTCCAATATTCCATACAGGATCGGACTTGTGCTTTGTAAAGGGTTAAAAGCTGTCCAGGCCTGAAGTATCGCTTCACCCTATTTAGGAGGCCCAGCTTTTTGGCCGCAGATTGGGCTTTGTTCTCGATGGTGACGCCGAAGTTGACACTGGATGCAGTAGCGTAGCCCGTTTAGGGGTGACCCGACCGCTTGATGACTGATTTTTGTCACTATCAGGTGGCACCCCTCAACGTTTGACGCAATGAAACCTGTCGGAAGTAGTCTGTATAAATCAACAAAAAACTTAAATCCAGTATGAATGATCAAAATACAATAAAACCCTTCCGAGATGAGGTGCCTAGTTTTTATGGTTCCGTACCCGAAGGGTAACCAACGGAACCCTATTACTAAGCCTCCGTTGGTCGTCCGTCCGTCTGTCAGCGGGCTGTATCTCAAGAACCGTAATAGGCAGAGAGTTGAAATTTTCATAGATATTTCTATTGCCGCTATAACATAAAATAATAAAAATTAAGGTTTATGGTACGGAACCCTTCGTGTGCGAGTCCGACTCACACATGGCCGGTTTTTTTAGGTTTTCTGCATTTAAGAGTGACACTTGTTCGTTGATCCGTGGTGAGGTGTAAGAAATTACGAGCTCGCTTCGCCCGCTCTTACATTCTGCACTCTCTTTGTTCTCGAACGTTTCTGTATAACTCAACGAAATGACTATGTTTATGTATGAAATGATCACAATAAAATAAAAACTTTCCGAGTTCGGATGCATGAATTTACGAGCTCGCTTCGCTTGCTCTCGTGTTTTACCCTCTCTTAATTAATGAGCTTTCTTATATCAGTCCATAAAGAAAGTTATTTTAAGCATGAATCATGGTCGAAAGATAACAAAACCTAAACATTTTTGAGCTCGCTTCGCTCGCTCTTGTGTTCTACTTTCTCTCAATTAATGAAAATCAGTCCGTAAAGTTACTATCATAGGTGGGGTATCTAAAATTTCGAGCTCGCTTCGCTCGCTCTTCTGTTCTGCCTTTTCTAATCTTAGAACATTTAGCCTATGGAGATGGCAAGCGGCGAATCACCGAACAATTTTTTCTGCCACTTTCTGTGGGGGGCGAGGTAAACACGTAAAACACTACTAAAATTTGACAATCACGCTAGTGACGTGATACAATAAATGCGTGAATGAATGAACAATTCATTCGTTTTATTTTTTGGTACACTAACAAAATACACTTAAGTTCCTACCTAAAAATACGCAATATCATTTGTGTAAATTAACTACGTAGTAGGTAGTAAAGATAAAATAATTTATAGTACACTAGAAAAAGAACGGATGGTTTTTATAGGCAATATTACTTTCATAATTACATAAATTATTTCGGCATGTTAAGGCTCTTACGAATTCGTTATTTTTTCTAAATATTCCTAAACATGATAATACTTTAAAAGCTTTTCAGTGATGGATATTGATATTTTGGCAGTAATTATATAATTTTAGGTCATACTTTTTTATATGAATTTATTTGCGGACCTCTTATTTGGCTCCTCTTTCGTGATAAAATTTGGCTCTCGGTGAATTTGGCTTTAAATATCTTGGTCATCTGGTCACAGAGGACTTAAAAGATGACCCAGATATAGAAAGAGAACGCTGGGCGTTGGCGGTGAGGAGCAATATGCTGGCCCGAAGGTTCGCTCGATGTACTAAGGAAGTTAAGGTTACACTTTTTAGGGCATATTGCCAATCTTTTTACTCGAGCGGCCTGTGGGTTCGGTATACCTACGCAGCGACTCAGCGAGCCTTCAACGTCCTGTGTATTCAGTATAATAATGCTTTCAGGATGCTGTTGGGGTTGCTGCGCTACTGTAGTGCGTCACAAATGTTTGCAAACGTGCGTGTTGACGGTTTCCTTTCCACGCTATAGTGCGTAAGAAAGTGGCGTCATTATTTCAAAGACTGCGCGGTAGCTCCAACAGCATTTTACAAATGATTGCACCCGTCCATGCTGTCCCATACAGGCACACTGGGTGGGAATAGTTACGGGAAAATTGTAGTTTAAAAAAAATATATTTTGTCATATTATGTTCCTACTAATTAAGAAAAGTGGTTACTAACACTTTTGGATTCTGTCCGAAATAAATAGATAATAACAATAATAAGTTCGTAAATTCGTGGCTCCTGTTTCGGTATAAACTTTTCCATGTACTACTCTGTCAAGAAAGTACCGGGAAAAGATCAATAATACACAAAATGTCTGTTATTCATCCAAATTTATTTTATCACCTTCAAAGTATGCTCCTTTAGAAACGATACACTTGCGCCAACGAATAATCCATTCATCAAAACATTTTTTAAACGCTTCTTCCGGAATTGAGTTCAGTTCTCGCCGCGAATTCTCCTTTATGTCTTCTATCGATTTAAACAGGAGCCACGAAGTGGTAATTTGAGTTTAGGAAAAAGAAAAAAGTCAGCAGGAGCCATATCTGGTGAATATGGTGGTTGCTGGATGGTATTTGTTGAGTGTTTGGTTAAAAATTCGTTCACAATGATAGCCTTGTGCGAAGGCGCATTATCGTGGTGCAAAATCCAAGAATTTTCTTTCCACAAATCTGGCCCTTTTCGTCGAATTTGCTCTCTTAAACGCCGCTTAACGCTCAAATAATATTCTTTATTTACCGTTAGACCTTCCGGTAAGAATTCAGAGTGCACAACACCGCGATAGTCAAAGAAAACAGTCAACATGACTTTGACGTTTGATCGACTTTGGCGTGGTTTTTTCGGTTTCGGTTCAGTTGGAAGGCGCCACTCCGAAGCTTGTTGCCTAGTTTGCATGTCAAACTCGTAAACCCACGTCTCGTCACCAGTAACAAAGCGTTTCATGAATGTTGGGTCCGAACTGACTCGTTCTAGCATGTCCTCAGCGACTTTCATGCGATTGAGTTTTTGGAGAAAATTCAGATCTTTTGGGACTAGCCGAGCAGCAACATGTTTCATACCCAAATGATTAGTTAAAATGGTACGGATCGACTCGTGAGATACAGAAAGTTCGGCGGCTATCTCTCTCAGAGTTGAATGGGGATTTTCAGGCACTATTTCCTTCACTTTTGCGATGTTAACTTCAGTTGCAGACGTTGACGGCCTACCAGAGCGAGGCAAATCTTCCATCACATCTCGACCGCTTTGAACCACTCATAAGCATGAGTTTTTGATAAAGTCGATTCACCGTAAGCCTTCTGTAACATTTTCAGTGACTCCGAACACGAAATTCCATTGGCGATGCAAAATTTAAGACAAACTCTTTGTTCGATATTTTTGTCCATTATGAAATTCGCAATACACACTATATATGATATTACTAAAACCAGCACTGTATTTAATATAAATAACAGATGCAACTCAAACTCCGCGCCAAAATGGAAAAACAGTTGTGCCAATCTAACAACTACAAAAAAACAAAAATTTGAATTTGGAACCATAAACAAATCATCCATTCCCGATACTTTTTTGACTGAATGTATTAATAAAAATCATAAACATTTAACGGGTTTTAAAAAAACAGGTTTAAATAAAAAGATTCATGTCAGATCGAGATCTAGCTCAAGTAAAGCTTTTATTGTTAATTACAATCTAGGTACTTATGTACAGACGCTAGCACATCAAGGTACCCGATACTGTCAAATTTTCCCAATCAACTTTGAACCTATTGCTTCAGCAATAAAGTCGAAAATCTATTGGAGAATTTTGACAGATAGTTGTAGCTGGATGTGCTGGCGTCTGTCTGTACATAAGTACCTAGATTATAATAATTGAAACAAAACAGAATGTCTCACGTTTAGGATGTTTGTCTTGCAGAATTTCCAGACGGTCAGCATAATTTGTACCTCGCATGCCCCTGAAAAATAAAAATAACGAATGGAACCAATCTCTGAATAAATTCTTAACAATTTAAGATCCTTCTACCTACTAATTTACCTTAAAATTGTAAACTCGGGTCACAATCGAACTCGTTTTATGAGAAATCTAGTGAACAAAACATGTACCAAAAGCTCATACGAAACTTCATTGAATACATTATTATTTTGTTTTATAATTCACATTTAAATTACCTTAGTTTGTTATATAAATACGTAGCAACCAAAATGTATCAATAAAATCCTTGATTCGGTAGGGACACGAAACAGGGAACACATGAAAAATAAAATGACTGCTATTCCGTGAGTCGATTTATTGCAGTTTCAAAGGACTTCTATGCTTTCATGTGACCATTCTCTATGTCAAATCAATTGTTTAATAACCCATAATAACACTAATAAAAGATTTTTTCAAATGAACTTACCATTGCCTTTCCACAAGCTTATGAAGTCGGAGCGAGCACCTTACGGCGACAAGGAGTACGCGGACACCGCACAGCTATTTGTGACCGACCGACAATTTCAAGCCTCGTAATACTTTCAGTTTCTTAGTCGCTAAAATATTGGTACTTAGTTTTTTAAATAGATTAAATGATGGAGATTTTTTACTCATGTTTAATTAATATAATTAATGCTTATTTTTTGCGCCAGAAACTAAACTAACGAAATAACATACTAGCACGAAGTTATGGACATTTACCTTACATTGATGGACCTGCAACTTTCCTAGAATGCCGCTACAAATAAATATCCAAAAACCCCATGCATGGTAGATGAACTGCCCTGTGGACTCTCCGTCCGCAAACCGGCCCATCGTGCTGCTCGATGAGGTGGGCAAGCTCTTTGAAAGAGTAATTGCAAACCGCCTCGTCGAGCACCTAGTGAGGGTGGGGCCGGATTTGGCGGAGAACCAGTTCGGTTTCCGCACGGGACGCTCGACGGTGGACGCCATCATGCGCGTGAGAGCCCTTTCGACGGGGGACGCAGTTTCCTGGGGCGGGGTCGTCTTGGCGGTGTCTCTAGACATCGCCAATGCCTTCAACACCCTGCCCTGGAGTTGCATTAGGGAGGCACTTCGGTATCACCGGGTGCCGACCTACCTACGTCGCATAGTCGAGGCTTACTTGACGGACAGAGCCGTCATCTACCTCGGTCACCTGGGAGAGCGGAACCGGCGAGAGATGTCGTGCGGTGTTCCACAGGGTTCCGTTGTGGGGCCGCTGCTGTGGGATATCGGCTACGACTGGGTGCTGCGCGCCGACCTCCCTAGCGGCGTCAGTGTTGTATGCTATGCTGACGACACGCTGGTCCTGGCGCAGGGGGGGTCGCACCAGGCAGCGGCCGACGCTATGACATGCGGGGTTGCGATAGTCGTTGAGAGGATCCGGCAGTTGGGTCTCGAGGTGGCCCTACACAAGTCCGAAGCCATGTGCTTTCATGGATCTCGGAACAGGCCACCGTCGGGATCCCAAATAACGGTAGGAGGGGTTCACATCGACGTCGGATCGACAATGACTTACCTGGGTCTCGTCCTTGACAGCCGGTGGAACTTCGTCGAGCATTTCCGGCGTTTGGCTCCTAGACTGTGACGAGCCGGGGCTGCCTTCAAGCGGCTTCTGCCCAACCTAGGGGGTCCAAATTCCTCCTGCCGGAGGCTTTACGCGGGGTTCGTGCGGTCCATGGCCCTTTATGGGGCGCCGGTGTGGGCGCCTACTTTGAGGAAGCGACTTGCCCGTTACCTCAACGCGTCCCAGAGGGTCATGGCCATCCGGCTGGCCCGTGGATACCGCACAGTCTCTGGCGAGGCGACGAGGCTCCTTGCCGGACTGCCGCCGTGGGATCTGGAGGTAAGGGCTCTCGCGCTCATTTACGAATGGCGCGTGGAGGCGCTACGCCGGGGCGAAACTCCTCTGCCGCGGCAAATCGCAGCACGGCGAACGGAGCTCCGGCAGGATCTCATGGCATTATGGAGACAACGACTGTCGCAACCCAGTGCTGGGCACGCCATAGTTGCGGCGATAAGTCCCCTCTTTGAGGAGTGGCTAAAGCGGCGCCACGGCGTTCTTACCTTCCGCTTGACGCAGGTACTCACCGGACACGGTTGTTTCGGGAGGTACCTGTTTTGGATTCGGCGGGAGGATACGCCCGGGTGTCAACACTGTGAGGATCGTCCAGAGGACACGGTGGAGCATACGGTGGAGGTCTGCCCTGCTTGGGCGGAGCGCCGCCGTGTCCTCGTCGAGGCGATCGGCGGCGGCGATCACTCACGTCCGGCCCTGGTTCAGGCTATGGTCCGGAGCGAGGAGACATGGGAAGCGGTCACCTCCTTCTCCGAAGCAGTAATGCTAGCAAAAGAGGAAGCCGAACGTGTGAGAGAGAGGGAAACCTCACGCCCCAGCCGCCGCAACAGAAGAAGACGCCCCGGACGTCGCGAGTCGCAGGGCGATTCTCGGCCACCGTAGGCGCGGGCCTGCGGACGGCGAGCTTTGGGTTGCTTGCCGTCTGATCAGAACCAGGCCCGGGTCGACGGCGCGCTGTGTTCCACGCGCGCCTCAAAGAGCTGTCAGCACAAAAGACGGGGCCCGCTAGGGCCAGTGCCTGCTGGGGTTTCGGACTTCGTTCGAAAGAGGCACCGTACCCTGGAACGCAAAGGGCACTAGGAGGAACATGGATGGGTTTTAGTCAGTAAGAGTCTGACACTCCCTCCTGCTTCACCCAAAGCAGGAGGGATTTCCCATCATTAAAAAAAAAAAAAATGTTAGATGAACTGGGGATAGTAATTTAATAGTGGCATACGTCATAATTATTGTATAAACTAGTATCTACCTTAATATTAGACTAGTACCTAGTTTTCAGCTTAGAATAGTATGAAACTGTCACTGTTTTATTTAGGGTTGAAATTCAGGCCCAATGTGTACGTAAATCACCGTCACATTAACCGCTTTTTGTTCAAATAATATTATATTAGTGATCTTTCCTCTAAATTGTTAAGAAGTTCTTGTTGAGTATTGACCTTTTTCAACCAACCAGTTCACTGACAGATCATGTCGTTGTGGACCGCATAGGCTGTATGTAGTTGGGGAGATTGTGATATGCTGACTGAGACTGTAATGATTGAGACTGTAATGATTGAGGAGTGGATTGACAAATTTGAAGTGGTAGATCGGTTCTTGCAATAGGAAACTGCACAATTAACCATTTTTTGGGAGCACTTAGTTGCGACACAAAACGATACACAATGACGAAGATTGGCGAACTAGTTTTATATAAAGTGCATGGTCATAATTATGGCCAGTCGATTTTGGCAGAGGGGCTCAGCTATGACATCTCCATAGGCTAAATGCTCTAAGTTTCTAGTTCTTAAGCTTACTTGCGTTACTCAACAATATTGAGTTTAGATAATGATGAAAACAAAATCGAAATAATCACACTCATTTACGAGATTTAGTACGTAAGAACATTCCTGAAAATAAAAACCTGGCCACCCCAAACAATTATGAGTGGCGCCTTTCATTTGTGCGGTGATACCACATTTTCCGCCCCGGGTGTCACCCATACTAGCTACGCTACTGACTAGATGTCAACTCCATACCTAGGAGCTCGAGCCGATCAGTCACAGGAACAGATGCACCCCGAAAAGTAGGAGTTTTGTTCAAAACGACTCCTTTTTGCGGTAAAAAGACACGCCTGTGTTTTGGTGGCGTTAAAAGTGACCAAATTGTCATCACCCCACTGGGAGACAACGCTTAAGGTCAAATTTGTCCACTCTACCATGGCCTCTCTCAAGGAACGGATTTTATCCCCGCTGGTTGTTGCGCTGGACAAGTATCTCTCTGAAACCATATTGTTATCTGCGTGTCCAACAAGACCAGGCTGAAGAAGGTCATTGATGTGCAGCAGGAAAAGAGTTGCAGAGATAATAGACCCCTGAAGAACTCAATAGCCATGAGGTCAGAGGAGCAGCCTTCAACGACTACTCAGATCGACCGTTCGGAAGTCTATATCGATATCCAGCTACAAAAACTAGCTGGGATGCCATAAGCAGGAAACTTGCTGAGTAGACCTGCGTGCCAGACTCTGTCAAAAGCCTTCGTCATATTTACTTGACAAAGACACTCCGGTGCTGCCACCTATACGGTATGCGCCAGATAAATGTGCAATAACGGTCATTGACCCACATACGTTTATTGATATATCAAAAACAGAAATAAATACTCAAAGCTGTCTTGAATCAACTTCTACATTAACTTTCTCCAGTAACGAAAAATGGTTCTTAATTTTCGGGTATTTACGAATAAGAATAGAATAAGAATAAGAATAAGAATAAGAATAAGAATAAGAATAAGAATAAGAATAAGAATAAGAATAAGAATAAGAATAAGAATAAGAATAAGAATAAGAATAAGAATAAGAATAAGAATAAGAATAAGAATAAGAATAAGAATAAGAATAAGAATAAGAATAAGAATAAGAATAAGAATAAGAATAAGAATAAGAATAAGAATAAGAATAAGAATAAGAATAAGAATAAGAATAAGAATAAGAATAAGAATAAGAATAAGAATAAGAATAAGAATAAGAATAAGAATAAGAATAAGAATAAGAATAAGAATAAGAATAAGAATAAGAATAAGAATAAGAATAAGAATAAGAATAAGAATAAGAATAAGAATAAGAATAAGAATAAGAATAAGAATAAGAATAAGAATAAGAATAAGAATAAGAATAAGAATAAGAATAAGAATAAGAATAAGAATAAGAATAAGAATAAGAATAAGAATAAGAATAAGAATAAGAATAAGAATAAGAATAAGAATAAGAATAAGAATAAGAATAAGAATAAGAATAAGAATAAGAATAAGAATAAGAATATTTTTATTTGTATAAAACATGGTACATTTTACGAAGGGTTATTAGGGAGTATACTTTATTGCAAGTTTATCTGGCACCTACCATAGTTCCTGCACGTTCCGTATCAGGTAGTTATAGTGCTACCAATTCTCTTGCAGCTACTATAAAATGATTTTTGCTACAGTTCATCAAACACAAGTCAGTGTACAGCAAGGCCGTAGCTACCACCGCCGCCGCGCCGTATCAATGAGGGTTATCAGGAAAAATTTACTATACCAGTTGGCTCAACATAGACGAGAGATCCTCTTCAATGAAAAAGTGACTTTGACATGTTATGATGTCATGTCTGGTGCTCAACATTTCCGGAAACCCTCTTATATTGGCTATGCAAATATATTCTAACTAGCGCCTCTAGTGCCAAAATTGTGAAGCTGTCTAAGAATGACAAGGTTTTATATGAACGCAGCGCATATTTTCATTCCGAACGCAACTTTTATTTTTTAAACTGTCAACATAATAAAACGTCAACTGAGAATAAGAAACGTCAAATAGTTTCAGTGATTTCATCTTTTCTCTGCAAAATTCATAATTTCTAAACTTTTGAAGTTGTAAATCTGTGCAATAATGCGAATAATTCGAAGACTACTATTATTTTAGCAATAAGTAGAGTAACTGGACATTCAGTCCACGATGTCAAGTGATACAACAGAGACTGCGAAAGGTGTGTTATTTTGTTCAATTGTTTGTTAATTTAGGCTATAATTTCTTCCGTAGAGACACTGAATGGTGTTTCTGTTTCAAGTGGAGGCCGCGGGCGAGTGCAACGGCCCGGCCCCGGACCAAGCGAGACGGTTACTTGAAGAAGAATTTAATGTTCAGCGAGCGAAAATGAAAGAGTTGTTCTTGCAAAAAGAAGGTTCGTTGTCTGTTATCGGCAGTGTAGGCCGCGCGGGGTATCGTAGGCTTGGTTCTGGTTTGTGGAAATGCATGAAATTACAATTATTCACGTGATAACATAGTTTTTGTTGTGGCTGTATGTCAAAGTTATTCAAATTGAATCTTAGATTGTAGAGTACCTTTGTTCTGCTAATTGGTTCCCTGGTGGTTGACATCCTGGTATGTTACGTCGACCTTGTCCTTGTGTTCACCTGTCCCAGCTGCTATACAAACTGGTTTGCTCATAACATCAGGTAGTTGGCCATTTTTGCTACATTTACTAAATTTTAGTTTAATGCATTCATTTTGCATGTTTACCTTCTACAAAGTAAACAACATTAACACCTTCTTGTCAAAACTTCACCTTGTTCTATTTTTGTGTCACTTCTAAAACAATAATATGTTTGTTTTATTATTTACTTTTTTTTCAACTATTTTTGTATCAATATCTATGATGAGACTATGAAATAAAGTATAGTGAAAACTAATCCAAGGTTGTAAAAGGTCATTTTGTAGTACTAAGAAGTTTTAATCAGTCTGTTAGTGCAATAAAAAATGTATTGTTTGTGAAAAATGAGGACAGCTTAGTTTTATAGTTGGTTTGCTGGTGATGGTTTGTCATGTGATTAACTGCTCATAGAAAATGGTTGATGTTTTTCATACTAAGTCTATCAGAAATTAATTACTAGTGCAACTAAAATGGTACCATATTTTATGCAAATAAAGATACTTGCTTACTGATTTGCTGGATTAGCAGTTTCATATTCTAGGAACAATATCAACATTTATTTATTTTAATTAGTTTGCTATTGAAAAACCCGCATATCACCTGCCCTAAACTAGCACCAAGAGTTTAGCTGAGGTAAACACTTGGGGAACAAACTCCCCTGTATCCTGTACCTATTTTTTCCCAACTGCCTCAGAAGAAGGGTAATGTTTTCTGCAACATGAAGTGCAACCAATAAACTTTATAGTATAAATACATTATCCTTAATTATTAAAACTAATTAGTGTACAGTGAAGTGGTCTAGACACATTAATTAGTTGGTTACTTTACACTTATAAAACACATGCATTGTTATTATTTACTACATTGTAGTAGTGTATAAAAAAATATTTGTGGTTGGTTTGTAGTTTGTAAAACTTCACAAATAATAGTGTCTAGTTTGTTCTGACTCAATCCCAGTAAAGATTAAATTAGTAATTCTACATTAGTCTAGTTTAGATCTTGACAGTGAATGGGCTTCCATCTCCATTCTTACCATCTAAAATTTAGATTGAGCAGAATTAGAATCTCAATTATCTAAGGCTTCCAGCCTTAGAGGTTTTAGATTCTAAATTAAGGTGCATGGCACCCATTTAAAATTTCATAATTATGACACATTTCTGTCACTTACAGATTTCCATTTGTACACCACTGAAATTGCAGATCACTTGCGACACAGTTCAGATAAATCCATGCTCACACCGACACAACACTACTGAACAGAACATCTTTTGTACCACAATGTTAAGGTTTTTTACCTTCCCTCTTTGCAGAGGACATGCGGAAGATGATCCAGGATAAGGAGCAGCTGGAGTCCGAAGTCCTAGGGCTCCGCGCTGAGCTGCAGCAGCTACAGACACTCAGCGAGAACCAGAAGTCTGAGATACAGAGTTTGCAGATGCTTGTTAGTGGTAAGTCACACTACAAACATTTTATCTTTAGACTGGTGAAAATATGTGGGTAATACACCCACATATTTTCACCAGTCTGGACATGGATAACTCTTGGCACTGGTGTCAGATTTTTGGGGTGACTTCCCATGACAATTGTCAAAGTATACAAATGACAACCGGGACCAAAATTTTTATGTGCTTTTTGAGTCGTCTTATCTGCATATGCATCAGAATTGGTGGTAACCCATCTGCTGACCAGAAAATACCTTGTTACCATTTAGTCACGAGATCCTAGTTACTAACTTGCTATACAGACCAGACAGTACATGTCTACTTATATTAAACTAAAAGAAATGGAACTGGCCTGCAGCTGAGACTAGTCCATTAGTTCATAAGTTATTAAACAAAAGGACCAATATTATCAAAACAATACACAAAATTGTCTGATAAAAAGATGATTCCATGCTTCGGAAGGCACGTATAAGCTGTTGGTCCCGGCCGCCAAATGGCGGTCGTCAAATAAACCATGTTAGAGGCCCTTGAGTCACTAGGGTGTGTGGGGTCGTTAGACCTTATTGCCCACACAATTAGAAGAAGAATAAACAAAATAAATAGAAGGTCTACAGTATACTGTCCTGGTTGATTGTACAATAATATGATTTTTAAAGCTCATACAAAATGTATGTCACTAAAATGTATAGTGTGAGTGTGGTTTATTAATTAGCTTGATGGAAGTCATGTAGAACGTTTTTCTGTTATCAAATTAAATTAATTAGTCACTCAGATACTAATACATTGCTCTGGTTTCATTTATGACATAAATGAATTAAGCTATTTTTTAAACTTATTTAAATAGTTTAAAAAATTGATAGGAGTATGTAAGTCTATAGTAATAGTAATTAGTAATCCTTACTTAATATTATAAATGCTAAAGAGACAGAGTTACAGTCTGTCGTGCTTTCACGCCAAAACTACTGAACTGATTTAAATTAAATTTGGTTCAAAGCTAGCCTGAGAAAAGACAGGCTTATTTTTATCCCGGGAGTACCCCTAGGGACAACGCGGGCGAAGCCGCTGGCAGAAGCTAGTAATATTATAAAGAGGAAAGATATTTGTTTGTTTTATGCGCCAAATAGGCTGCGAAAATACTTTACCGATTTAAACATTTTTTTTTTCACGAATAGAAAGCTTAATTATCACAAAGTGACATGGGCTATAATTTATTAGCCTACGAAAATTGCAATACTAAACCTATGAGAACGAAGGCGCGGGCGAAGTGCTATTCATGAATGATATCTTTAAAAGTATTTTACAGGTGTAAGCACATCGCCCGCGACGTCGTTCGCGCGGATTTCGTAGGTACTCCACGAACTTCATCTCCGTAAGTCCTTCCATTATATAGGGTAACGTGTAAATTACTTATTAATAGACTCCGCTTCTTCTTATCGTGTGGGCAGTAAGGTCTGACGACCACACACCCTAGTGCCAGAGTTTCTAAGCGTCGTAACTTTTAAACAAATCGTCCGATTTGCAAAATTTAAATTGTAATTCACGACCACACAACCAACCTAAATTACCAAACCATTTAAATGGATAAGGATGATTGATACACATGATACTAAAATCAACACTATTCCATTCCACCCGGGTTTTCATCGAATAATTTGAACGAAAAGCGGTTATTGTAACTTAACCATAATAGTTAGATATAATATACCCTCGCGGACCTTTTTGTAGATATTGATGTCCTCTATAAAACTGTAGTACATCACTTTGCTCTATTGTCAATAGTTTACGCAGCGTACGCGATATAAGGATTTTTTCACGCCTTGGGTTACATTATCGAAGTTTTCATTCGGATCCCTAACTTTTATGAAAATATTCTATAGTTCATGTTTATTAGGGATAATATAGGATTCTAATGGTGAAAGAATTGTTCAAATCGGTCTAGTAGTTTCGGAGCCTGTTCAATTCAAACAAACAAATCTTTCCTCTTTATAATATTAGTGTAGAAAATTTACATGCTTCTAATTAGTTTTAAATTGAAGACGAGTATTTACGGAACAAACCAAAAAACAATATATTATTTGTATAACATTACTATGTATAGGTATTAGACATAATATGTCATTAAAAATGTTCATTGATAAACCATTTTCCTTATTGATGTTGTGGTGAATGTGAACTCACAAGTGAACAATGTTGCAGAGCTTTTGTTTAGGATGGGGCGCCAGAGGTAATTTTTTTAAAACAAATAAATTGTTAAACTGATCTTTAAAAACATGTTGGATTCGCTTGAGTCTGTGTAAATAAGGCAAAAAATTAAATAAAATAAAAGTTGACTCTAATAAATTGTTAAATGGGACAGTATTGTAGAGACGTTGTTCTGTTGCAGGTCTGCTGGAAGTAATTTCTTTTGAAATAAGCAGTACCTTTGTGCTTGTCTCCTTATATTTATTTTATGAGGGTGTTCTATGTTTGTACATAAATCCTAATTAACAAATGCGTCGTAACAGTAAGGGTAATGAGTTTACTTGGTTGTTTATTATGCTTCACGCACGCCTAACTCGACAAACCGATTTTTATGAATTTTTGTACTCTCTTCGTCGTTCCCTCACTGCTGAGGATCGCGCCCACATACGACGGTTCATGCGGTCTTTGCAGTATGGACCATTCTGTAAATGCTTCCTCCAACAGCCTTATTTATGGTTCTGGGAAACGGTTATAGACGACTTTAAAGCGAGCAAAATCGCGGCCAAATGTTAGTAATTAAATGAAACTCCAAACAGACAGTATCTATCAGCATGAAGAGTAACTAAACCGAATGCCTGATATAATCTTTTACTTTGCCAACAGAAACAGTGGAGGTCTCGTCGTCAGGGACGGAGGAAGTACGAAGGTTGCGCGCCAGAAACTTGGAGCTGGAACAGCACCTGACGCAAATGAGACAGGCGGCTCAGCAGCAGGTGAGCTGACTAATAGCTAACAATGCAACATAACTTTTCTAATATTATAAATGCGTAAGTGAATCTGTTTGCTTGTTAAGCTTTCACGTATACATCGCTGAACCGATTTTAATGAAGTTTCGTATTGAGATAGATGCAAAATACAAAATCCTATATTTCAAATAGGCCAGTTTTAGGTACTTATGAATAGTCAGTGTGTCAGTCAAATAGGTGAAGCTAATTCTGCCGCGCTAGCGACAAGAGCAGTAAGTTGCTCTGCAGCTAAACGCACTCACCGACCATATCTCCAGCGCGGCAGTTGCACGTTCTCAAAGAGTAGATCCTATGGAGAAGAACGTGCAAGAAACTCCATGGACACTCTTTTAAATCAGTGTTTAACAAAATCATGGTTCAATCGTCATGAAAAAGTTAATGAGCTAAAATATACAATGCAAAAGAGATTGAGTCTAAACAATGCAAAGATAAGATTGCAATCTTCAGCAGGTCCAACAATGTTTTAACATCTTAATCGAAGTTTGGGCACTTTAGTGGTTGTGCAGCGGACCAGCTTTGAGCCAAGCATTTTTATCATCAATGTGTTCCCCTAGTTTATATTTTACCCTAGATTATATAGTGTCATCCAAATCCGTTGAGCCGTTTGGACGAGAACAAACAGACATTCGCATTTATAGTATTAACCTCGTAAGGCCCAATGACCTAACTTAATCACAAAAATATTTTGGCACTCCGGCCCAAGACAGTTTTTAAAATCATCAAATTGCGGCCCAGCGACCTAAAATTATGACATGATAAGTATTTAAACTTAATTTTTGGTTTAAATAATCCCGCCATTTTAAATTTGCCATCAAAAAATTATTAATTATAAACAATCTCTTATTTTGGCAATGTCAACTTGACATTTAAGAACCAAGAATTTGTCTTTTTAACATTTCATTGTCTTTACCAAAGTTCTGGGCCGCAACTACTTGCACCTATTTTTAGTACGTTGGGTCGTAATGTATATCGACCTAAATTTAGGTTGGGCCTTACGAGGTTAAGTAAAGAAATTAAGATCAATTAGTCAGTTTTCAATAAAAGTGAGCTATTAAAACAAACCTGAAAGTTTTCTATTTACCGACATTGTTTCGTCCTCACAAGTGGCACATTTACATGCCATCACTGTTTACATTTTAAACCATATTTCAACACGCACTGAAATAAAGTCAACACACAATAATGTATATAAACTATCGTTGAAGCCATGAAACTGGTGTCGGTATCTGTTAAATATTCATGCTGCCAGCGCCTGCGCATGTTATCGGCATATGTAGAAGTTGTGGCCAATATTAGCGGAAAGTTTGCTGGTGTTATTACAGGGCGCGCAATGGCGCAACTTCACTCGGTCGTTAGCCCGTATTCGGATGCTGGAAATACTGTACTCGAATTTGGGCACCCGATAAATTAATATGCATATAACTAACAATTAAAATATTTAAAACACCGGTAAAATGCGAGTTGAACTCGCACACGAAGGGTTCCGCAACATAAACCTTAATTTTTATTATTTGTTGTAATAACGCCAATAGAAATACACAATCTGTGAAAATTTCAACCGTGTACCTATTACGGTTCTTGAGAAACAGCCCGCTGACAGGCAGACTGACGGACGGACAGCGGAGGCTTAGTAATAGGGTTCCGTAAGTTCCGTTGGTTACCCTTCGGGTACGGAACCCTAAAAATACAATAAGGATATTACTTTTTAATAATTGATGGTATAAAACTGAAAAATTCCACTTGTCCGCGAACACGCTTATTAAATTGTTGTTGCTGGACATAACATGATAAATCTATTAATTACACTGGTCACCTGAATGCGAGTATTTTCAAAAAAGCACTGATACAAGTATGTATAAGGAAAGTGGCGTCCGGTACCTATCAGTAACCGAAATAATAAAACGACTGAATTTAATAAAAAAAAAGTAACGTTAATATTTTACGATACTAAACGTCACGATGCAACTTCCAAAACGTGAGTACATGGTGAATCCTATTGGTTGACCTCAACAGACAGACGACGGTGTTGTTCTTTATCATTTGAAGGTAGTCCGTGTTTACTTATCTTTGGGCGGACACGCTGTGCACATATTTAGATACAGGCTGCTTTAACTGAAGCAAACTGAAACATGTATCTAGTTATATTTTAAACCTTAGGTTAAATTGGAAAATTCACACGTTTGTAAAAATAAACCTAATAAAGTCATAGTATAAAAAAAAAAATTACCGTAATCTCTTCAAAGTTCAAGCGAACAGGCTCCTTCTGGGTAAGCTCGCTCTATCGTAGACTCGGTTTGTGTCATCTCTGACCTAGACTTGAGTCAAAAATAAACGCATCTCAAATAAGAAAACAACATTTCAGCTTTGCGAGCTAAGCTATTATCATCTCTCTAACTAAATCGTTTCTTATCTATACTAATACTAGCTTCTGCCAGCGGCTTCGCCCGCGTGGTCTCTAGGGAACGTACTCCCGGGGCTGCGGACTTCGTTCGAAAGAGTCACCGTACCCTGGAACGCAAAGGGTACTAGGAGGAACACGGATGGGGTCATGGTGGGACCCTCCTGCTGTAATCAGAGCGGGAGGAGTCATTTGATGATTTTCCATCCTAAAAAAAAAAAATGGAACGTACTCCCGGGATAAAAAGTAGCCTATGCCCTTTCTCAGGCTCTAGACTATCTCTGTACCAAACACTTAAAACGGTTCAGTAATTTTGGCGTGAAAGCGCGAGAGACAGACAGACAGACAGAGTTACTTTCGCCTTCATAATATTAGTAAGGATTATAAAGCTCAAGAATTTGTTTGCAAAAAATAAACACCTTGTATTAACTGAAGTTACCAAACATATGTTTAGAGAACCGTTTGACGCACACACTAGAATCAAACTAAACACGATGCATAAACTTAAGCGAACCGGCTTGATAAAGTAACTTAGACGTAACGTTATTCCAGTATTATTAACAGAACAATGTCGTAATTTATGTCTGTCGTGCCTTTATCGTTGCATTAGCATATCGCGGATCCGCGGAGTGAAGCTAGTGTGGAATTATCATACTTACTTGGAAAACACTTTAGTGTAACTTAAATGTCGTTAGTGTTTGTTCAGCTGTGCTGCGTCAATGATATTGGGATTAAGTGTTTTAAAATTGTGTTTTTCTTTTGTAATATATTGGTATAGGGATTGAATAGGATAAGCGTGTCCTTTAAAACCTATAAAGTGTATTGAATTTCAACCGCCAACATCTGCCATCACAATACTAGATTACCTGAATCTCTCCTTTCCTTTCTATGTTTTTATTTTTAGCGTATTTACTTATCAGAATATTCCCAAAAAATCATTCCCCAACCTCAACTCTCCTACACAACTGGGTTTGTCACAACCCCTTCAAGTATCTCAACTAAATTATCCTGAAGACATTATAAAACATTTGCAGAATTACTACGCCACTTAAAAGAGTACACAAAGCTACATATGCATCTCACTCTGACCCCAAACTCCTCTTCTCACTAAAAAGTACAAGATATTTGTAGCACTCCATTGAATGTCTCATATTCTGAGCGCCGCACTCACGTTGAGTATCCCACGGATCTATGGAAACCCTCGCCGAGTTGAACAACAAATAAAAGCCACCTAACTTAGCGCATCCTACAATCCTCCCCACTCCTTACCTATCGTGTTCAAACTATTGGTAAAAGCCTCCCAACCCTGAAGCCAATCGTAGGCCTAACTCGTGACGTCATAAGCTAGTACAATGGACATGAGCTACCTCGTTAACGCGCGCGCTGTGTGGCAGGAGGTGTCCCTGGCGCCGGCGAACATCGTGCGCTCGCTGGCCAGGAAGCTGGGCGCAGAAGCCGAGGAGCAGCAGCCCAGGAAAGTACGTATAACTGGGGAATGTACTTAGTACAGTCTGACCATCATTATCTAACCCACTTGATTATTATTCGCATTTATTTGTTATTGTATTGAGTTAGATAAAGTTGGTCACAGACTGTACTATGTAGATAGTAGAACTATAATGCTATTCTGGAAAATCACCGTAAGAACTTTGATGAAGAGATCATGAGAGCAATCTATTCAATCAAGATGGTGTCAGTTCACTTTGTGCTCTCTCCAACTGTTTCCATTAGATGTTAGAACTATCTATAAGAGTCTGTTAAATTATGTCCAGATAGGTATATTTTCCAGATAAACAAAAAAATCCACCGCGCAAAGTATCTAAGTTTGTCGGGTGGTAAAAACCGAATTTAATTGGTAATGGCTAGAAAACAAGAGTAGCCAGTTATTTTTTACTAGAATCGCATGTTCATCAAATATTCTGTTTGCCATAATGAGCAAAGGAACATTCCCTGTAAATTCAATCTTTCAACTTTTCTATATCATTGCAACGCCTAAGATTTCAACTTAAAGTGCATACGCACACTTAGCCTTTTTCAAACATGTGACATAAATGTAGCATTTATACCTTTTAGAAGAAAAGGTATCATAACATATCATATATCATATTTTTTTTTTTTTTTTTTTATAACTGGTATATTAATTTATTTATATTTGTCTGTATTTAGGAAGAAGAGCTGCTCCGTTCCATCATCCAGCCTCTGGAGATGGAGATCACAGCGCTCAAGGGCAAGCTCAGAGAAACTGACGCACAGCTACAAGACGCTATGGCGGTAACCAACCATTCTTACCTCCCTGTCAAAATTCACTGATCTTCAGAAACTGCCTCCGTGGTCGAGTGGTTTAGGCGTTTGCATTGTGACCAGGTGGTTTCGATTCCCACAGGAAGAGCATACTTTATAAAGTTGTTTCCAGTTTGGCTAGGACATTGCAGGCTTGAATCACCTGATTGTCTGATAAAAAGATGTTTCCGTGCTTCAAATGGCACGTATAATAATAATAATTACTTGCACAAGCACAACCAAGTGGCCAGGATTATCCATCAGCAACTAGCTTTGAAATACAAACTTGTGGATTCTGAGGTACCGTATTATAAGTATCTGCCCGACCCAGTTCTGGAAAATGACCATGTCACGTTGTACTGGGATCGAGCTATCATCACTGATACGACTATTGTTGCCAATAAGCCTGATATAGTGGTGATAGACCGATTAGCGCGCCGCACAATGATAATTGATGTTACCATCCCGCATGACGAGAACCTCGTGAAGGCCGAGAAAGAGAAACAAATCAAGTATCTCGACTTAGCGCACGAGGTTGTCGACATGTGGAATGTGGACTCAGCTGTCATTGTGCCGATAGTCGTTACGGCCAATGGCCTGATGGCCAAAAGCTTCGACGAACATCTGTCGAAGCTGGCGTTACGCGGTTGGGTAAATGGCCTGATACAGAAGGCAGTACTCCTCGATACGGCTCGTATTGTGAGGAGGTTCCTCTCTCTGGAGCCCTAACCACCGGTAGCTTGGACCCTGCCTGCCTGCTTTTTATATTTTTAAATGTATTTTTTATGTTTTTTTTAGAGATATATTTAAAAATATACTTTGTATGTAAATAAGAATGAGTAAACGAATTAATAATAATAATAAATTGGGGGAACTAACCTTACTGCGTACCGTGTCAGGATGCTGTCTCTGTTTCAGGACCTGGAACCAACCGTGAACGTCTCGGCCCAACGATTGTCGGATCAGGTGCGGGTTATCCAACGTAGTCACAGGTTGGACGATGCTGCACTTGATAGGCTGCGCTCAGAGGTACTGAGCAACTTTATCATCTCAACTCCGACACAGGCCGCGGTTCAGGCGCCAGCTAGTGGCGCAATCATACCGCGGCCCAACAACGTCAGTGATGAGGTAGATGATAGGGTTGTCACGGTAAGTAGCCAGTGCAACGATAGACTGAGGAGCGCACTGGAGGATGCGCTTCGGGAGTATAGATCAATTCCGACCGAACTTAGGCCCCGTTTACCACGGTTACCCATGCACAAAAAAAATAGGGCGCTGGTGTGTGCCCTGGACTCGCTGCTGCAGAACATCTTTGAAAGCAGCGAGAGCCTCCTTGATACGCACTCAATCCTGTATTGCGGGGCTGTTGCGGCATGTCGTTTAGCAAATATTAAGTTAAATACTAGTGATGAAGCTATTCGACCAAAACCTGCTGTACCAGCCTGGCAGTGCAGGATCGAGCGGCGGATCGATGAGGCTAGGGCACTCATCGGCAAACTATACTGCTTCAGGGAGGGTAACACACGACCACGCGTGATGCGCTTTGTGAGACGGGCGTTTTCGGGGACTGGTATCAGCCCTCGAGATTACACGTCCCGTGTCACGGAGCGCATTGACTTCCTGAAGCAGAAAGTTTATGCATGGGCGAACCGTAATCGGCGGTATAAGCGGCGGGTTGATCGATACTCACAGAATCGCATGTTCCAAAGCGATGAGAGGTGGGTATATAGAGCTTGGGAGCGACCTGAACAAAGTGTGACGGATGTGTGCCGCCCGGATGATATCGCCACGAATACATTCTGGCGAAGCATCTGGTCGGTGCCCGTCTGTCATACCGAGGATGGCTGGATGCGCGATGTCGAGCGCGTGTGTGATGCTATGCCACAAATGGAAAAAATTATCATCTCCACATTAGATGTAGCCAAAGCAGTCCGTCCGTTACCGAACTGGAAATCTCCAGGACCGGACGGACTGCATAACTTCTGGCTCAAATGGTATAGCAGCTCACACGCGCTCCTGGCAACTCAATTCCAGTCATCCTTAGAGTCTGGGTCGCTACCACAGTTTCTAACAACTGGCGTTACCCACCTGCTCCATAAGACCGGTAGTCCCGCGGAACCCAAGAACTATAGACCAATTACTTGTTTGTCGACGGTCTATAAACTTCTTACATCCATTCTGAGAGTGAAGATCAATGAACACATTGAGACTAATTCAATTATGTCCACCTCTCAGAATGGATGTAGGAAGGGGTCCCGCGGCACTAAGGAGCTTCTCCTCATAGACATGGCTATAAGCCAACAGGTCCGTCGATCCCGCAAGGATCTGTCGACATGTTGGATAGACTACAAGAAGGCCTACGACTCTGTGCCACATACATGGCTCATGAGGGTGTTGGAGTTGTACAAAATAGATGCAACTCTACGCACCTTTCTTGAGTCATGTATGAGGCAATGGAAAACAGTCCTTCGCTATCCAGGATGTCGACCAATTCAGGGGGACAATGAGCCTGTGTGGATTAAACGGGGAATATTTCAGGGTGACAGTTTGAGTCCGCTTTGGTTTTGCTTAGCTCTGAATCCTCTAAGCACATTGCTGGAGGGTTCAGGTCTAGGCTATCGGTTGAGAAGAGGTGGTCAGGCCATATCTCACCTTCTTTACATGGATGATCTGAAACTCTTTGCCCCCAACAATTCGCGACTGATGGAGCTACTGAAGTTGACTGAAACCTTCAGTAGTGCCATCAGGATGGAATTTGGTGTGGACAAATGTGCAGTCATGCATGTAAAGAAAGGGGAGATTATGGAATCTGAGAGAATTCAACTCTCGGATTCCATACAGGTTAGATCACTCAGCTCGACCGAAACCTATAAGTATTTGGGTATATCGGAAGCGTTGGGCATTAATGTTACTGACATGAAGCAATCGTTGAAGGAACGCTTCTTTGGCCGCCTAAAAAAGGTTTTGAATAGCCTTTTGTCGGGCGGAAATAAGGTGCGCGCCTTCAACGGTTGGGTCATGCCGGTATTAATGTACTCTTTCGGCATACTCAAATGGACTCAAACTGAGCTTGACGCCCTGGATAGGAGAGTACGTACACTGCTGACCGCAAACCGGATGCATCACCCACGATCGTCGGTGATGAGACTGTACATTCCGCGGAAGTGTGGAGGTCGAGGCTTTTTAAACGCCAAGACTCTCCACAACCGCGAGATGTGCAGTCTCAGAGAATATTTCCTCACAGCTGATGTGGGTATGCACCGAGATGTGGTCGCAGTGGACAAGGGTCTCACCCCGTTGTCCATGGCTAAGGAGAACTGGCGCAAACCTGTGATACTTACCACGGATGACCGCAAGGAGGTATGGAAAGGCAAGGAGCTTCACGGGCGCTTCTATCGGGCTCTTCATGGGTCTGATGTAGATTTTTCAGCGTCCGTGGCCTGGCTACGTTTCAGTGATCTCTTCGGGGAAACTGAAGGTTTTGTCTGTGCGATTATGGATGAAGTTATCTTGACGAATAACTACCGGAGGCATATTATGAAGGATGGAACGGTGGACGTGTGTCGGGCATGCCACCGTCCGGGTGAGTCCATCAGACATATTATCTCTGGTTGTTCTCGGTTGGCTAACGGCGAGTACTTGCACAGGCACAACCAAGTGGCCAGGATTATCCATCAGCAACTTGCTTTGAAATATAAACTTGTGGATTCTGAGGTACCGTATTACAAGTATGTGCCCGACCCAGTTCTCGAAAATGACCATGTCACGTTGTACTGGGATCGGTCTATCATCACTGATAGGACTATTGTTGCCAATAAGCCTGACATAGTGGTGATAGACCGATTAGCGCGCCGCACAATGATAATTGATGTTACCATCCCGCATGACGAGAACCTCGTGAAGGCCGAGAAAGAGAAACAAATCAAGTATCTCGACTTAGCGCACGAGGTTGTCGACATGTGGAATGTGGACTCAGCTATCATTGTGCCGATAGTCATTACGGCCAATGGCCTGATGGCCAAAAGCTTCGACGAACATCTGTCGAAGCTGGCGTTACGCGGTTGGGTAAAGGGCCTGATACAGAAGGCAGTACTCCTCGATACGGCTCGTATTGTTAGGAGGTTCCTTTCTCTGGAGCCCTAACCACCGGTAGCTTGGACCCTGCTCCCGACACCGGCGGACTACTACTTTTATATTTTTAAATGTATTTTTTATGGTTTTTTAGAGATATATTTAAAAATATACTTTGTATGTAAATAAGAATAAATAAACGAAATAATAAATTTATTTCAGACTTAGTCCATAACGTTTGTTAGTAACAATATTCTTAGCCTAGTGATAGTAAGTGCAAATAGTTAGGGTGTGTGGGGTCGTTAGACCTTACTGCCGCCCACACGAGAAGATGAGAACTTCAGAAACAGCTATTCATGGGAAATAACTCCAGTAATTAACATTCAATACATCTGACATTTTTGTTGGTGTTTCAGAAAGCGAAAGCATCAGCCGTTGCTACCTCAAGCGGAGACGCTAAAACAGAACCAGGTCCGTATCTAGCTTATTCTTTTGATTGGTAACCATCGCTTGTGGTCTACCTAAATATCCTTTCCTTGGTATTGTCATTGAGTATCTTAAAGTTCTGAGCTGATACACGACAATTTTTGCACTGTAAGGATGGGTTCACTTAAATGCCACCTCAGGCTTTAACTTACATGGTTCTCATATGATCTAATCACTCAAAAATGAAAATAACCTTAAAAAAAGACTGCGCTCCAAGTTCGCTTCAGTGGGGTCACCAGTTTAGAGGTTATGCGGTACAGAGAGTAAAGTCCCGAACACCTCCATTGAAAGGGTGGATCCTCCTGGACCAGACGGTTGTCGTGTCTGGTGTGGGCAACATTTTTTTTATTTGTAATGGGTTTGCTCTTGACTCTAGTCTATGTCAGAGGTGACAGAGGGCAACTGCCCGATTGTTGATATTCGGGCTGATGTATATGTTTAAATCGCACGGTAAATTGTTGCGTGATGCAGGACTTCGACGTAGTAGTTCACCGCTGGTTGGATAGATGGCGTCGCGGTGTTGCGATGTAGATTTGCTCCGTTGGTTTTTCTTGTGGCGGCATTGATGCCGCTACATTTCTTCTCAGGGTAGGCGGATAGCCACGTAATCTTTGCAATAAAAACTGTTGTGTTTAGCTATTGTTTTAACCAACTTACAAAATACATATAATTAATTTAAATAATGTTGTTAACATTGTATATTAACTATCAGCAGAGACGAACAGACAGTGCGACATGTGCGCGAACTACGAGAAGCAGCTGGTCCTCGAGCAGACGAAGGCGGAACAGTCCCGGGACCGCGCCAACATGAAGGAACTGGCGCTCAAACAGGTGCGCTGTCTAACCTAATATGTTATGCTTATGTGCCGCATGGCGTCGGCCGGTGCCGATGCCGTATGCGTATCCCATCACTTCCCGTGGGTGTCGTAAGGGACTCACCAGAGAATGGGCAGCAGCGTTATCTGTAAAACGCAACACCATAAATTGCGATCACCAACCCGCCTGCCAAGCGTGGTGATTATGGCAAACCCCCCCTTTGGGGGAGGCCTATGTCCAGCCGTGGACATCTTTCGGCTGTTATGATGATGATGAATATGCTATGAGAAAAAGAATCATAATGCCCTTGAATATAGCTCAGTTTTGATTGCTATTGAAATAGTCTGATGAACGTTTCAGACGTAAGTTTTTTTAGAAGTGCGTTATTTTTCTGCTCCACTCCTATTGGTCGTAGCGTGATGTTACCTATATTCCTCGATAAATGGGCTATCTGACACTTAAGAATTTTTCAATTCGAACCAGTAGTTCGTGAGTAAGCGCGTACAACCAAACAAACTCTTCAGAGCTTTATAATATTAATATAGATACTAGAGATTAAAAAAAAATGAAATGACTCTCTCTTTCCCGAAAGTATTGACAATTTGAATTTACAAACATTAAATGGCATATTTAAAGCATTGCTGTATTTTTAATAATTTAAACGTAATTTCGATATCTTGTCAATTATTCCTCCACACGCATTCCATACCACTATATTTTTTTCAGGATTCTTATCTACAATAATAACAACTATCACGATAGCGCAAGAATAACTGGACTTTCTTATAGCTTGTAAGCAAATTGGGTGTTTAATAAGTAGTTGGTCCCCCAGGCGACCGACGAGCTGGAGGGCGTGCGCTCGCTGCACGACGAGACGGTGCGCGCGTGGCATGCGGAGCGCCAGGCCTCCGCCGCCGCGCTGGACGCGCTGCAGGCCGCCGTGCGGGCCGCGCGCGCCGCGTTGGAGCGGCAGGCCGCGCAGGCCGAGGCCGCCGAGCAGCGCGCGCTGCACAACGTCACCGAGTTGACCGTGGACAGGGAGACCTTGCAGAAGAAACTCGACGGGTTTGTACTGAACATATTTAAAATTATATGGTGGCAGCACAGAAGTGTCAACGTCAAGTGGCACAGTTGTCAACCGTAAATGTAACACACACACATAGGGGCCATTCAATTAATAAGCACCAATAGCGACCCCCAAATCTTAACTATGCTTAATTTTGATGACACGGGGGACGAGAGGGTTCAAATGGTGATTACGTCAGCAATATTAACTTCCTTTTATGTTAGCCAATCTTAGTATATTTTAATTTGACATAATTATGGTTAGTTAGTGGTTTTTACTTTTTCTACCAATGCTTACGTACGCTTAGGAGTGAGGGGTAAGAGCTTTGATTACAATCGCTGGCAAGGGGTGGGGGGGGGGGGTTAGGGGTGTTAAAAATTATAATAATTCTGCTTACGTAATACTATAACGACCCCATACAACACAGTGCCATGCAAATTCCCTATCAAGAATTTAACATCGATTCATATTGTTCAGCCATGAGATTGGTGCATTTCTTTGTTGCATTGATTTACAAAAATAAAAATACGTGGCCATTATTTTTTTAGATTAAGATTTGGAATTTATTGATGGTGGAAACTAGCCTATTAAATAGGATGTCCGTCAAGCTCTGAAAGAATAGAGAGGGCACTCAATCAATTTACATTTTTTTGTTCGTTATTTTATAAGCTGACATGTTAATTTCTGTTCACAGTTTAGAAAGAGACAACGCGATGTTAATAGGACAATACACGAAGAAAGCTGCTGATATGCAGAACGAAATCATAGACTTACCTGATAATGTAGAGGTCAGTATAGCAAACCGTAGGATAAGATTCGAATGTACTATCGCAGACACTCCCGCCTGACCACCACTGAATTCAATTTTGCTTGCACTCAAAAGATAGAAGCGCTCGCTAGCTCCGCCCCATTGACCTTGAATCGACGAATGAAAGCTAAGAACGGGCAGCGGCCGACCGAGAGAACTGACAACGTGGCCACGCACGCGCCGAACGAGATCTATTGTTATTTTCAAACTACTGCTTTTACTTAATATTATGGTTCTGGGAAAATTCGTTGTCAGTTATTATTTTGTCCTGAGGAGAGCTCGGTCACTCAAATATTTTTTTTTACTTTAACTACCTATTTTAAATAGATAATTTAATTTAAGTAGATCTTTGATTTGATAAATTACACAATAGGTTAATTTTTAGGGTTCCGCACCCATAGGGTTACCCACGGAACCCTATTACTAAGCCTCCTCTGTTCGTCCGTCTGTCTGTCCGTCGGTCTGTCTGTCAGCGGGTCATACCGTGTCTTATGAACTGTAATAGGTAGACAGTTGAAATTTTACAGTGTGTATTAATATTGCCTCAAAACAAATAATAAAATTGAATTACAAATCAAAGGCGGCTCCCATACAAGAAACGTGTTTTTTTTTTGTTTACGATACGGTACCCTTTGAGTGAAGTCCGACTCGCTTTTTGCCGGTTTTTAATAATTATTATGTTATTTGTTCCGTAGTTAGGTGTGATGATACCGTCAATCAAAACACAATTGGATTTCTCTGTAATAAATAAAAGTTTTATTTTGTTATTAACATGTTTGTTTAACACTATTTACAAAATATGCCATTAAATTAAATTTAATAACCTTACAATTAATAAAAGAAACGACATTTAATGTTTTTAATAACAATATCTATTTATTTTTCCTAACAAACAAGCACTTAGCTTTAATAGTTTTCACGATCGTTCTAACACGATAACAGATACAAAATGGTGGACGCGCGGCCATTATTATAAACAAAGAAAATATATTTTCTTTACATAATCATTAATTAAAAAACCGACAAATGACGGACTCACGCATTAAGGGTTCCGTACTCGTAACAACGTATTTTTATTATTTGTTGTTAATGCGGAAACAGAAATACACACTCTGTAAAATTTTCGACTCTCTACCTATGACTTAACTTTAACTTTATTGACATAAAAATATTACAACCAAACATGTGAAGCCCCTGACTCCCGTGCTAGGCGAACTTGTGTTACAGGAATCAGTTTCCTCCGCCATATATCATTTACTATAGAATATCTAATGTATATTTAATTTATGGTACTGATAAAATTAACTTTTCAGTGTCGTCATACCTTAAGGATTGAAGCCATGGTCTTAAAATTTGGTTTTACTTTATGTAACGTAAGCTTATAAATTGAGATAGATTTATCAACCCGGTTGTAGATCTTAATGCACTAAAGTTTAATGTCATTACAAAATATTATGACATTACAGTTCATGATATATAGCCAGCAGACAGGCAGACGGACGGACGGACGGACGTATAGACAAGCAGACAACGGTAATTGGGTTCTGTTTGGGTAAAAAATAAAATACTATCTTGTAGGTTTATCAGTTTTATTAACTAAATAAAACAAACAAAGATATTCATAACATGTTGGGTATAGGAATAGGATAAATTATAGTAAATAGGTGAAAGTGAGACACAGCTAAATAACAGGACAAAATCAACTAAATGGGGATGTGCAAGGGTAGCCCACGAAATAAAAAAAAACATACGTTATTTGCAATTTAATTATCAGTATCACGATTTTTGGTTATAAAAAATTAACGCGACAACATTCACTTAAATAGTTAAAATATTTGCCCTTCAGAACATTTCTTTGAACGCGTTAGAACGCGGCTTTTTTAATTTAGATCTACAATATTGTTGTAGCCTAGCCTTCAATTCATGATGAAAATTATGATGATGGTGATGTAGGTGATTATGTCGCCAAAAATTTAAGGAAAAATAATTTCCTGAAGCACTTCATATTGGGCATATCTTAACTTTGTATATCTAAGCACGGGAATAGCAAATATGCATTTACAGAATATTACTCGTAAAATAAGGAATTCAAATCATCAACACGACTTTAAAAAAAGTTTTACTGAATACAAACATTTATGGATAACTTGACGAGCTATGTTGATGATTTAGGATTTTCTTAACATATTTGTTTTACTCCCGAGTTCACGTTTTTACTGCTTTACAACCAGATGCTGCGCTGAACATTGCAAAATACGTAAGAATATTTGAATTTCGCGAGCTTCCCTGTCATTTTTACCTTAAACTAGTTTACCAATTTAAACAATAAAAACCTTCCTCTTTTGTGACCTTTTATTACAAGCATAAGTTTTCAAAAACCATATGTGACGTTTTTTTTTACAAAATTATGATCTACCGTCGATGGTAGATTAAAAAAAAAGACATTTGAAATTGTACAATAAATAAAAACTCTGATAATATATAAATATGTATGTGAAATTATCAAAATTATCTGTAATAAAACATTTAAAAATTAAATTGTAGGTAACAAACGAAAACTATTCCAGAATTAAGTTAAACGTTGGTAAATATTATTTTATTAAATTATTTAACAAAAGGTTTAAAACAAGGATTTAATAAAATCGTGTATAAAATAATAAATGAAAAAAAAAATTAGTAAAACTAGACGTAAGCAAAGGATGACTAGGTTAAAAGAGGTAATCAGAATAATAGATACAGAGAGGTAATTACAAGGTTCCAAAAAAAGATAATAAGAAAAAAGAAGAAGAATAACATAATGTTAATGTGCGTCTGTTTGGGTGGAATAAACAGTTTTTCTTTCTTTCTTTGTTTGTTTATGAGATTCTCTAATGAAGTGGCTTTACATATTTATAAAATTACTTTTTATTAAACTTACATATTAAAAAAAATATGGTATACAAGCAGTTAATTGATTTTTTGAAACCAACCACACAAACTGGAGTTTTTTTTATAGGTTCTCATAAAAATTAGCTTATTTAAATAAAATCACATCATCATTGAAATCTGACAGCACATTAAATTATTGTTTTCAAAAATTATATTGCTAAGTAGCAGGATACAAAAAAAAAATGGCTTTCTTTATCTATATATAGTGAAACAGGTTATGCGTATTAAAATTATATGTAAATAAACTTTAAGAGATTAAAAAAATAAAAATAATAAAAAGGCACAATAATCAAAAACTTTTCTAGAATTAATTGATTATAAGAAACCGTTGGTAAGTAACATACTAATTACATTAATAATTTTCTTTGTTACAGTATTTTGATTGTTTTTTTTGTCATTATGCGTTTTTTTTTAGATTGAGTGGTCTTTTTTAAAATAAGGAAAATGTTAATATTTTGTCATCGCACCTCCTGCGTCTATAACTGCATCGCATCGCGTTCTTATTGATTGAACAAGAACTTGACATAAGTTGGTACCCCTTAATGATTCCCAAACTTCGTCACAATGAGAAAGAAGTTCTTCTTGTGTTCTTTCTCGTCGATTATCCCATCTTTGGACCATTATACCCCACAAATTTTCGATGGGGTTCAGGTCAGGGGATCGAGATGGCCAGCGTAAAGTTTTTATTTCTGGCTGGTCATTTATCCACGTCTGCACAATGCGTGCTTGATGAATGGGACAATAATGTCATGTATAAAAATAAATTCCGGGAACTCAGCTCTAGGGTAAACCGTGCGCACAGTAGGCACCATTTCATCTTCCAGAAGGTCGCAGTAAGTTGCGCTATTTGCTCGCCTTGGGAAATGGACAAGCTCTCCAGGACCATCAGCACTCATCCAGCCCCACATATTGGCGCATATTCTTCCTGATTCGTTGTTTGGAATCACGTTTCTTGGTTCGTAGCGCGTATTTATCACGCGCCACAAGTGTCGACGGCCATGTTGGCTCGACCTAAAACATTTTTCATCCGAGAATATTGCACTGGTAAAATCCATATCTCTGTAATCTCTTGCAAATCTCACTCTCGCCGCTTTTTGCTCCTCGGTGAGCCCCGCTCTATGTAAAGCACGACGAACCGTGCGCAATGATACGTCGTACTCTTCGGCGAACACTCTCGTTGGCACGAACGCGTTCTCCTGTTGATAGATGTCTACCATACGTTGGAGGTTGTCTCCTGTAATTAGATATGGTCGTGGTGCCCGCGGTCTATCTTCTAAGACACCCTCTTCTTCACGGCGTCTGATCCACAGCCGGACAGTGTTTCTCTACAAACAATAAAAATAATCTCATAAGAATTGTCTTGATTTAAAAAAAAAATGAGTTGTGTTAAAAAAACCGACCGCAAAAACGACTAAAAAGTTTTAGTTAACAAAATGCAGAATTCTGATACTGCTAATTGTTGGTATCAAATCTGTGATTGAGCTAAAATAAGTATTTTATTTTATTTTACATTTTTGGAATTGTCTCCTTGAAACCCTCTATTTTTATACCCCACATAACTTAGTCAAGAAAACAATAATTATAACCAACCAACCATTTGAATGCATTAATTAGTATTTGCTAATTCAATCACCCACATGAGGTAATTATGGTAAAATGGTCAATAAAATATTTTAAATCAGATGGCTAATTTTAAGAATTTTCCACCACGCCGTCTTTGAAGGCCAATTTTAGCAAAAGTAGCCCTATAAAAGTACTATTTTTTAATGATTATGAAGGTTGAAAGTCTGGTGCATTCTCAAGACTTTCTTAGGAACTAAAAACCTGTTTAGATTTTTAATTTAAAGTTGAAAACTTGGGTCATAATTTACGGAACGCAATTTTTTCACTTATAGCCCACATTTTCACAACTTTTAACATACGAAGCTGATAATTCAATGCATAAAAGGAAGATCATGAAGGTTCAGTTGCAAAAAAAGTATCTTTTCAAATTTTTCTACTTATATTTTTAGAATATTTTTAAATTGGTCAGTTCGATAATTCTCAAAAATTCAGAAATAAATAATTGCTTGTAAAATATGAAATGTCGCGAAACATACATGCGTGATTGGGATACCACAGGATACGAGAGAGCTAAATTTTATTTTTGGACGTCAATGTTCTGGCCACCCTGTATATACACGGGCTGATTTTTTAAAGTGTGCCTTCATGGCCTAATCCGAAACGATATGGAATATCGAAAAACACTTAAAGGAGTCTCGAGCCCAATTTAAATGAAAATTAAACGGCATCATTGGATTATGAAAATTCGTTATTCGTACACAGGAATGGAACAGATTGATTTCGAAAAAAAAAACACTATTTTACACCACCCAAAAGTGTAGCTAATGAAGATCAAATTCTGGGAAGTAACAACCTACCCAAAGAAAAGCTCTTATTTTTAACAAATAAGTTTTAAAGTGTCTGACTAAAATATCTTAACCGAAGTGACATTTTCCCAATGTTGATAAAAACTAAAATAGCATCATAGATTTTTGAAAAAAATGGTGTCAATAATTTTCTTTTAAAAAGTAAAAAATGAGCTTTATCCTTTAGTTTGCCTTGGTGTAATACCCAGAATTTAATGGATAACCATTAAATTCTGGGTGTCCATTAAAAGCTACACTTTCGGATGGTAATACGGGTGCAATTTTTTTTAGAGCAGTTTGTTTTTCTTTAAAATCGGGCTCGATACTCTTTTCAGTCATCATCATCATCTGCCTAGCCTTTTCCCAACTATATTGGGGTCGGCTTCCAGTCAAGCCGGATTTAGCTGAATACCAGTATTTTACGAGGAGCGGCTGCCTACCAGACCTTCACAACCCATTAACTGGGTAACACGGTACTTCATGGCAAGACGAGTCAGATTTTTACTGGCTTCTGACTATCCGTAACGACTGCCAAAGATCCACAAATGACAGCCGGGACCAACGGCTTAACGTGCTTTCCGAGGCACGGAGGAAACTCGGTATGTTAAGATGGTCACCCATCCACAGACCAACCTTGGCAAGCGTTGCTTAACCTTGGAGATCGACCCGTGCGGCTGTAATTATCTAGCCACGAGCTCCTCCACTCGCTCGATACTCTTTTCAGTGTTTTTCGATATTCCTCATATTTAAGAATTTGGCCCTGAAGGCACACTTAAAATAAAATCACCCTGTAAATGGGGATGGCGGGGTCTGAAAGACCTTCGTGGTTATTTTTTTAAACCACCCAGAAATAAGAAACTCGCGAAGCGGGGCTCCGTTACCAACTATTTATTGAGCATGTTTGGCGATAAAAAAAAACAACACAATCATTTTCTCTGAACCAACATTGGGGTTTGTTAACATTCACACAAATTGTAAATCTAACCTTAGAATTTAAGATTCACTGCATCTCCTGTGTATATTAACACTAGCTGACCCGCCAACTACGCCTGCGTCACATTTTTCATGAATGCTCCGCTCATTTTGGTTTAAGTGTAATTATACATAGCCTACAGCTTTCCTCGATAAACGGGCTATCTAACACTGAAAGAATTTTTCAAATCGGACCAGTAGTTCCTGAGATTAGCGCGTTCTAGCAAACAAACAAACTCTTCAGCGTTATATATTAAGTATAGATTAACATTCACCGGTGTATGTGTGATTCAAATATAAATTAAGAACAATTTCTGAGTTATACCATTGAAAATGATGATTGTCCACATACCTACACCGGTGCATTACTTAAAATTCACTTATATCGGTCATTTACATAATCTCCTTTTAATTTCCTTCATTTTGATACCAAACTCGATGGGTTCGGTGTGATTAATAATTTCACTGTGTTTTATTTAATTAAAGACACTTGGGTTTTGAGACGAATCTAACAATACCTTAACTATCCCAATCAGCCCAGTAGTTTGAAAGAAACGAGGAAATAAATAAATTGACAAACATGGCAGTATTTGTCTATTATTATTATTAACGAACAAAATACTTTTTTTTATGGGTGCCTTCAAATTTGTCGCAGTATAATTTCTCGCTCACACACGACACAGATAGTGCGTGTGTGAGCGAGAAAGTATTCTGAGTTCGCGCGTCACAACAAAGGAGTAATACATACCACACTCATAAAAGGTATCTATAAGTAAATTACTTTACCAAGTTTAAAAACTCAGAATATTTATCACTATTTGGCGCGCTGCTTTGTTAATCCATACAAATAATGAACGCAAAATACCGCGCGGCAGCAGCGCGGCTGCAATGCTGCTACCGCGTATTATGTGCCGCGTGGCACTTTGCGACAAATTTGAAGGCGCCCTATGAGATATACAACAATGGCCAGTTTTTTTCTTTAAACCGACAAAGAAATTGAAACTGATAGTGCGTGTGTGAGCGAGAAAGTATTCCGAGTTCGCGCGTCCGTCACAACAAAGGAGTTATACATACCACACTCATAAAAGGTATCTAACTATAAGTAAATTACTTTACCAAGTTTAAAAACTCAGAATATTTATCACTGTTTGCTTCTCGTTTATTTGTTATTTTATTGTTGTTAAACAAACAAGAAAGTATTCAAATAATTACATAATATTACATTTGCATGATATTCTTTGCACTTTGCATCGGCTCAGGCTCAAATCACACCGAGTACGCAGCACTCTGACCGCGGGGCTTTTCGAGTTTCTCAAGCGATAATATGTATTATGACAGAGAAGATAAGGTTTAAAATTATATGACTCTAAAACTGCTCGCCGCTTTGATGCCAGCCGCAGCTACTACAATTTGACTGTTTTTGTTATTCTTAGAAATTGATATATTTAGAAAACTTTGGCTTATTGAGTAGTTGAGAATAGTTATTAATATGACCGGCCTCTGAAATCTATATAAAAATGAATCCCTATTTCCCTTAGTCACGTCATCACGCGTGAACGGCTGGCCCGAAATCGTTAGTTAATTTTTTGGTGTGTTTGTTAAATTGCAAACTAGTGTTTGTTAAAAGGTTCTTATGAAAGAAAAAGTAGGAAAGTTGCGGGGGACAGCTAGTTCGAAATAAGAATGGAATATCCGTAAAATAATCCCGGTCAAATCCAAAAAAACTACATAATGAAACGCTCAGAATAAACTGTAAATTTTTCCTTAATACATTAATATTATTACGTAAAATTTACACCAAAAATAAACCAGAGTTCATAAGAAATAAAAATTTTAATCTATACTAATACTACAAAGAAGAAAGATTTGTATTTTCGTATGTAACGAACAATTTTAAAAACTACTGGACCGATTTGAAAAATTATTTTTGCAATGGATAGCTACATTATTAACGAGTAACATAGGCTATATTTTATTCCCGTACTCCCACGGGAACGGGGACTAGGCGGGTGATAGCGCTCTTGATAAAGTTTTATTTATAAACTAGCTGTCCCGCGTAACTTGGTCAGCGTCACATTTTTCATTAATGTTCCGCTCCTGTTAGTCGTAGCCTAATGTTATATAGCTAATAGCGTTCCTCGATAAATCGGCTATCCAACACTAAAATACTTTTTCCAATTGAACCAGTAGTCCCTGAGATTGGCGCGTTCAACCAAACAAACTAACTCTTCAGCTTTATAATGTTAGTATTGATTAAGGTATATTAAAAAAATTAACCACAAAAATAATAATTATTAAAACAATTTGTTACTTACGCTCATATGCAGCTGCTCAGCAATTTGAGTAATATTAAATCCTTGTCCATGCAAAATTATAATTTGATTCCGTTCTTCACGTGTAAGATTTCTGGAAGACATTATGTACTAAAATGTTCCAGCACAGGTCGAAGTCCAATATTCTCGCACAAGTTAACGTTAAGGCAATCAAGGGTCAGGTAAACAGAGCAATGGTCAATATTCAAAAGGTCCGGTAAGCACGCCAAGGTCAAAAGTTCGTCCGTAAATTTCACAAAAGGAGTACACGTAATGCGTCACTACGCTGCGCAGTGCAGGTTGCAACTAATTGCGTGACCGCTTTCCTAATAGGCGAAAAGTTTGAGGGGGCGTGGCTTAGCGCCGGCGCGGGATTTAGGCGAAAAAATTTTTAAGTGAGCAGGCGGGCAAGGCCGTCATAGTACACCGAATATAGCTGGCCGACCGGCCGAACATTTGAAGCGCTGGGTGCGGACTGCACAACACCGGCCTCATTGGCTCTTTGGGGAGGCCTACATTCAGCAGTGGACGGCAATAGGGAATATGTATGCGATTTTGTTATTTGCGAAATGAAATACTTATTTGCTCTAGTAAACAAACATGAATAATTTTTATTATAGCTTTATAAACTTACTAGTTGACCCACGCAACTTCGTCTGCGTCACAATTTTTATTACTGCTCCGCTCCTATTTGTCTTAGCGTGATGATATATAGCTTTCCTCGTTAAATGGGCTATCTAACACTGAAAGAATTTTTCAAATCGGACCAGTAGTTCCTGAGATTAGCGCGTTCAAGTAAACAAACTCTTCAGCTTTATATATTAGTATAAGATAAAGCTTCAAATATTACAATTAGAAAGAGAAGTCCGATATGAACTGTGACGTCAAAGTCCGTGACGCCTATACAGTTGCCGTATTAAATATCGTATTCGCGAGAGGGACAGATATATGTTTAAAATAATTGTATCTCGTTCGTTTTTCAAGCAATTTTCATTCTATTTTCACTTTAAGTATTATATTTTTGTATATTTTTAACTGTATAGATAATAAATATTTTTTTCATGCATTTTCCCTATTGGCTGAAAATGATAGCTAAAATTACTCTTACTCTTTTACACAAACAGCGAAATCTATGAACCAACCTTTGGACGGACTGAAAAAATTAAGTTATATTCTACGGAATGGTTCATTAGCGAGTGGTCACGTTTAAGGATGATGTTCTGCATCTGATTTACAGTGGTTTTGCATTTATTTATTGACTATATCAGATACAGAATATCGCCAATAAATACATATGACCACGCACATTTCAAACACTCTGTATAACCAGTTTTTTCTCAGCAGTACTGATAATTATAATACGACTTTCGTCTTCCGTAAACCCCAAGAAGGTTCCTGCTTTTTTGTTACTTTTTCACCAATGTTTATCCCCATTTCCAGGAGCTCCAAGAACACACCCTGCGACTTCGGGAGCAGCTCATCTTCTGCCAGATCGGCAGGGAAGAGTCTGCCGACGCAGAGAGAGAGCTGCGAGCTCAGCTGCTGGAGCAAGGCAGCTTGTTCCACAGCCAGGAGGCCGAGCTGACTGATCTGCGGACACAGCTCAAACAGGCCAGGTTACTTGTCTAATGATTCTATTAGTGCTTACAAATAATTATGTTTACTAAATCCGGAGTTCTTAAGAGTGTGGACACACTTTTTTCGTATATTTTTTGGGCGAAATTAAATTGCGCATCAGTCGGTCTCAATATTTTTCATTACTAGAGAACGTAAAGGATCACGATTGAAGTCGATCCAGGACAGCTTTGTCTTTATTTGTGTTTTCGACTTTAATAATGTCAGTAAACGTATGTCGGTCAATGACCGTTATTGCACGTTTATCTGGCGCCTGCTATAGTGGCGATATTCGGCTGTTTGAAGGTGTTCGCACACAGAAGTCCTCTGGATATTAGTAATATAAGTAGACCGCTTAGTCGGCTGCTGTCGATGTCAGTGTTATTAATGTTAAAATTAGCAGCCCCATGGTCGAGCCTTGTGGGACACCGTGTGGCACGTGTTTCTTAGCGCCGGTCGTAGTGCGAATTTCGACTCTGATTTTGCGCCTATCGAGATAGTTCTTGATGATGTTGTTACCGACCGACGTCTGCAAGTTGCAACTTTCACACGAGTGGCGAGACCTCTGTGGTTGATGGAGTCGAACGACTTATACAGATCCGATCGTAGTTCAAGACGTTCGGTGAAATATTGGCCGTATGTGCGTGAAACTGTCCCGGTTGAGGACACTGGTGATGATTTTATCACCAAGATTGAATGTTTGTTGTAGCTCATCAGTGACGGCTGAGTTGAGAAAGGCTAGGCAGACGATGAGAGGATAAAACATCATTAAGATCAGTAACAGATAACTAATTTGAATGTTACAGAGACGAAGTAGACAGACTACAAACAGAACACGAGCAGATGAAAGAGCTGGGTGACAAGCTCCGACACTCCAACGACATGATCGAGAGCTTGTTAGAGGACAAGAAGCGGCTGCAGACGTCGCTGCACGAAGTGCGCGCTCGAGTCAGCGTACTGCAGCAGGAGCTCGACAACAGCGAGAAGGTGCAGCAGGACTTCGTGCGCCTGTCGCAGTCGCTGCAGGTATCATTACTTTATCATCACAATTATCCACAGTTCGACTTCACCCACTGCTGGGCATAGGCTATCATGTGTCGATTCCCGGGTGCCTGTACAAATCTCCACGTGTCTATGCAAATTTCCCCGTCCCTCTTTCAAATCCCCTACGTTCCTGTTCCAATCCCCACGTTCCTGTGCGAAACCACACGTTCCTGAGCCAATCACCACGTTCCTATGCCAATCACCACGTTCCTGTGCTAAACCGCACATTCCTGTGCCAATCCCGACGTACCTGTGTTAAACCACACGTTCCTGTACCAATCCCCACGTTCCTGTGCTAAACCACAAGTTCCTGTGCCAATCCCGATGTTCCTGTGCTAAACCACAAGTTCCTGTGCCAATCCCGATGTTCCTGTGCTAAACCACAAGTTCCTGTGCCAATCCCGATGTTCCTGTGCTAAACCACACGTTCCTGTGCCTATCCCCACGTTCCTGTGCCAATCCCCACCTTCCTGTGCTAAACCACGCGTTCCTGTGCCAATCTCCACGTTCCTGTGCTAAACCACACGTTCTGTGCCAATCACCACGTTCCTATGCCAATCCCCACGTTCTTGTGCTAAACGACACGTTCCTGTGCCAATCCCCATGTTCCTGTGCTAAACCACACGTTCCTGTGCTAAACCACACGTTCCTGTGCTAAACCACACGTTCCTGTGCCAATCCCCACGTTCCTGTGCTAAACCACACGTTCCTGTGCCAATCCCGACGTTCCTGTGCTAAATCACTCGTTCCTGTGCTAATCCCCACGTTCCTGTGCTAAACCACACGTTCCTGTGCCAATCCCCACGTTCTTGTGCCAAACCACACGTTCCTGTGCCAATCCCCAAGTTCCTGTGCTAAACCACACGTTCGTGTGCCAATTCCCACATTCCTGTGCCAATCCCCACGTTCCTGTGCTACACCACACGTTCCTGTGCCAATCACCACGTTCCTATGCTAAACCACACGTTCCTGTGCCAATCACCACGTTCATATGCCAATCCCCACGTTCCTGTTCCAATCCCCACGTTCCTATGCGAAACCACACGTTCCTGAGCCAATCACCACGTTCCTTTGCCAATCACCACGTTCCTGTGCTAAACCGCACATTCCTGTGCCAATCCCGACGTTCCTGTGCTAAACCACACGTTCCTGTACCAATCCCCACGTTCCTGTGCTAAACCACAAGTTCCTGAGCCAATCCCGATGTTTCTGTGCTAAACCACAAGTTCCTGTGCCAATCCCGATGTTCCTGTGCTAAACCACACGTTCCTGTGCCTATCTCCACGTTCCTGTGCCAATCCCCACCTTCCTGTGCTAAACCACGCGTTCCTGTGCCAATCCCCACGTTCCTGTGCTAAACCACACGTTCTGTGCCAATCACCACGTTCCTATGCCAATCCCCACGTTCTTGTGCTAAACGACACGTTCCTGTGCCAATCCCCATGTTCCTGTGCTAAACCACACGTTCTTGTGCCAATCTCCACTTCCTGTGCTAATCCACACGTACCTATGCCAATCCCCATGTTCCTGTGCTAAACCACACGTTCCTGTGCCTATCCCCACGTTCCTTTGCCAATCCCGACGTTCCTGTGCTAAATCACTCGTTCCTGTGCTAATCCCCACGTTCCTGTGCTAAACCACACGTTCCTGTGCCAATCCCCAAGTTCTTGTGCTAAACCACACGTTCCTGTGCCAATCCCCAAGTTCCTGTGCTAAACCACACGTTCGTGTGCCAATTCCCACATTCCTGTGCCAATCCCCACGTTCCTGTGCTAAACCACACGTTCCTGTGCCAATCCCCACGTTCCTGTGCTAAACCACACGTTCCTGTGCCCACCCCCACGTTCCCGTGCTAAACCACACGTTCCTGTGCCAATCTCCACTTCCTGTGCTAATCCACACGTACCTATGCCAATCCCCATGTTCCTGTGCTAAACCACACGTTCCTGTGCCTATCCCCACGTTCCTGTGCCAATCCCGACGTTCCTGTGCTAAATCACTCGTTCCTGTGCTAATCCCCACGTTCCTGTGCTAAACCACACGTTCCTGTGCCAATCCCCAAGTTCTTGTGCTAAACCACACGTTCCTGTGCCAATCCCCAAGTTCCTGTGCTAAACCACACGTTCGTGTGCCAATCCCCAAGTTCTTGTGCTAAACCACACGTTCCTGTGCCAATCCCCAAGTTCCTGTTCCAATCCCCACGTTCCTATGCGAAACCACACGTTCCTGAGCCAATCACCACGTTCCTTTGCCAATCACCACGTTCCTGTGCTAAACCGCACATTCCTGTGCCAATCCCGACGTTCCTGTGCTAAACCACACGTTCCTGTACCAATCCCCACGTTCCTGTGCTAAACCACAAGTTCCTGAGCCAATCACCACGTTCATATGCCAATCCCCACGTTCCTGTTCCAATCCCCACGTTCCTATGCGAAACCACACGTTCCTGAGCCAATCACCACGTTCCTTTGCCAATCACCACGTTCCTGTGCCAATCCCGATGTTCCTGTGCTAAACCACACGTTCCTGTGCCTATCCCCACGTTCCTGTGCCAATCCCCACCTTCCTGTGCTAAACCACAAGTTCCTGTGCCAATCCCGATGTTCCTGTGCTAAACCACAAGTTCCTGTGCCAATCCCGATGTTCCTGTGCTAAACCACACGTTCCTGTGCCTATACCCACGTTCCTGTGCCAATCCCCACCTTCCTGTGCCAATCCCCACCTTCCTGTGCCAATCCCCACCTTCCTGTGCTAAACCACAAGTTCCTGTGCCAATCCCGATGTTCCTGTGCTAAACCACACGTTCCTGTGCCTATCCCCACGTTCCTGTGCCAATCCCCACCTTCCTGTGCTAAACCACGCGTTCCTGTGCCAATCCCCACGTTCCTGTGCTAAACCACACGTTCTGTGCCAATCACCACGTTCCTATGCCAATCCCCACGTTCTTGTGCTAAACGACACGTTCCTGTGCCAATCCCCATGTTCCTGTGCTAAACCACACGTTCCTGTGCCAATCCCCACGTTCCTGTGCTAAACCACACGTTCCTGTGCCAATCCCCACGTTCCTGTGCTAAACCACACGTTCCTGTGCCAATCTCCACTTCCTGTGCTAATCCACACGTACCTATGCCAATCCCCATGTTCCTGTGCTAAACCACACGTTCCTGTGCCTATCCCCACGTTCCTGTGCCAATCCCGACGTTCCTGTGCTAAATCACTCGTTCCTGTGCTAATCCCCACGTTCCTGTGCTAAACCACACGTTCCTGTGCCAATCCCCACGTTCTTGTGCTAAACCACACGTTCCTGTGCCAATCCCCAAGTTCCTGTGCTAAACCACACGTTCGTGTGCCAATTCCCACATTCCTGTGCCAATCCCCACGTTCCTGTGCTAAACCACATTTACCTGTGCCAATCCCCACGTTCCTGTGCTACACCACACGTTCCTGTGCCAATCACCACGTTCCTATGCTAAACCACACGTTCCTGTGCCAATCACCACGTTCATATGCCAATCCCCACGTTCCTGTGCCAATCCCCACGTTCCTGTGCTAAACCACATTTTCCTGTGCCAATCCCCACGTTCCTGTGCTAAACCACAAGTTCCTGTGCCAATCCCGATGTTCCTGTGCTAAACCACAAGTTCCTGTGCCAATCCCGATGTTCCTGTGCTAAACCACACGTTCCTGTGCCTATACCCACGTTCCTGTGCCAATCCCCACCTTCCTGTGCCAATCCCCACCTTCCTGTGCCAATCCCCACCTTCCTGTGCTAAACCACAAGTTCCTGTGCCAATCCCGATGTTCCTGTGCTAAACCACACGTTCCTGTGCCTATCCCCACGTTCCTGTGCCAATCCCCACCTTCCTGTGCTAAACCACGCGTTCCTGTGCCAATCCCCACGTTCCTGTGCTAAACCACACGTTCTGTGCCAATCACCACGTTCCTATGCCAATCCCCACGTTCTTGTGCTAAACGACACGTTCCTGTGCCAATCCCCATGTTCCTGTGCTAAACCACACGTTCCTGTGCCAATCCCCACGTTCCTGTGCTAAACCACACGTTCCTGTGCCAATCCCCACGTTCCTGTGCTAAACCACACGTTCCTGTGCCAATCTCCACTTCCTGTGCTAATCCACACGTACCTATGCCAATCCCCATGTTCCTGTGCTAAACCACACGTTCCTGTGCCTATCCCCACGTTCCTGTGCCAATCCCGACGTTCCTGTGCTAAATCACTCGTTCCTGTGCTAATCCCCACGTTCCTGTGCTAAACCACACGTTCCTGTGCCAATCCCCACGTTCTTGTGCTAAACCACACGTTCCTGTGCCAATCCCCAAGTTCCTGTGCTAAACCACACGTTCGTGTGCCAATTCCCACATTCCTGTGCCAATCCCCACGTTCCTGTGCTAAACCACATTTACCTGTGCCAATCCCCACGTTCCTGTGCTACACCACACGTTCCTGTGCCAATCACCACGTTCCTATGCTAAACCACACGTTCCTGTGCCAATCACCACGTTCATATGCCAATCCCCACGTTCCTGTGCCAATCCCCACGTTCCTGTGCTAAACCACATTTTCCTGTGCCAATCCCCACGTTCCTGTGCTAAACCACACGTTCCTGTGCCAATCCCCACGTTCCTGTGCCAATCCCCACGTTCCTGTGCCAATCCCCACGTTCCTGTGCCAATCCCCACGTTCCTGTGTCAATCCCCACGTTCCTGTGCCAATCCCCACGTTCCTGTGCCAATTAATAATAATAAGTTGGCTGACAGCAAAAATTTTCATCCCAAATTTTCATATAAATTTAAATAAATATCAACTACAAAAATGTTCAAAATCCTGGACACATCGATGAAAAAAAATAAAATTAAAACCATATTACACTAGTCTGATCGAAATGGCGTGGGGATTGGAAATAGTGACATAAATCGAAATAATATAAGAAAATCATGCTGACAAGGAGCCGGGCACAAGTACTAGCCGCACAAACATCTTCGGGTTCGTCGCTCAGCTCCGCCTCGCAGCCGCCGGGACCTGCGCCAGCCGCGAGGCCAGAGATCCCGGTAGCTGCCGTGCGTCCAGCTCGAGCGACGAGTACTTGTCGCAGCCGCCGGGACCTGCGCCAGCCGCGAGGCCAGAGATCCCGGTAGCTGCCGTGCGTCCAGCTCGAGCGACGAGTACTTGTCGCAGCCGCCGGGACCTGCACCAGCCGCGAGGCCAGAGATCCCGGTAGCTGCCGTGCGTCCAGCTCGAGCGACGAGTACTTGTCGCAGCCGCCGGGACCTGCACCAGCCGCGAGGCCAGAGATCCCGGTAGCTGCCGTGCGTCCAGCTCGAGCGACGAGTACTTGTCGCAGCCGCCGGGACCTGCGCCAGCCGCGAGGCCAGAGATCCCGGTAGCTGCCGTGCGTCCAGCTCGAGCGACGAGTACTTCTCGCAGCCGCCGGGACCTGCGCCAGCCGCGAGGCCAGAGATCCCGGTAGCTGCCGTGCGTCCAGCTCGAGCGAGGAGTACTTGTCGCAGCCGCCGGGACCTGCGCCAGCCGCGAGGCCAGAGATCCCGGTAGCTGCCGTGCGTCCAGCTCGAGCGACGAGTACTTGTCGCAGCCGCCGGGACCTGCGCCAGCCGCGAGGCCAGAGATCCCGGTAGCTGCCGTGCATCCAGCTCGAGCGACGAGTACTTCTCGCAGCCGCCGGGACCTGCGCCAGCCGCGAGGCCAGAGATCCCGGTAGCTGCCGTGTGTCGAGCTCGAGCGACGAGTACTTCTCGCAGCCGCCGGGACCTGCGCCAGCCGCGAGGCCAGAGATCCCGGTAGCTGCCGTGTGTCGAGCTCGAGCGACGAATACTTCTCGCAGCCGCCGGGACCTGCGCCAGCCGCGGGGCCAGAGATCCCGGTAGCTGCCGTGCGTCCAGCTCGACAGGCCGACCACCGGCCAGCTTAGGACCTCGAGGCCCACCGGTCTCTGATAGCGGCCCCGCTTTCGGTGGAAGTGTGCAGCTTCATTAAGCCATGAATAAGAATGCCATGCGCTCATACTTTGGGGCTACAGAGGGGGGAACTAACCTGACTGCGTACCGTGGTCGGATGCTCTCTCGGTATCAGGTACTTGAACCAACTGTCAACGTGTCGGCCCAACGACTGTCGGATCAGGTGCGCGTCATCCAGCGTAACCGTATGTTGGATGATAGTGTGCTTGATTGAATGCGTCTGGAATCACGAAGCGGCCGCGTCTCATCTGCTTCACCACCGGTCGCGGTGCAAATACAACCCAGTGCAAGTGTTTCACTGCGACCCAACTACGTCGGTGAAGATGATGATGATGGGGCCACATCCGTGAGTACCCAATGCAATGAGCGATTGAGGAGCGCTTTGGAGGATGCTTTCCGAGAGTATCGCTCCACACCGCCAGAGCTTAGGCCTCGGCTACCTCGTTTGCCCATGCATAATAAAAATAGGGCGCTAGTGTGTGCTCTAGATTCGCAACTAGCAAACTGTTTTGATACCAGCGAAGACCTCGCTGATACTCACTCGATCTTGTACTGTGCGGCTGCAGCGGCATGTCGTGTAGCTCATGTCAAATTTCCTAACAGTGACAGAGCTACACGACCAGCTGTACCAGCTTGGCAGTGCAGGATCGAGCGTCGTATCAGTGAGGCTAGAGCACTCATTGGCAAACTTATCTGCTTCAGGGAGGGCAACACGCGCCAAAGAGTGATGCGCTTTGTGAGGCGGGCGTTCTCAGGGACTGACATCCGCCCTTGGGATTACCTCACCCGCGTCACAGAGCGAATCGACTTCCTGAAGCAGAAAATCTATGCATGGGCAAACCATATACGTCGGTACAAGCGGCGAGTGCTGCGATACACCCAGAATCGCACATTTCAAAGTAATGAGAGGTGGGTTTATAGGGCTTGGGAGCGACCAGACCAAGGTGTGACTGATACGCGCCTGTCGGATGATGACGCTATGTGTTCATTTTGGCGCAGCATCTGGTCAGTGCCTGTCAGTCACACCGAGGGTGATTGGACTCGGGAGGTCGAGCGCGCGTGCGATTCGATACCAGAAATGGGGCAATCAACATCAGCCCCCAAGATGTAGCTCGTGCAGTCCGTTCGTTGCCTAATTGGAAATCTCCGGGACCGGACGGGCTGCACAACTTTTGGATTAAATGGTTCAAAAGATCGCACGCTCGCTTGGCATCTCAATTCCAGTCTGCGTTAGAGTCAGGGTCGCTGCCCCAGTTTCTAACTACAGGAATAACCCACCTGCTCCATAAATCAGGTAGTACCGCGGAGCCTAAAAATTATAGACTGATCATGTGTTTACCGACGGTCTATAAAGTTCTTACATCCATTTTGAGAGGAAAGATTAACCATCATATTGATAGTAATTCAATAATGTCTGCTTCTCAGAATGGATGTAGGAACGGGTCCCGCGGTACTAAGGAGCTGCTCCTCATCGACATAGCCATTAGCCATTCTCTTCGGGAACGTCGAACCTGTTATAGATTATAAGAAGGCCTATGACTCGGTGCCACATACATGGCTCATGAGGGTGCTGGAGCTGTACAAAGTTGATGCAGTTTTACGCACCTTCCTGATGTCGTGTATGGGGCAGTGGAGGACGGTTCTTCACTATCCAGAGTGTCGACAGACCCAGGCGAACAGCGAACCGATAAGGATCGAGCGTGGCATATTTCAGGGTGACAGTCTGAGTCCACTGTGGTTTTGTCTGGCCCTCAACCCTCTCAGTACATTGTTGGAGGGTTCGGGCCAAGGCTACCGGTTGAGAAGAGGTGGTCAGGTCATATCGCACCTCCTTTACATGGATGACTTGAAACTCTTTGCTCCTAACAACTTGCAACTGATGAAGCTACTGAAGGTAACAGAAACCTTCAGTGGCGCCATCAGGATGGAATTTGGTTTGGACAAATGTGCGGTCATGCATGTAAAGCGAGGGGAGATTATGGAATCCGTGGGAACACAACTCTCGCATTCCATAGACCTTAGGTCCCTCTCCTCAACCGAAACTTACAAGTATTTGGGTATGTCGGAAGCGTTAGGCATCAGTGCTACTGACATGAAACAATTGTTGAAGGAGCGCTTCTTTGGCCGCCTGAACAAAGTACTTAACAGTCTTTTATCAGGCGGAAACAAGGTGCGCGCCTTTAACGGTTGGGTCATGCCGGTTTTGATGTATTCTTTCGGCAAACTCAAATGGACTCAGACGGAACTTGACGCCATGGATAGGAGTGTACGTTCACTGCTTACCGCAAATTGGATGCATCACACACGGTCATCGGTGATGAGGCTGTATATCCCGCGGAAGTGCGGGGGTCGTGGCTTCTTAAATGCTAAGACCCTGCACAACCGCGAGGTATGCAGCCTTAGGGAATACTTCCTAGAGGCCGACGTGGGTATGCATCGAGATGTGGTAGCGGTGGACAAAGGCCTTACCGCGCTCTCCTTGGCTAACGAGAACTGGCGCAAACCTGTGGTATTAGATACTATCGACCGCATGGAGCTATGGCAGAGCAAGGAGCTTCACGGACGCTTTTATCGGGTCCTACATGGGCCCGATGTAGACTTCTTAGCGTCCGTAGCCTGGCTGCGTTTTGGTGACCTCTTCGGGGAAACCGAAGGTTTAGTCTGTGCAATTATGGACGAAGTTATGATGACTAATAACTACCGGAAATACATTGTGAAGGACGGTACGGTTGACATATGTCGGACATATCACCGGCCCGGGGAATCCATCCGCCACATTATTTCCGGTTGTTCTAGTCTGGCTAACGGAGACTATTTGCATAGGCACAACCTTGTAGCCAGGATTATCCACCAGCAACTTGCTCTGAAATACAAACTTGTGGAATCCGAAGTACCGTACTATAGGTATGTGCCCGACCCAGTTCTCGAAAATGGCAATTGCACATTGTATTGGGATCGGTCTATCATCACTGACAGGACTATTGTTGCCAATAAGCCAGATATAGTGGTGATAGACCGACTAGAGCGTCGCGCAATGATTGTTGATATAGCAGTCCCTCATGACGAGAACCTCGTGAAGTCAGAGAAAGATAAACAAACGAAGTATCTTGACTTGGCTCGCGAGGTTGTCGATATGTGGGATGTGAACTCAGCAGTCATTGTGCCGATAGTCGTGACGGCCAATGGCATTATTACCAAGAGCCTCGACCAACATCTCAAGAGGCTCTCGTTGGATAGCTGGATCAAGGGCTTGATCCAGAAAGCATTATTCCTGGACACGGCGCGCATCGTTAGGAGGTTCCTCTCTCAGGAGCCCTGACCACCGGTAGCTTGGACCCTGTTCCCGATACCGGTGGGCTACTATTTTTTATATTTTTAAATGTTTTTTGTTTTTTTTTTTATAAATATTTAAAAATGTAATTAGTATGTATATATATGAATAAATGGAATAATAATAAATTTATTCACAAACTTTTTACAAGAATCCTATGAAAACACTGACTTGTATTACAGAAGTCAGTGAGAGCCCACTTTCTACTTGATACAAATTGTGAATAAAAAAATACAAAATAAGATGAATTAAATCAAATAAGTGATGGGTTAGTTACTCATGTTGTGTTTATGCATGTAGATAACGTGTTTGTATGTACGTGTGTGTGCGTGTGTGTGATAGATATTAGATATAGGGGAGGTATGTGGTTGTAGGGAATATTAATCTGTGAGCAATAACATTTCTGTTTAGTCGTAGTTTAATTGAAGTAGCCAGTTCTTAATTTTCATTTTTGTTTCTCGAACAGTAAGTGGATGAATGTTTATTATTTTATTGTATAAGTAGGATGACCTATAAGATTGCTGTCGTCTAGCCGTAGCTGTCCGACATCTGACAGGTAAGCATACGTTAGTAATAACACGTTTTCTGTTATACACATTTACATCACAGGGAGTTTGCTTGTGTTTTGTTAATATAATTTGGGATATATATAATTGTCTAAATGTTAACAGTTCGCAATTTTCATACAATTGTTTAATCGGATATCTGAAGGGTTTAAAAGTTATTACTTTCAATAATGACCTTTGAGCCCTTTCTAATTGCATCATGTGGGTTTACAGGCACCACCCCAGACCCCTAAACAATATCCAAGTATGGATTGAGCTAAAGCATAATATACAGCGTTAATTTTTAATCGTTTTATCCCTTGGAGGGGTGGTTTTACTCACAAAATACTATTCATTAAAAGTTTGCCTAGCATGGTATCTCTTAAAATAAAAAAAAACAGGAAGTGATCACGTAATATTCGCAAAATGCATGAAACCAGTAGTAGCGCCTCGAGTTAGTTTTTTTTTTTAAGGATGGGAAATCATCAAATGTCTCCTCCCGCTCTGGGTGAAGCAAGAGGGAGTGTCAGACTCTTACTGACTAAAACCCATCCGTGTTCCTCCTGGTGCCCTTTGCGTTCCAAGGCTACGGCACCTCTTTCGAACAGATTCCTGCGCCCCAGCAGGCACCTGCCCTAGCGGGCCCCGTCTTCCACGCTGACATCTCTTTGAGGCGCGCTGGGATCGCAGCGCGCCGCCGACCTGGGCCTAGTTCTGATCAGACGGCGAGCCACCCACTGCTCGCCGTCCGCAAGCCCGCGCAGTAGGCGGCCGGGAATCGTCCTGCGACTCCCGACGCCTGGGGCGTCTTCTTCTGTTGCGGCGACTGGGACGTGAGGTTTCCCTCTCTCTCACACGTTCGGCATCCTCCTTTGCTAGCATTACTGCTTCGCAGAAGGAGGTGATCGCTTCCCATGCCTCCTCGCTCCGGACCAAAGATTGAACCAAGGCCGGTCGCGAGAGGTCGCCGCCGCCGATCGTCTCGACGAGGCGGTGCTCCGCCCAAGCAGGGCAGACCTCCACCGTATGCTCCACCGTGTCCTCCGGGCGATCCTCGCAGTGATGTCGAGTTAGTTACCTACGCATTGTCGTCGGTGCGTACCTAACTACCTACCTAAACTCCGCCCGATCAACTAAGGTTATTGACTCTGCTAGTCAGCTACTGTTCACGTATTAAATAATTCCAAATTCAAGGTTTAGGACCGTCATAATTGCTCTGTGCCTAGGTTTCGGGACATACCATACAATAAAATTAAAAGATTTATGCTAAACGCTGTAAAATGAAAAAATAAGCCCCAACAGGCCTGCTAGTTATGGCGTATTTAAAAATGATTTGAAAAGACAAAAAGTGCTCATTACACGATTTAAAAAAAGTTATGTTACTTACCTAAATCAACTCAGATTTATTTGACACTTTCGGACACTCGGCGATACGTGATAATTGTTCATAAAATATGGAATAATAATTATTTACGATTGAAAAAAGAGTTTTGTAACAAACCTAATAATTTGTAACCTCTGAATTACCTATCACTTCACGATAGCGTAATTTTCGATACATAATCTTACACGTTTAATTAAATTGTCTTTTAATTTTAGTAATGGGTCTCTGTCACTTCTTAAAACATCACATGCGTCCACTATCGCACGTTTCATTTGTTCACGAGGTTGATGCTCATTTTTGTACACAAATCGCTTCACCTCACTCCACAAATAAAAATCCAGCGGTGTCAGGTCCGGGCTTCTTGCTGACCAAGCAACTGGTCCCCACAGAATATTAGCTTCGCGATTGTTTAATAGCCACTGACAAAACGCGACTCTAGCCGTCCCGTCGTTCTTGGCGTGTAGTAACGCCTGGGATCTCGGTCAAAGTACTCCAGGATTTTTCGTCTAGTTCAGGTGTGTACACTGACGGAACTTGGGGGTTGGGAATACCACGCAGACGCAAAGATTGCAATTGGTTTAGTTCACTGTAGAGACGACGAGCCGCTTGCGCATCAAAACCCGCGATCGCGTACAATTGCACCATGGCAACGAACTCCAGATTGGAGTACACGTAATTACGAGACGCCATTACATTCGCGCGACAAGGACACTCGTAACAACAACACACCGACGACGTCTTAGGAGAACTGAATTGTTTACATGACTTGGTCAAGGTCATGCGCTGCACTGAGCGGAAGCCTCGCTCAGTGCAGCGCATCGGTTCGCGGGGTGCGCGGAGCGCGCGCCTTTTTGTACTGCCAATCAAATGAGGTTTGGGGGCGGGGTTTGGTCTAGGATTGGCAAATTTTTGTGAGTCCACGTTGACTGCGCTTACGCGTCATTGTTGTTAGTACCGAATGGTGACTACTAATAGTTCGCATTGCTTTTTCACTTCGGCGAGAACTAATTCGAGTTTATAAAAAAAAAGTACTTTATTTTTTTATTTTATCTTTACAAATCGATAGTGTTTCATGGACCGGATCGATCCTTCACGGGATTAAAACGATCAAAAAGTAACGCTGTATATTACGAAGAAGAGGAAATTCCGCGGCGTGCCTAATTTTTTTGAATACCCAGATTAGCTTCCTAGTGCGACCCGTAACAAGACTTATATATGGGGTTCCCAACTTAGCCTCTCATCTAAGATAACACCTAAGTATTTGAACTGTGTAACTTTATTAAAAAAAAAGACAAGGACATCTATTACTATTAGGATAATTACAAGAATGAACTTAATATTTACGTTTTTAAGGTGAATGCTCCAGGGTAGCCCGCGAAATTCAAATATTTTTATGTTTTTTGCAATAACATAAAAATATTTGAATTTCGCGGGCTACCCTGGAGCATCCACCTTAAGGTTAGTTTTGGAAATTGAAAATTGTATGAATGAAGTTTTAGATATATTGAGAGTAAGGAGATTGGCTCCGAGCCATTGGCCAAGTCGATGGAGGTCGTTATCGGCAATACGACGTACCTCATCCCAAGTCTCTCCATGAAATATTACAGCTGTATCGTCAGCATACGTAAATATTTTACCGTTGCAGAGTGGTTGAAGACATAGGTCATTGATGTACACCAGGAAGAGACTAGGGCCGAGTATACTGCCCTGAGGAACACCATAGACAACATTTGCATCAGAGCTAACATAGTTTCCAATCTTTACCTGCTGTCTACGGTTACACAAAAAGTCCCCAAACATTTTTAGGGCCGTTCCTCTTACGCCAATGACATCTAGCTTGTTCACAAGTGCTGAAATCGAGACTGTGTCGAATGCTTTGGCTAAATCAAGGAAAACTCCTATACACTTTTGATTTTCGTCAACTTTAGATGATACAAAATCAGTAAGCTGACTAACTGCATCATCGGTGCTTTTAGACGCCCTGAAGCCAAATTGAGTGTTAGCCAAAATATTTTTACTTTCAAGAAATTTAATGAGTCTGCTATTAAGAGTGTAAATAAGTGTGCACAGGAGTAAGGAGAGTTTCCTGTGCCAGTCCCCACGTTCCCGTGCTAATCCCCACGTTCCCCTGCTAATCCCCACTTTCCTGACAAACATTTAAACATTAGGTAATGAAAACTTTAAACATTTCGTTGTCTTAGCACTGAAAACTCAGTTATTCTTCGTAAAGCAATCCGTAAGAATTGAGAGTGCGCTGATTACGTCGTTAAAATCTTGTCTATTCCTATCTCTTTTAACGAAAACAGAGATACCATCTGAAAACACTATTAAAAGAATGCCATTAAATATACCAAAAACATAACCCTGGCTTGACGGGTAAAAATAAGAATGGCCCCAGTATTGAGTCTTGAGGCACACCTAACTGTAATGATAGCCCGGATGACTTCGTACCATTAACATTTACACATTGGACCCTATTGTGTAAAAAATATCGATTACGTTGAAATTTTATTCTGGAGACCGTAGTGATGCAGTTTACGTAATGACGTGTCATGGTGTATGCAATCAAAGGCTTTGGAAATATCACAGTAAACTCCAATTGCATCTTGCTCGATTTCTAATCTCGAATCTAGCTTGCATTTCAGAATGCGATGTTGTTGTAAAGTCGAGTTTCTTTATCCGTAGTTTCATATTGGCAAAACAATTTTGAGCACGTTATAATGCGGTTTTCTACTTATTGTTAGTTATTAACTAATAGTTATATATTTAGCCGTTCAAGCTAAATGTTGACTGATATAGTTGCCTAAAATTGCTAAGTATAATATAGTATGTCGGTTGTGGATGAGTGTAAAGTGTGGATGTGTGCAGGTGCAGCTGCAGCGCATCCGCGAGGCGGACACGGAGGTGCGGTGGCAGCACGAGGACGACGTGCACGACTGCCCCGCCTGCCACACGCACCTGCCCAACAACAAGAAGAAGGTGAGCATGCTAGGGTCCTGCTAAACCTGTGATCAGTGTACTAACTGTAAGCCAGGCGGCTTGCTTAGCATCTAGCTAAGCGCGTGTGCAGTCGGTTTGGTTAGAATTTAGATCTAAACCTTACTGGAGTTATTTTTGAGCAGATGTGTTTGACATCCCTGAGTGTCATCTACTACAGCAAATTGAAAGCGCTGGATGCAAGACGTACAAGACTTGTCGATGTGGCGATTCTTGGGGGAGGTCTATGTCCAGCAATGTATGTCCTTCGGCTGAAACGATGATGACGAGCACTATAAGAACCGTGCACGGCGTTGACTATGCCATCTAGTATCGCATATTTGAAGCTTTTAGGGTTTTATACTTGACATTGACGCTTCTGTGCTGCCACCTGTGGTTCCTGCACGCTCAGTTTAGGGGAACGTGCGCGAAGAAGACTGCCATTTAGCGTAGCTATTTGAAATTGTACACTTGAAACAAACTTGACAGTGACATGTCTGTGCTGCCACCTACAGTTTGTACACGCTCCGTATAGCACATCGATCGTTGTGTTGCAGATCCACTGCCGCCACTGCGGGCGCATCTTCTGCGCGTCGTGCCTGCCGCACGTGGTGCCGGCGGGCCCGCGCGGCGCGCCGGCGCGCGTGTGCTCCGTGTGCCGCACGCTGCTGCAGCCGCACGCCGCGCCCTACTTCAGCACCGAGCCGCCGCGCTCTCCCGACTAGCTGCCCCCTGCGCGCGTGTGCTCCGTGTGCCGCACGCTGCTGCAGCCGCACGCCGCGCCCTACTTCAGCACCGAGCCGCCGCGCTCTCCCGACTAGCTGCCCCCTGCGCGCGTGTGCTCCGTGTGCCGCACGCTGCTGCAGCCGCACGCCGCGCCCTACTTCAGCACCGAGCCGCCGCGCTCTCCCGACTAGCTGCCCCCTGCGCGCGTGTGCTCCGTGTGCCGCACGCTGCTGCAGCCGCACGCCGCGCCCTACTTCAGCACCGAGCCGCCGCGCTCTCCCGACTAGCTGCCCCCTGCGCGCGTGTGCTCCGTGTGCCGCACGCTGCTGCAGCCGCACGCCGCGCCCTACTTCAGCACCGAGCCGCCGCGCTCTCCCGACTAGCTGCCCCCTGCGCGCGTGTGCTCCGTGTGCCGCACGCTGCTGCAGCCGCACGCCGCGCCCTACTTCAGCACCGAGCCGCCGCGCTCTCCCGACTAGCTGCCCCCTGCGCGCGTGTGCTCCGTGTGCCGCACGCTGCTGCAGCCGCACGCCGCGCCCTACTTCAGCACCGAGCCGCCGCGCTCTCCCGACTAGCTGTCCCCTGCGCGCGTGTGCTCCGTGTGCCGCACGCTGCTGCAGCCGCACGCCGCGCCCTACTTCAGCACCGAGCCGCCGCGCTCTCCCGACTAGCTGTCCCCTGCGCGCGTGTGCTCCGTGTGCCGCACGCTGCTGCAGCCGCACGCCGCGCCCTACTTCAGCACCGAGCCGCCGCGCTCTCCCGACTAGCTGCCCCCTGCGCGCGTGTGCTCCGTGTGCCGCACGCTGCTGCAGCCGCACGCCGCGCCCTACTTCAGCACCGAGCCGCCGCGCTCTCCCGACTAGCTGCCCCCTGCGCGCGTGTGCTCCGTGTGCCGCACGCTGCTGCAGCCGCACGCCGCGCCCTACTTCAGCACCGAGCCGCCGCGCTCTCCCGACTAGCTGCCCCCTGCGCGCGTGTGCTCCGTGTGCCGCACGCTGCTGCAGCCGCACGCCGCGCCCTACTTCAGCACCGAGCCACAGCTGGATACGGCGGTCTTCACTAATTGCTGCTGCCACCATCCCCCCAGTCCGTGGGAACTTGTATCACCACCCAGGCACACCACCGCTTAGACCAGGACAACATCTCATTGGGATGAATAGACCTTAGGCACAAGGTACCATGGTCTTCATATATTAACACTACTGCCATTATGGCCCGACTAGCCACGCTTAAGTCAGGGCACCATTTAATTGAATCCAAAAGCCAGCATCAGCTGGACACAGCGGCCTTCATACTCCACTGCTAGCACAGCAACTGAAGCAACGTTACTCAAGCACACCACTGCTCAGGCTGCGGTCATTTGTCAACGGAATGCCAAGACCTTGGGCACCGCATCAGCTGGACACAGCGGTCGACATTTAGCAACCTGAGGCATCAGGTCCCAAGCACACCAGACACTACGGTCGTCGTAACACTGTTGCCCTGGCTGCCAGCACGCATCGGCTGGACATCAGCTGAAATCCAGTTGACTCCGACGTTGAGACGTTGCCTGGACACGCCTTTATCAGTAATGCCACTTAATACTGTCTAACACCAAACTCGTCTAAGGCGACGTCCGCACGATGCAGACTTATATAAACTTCTATAGAATTTTGTCTATGCAACAAAGTCTATGGCGTGACCTATAAGCTAAAAGTGCGCGGACCTTCGTCGCATATAGTAAAAAATATGTGGAAAGTCACATAATTTTGGCTTATACGATCTATAAGAGTTCAGTGGATGGTTCTAGCTTTCCTGATTCGCCTAGCTTCGAAATGCCCAATTTAGCTAATAATTATCGACCAACGACTAGCTCGCGGCTCTTTCTCTCCAAGACCATTGTGAACGAAATTTTTTTCTGTGTCTTCAATATTTTTAATCATTCAAATATTTGCACTATTCTGATAGCATTGCTTTGTCTTTGGTCGAGCTCGATATTTCAGATCTCGGACATGCTTCTAAAGCCTTGCATAAGGTTCAAAATGCAATACAAAAGTGGCTTTAAATACCCTTTTCCCTCCAACGACGCGTTCGCACCGCGCTAAAGTACCTTAAATAAAACAAGGAATTCTGTTCACGTCATAGGGTAACGGCGTGAGTATAAGTAGAACAAGCGTAGCTACGAGTAGATAATAGTTTTGTGTTAAATTATTTTGCTGTCGACATGTCTGGTTAACGTGTTTGTGTGATGGTGAATCAACAGCCTTATGGAGAGTGGTCAATGTATTAATTAGCGAAACTCGCCACTTATGATGGCTGTCAATATCTGATGACGACAAAAGAAAAAATCTAATCTTTAAATTTCAAGCGGCTTCGGAACAGTGGCTATTGCTACCAATGGCCACTGTTCCCAATAGCTACTGTTTAACACGTGAAATTATAAGCTTAGATTTTTTCATACGTATCACATCGCAGCTGTTAATTTACGCCAGTTAAATTCATTGGACTCGGTATATTTTTGGATCTTGTTTGTCAAGCTTACTTTGGCGTCCTGAGTAGAGCTTTCTACACACATCTGGAATTCATCCAGTTTGAAGTACATTAATAAACCTGTTGCCTCTGGAATATGGATTTGGAATTTCAGGATGAATAAGTAAGTCAAGATACCTGGGCGGTTTAAGATCTGCCACAGAGCTAAGGATGCCTAAAGCTACTAGAGACGCTATTGTTAATGTTATATTGCACATCTCATAATAAGTGCAATGCGCAAAACCTTCATAAAAGCAATTGTACAAAGGGCGGTCTTATTACATCACAGGGTAACGTCTTACATGGTAGTCTTAACACCATGTAAGACGATCTAAGTAATACTGATAAGTAATCTTGCCCCTGCAATTGCGCTGAACAAAACAAGTTTTGGCTATCATGGCCATAATCAAATATTACGGGCCATCGATTTCTGTGAGTAAGCGGTGACAGACACTGACAAGCTAGGGTTGTATGGAAAGTTTTGGCAATGCCGTCTCTAGCATAGGCTGACGAGGAGTCTCCGTTACACCAGTGTAGGTCTTTACCTTCTCAGTGATGATGATGTGGTCCGGCTGATTTCGGCCAAGGCGATTGTTTTAACTGCATTGCATTTGTCGTCCGTGAGCTCGCATGTGGCTTATGTAACCAACCGTTGTGAAGATCCTCGCACATTGCGGGCACGTAAGCACACCAGCTATGGTCTCAAAGTGACCGAAACTTAATGTCGTCTGTGAGTCTCGCTATTCGCTGCGCAGTATCCCACTCCACACCCCGCTGTCACTTGAATTTGCTACTGCGCAGAGAGTTCCGAGCCGAGATTAGGTTCGATTTTACCTGTAACCGAAGCGCATATAGGAGGATCCACATCAGTGGCGCGCACGAACTGCGCGATTCGCGTGCATCTAAGAAACATGGTATAGAACATGTGGACGTATTCGCGAACTGATCGCGCGCGTGCACAGATTTGGATCCTTCTTTAGACATCACAACTCTGTTAAAGCCTCGTATTGTATCCACTAGGCAACATTTGATACGCAACACGTGACGCCCAACTTGTTCAAAACAACTTACTATAAAAAGTTCCTCGTTGCCGTTCAACATGTTGTGCATCATCTCACGCGTCAAATGTTGTCCAGTGGATACGAGGCTTTACAGTTGTCTAACTTGGTCGGCTAGAGTAAGGCTGTTGATTGTAAGGCATGTGAGTGCGCCGGCCGCTGCAGTGATAACGTGCTGCACTTGATAAGTTATGACATCTAGCGATAGTGTAGCATAAGAGTTGTAATATAAAGATATTTTATTGTAAATAAAAGAGCTCCATATTAACATGTTCTGTTTTATTTTATACAAGATTCTGCCAGCAGATACGCTCGCGTGAACGTCTGAAATTGTCGCAAGTAACGTAGACTACGGGATAAAAAGTCTATTTTATATAATTCTCCAAGGTCCGATCTATGTATGTCCCGGTTTAGACATGAGATACGCCTTCACGCACAAGAAATCAGACAGCTGGACCGAGTCAGTTTTGCTATTCTGTTATATAGTTTTACCTATCAGTCACCCTGTCAACACCTTTGGAAAACCCTTGCTCCACGAGACCATTCGTGGCTTCAAACTTAGCGCGTTGTGTCCGCCTCGCCGGCGAAAAGGACTCTCAGTGCTTGGGAGCAATGACTGGCAACTAACATATACTGCTAACTGCTCAAATGAAAGATAAGTGCGATAATTCGGCCCAAAGTTCCTAAATCCTACATTTTTTTAAACTGGAATACCCTCATGGATGTCCTCCGCCCTGAGGCGGGCGGACGGGTCTGTCAGACTCTAACTGACTAAAACCACCCCGGTGTTCCATCTCTCTCTCGCCGGGGATCGCGGGAACTTATGCGACTTCCGTAATCCTCGGCTGGTGCCGGTCCGCCTCTACTACCTGAATCAACATCGCACCTCCTCAAAGAGTGATATCAGGTAGAGCAGCTAGGATAATCTTTACCAGCGGTGTGGTTACGTCGTACTCAGACACTTGCGAAGAACAAGCACCCCACCACAGCAGATGATCTCTCCTTCCACAGAACCCATATTACCTAGCGGTTCCTGACTCCTTCGATTCACAAACCAACTTTTATAAAGTTACAGGCCAAAACAAGTTTGAGCGGGCGTTCGCTCCTTCCGTAGTGGCTTCGCCGCACCCTAGTCGAGAGAGCGTTTCCATCGCGCGGAAATTGAAAATAAGCGTCTTATTTCGACAGTCGAGGGTATTTTGAATTCTTCAATATCTGTAGTCAATGAATCAACTTTGAATCGCCTTCAAATATGATTTTTATCTGATAACTGCAGATGGACAGTCAACAAAGCATTAGTTATGCAGGCAGCTTACTTTGCAACTACTTTTAAACAATGTTGTAAGTGTGCTGAGTTGACAATTATTGTACAACACACTCGTAAGTATGTCAAAAGCATAAAAATTATAATGCACACATGAGAAATAAACATAGCAGTGCGGTGGAAAAATTTATATTTTTGTCTGTATACCGAATAGCTTTGTTGACTGGACTCGTTCTAAAGGCTGCGGTACGTACTTTTCCACTTTCTTCAATACCTTGATTCTGCTCCGGGTAAGAAGTCCATACAAACCTGGCCACTGTCCTTTGTTTCGGCTATACCGACGTCAAAAGCCTTATAAATAAAAGGAAAGGAACGGGAAAAGGATTTTTATTAAAAGAAAACACATGCATAATGTATCCTTAAAACTAATATAATAATCAAACCGCTAATCGTAGCGAAGTAATGACAATGAGGAATGAAGTAAAACATCAATATAAAAATATGTCGCTTATTGTAATGTACGTTATTACTAGTCGGGGTAGGTCTCCAAGCTCAGGGTCATCACGTCGCTCACCAGGCAGTCTGCCGGCTGGAACAAACAATATGGCTTTTAAAATGGGGTTTATGGTAAAATAGGGTTGAAGGGGTGAAACGGTATAAAAAGGTTGAAAGGGGTTTCTCCGTAGAATTCTTGAATTGACTGATGAACCGCGAATTAATTATAGTAAAACGTTTTAAGGGCCGGTTTCTGAACTAAGGCCTTAAATGTCTGACAGGTTTATAGACTAAAGTTTAATTTCACAAATAGTCAACATAATATTCTTAATTCAGAAATTGGCCCGGCTAATTCTGACTCTATTACCTTCGAACGGGTGGTAGATAGTGGTCAAACGCGTGTCTATGAATAATAAAAAAAATGACAGAAAAAGAAAGATGATTTGAATTAGTTTTGCGCTAAATGCATTTTTTTATTTCGCCTAAGTAGACTATCATCATGTCCGTCGAAAGACGTCCACAGCTGCTCAATTCTGAATTGTTCGCCGGACTAGCGGGCCCTGTCTACTATGCTGATGGTTGTTGAGCCGCCTGGGCCTTCTCGGACGGCGTACGCGCGTCTGTTGCGTTAGGCGATCACAGTCTGCCAGATTTAGATCCCAACAAGCTACGGGAGACACCTGGGCAGCACTTCCGGCGCGCTGCGTCTAGTGTACTTCCTACTCAACAAGTTTTCAGCGAGCAATGTGCTCAGTGCAGGACCCACCTCAGAACAGATGCCGACGAGCGCGTCCGCGCAGCCGTAGAACTCCTCCTTGAGCGAGATGACGATGGTCTGCAGGTTGCCCTTCTTGGAGCGGATGTAGGAGGCCACCTTGCCGATGTTGGTGTTGTCCAGCGCCGCGTCGATCTCGTCCAGCAGGAAGAACGGCGCCGGCTGGTAGCTGCAGCGGCACAGGCACAACAATTACTCAACGATTACTGCATATTAAATAGTATAGGGAGCGTAAAGGAACTATAGGAGATAGCACAGAAGTGTCAGTGTTCAGTATACGGAAAAAGTTCATAATTTTTAAATTCAATTCATTCGTGCACGTTCTCTATAGAGTTACTAGCTCTTGATGCTTTATTGCAGTTTAATCATTCTCACTCATTATCGGTTTAGCCTTTTCCCAACTATATTGGGGTCGGCTTTCAGTCAAACCGGATTCAGCTGAACCAGTATTTTACGTGGAGAAGCTACCTATCAGACCTCCACAACCCTGGTTAAAACAATACTCCTTATCAAGACTGGTGTCAGATTTCCTGGCTTCTGACTATCCCTGACTGCCAAAGATGTACAAATGATAGCCGGGACCAACTGCTTAACGTGCTTTCCGAGGCAAGAAGGAGTCTAGGTATATTTAAATGGTCACCCATCCACAACACGACATTATTAATAGTAAAAAATGGAAATAATTTAAGTGCACATAAAGGATTTATTTCTGAAAAATGCATGTGATGCTTGCAATCTCATTGAATTGTGCTAAAAACAATCCTGACATTATCTCGCAGAATACAATCACGTTGAAAATATTTGAAGACAGTTATAGACACCTGTGTATCGCAAAGAGTAGCGCTAGGGCGGCCACAGTCTTCTCTCCCCCGGACAGGTTGGACATGGGCTGGAAGCGCTTGCCCGGGGCCACGCAGTTGTAGTTGATGCCGTCCAGGTACGGCTCCTCCGGGTTCTCCGGGCCCAGGAACGCCTGTGCCGACTGGTTCATGGCTAGAGCCTGCAATGTGGACAATTTGGGGATTATACAGAGTGCCTCATAAGGCAGGTCTCACATCGACGCTTAAACGCAACGTTGCGTCTGATAAAATAGTCACATTTACGACAAACTTTGCGAATTTTCATCTTTAGTGAAATCGATGTTTAGATAAAAAAAAACTACATCTAATGTGTTTCTAAAACGCAGAATGGAATAATGTGAATTCTGTAACAGTCAGAGATTAAAAATATGTAGCAAATTTTCCCACGGTGTGTAGTACCACATTAGATAGCTTTTAATCAAAATGTATGGACTATGTCTGAAATAAAGTTTAATTTAATTTAATTTAATCAAAATATCGAGTGCACAAAAACTGGATTCATAAGTTTTTTTTTGTTTGCCGCGGATGTGACGAAATCATGTTTATTCAATAGGGGGCGTCTATAAGACGTTAATCAATTAACACCAGATGCAAAGACATTGTAGAGAACTAAACAAAAAATATAATCATAATAGTTCACCTTGTAGATAGCGTCAATTTCATTGGCGACGTGCTCGAAACATTCTATAAACTTGTCGTGACGCTCCTTTTTCACCTGTGAACGATAACAACATTAAAATAAAACACAATAACACTGTTCATAGAAATGTGCATAGGTCGGCCGTTCTGGACTACCCAACCTAAATCCAGAAGAGGAGTTCGTGAATATTTTGTGTTTACCTTTTCAAACGCTAGTTTAGCTTTGTGCGCTCTTTTCCTGGCAGCGACGAACGCTTCGTTCGTTGCGTTCACCTTCTCTCGCACCTCGTTTAACTTTTGCATTGCCTGGAAAACACGTAAAAAAATTGTATTAAATTGCGACATAAAATATAGGCCAAGGCTTAATTCGTTTAGGCTTAGCTTTAATTCGTTTTAGGGATTATTTGCCAAATTCAATCTGCTTAGTGTTATTTCAGTCGGTTGTCGCCTGGACAGTCTAGAAATTTCTCATGTTATCATACCCTCATGTTGGGCGCCTGTATCTTGTCGACAGTGTTCTGCAGCGAGTTGATGGCCTTCTGCAGCTTGTCGCCCTTGCGCTTGATCTCGTCGGCTTCCTCCAGCTCCTTGAGGTTCTCTGACAGCGAGCTGTAGTCCACGCGGATCCTGAGGAATGGAAGACATTCCAGGTCAGATGTGCTTTAATTTTCCCTTGACGATAATAAGGCGACATGACCGCTAGGCTAAAGTCTTCACGCAATGGGTGCCACTGGCAGAGGACAGACGGCGTCGCTAAGGCCGGCCTACAAACTATGGCAAGATGATCTATAATTCTAGACGCACATCGCGAAGGCTGGTTCGAGTTGACGCAACACAGGCATATATCTTTTCAGACTCTCTTGTCTGGAAACATATTATGGGGGAGGCCTTTCCCAGCAGGTGGGACACATAGGCTATTGAAAAAAAAATGGTGTAATATTGTTTGATAATGAGGAGACCAAATAATTTTGCTCAAATACCGAACTCGAATGAACTGTGGAGCAGAACTTTTGAATATTGTATATTATACCACTTTTTGGTGATTAATCTATTAAATTGGCACGAAGTTTTCCAAGAAAGCGTGTCAGCCTGTTTATTATCAACTAGTGTCCAGCCTCGGCTTTACGTAGGTGAAAACTGTATACCTATCCTTTTTTCTCTCCCTTTCTCTTTTTCTTCCCTCTTCCTCTCTCTCTCTCTCTTTCTCTTCTCTCTTCCTTTCCTTTTTTGTAGTTATTTTATTAGTAACCGTAACAAAAGTCCTGGTTTAGAAGAAGTAAGCGAAGAAATAGACAGCGACCTTGTATTATGCTATGGATACAGATAACATTTTTGTAGTCCCAAAAATACCACTCAAAAGTAATATTCGGTTTATCCGGAGTCCTTGCAGTTTTGCAGCGACAAATACCATGCATCAGTAACAGTTGGTTTACCTGGAGTCCTTGCGGCACTGCTGCGACAAATACCATGCATCAGTAACAGTTGGTTTACCTGGAGTCCTTGCGGCACTGCTGCGACAAATACCATGCAACAGTAACAGTTGGTTTACCTGGAGTCCTTACGGTACTGCTGCGACAAATACTATGCAACAGTAACAGTTGGTTTACCTGGAGTCCTTACGGTACTGCTGCGACAAATACCATGCAACAGTAACAGTTGGTTTACCTGGAGTCCTTGCGGTACTGCTGCGACAAATACCATGCAACAGTAACAGTTGGTTTACCTGGAGTCCTTACGGTACTGCTGCGACAAATACTATGCAACAGTAACAGTTGGTTTACCTGGAGTCCTTACGGTACTGCTGCGACAAATACCATGCAACAGTAACAGTTGGTTTACCTGGAGTCCTTACGGTACTGCTGCGACAAATACCATGCAACAGTAACAGTTGGTTTACCTGGAGTCCTTGCGGTACTGCTGCGACAAATACCATGCAAAGTAACAGTTAGTTTACCTGGAGTCCTTGCGGTACTGCTGCGACAAATACCATGCAACAGTAACAGTTGGTATACCTGGAGTCCTTGCGGTACTGCTGCGACAAATACCATGCAACAGTAACAGTTGGTATACCTGGAGTCCTTGCGGTACTGCTGCGACAAATACCATGCAACAGTAACAGTTGGTATACCTGGAGTCCTTGCGGTACTGCTGCGACAAATACCATGCAACAGTAACAGTTGGTATACCTGGAGTCCTTGCGGTACTGCTGCGACAAATACCATGCAACAGTTACAGTTGGTATACCTGGAGTCCTTGCGGTAGTGCTGCGACAAATACCATGCAACAGTAACAGTTGGTATACCTGGAGTCCTTGCGGTACTGCTGCGACAAATACCATGCAACAGTTACAGTTGGTATACCTGGAGTCCTTGCGGTAGTGCTGCGACAAATACCATGCAACAGTAACAGTTGGTATACCTGGAGTCCTTGCGGTACTGCTGCGAGGTGGACATGGAGGACGGCTCGGACTCTCCGTCCGCAGTGTCCTCCAGGTTGCCCTCCAGTAGGGGGATTATTATGTCGTCGATCTGTTTGACAAACGTTCGTTGCTATTGTAATCTAAAATACACTTTATGTACAACCAAATACAGTATTATACTAGATAGATACGTTGTAGATTATTTAGTCCGTTCAGATTTTCAAAAGACACGTATTTTGCCAATTCAAATGCATAAAGACAAAGCGCATCAAAGTTTAAGAAGGGGGCCTGGTGACGTCACAGCGCTGGTAAAAATTGTACTACAGTAGTGACGTCAAGCGAGTTGAAAGCATTTTCGGTTTGTAAGAAAAAAAGAAAAAAAATTTTTTTTTTTCAAAATCTATCTGACGGACTAATAAAATTACATTTTACAGTAAAGTTAAATAATTGGGAAATAGTATTTGAAGAGAATTCCAAGCAACTACAGCTGACTACGGGGTCAACGGCCGCTGGAAGTGCAGTCAGTCCATATGACTATTTCATTACTAGATACCTAGTAAAGTATCAACTAAATATAAGCGTTCGCAATTTAGTCCCGAAACATATATTCTTGGAACTAAACTTTGAAATTTTATTTGATTAATTAAAAAGTAAGTAGTCACAGTTCTGAAATCAACTTAATTCTCACTAGTCTAAAGTTGAAATTAGTTAGCTTACGTAGAGATAAGGTGATGTGAACCTTGGCCTACCTTGCACTGGCGCAGTATGTTGTGTCGGTCGCTGCGCTTGCTCTCGATGCGCGCCTCGATGCTGGCGGTCTGTTTCTGGATGCTCTGGATCTCCTTCTGTATGCTCGTCAGATCTTTGCGGGCCTGTTGGACAAGTTAGCTACAGTTAACATAATTCTATTATCCTGTATTATTCGAAGTGGTGTACAAAGTTACCACTTCTCATAAGCTATTTGAAACACATCTATCTATCGTCAGTCTTAATGGACAAGAAAAAAAAAATGTCTGCCAAAAATGCCTGAGCATTTCGGCAAGATTGATTGACTACAATTTAAAATGGGTAAACGAAAACTACGCTCCGGACACGTCTAGATATCCAATAGCAAACGATCCGAAGCGTATACGTCAAGTGCCGCTTACATAGCACGTTAAGAAACCTAACTAACTTATCTAAGCAATCTGTACACACACACACTTAAAACAAACTACGCCGCTGTTACGGGCGGCAAACTTAGGAACTAATTTTGTTAATTTTTAATTCTAATATTAACATCAATGTTTCACATTTGCCGGGCTTACTGTGACGGCAATTTTTTTCCATAGTTTGAGTTACGTCTTGCACATAATATATCTTGCCTACGAGGTGCATTCAATAAGTACCTAGCCTCATCGCCAGAGGGCGCTGTAGTTTCAAAAGAGTTTTACCACAGTGTAGCAAATTCTTTTTTCAAATTTACATTCCAATCCCTTCATTTGTTTTAATTTGACAACTTATGGAAGCGAACGTATCGATCGGTTTTACAAAAATGGAAAAAGAGCAATATCGTTCGGTGATTCGATTCCTATTTTTGGAAGGGAAAACGCGCATCGAAATCAAAGAGCGCTTGGATGCTGTGTACGGTGACTCTTCTCCATCGATGGCTACCGTCAAGAATTGGTTCAACGAGTTTGCACGTGGCCGTACGTCGGTTTTTGATGAACTACGTCCAGGTGCACCGAAAACAGCTGCTACGGAGGAAAACATTAAAAAAATCCATGATCTCGTATTGGCAGATCGCCGATTGAAGGTTCGGGAGCTAGCTGAGACTGTAGGCATTTCAGAAGGAACAGTGCATCATATTCTTCACGAGGAACTCGGCATGAGAAAGCTGTCGGCGCGATGGGTGCCGCGTTTACTCACACCGGAAAACAAGTGCAACCGTGAGACCACATCGGAGACGTGTTTGGCGCTGTTTAAGCGGAATCCAGCGGAGTTTTTGCGTCGTTTTGTGACCGTCGATGAAACCTGGATCCACTGGTACACACCAGAGACCAAGGAGCAATCAAAACAATGGATCCAGACCGGGGAACGTGCTCCAAAGAAGGCGAAAACTGTAATATCGGCCGGAAAAGTTATGGCCACCGTTTTCTGGGATTCACAAGGTGTGATCTACATCGATTACCTCGAGAAGGGTAAAACAATTACAGGGCTTTACTATGCCGATTTATTGGGCCGATTCGACGCCGAATTAAAGAAAAAACGACCCCATCTGGCGAAGAAAAAGTGCTGTTTCACCACGACAACGCACCGGTTCACACGTCTGCCGTTGCCATGGCCAAATTGGTCGAATTACGCTACGAATTGCTGCCCCATCCACCGTATTCTCCAGATCCAGGTCCAGATTTGGCCCCTTGTGACTTTTTTCTGTTTCCTAATCTGAAAAAATCTCTCGCCGGGAATAGATATGGATCAAATGAGGAGGTCATCGCCGCCACGGAGGCCTATTTTGCAGAGTTTGACAAAAACTATTTTTCGGACGGGTTAAAAAAGTTGGAGCATCGCTGGGCTAAGTGTATCGAACTAAAAGGAGACTATGTTGAAAAATAAATTGCCACTTTTCCAAAATTTTCGTTTACTTTTTGTAGGCTAAGTATTTATTGAATGACCCTTCTACCTTGTTGACGGCCTCGTCCGCGTTGTCCTGCCGGCTGCGCGCGGCGGCGCGGTCTGCCTTGAGCGCGTCGGCGCGGCGCAGCTCGGCGTCGATCTCCTGGCGCTGCTTGGCCTCCGCCTGCCTGCCTCCCTCCAGCTCGTCCTCACGTGTTGCACATGTCCTCCTACCTTGTTGACGGCCTCGTCCGCGTTGTCCTGCCGGCTGCGCGCGGCGGCGCGGTCTGCCTTGAGCGCGTCGGCGCGGCGCAGCTCGGCGTCGATCTCCTGGCGCTGCTTGGCCTCCGCCTGCCTGCCTCCCTCCAGCTCGTCCTCACGTGTTGCACATGTCCTCCTACCTTGTTGACGGCCTCGTCCGCGTTGTCCTGCCGGCTGCGCGCGGCGGCGCGGTCTGCCTTGAGCGCGTCGGCGCGGCGCAGCTCGGCGTCGATCTCCTGGCGCTGCTTGGCCTCCGCCTGCCTGCCTCCCTCCAGCTCGTCCTCACGTGTTGCACATGTCCTCCTACCTTGTTGACGGCCTCGTCCGCGTTGTCCTGCCGGCTGCGCGCGGCGGCGCGGTCTGCCTTGAGCGCGTCGGCGCGGCGCAGCTCGGCGTCGATCTCCTGGCGCTGCTTGGCCTCCGCCTGCCTGCCTCCCTCCAGCTCGTCCTCACGTGTTGCACATGTCCTCCTACCTTGTTGACGGCCTCGTCCGCGTTGTCCTGCCGGCTGCGCGCGGCGGCGCGGTCTGCCTTGAGCGCGTCGGCGCGGCGCAGCTCGGCGTCGATCTCCTGGCGCTGCTTGGCCTCCGCCTGCCTGCCTCCCTCCAGCTCGTCCTCACGTGTTGCACATGTCCTCCTACCTTGTTGACGGCCTCGTCCGCGTTGTCCTGCCGGCTGCGCGCGGCGGCGCGGTCTGCCTTGAGCGCGTCGGCGCGGCGCAGCTCGGCGTCGATCTCCTGGCGCTGCTTGGCCTCCGCCTGCCTGCCTCCCTCCAGCTCGTCCTCACGTGTTGCACATGTCCTCCTACCTTGTTGACGGCCTCGTCCGCGTTGTCCTGCCGGCTGCGCGCGGCGGCGCGGTCTGCCTTGAGCGCGTCGGCGCGGCGCAGCTCGGCGTCGATCTCCTGGCGCTGCTTGGCCTCCGCCTGCCTGCCTCCCTCCAGCTCGTCCTCACGTGTTGCACATGTCCTCCTACCTTGTTGACGGCCTCGTCCGCGTTGTCCTGCCGGCTGCGCGCGGCGGCGCGGTCTGCCTTGAGCGCGTCGGCGCGGCGCAGCTCGGCGTCGATCTCCTGGCGCTGCTTGGCCTCCGCCTGCCTGCCTCCCTCCAGCTCGTCCTCACGTGTTGCACATGTCCTCCTACCTTGTTGACGGCCTCGTCCGCGTTGTCCTGCCGGCTGCGCGCGGCGGCGCGGTCTGCCTTGAGCGCGTCGGCGCGGCGCAGCTCGGCGTCGATCTCCTGGCGCTGCTTGGCCTCCGCCTGCCTGCCTCCCTCCAGCTCGTCCTCGGCGTCTTGCACCGCTCGCTCCCAGCGGGTGACGTTCTCTGTCAAACGAGGTTTAAAGTTCAAAAATTGGACGAACGGCAGTTCAGTTTTCGACAAACATCTAGAAAGAAAGAACAACAGAAAGAAAGAAAAACAGTACAGTACATCTACCATTCTAGCTTCGAAGAGTAATTTATAAGTCTGGTCCTACATATTGCAAGGGCAGTGGGTGCTTAACACAGACTGCTGCCCAATCTCGAAGAACCTCGGGAAGAAGTTTGAAGCCTCTCGCGGGTTTCGTGAAATCAATCGTCTTTTTCGCATCCTATAAGATACCGAACGAGACGATAATCCTACTGGTACGTTTTTTACTGGATATCCTGACAGAAGTGAACACAAAAATCTAAAACAGCATTTTTCCCCCGTACCAAAGTGGAAATATTGTGCCAGGGTATCGCTGCAGTATTGCTGAGTTGGAGCCTTAAGCAGCTCCCATTTTTGCGCAAGCATGTTTTCGAAGTCGTTCTGTGCGCGTCGAACTCCATGCGGCGCTTGGCGCGCTCCTGCTGCGCGCGCAGTTCGCGCTCCTCGTACTGGCTGTTACATCACGGTTATATAAATAGTATGTACATACTCTGCGTGTCCCGGGAGCGCTCGAACTCGAGGTTGGAGGTGATGCGGTCGATGTGCGCGTCGAACTCCATGCGGCGCTTGGCGCGCTCCTGCTGCGCGCGCAGTTCGCGCTCCTCGTACTGGCTGTTACATCACGGTTATATAAATAGTATGTACATACTCTGCGTGTCCCGGGAGCGCTCGAACTCGAGGTTGGAGGTGATGCGGTCGATGTGCGCGTCGAACTCCATGCGGCGCTTGGCGCGCTCCTGCTGCGCGCGCAGTTCGCGCTCCTCGTACTGGCTGTTACATCACGGTTATATAAATAGTATGTACATACTCTGCGTGTCCCGGGAGCGCTCGAACTCGAGGTTGGAGGTGATGCGGTCGATGTGCGCGTCGAACTCCATGCGGCGCTTGGCGCGCTCCTGCTGCGCGCGCAGTTCGCGCTCCTCGTACTGGCTGTTACATCACGGTTATATCAATCCAAATTCTTAATAGACTATTTACAGGCTATTTGCACGTTCGAAAGCGTAGATCTCTATGGAGAAGAACGTGCAAGAAACTCCACGGACACTTAGCTTTTCATTTAAAACCAAATTATTAGCAGTGAACCAATTTTGGACCTGCATTAAGGCATTATTAAGGTGACAATATTGTTGGTCCGCCTATTTATCTTCGGGGAACATCACTTAACATGTTTTTTTGTTGTAATAAATGGGGTAAATCATTGATATAATATTCCAAAAATAAGAAGATACCTAAAATTAAGCCTTGGGGTACCCCCATTTTCACGCTTAATCCCAACGAATTGAAATTGTTTACTTTACCTAAATGCTGTCTATTATTTAAATAAGATTTAACGAGGCTTAAAACTGTTTTGCCCAGTCCATAATGCCCAAGTTTCAGGAGTAATGTTTGGTGATTTACGCAATCAAACGCCTTAGATAGAACTCAGAAGATGCCTATGACGTCTTGTTCAATAATGTAAGTATAGCTCAGCAACTAAATATGCAATACCACGATTGGTTAAACATCTGGATTCGCCGATGTGGGCAGCAAGGCTATCAGGCTGAAGTGGGATTGCGCGGGTCATATACTCGTAAGTAGAATGTATCAGGACAGACGAGTCAGAGTCAGGGAGCCCGAGGGCGGGCAACTTCGCCGAGGAAGGCCTAGGGAACACTGGCGTACGTGACGACTTTTAGGCGATCATGAGGGAGAAGAGTGGAAAGCTGTGGGGGAGACCTATGCCCAGCAATGAAAAAAATAATAAATAAAAACAAATAGATAAAAAAGGTGGATTACCGTATGTTAGCGACGCCGATGTCGCGACAGAAGCCGCGGAACACGACGTCTTCCACGTTGTTCATGTTCTCCTTGATCTCCTGGATCTTCAGGTCACGCGCGTGGATCGTGCGCTCGATGTCCTCTACTTGAGGCTGCAGAAAACATTACTCATTTAATGATTACACAAGTAAAACAAAAACCCTAACGCAAAATTAATTTCATTAGTCCACGTCACTTCGGCACATTCATCATTTATAAAATGTATGCAGTCGTTTCAGCGACACGGTCTTGCTAAAAAAAATAGACGTACATACGTAAGCATAATCAGCCTATAATGTATCAACTGCTGGGACACAAGCCTCCTCTCGGTGAGAGGGAGTGGACCGTAATCCAGCACGCGGGCCCACATATATAATCTCGAAAAACATTACTTTTCTTCTAGGGCTGTCGGGAAAAACTACAGCCGAATTGAGAACGAAAACTTTACTAATCTACGAGTAGAATTAGAATCGGGACTCGTACGCGCAAAAAAAAAATATTGCGTTAAAAAGCGCAGTCGTTACATGCATCTATTTTATTTCTGGTACTAATATTTATGCGAATTTAGGTTTAAATAAGTGGGTATACTCACACCAAACATTTCAATCTTCCTTTCGAACTCGGCGAGTTCTGCGTCCAAAGCTTTGATTTGTTTTAACTGTAAACAAAAAACATTAACAATTAAAACTTTGATAATTCAGATTTTGTTAGTTAAAAGATTATACTTTCTTATAAAATACTTAAGTCAATTAATAAAAAAGTACCACCACCATTTTCTACCATGAAAATTTACATTATGTAGATGCACAGATTTGAAAGTTTGTAAATAGACCTGCAGGTTAGTCCTAGGTACTCCCAGAGCCACGGGGCTAGTAGCGTGTCCCTCCCTCCACTCGGCAGAGCAGCCCGCCCCGTAGGGAACGTGCTCGGCGTACACTGTGCCATCTCACCCGACCGTCAGGCTTAGCGTATACTAAGAAGCACCTGACGCAGCACAGCACAGAACAGATGTAGCGAGGCAGACATAGGCGTCTGCGTCGCACGTGCCTGCGCCGCAGCGTACGCAGCTCTTAGGAGGTTTATGCATGACAAAAGCTGCTCTGCCGTACGCAACGTGCTCACCTGCGTCACCCACATCTCAGCATACGCTTAGTCTAAATACTTGACATTAACGCTCCTGTGCTGCCACCACCTATAGTTCCTGCACGCTTTCTGTACAGACAAGTTCTCCATACCGCCAGCATATAGGGACCGTGCACGGCGTAGACTATGCCATCCAGTGTCGCATATTCGAAGTTTTAAGGGTCAGAGCATTCCTGTGCACATCCACACACACACACATAATGTACACATTCCTGTGGACATTTCTGTGCTGCCACCTATAGTTTGTGCACGCTCCCTATTCCTGCTACAAACCTACAAACACGTCATAGCTTATGGTGTGAACTGTGACATACCGTAGTGTCCCTGTCCGTGACGGCGTACTTGAGGCGCGACTCCAGGCCGCGTATCTGCGAGTCCACCGTGGTCAGCTCCGACTCCTTGCGGGACTTCTTATGGACTCACGGAGCTCCTCCGTCAGTTTATGGTGTGAACTGTGACATACCGTAGTGTCCCTGTCCGTGACGGCGTACTTGAGGCGCGACTCCAGGCCGCGTATCTGCGAGTCCACCGTGGTCAGCTCCGACTCCTTGCGGGACTTCTTATGGACTCACGGAGCTCCTCCGTCAGTTTATGGTGTGAACTGTGACATACCGTAGTGTCCCTGTCCGTGACGGCGTACTTGAGGCGCGACTCCAGGCCGCGTATCTGCGAGTCCACCGTGGTCAGCTCCGACTCCTTGCGGGACTTCTTATGGACTCACGGAGCTCCTCCGTCAGTTTATGGTGTGAACTGTGACATACCGTAGTGTCCCTGTCCGTGACGGCGTACTTGAGGCGCGACTCCAGGCCGCGTATCTGCGAGTCCACCGTGGTCAGCTCCGACTCCTTGCGGGACTTCTTATGGACTCACGGAGCTCCTCCGTCAGTTTATGGTGTGAACTGTGACATACCGTAGTGTCCCTGTCCGTGACGGCGTACTTGAGGCGCGACTCCAGGCCGCGTATCTGCGAGTCCACCGTGGTCAGCTCCGACTCCTTGCGGGACTTCTTATGGACTCACGGAGCTCCTCCGTCAGTTTATGGTGTGAACTGTGACATACCGTAGTGTCCCTGTCCGTGACGGCGTACTCTAGGCGCGACTCCAGGCCGCGTATCTGCGAGTCCACCGTGGTCAGCTCCGACTCCTTGCGGGACTTCTTATGGACTCACGGAGCTCCTCCGTCAGTTTATGGTGTGAACTGTGACATACCGTAGTGTCCCTGTCCGTGACGGCGTACTTGAGGCGCGACTCCAGGCCGCGTATCTGCGAGTCCACCGTGGTCAGCTCCGACTCCTTGCGGGACTTCTTCATGGACTCACGGAGCTCCTCCGTCAGTTTTTCCTGTAAAAGTTGGCATAATAAGATTTCTTCCCTATTTACATCTTTCCATTGGAAGTAAATTCTTGCACAATTTCATAAAATTACTCTACGAGCTTTGGCGTAAAGGTAACAGAATGGCGTCTTTGCATTAAGAGAATGTACAGCATCGGCGCTGACATCATGCTTCCAGTGTTTTCGCTGTGTAATATCGCGGCGAAATGAAGCACGGGTTTGATCAAATCCCAATGTCGATCGATTCACACTCAAAGTGAGTGATTTGATTGAATTCCTAAATGGTGTCGTGGAAAGATGAAATGATTGAAGTCGTTAGATACGATTGGAAAATGAATGATTATTTTTCTTGTATTTTAAGGTTCCGAACAAAAAACGGAACCATTATATGGGATATTGATTGTCCTGATTTAAATGTCAATAAATAAATAAGGGTTCCGTTTTTTGTCCTATAATCCTATAGGATCACTTGGGTGTCTTGTCTGTCTGTCTGACCGTCTGTCACAGCCAGTTTTCTCCGGATCCACTGAACCGATTCTGTTGAAATTTGGAACACATATGGACTTCTATGACCCAAACACAGAAGCGTTACGTAAATTATATTTGTTTTAGAATGGGGGTCAGTTTTGGAGGTCAAACTAGAAAAAAAATAAACAAACTTAAACATTTTTCTTTCTTTCTTGTCTTTTAAAATAAAATAAAAGAAGTTTTTTTAAACATTATCGTGTCACATATCAAATGAAAGGACTTATTGTGAGGGTTTTAATTTTTTTCATAATTACAAAATAAATGGTTTTGAAGTTATTCAAGAAATTAGACGAAGACTTACCATCCCCCCCCCCTTATCTCCGAAAATTTAGAAAAAAAATGGATATAATAGATTACAGTAAAATCTATAAGAATTCTATAGTATTAAAATAACGTTTAAAAAAAAATTAGTTCGGAACCCTTTGCACGCGAGTCCGACTCGCAATTGGCAAGTTTTTTTTTTTTATTATAATGAGGTACCATTCTTATTCTGGGTAATAGAACTAATTGCGAAGAACACATACCTTCTTCGACTTGAGCTGTGAGAGGTGTTTTTCGTCCCATCGCTTGGCCTTGCGCGCCAGGTCCAGCGAGCCTCCGGAGATGATACCCGACTTCTGGTAGAACGTGCCGTCGAGCGCCAGGGCCTACAACAAAATTAAATACAGTTTTATGAATCAGATTATTCAATACACTTCACATTTATGTATTCATAAGTTGACCCGCGCAACTTCCGTCTGATCCGCTTTTACCTTCCTCGATAAATGGGCTAGTGAACATCTCATCATCTGCCTAGCCTTTTCCGAACTATATTGGGGTCGGCTTCCAGTCAAATCGGATTTAGCTGAATACCAGTGTTTTACGTGGAGCGGCTGCCTACCAGACCTCCACAACCCATTATCTGGGTAACACGGTACTTCAGGGCAAGACTGGATTCAGATTTACTGGCTTCTGACCATCCGTAACGACTGCCAACCTTGGCCAGCGTTGCTTAACCTTTTGTTGCCACGAGGTCCTCCTTAAAATATTCTTCACTGTCAAACTATTATCGACATTGTTCTCATTGAAATAATATCTAAAATCAATTAACACTTAGTCGCTTCTACGCTCTTTAGGAATTATTTGTTATGTTAATTGATTTTAGATATTATTTCAATGAGAACAATGTCGATAATAGTTTGGCAGTGAAAAATGTTCTGCGCTCCGCCATACACGTGCGCCGGCTCTAAGGGGATATTTTAACAAAATTCTCACACTCAGGAAATTAGGCACATTTTTCAATGGTTATTTACAACTCACATCGTATCTGCTGTTCTTGGAGCGGTCGAGGTCGTAGGCGACGCGAGAGGCGTCCTCGGGCGTCTCGCAGACCAGCGCGTTGTTGGTCACGAACAGTACGGCGCGGTGGATGGCTGGCGGTTCGTACCGCAGTACGTCAAACAACAGCTTCACGTTCTTCGGCTCTTTTATGTCCCTGGGAGGAGAAATACATTCAGTCAAAAAAGTATCGGGAATGGATGATTTGTTTATGGTTCCAAATTCAAATTTTTGTTTTTTTGTAGTTGTTAGATAGGCACAAACTGTTTTCCATTTTTGCGCGGAGTTTGAGTTGCATCTGTTATTTATATTAAATACAGTGCTGGTTTTAGTAATATCATATATAGTGTGTATTGCGAATTTCATAATGGACAAAAATATCGAACAAAGAGTTTGTCTTAAATTTTGCATCGCCAATGGAATTTCGTGTTCGGAGTCACTGAAAATGTTACAGAAGGCTTACGGTGAATCGACTTTATCAAAAACTCGTGCTTATGAGTGGTTCAAAGCGTTCAAAAGCGGTCGAGATGTGATGGAAGATTTGCCTCGCTCTGGTAGGCCGTCAACGTCTGCAACTGAAGTTAACATCGCAAAAGTGAAGGAAATAGTGTCTGAAAATCCCCATTCAACTCTGAGAGAGATAGCCGCCGAACTTTCTGTATCTCACGAGTCGATCTGTACCATTTTAACTAATAATTTGGGTATGAAACATGTTGCTGCTCGGCTAGTCCCAAAAGATCTGAATTTTCTCCAAAAACTCAATCGCATGAAAGTCGCTGAGGACATGCTAGAACGAGTCAGTTCGGACCCAACATTCATGAAACGCATTGTTACTGGTGACGAGACGTGGGTTTACGAGTTTGACATGCAAACTAGTCAACAAGCTTCGGAGTGGCGCCTTCCAACTGAACCGAAACCGAAAAAACCACGCCAAAGTCGATCAAAAGTCAAAGTCATGTTGACTGTTTTCTTTGACTATCGCGGTGTTGTGCACTCTGAATTCTTACCGGAAGGTCTAACGGTAAATAAAGAATATTATTTGAGCGTTATGCGGCGTTTAAGAGAGCAAATTCGACGAAAAAAGCCAGATTTGTGGAAAGAAAATTCTTGGATTTTGCACCACGACAATGCGCCTTCGCACAAGGCTATCATTGTGAACGAATTTTTAACCAAACACTCAACAAATACCATCCAGCAACCACCATATTCACCAGATATGGCTCCTGCTGACTTTTTTCTTTTTCCTAAACTCAAATTACCACTTCGTGGCACCCGTTTTCAATCGATAGAAGACATAAAGGAGAATTCGCGGCGAGAACTGAACTCAATTCCGGAAGCAGCGTTTAAAAAATGTTTTGATGAATGGATTATTCGTTGGTGCAAGTGTATCGTTTCTAAAGGAGCATACTTTGAAGGTGATAAAATAAATTTGGATGAATAACAGACATTTTGTGTATTATTGATCTTTTCCCGGTACTTTCTTGACAGAGTAGTATATGGAGAAATTGCTTAAAATGCAAACAGTGAGGCGTGGGAGCGAAATATCAAACGCCAGAAATTATGAAATTTATAGGAGCATCTAAAAAAAAAATATGTCAAGGTAGCAAAAAGGTACTAAATATTTATATTAACAATGCGGTTAATACAACACTAAAACTATGCGAACTCGGAAGTGGTCAGCCAACATGACGTCAGAATGGCTGTACACTTTATTTCTTTAATATTTTTCTAAACGCAAGGGTAGTAAATAGTAGCAAATAGGTATTAAATAGTGCACATAGTTGCATGTACATATCTCGTTTAGTCCAGCCATCCTGACAGGCACCAGAAACCGCCGCTATAGAGGCGAGTAGAGTTCGCACTACTGCAGTCTGCAAATTCTGCAATTCTGCACTTGGGCTCCCATTCGGCCATAGTGGCGCTACGAACGGCGGTAACCTTAACGAGTGTCAGAGCACGCGGAAATGTTAATCTTTCTTATCCGCACTTTGCGGCGACAGTGACGGGCCGCAAAAGCTAGCAACTGAGCCCACTGGCGAGGATAACAGACCCAAACAATAATAACCTAATATACAGGGTGGAATTTTGTAATGCCATCTGAAGGAAAAATACTCCTAATACTGTAGATAGAACATTTTTCTCAAAGAAAACATTAATTTAAAAAAAAAGAAAAACTAGTCGTACATAAAACACATGTCATGTCACGGTAATAAGTTGTATTGTCACCGCGCGCTCTTGCGGCCTAAGCGCTGCAGACACGGCAAGCATACAAATGTGCAAAGTGACGTAGTACCGACGTTTTTGGTAAGAACATTGATTAAGACGAGAAAATACACCTGCTGGCTTTATTCCTAATATTTAAATACAAACATAAAATAGCTGTTAGGAAAAGAAGAAAATGATGTAAACAAAACATTATGTTCGTCTTGTCAGTGAGACTCACCTCAATCTCTCCCGAAGTGGCTTGGCCTGGATGTAGTCTAGAGGCAAGAACGTTTCTGGCTCCAGCATCCTCTCTTTTAGCACCTGGAAACCATTTATATATTACCAATCTGATCTTTATTAATGGTTTCTAGTTTTCTAGCTTATGTCCGCGGCTAATTTTCGGATTGAGTACGAATACGTCCAATATGCTTACAATGGGCCTCATCAGAAGGCTCAAAGTCACTCAAAGGACAATGAAGAGGGCAATGCTTGGAGTTTCCTTGCGTGATCGAATTAGAAATGATATCTGCAAGAGAACAAAGGTTATCGACATAGCCCGAAGGATCGCCAAACTAAAGTGGCAGTGGGCAGGGCAACTTGCTTGCAGAACAGATGGTCGATAGGGCCGAAAAGTTGTATAGTGACGACCGCGTACCGGTGCGCGTAACGTTGGCGCGCCCGAGACACTAGGTAGAGCGTGCGCTGGGGAGGGGCGCGGGTAGTCGGTGGACGCACAGGACCGGGCGTTGTGGAGTGGCGACCGCGTACCGGTGCGCGCAACGTGCGCCCGAGACACTAGGTGGAGCGTGCGCTGGGGAGGGGCGCGGGTAGTCGGTGGACGCACAGGACCGGGCGTTGTGGAGTGGCGACCGCGTACCGGTGCGCGCAACGTGCGCCCGAGACACTAGGTGGAGCGTGCGCTGGGGAGGGGCGCGGGTAGTCGGTGGACGCACAGGACCGGGCGTTGTGGAGTGGCGACCGCGTACCGGTGCGCGCAACGTGCGCCCGAGACACTAGGTGGAGCGTGCGCTGGGGAGGGGCGCGGGTAGTCGGTGGACGCACAGGACCGGGCGTTGTGGAGTGGCGACCGCGTACCGGTGCGCGCAACGTGCGCCCGAGACACTAGGTGGAGCGTGCGCTGGGGAGGGGCGCGGGTAGTCGGTGGACGCACAGGACCGGGCGTTGTGGAGTGGCGACCGCGTACCGGTGCGCGCAACGTGCGCCCGAGACACTAGGTGGAGCGTGCGCTGGGGAGGGGCGCGGGTAGTCGGTGGACGCACAGGACCGGGCGTTGTGGAGTGGCGACCGCGTACCGGTGCGCGCAACGTGCGCCCGAGACACTAGGTGGAGCGTGCGCTGGGGAGGGGCGCGGGTAGTCGGTGGACGCACAGGACCGGGCGTTGTGGAGTGGCGACCGCGTACCGGTGCGCGCAACGTGCGCCCGAGACACTAGGTGGAGCGTGCGCTGGGGAGGGGCGCGGGTAGTCGGTGGACGCACAGGACCGGGCGTTGTGGAGTGGCGACCGCGTACCGGTGCGCGCAACGTGCGCCCGAGACACTAGGTGGAGCGTGCGCTGGGGAGGGGCGCGGGTAGTCGGTGGACGCACAGGACCGGGCGTTGTGGAGTGGCGACCGCGTACCGGTGCGCGCAACGTGCGCCCGAGACACTAGGTGGAGCGTGCGCTGGGGAGGGGCGCGGGTAGTCGGTGGACGCACAGGACCGGGCGTTGTGGAGTGGCGACCGCGTACCGGTGCGCGCAACGTGCGCCCGAGACACTAGGTGGAGCGTGCGCTGGGGAGGGGCGCGGGTAGTCGGTGGACGCACAGGACCGGGCGTTGTGGAGTGGCGACCGCGTACCGGTGCGCGCAACGTGCGCCCGAGACACTAGGTGGAGCGTGCGCTGGGGAGGGGCGCGGGTAGTCGGTGGACGCACAGGACCGGGCGTTGTGGAGTGGCGACCGCGTACCGGTGCGCGCAACGTGCGCCCGAGACACTAGGTGGAGCGTGCGCTGGGGAGGGGCGCGGGTAGTCGGTGGACGCACAGGACCGGGCGTTGTGGAGTGGCGACCGCGTACCGGTGCGCGCAACGTGCGCCCGAGACACTAGGTGGAGCGTGCGCTGGGGAGGGGCGCGGGTAGTCGGTGGACGCACAGGACCGGGCGTTGTGGAGTGGCGACCGCGTACCGGTGCGCGCAACGTGCGCCCGAGACACTAGGTGGAGCGTGCGCTGGGGAGGGGCGCGGGTAGTCGGTGGACGCACAGGACCGGGCGTTGTGGAGTGGCGACCGCGTACCGGTGCGCGCAACGTGCGCCCGAGACACTAGGTGGAGCGTGCGCTGGGGAGGGGCGCGGGTAGTCGGTGGACGCACAGGACCGGGCGTTGTGGAGTGGCGACCGCGTACCGGTGCGCGCAACGTGCGCCCGAGACACTAGGTGGAGCGTGCGCTGGGGAGGGGCGCGGGTAGTCGGTGGACGCACAGGACCGGGCGTTGTGGAGTGGCGACCGCGTACCGGTGCGCGCAACGTGCGCCCGAGACACTAGGTGGAGCGTGCGCTGGGGAGGGGCGCGGGTAGTCGGTGGACGCACAGGACCGGGCGTTGTGGAGTGGCGACCGCGTACCGGTGCGCGCAACGTGCGCCCGAGACACTAGGTGGAGCGTGCGCTGGGGAGGGGCGCGGGTAGTCGGTGGACGCACAGGACCGGGCGTTGTGGAGTGGCGACCGCGTACCGGTGCGCGCAACGTGCGCCCGAGACACTAGGTGGAGCGTGCGCTGGGGAGGGGCGCGGGTAGTCGGTGGACGCACAGGACCGGGCGTTGTGGAGTGGCGACCGCGTACCGGTGCGCGCAACGTGCGCCCGAGACACTATGTGGAGCTCGGACCTGCTGAGGGTCGTGGGCTGGCACATGTAGATCATTCAGCTCGTGCTCGCACTGTACTCGTACTTACCTGGATGCACCTCCTAGCAGTCTTCTCGGTGTCCACGACGATGGCCTCCATGTACTTGCCCAGCACCTTGGTGATGGCCACGTTGTACCGCTTGTGCGTGGGCTGGCACATGTTGATCATGCGGTCGTACTGCCAACAAATATTACTTATTTACATGTACAATTATGATGGAAAAGCAACACTCATCAGTAAAGCGCATAACACTACTTATTTGCTTCGTAAACAGTTTTATTAAACAGAAGTTGAGTCCATAGATACCATACCGAAATAAAATAACCAGGAATACAAAATTAATCAGTATCTTCGTATGGCAGTGGCCTGTTTGGAAAGCTGTGGACCGTGTGCGCACCCAAGTTTGCCGCTGCAAACGAAACTTGGAAAAATGTGGTTTCATAGACCCGTTGGATACTAAATGTGAGTGCGGTGCTCCTGTTCAAAACATGAGCCAAATATTGGAGTGCCCCAAGTGCCCAAAAACCTGTACTTTAGGGGATTTAATTAATGCCACCGATGCTGCAATGAATATAGCCACGACGAAACGATTAAGGAAGTTGTCGTGTTGTAGTGTTATGTTAAAGAAAAGAAGAAGTAGTATCTTCAAAGAAATCAGCTATCTCCTACATTCCGAGGTACGCCTGTACCTGTTACCGACCGCCTGGAGCTTTTGGGCATGGAGTTGACGTCCACTTCCTCCAGCTGGGACTGCAGCTCGTAACAATACTCACCACGCCAGGTATGTCTCTCTTGAAGCTCTCGACGATCTCCTGCTTCTTCCGGCGCCGCGCCTCCTCGTGCTTGTCCACCCGCGCGTCTCCGAGCGCTGCGGCCACTTCCTCCAGCTGGGACTGCAGCTCGTAACAATACTCACCACGCCAGGTATGTCTCTCTTGAAGCTCTCGACGATCTCCTGCTTCTTCCGGCGCCGCGCCTCCTCGTGCTTGTCCACCCGCGCGTCTCCGAGCGCTGCGGCCACTTCCTCCAGCTGGGACTGCAGCTCGTAACAATACTCACCACGCCAGGTATGTCTCTCTTGAAGCTCTCGACGATCTCCTGCTTCTTCCGGCGCCGCGCCTCCTCGTGCTTGTCCACCCGCGCGTCTCCGAGCGCTGCGGCCACTTCCTCCAGCTGGGACTGCAGCTCGTAACAATACTCACCACGCCAGGTATGTCTCTCTTGAAGCTCTCGACGATCTCCTGCTTCTTCCGGCGCCGCGCCTCCTCGTGCTTGTCCACCCGCGCGTCTCCGAGCGCTGCGGCCACTTCCTCCAGCTGGGACTGCAGCTCGTAACAATACTCACCACGCCAGGTATGTCTCTCTTGAAGCTCTCGACGATCTCCTGCTTCTTCCGGCGCCGCGCCTCCTCGTGCTTGTCCACCCGCGCGTCTCCGAGCGCTGCGGCCACTTCCTCCAGCTGGGACTGCAGCTCGTAACAATACTCACCACGCCAGGTATGTCTCTCTTGAAGCTCTCGACGATCTCCTGCTTCTTCCGGCGCCGCGCCTCCTCGTGCTTGTCCACCCGCGCGTCTCCGAGCGCTGCGGCCACTTCCTCCAGCTGGGACTGCAGCTCGTAACAATACTCACCACGCCAGGTATGTCTCTCTTGAAGCTCTCGACGATCTCCTGCTTCTTCCGGCGCCGCGCCTCCTCGTGCTTGTCCACCCGCGCGTCTCCGAGCGCTGCGGCCACTTCCTCCAGCTGGGACTGCAGCTCGTAACAATACTCACCACGCCAGGTATGTCTCTCTTGAAGCTCTCGACGATCTCCTGCTTCTTCCGGCGCCGCGCCTCCTCGTGCTTGTCCACCCGCGCGTCTCCGAGCGCTGCGGCCACTTCCTCCAGCTGGGACTGCAGCTCGTAACAATACTCACCACGCCAGGTATGTCTCTCTTGAAGCTCTCGACGATCTCCTGCTTCTTCCGGCGCCGCGCCTCCTCGTGCTTGTCCACCCGCGCGTCTCCGAGCGCTGCGGCCACTTCCTCCAGCTGGGACTGCAGCTCGTAACAATACTCACCACGCCAGGTATGTCTCTCTTGAAGCTCTCGACGATCTCCTGCTTCTTCCGGCGCCGCGCCTCCTCGTGCTTGTCCACCCGCGCGTCTCCGAGCGCTGCGGCCACTTCCTCCAGCTGGGACTGCAGCTCGTAACAATACTCACCACGCCAGGTATGTCTCTCTTGAAGCTCTCGACGATCTCCTGCTTCTTCCGGCGCCGCGCCTCCTCGTGCTTGTCCACCCGCGCGTCTCCGAGCGCTGCGGCCACTTCCTCCAGCTGGGACTGCAGCTCGTAACAATACTCACCACGCCAGGTATGTCTCTCTTGAAGCTCTCGACGATCTCCTGCTTCTTCCGGCGCCGCGCCTCCTCGTGCTTGTCCACCCGCGCGTCTCCGAGCGCTGCGGCCACTTCCTCCAGCTGGGACTGCAGCTCGTAACAATACTCACCACGCCAGGTATGTCTCTCTTGAAGCTCTCGACGATCTCCTGCTTCTTCCGGCGCCGCGCCTCCTCGTGCTTGTCCACCCGCGCGTCTCCGAGCGCTGCGGCCACTTCCTCCAGCTGGGACTGCAGCTCGTAACAATACTCACCACGCCAGGTATGTCTCTCTTGAAGCTCTCGACGATCTCCTGCTTCTTCCGGCGCCGCGCCTCCTCGTGCTTGTCCACCCGCGCGTCTCCGAGCGCTGCGGCCACTTCCTCCAGCTGGGACTGCAGCTCGTAACAATACTCACCACGCCAGGTATGTCTCTCTTGAAGCTCTCGACGATCTCCTGCTTCTTCCGGCGCCGCGCCTCCTCGTGCTTGTCCACCCGCGCGTCTCCGAGCGCTGCGGCCACTTCCTCCAGCTGGGACTGCAGCTCGTAACAATACTCACCACGCCAGGTATGTCTCTCTTGAAGCTCTCGACGATCTCCTGCTTCTTCCGGCGCCGCGCCTCCTCGTGCTTGTCCACCCGCGCGTCTCCGAGCGCTGCGGCCACTTCCTCCAGCTGGGACTGCAGCTCGTAACAATACTCACCACGCCAGGTATGTCTCTCTTGAAGCTCTCGACGATCTCCTGCTTCTTCCGGCGCCGCGCCTCCTCGTGCTTGTCCACCCGCGCGTCTCCGAGCGCTGCGGCCACTTCCTCCAGCTGGGACTGCAGCTCGTAACAATACTCACCACGCCAGGTATGTCTCTCTTGAAGCTCTCGACGATCTCCTGCTTCTTCCGGCGCCGCGCCTCCTCGTGCTTGTCCACCCGCGCGTCTCCGAGCGCTGCGGCCACTTCCTCCAGCTGGGACTGCAGCTCGTAACAATACTCACCACGCCAGGTATGTCTCTCTTGAAGCTCTCGACGATCTCCTGCTTCTTCCGGCGCCGCGCCTCCTCGTGCTTGTCCACCCGCGCGTCTCCGAGCGCTGCGGCCACTTCCTCCAGCTGGGACTGCAGCTCGTAACAATACTCACCACGCCAGGTATGTCTCTCTTGAAGCTCTCGACGATCTCCTGCTTCTTCCGGCGCCGCGCCTCCTCGTGCTTGTCCACCCGCGCGTCTCCGAGCGCTGCGGCCACTTCCTCCAGCTGGGACTGCAGCTCGTAACAATACTCACCACGCCAGGTATGTCTCTCTTGAAGCTCTCGACGATCTCCTGCTTCTTCCGGCGCCGCGCCTCCTCGTGCTTGTCCACCCGCGCGTCTCCGAGCGCTGCGGCCACTTCCTCCAGCTGGGACTGCAGCTCGTAACAATACTCACCACGCCAGGTATGTCTCTCTTGAAGCTCTCGACGATCTCCTGCTTCTTCCGGCGCCGCGCCTCCTCGTGCTTGTCCACCCGCGCGTCTCCGAGCGCTGCGGCCACTTCCTCCAGCTGGGACTGCAGCTCGTAACAATACTCACCACGCCAGGTATGTCTCTCTTGAAGCTCTCGACGATCTCCTGCTTCTTCCGGCGCCGCGCCTCCTCGTGCTTGTCCACCCGCGCGTCTCCGAGCGCTGCGGCCACTTCCTCCAGCTGGGACTGCAGCTCGTAACAATACTCACCACGCCAGGTATGTCTCTCTTGAAGCTCTCGACGATCTCCTGCTTCTTCCGGCGCCGCGCCTCCTCGTGCTTGTCCACCCGCGCGTCTCCGAGCGCTGCGGCCACTTCCTCCAGCTGGGACTGCAGCTCGTAACAATACTCACCACGCCAGGTATGTCTCTCTTGAAGCTCTCGACGATCTCCTGCTTCTTCCGGCGCCGCGCCTCCTCGTGCTTGTCCACCCGCGCGTCTCCGAGCGCTGCGGCCACTTCCTCCAGCTGGGACTGCAGCTCGTAACAATACTCACCACGCCAGGTATGTCTCTCTTGAAGCTCTCGACGATCTCCTGCTTCTTCCGGCGCCGCGCCTCCTCGTGCTTGTCCACCCGCGCGTCTCCGAGCGCTGCGGCCACTTCCTCCAGCTGGGACTGCAGCTCGTAACAATACTCACCACGCCAGGTATGTCTCTCTTGAAGCTCTCGACGATCTCCTGCTTCTTCCGGCGCCGCGCCTCCTCGTGCTTGTCCACCCGCGCGTCTCCGAGCGCTGCGGCCACTTCCTCCAGCTGGGACTGCAGCTCGTAACAATACTCACCACGCCAGGTATGTCTCTCTTGAAGCTCTCGACGATCTCCTGCTTCTTCCGGCGCCGCGCCTCCTCGTGCTTGTCCACCCGCGCGTCTCCGAGCGCTGCGGCCACTTCCTCCAGCTGGGACTGCAGCTCGTAACAATACTCACCACGCCAGGTATGTCTCTCTTGAAGCTCTCGACGATCTCCTGCTTCTTCCGGCGCCGCGCCTCCTCGTGCTTGTCCACCCGCGCGTCTCCGAGCGCTGCGGCCACTTCCTCCAGCTGGGACTGCAGCTCGTAACAATACTCACCACGCCAGGTATGTCTCTCTTGAAGCTCTCGACGATCTCCTGCTTCTTCCGGCGCCGCGCCTCCTCGTGCTTGTCCACCCGCGCGTCTCCGAGCGCTGCGGCCACTTCCTCCAGCTGGGACTGCAGCTCGTAACAATACTCACCACGCCAGGTATGTCTCTCTTGAAGCTCTCGACGATCTCCTGCTTCTTCCGGCGCCGCGCCTCCTCGTGCTTGTCCACCCGCGCGTCTCCGAGCGCTGCGGCCACTTCCTCCAGCTGGGACTGCAGCTCGTAACAATACTCACCACGCCAGGTATGTCTCTCTTGAAGCTCTCGACGATCTCCTGCTTCTTCCGGCGCCGCGCCTCCTCGTGCTTGTCCACCCGCGCGTCTCCGAGCGCTGCGGCCACTTCCTCCAGCTGGGACTGCAGCTCGTAACAATACTCACCACGCCAGGTATGTCTCTCTTGAAGCTCTCGACGATCTCCTGCTTCTTCCGGCGCCGCGCCTCCTCGTGCTTGTCCACCCGCGCGTCTCCGAGCGCTGCGGCCACTTCCTCCAGCTGGGACTGCAGCTCGTAACAATACTCACCACGCCAGGTATGTCTCTCTTGAAGCTCTCGACGATCTCCTGCTTCTTCCGGCGCCGCGCCTCCTCGTGCTTGTCCACCCGCGCGTCTCCGAGCGCTGCGGCCACTTCCTCCAGCTGGGACTGCAGCTCGTAACAATACTCACCACGCCAGGTATGTCTCTCTTGAAGCTCTCGACGATCTCCTGCTTCTTCCGGCGCCGCGCCTCCTCGTGCTTGTCCACCCGCGCGTCTCCGAGCGCTGCGGCCACTTCCTCCAGCTGGGACTGCAGCTCGTAACAATACTCACCACGCCAGGTATGTCTCTCTTGAAGCTCTCGACGATCTCCTGCTTCTTCCGGCGCCGCGCCTCCTCGTGCTTGTCCACCCGCGCGTCTCCGAGCGCTGCGGCCACTTCCTCCAGCTGGGACTGCAGCTCGTAACAATACTCACCACGCCAGGTATGTCTCTCTTGAAGCTCTCGACGATCTCCTGCTTCTTCCGGCGCCGCGCCTCCTCGTGCTTGTCCACCCGCGCGTCTCCGAGCGCTGCGGCCACTTCCTCCAGCTGGGACTGCAGCTCGTAACAATACTCACCACGCCAGGTATGTCTCTCTTGAAGCTCTCGACGATCTCCTGCTTCTTCCGGCGCCGCGCCTCCTCGTGCTTGTCCACCCGCGCGTCTCCGAGCGCTGCGGCCACTTCCTCCAGCTGGGACTGCAGCTCGTAACAATACTCACCACGCCAGGTATGTCTCTCTTGAAGCTCTCGACGATCTCCTGCTTCTTCCGGCGCCGCGCCTCCTCGTGCTTGTCCACCCGCGCGTCTCCGAGCGCTGCGGCCACTTCCTCCAGCTGGGACTGCAGCTCGTAACAATACTCACCACGCCAGGTATGTCTCTCTTGAAGCTCTCGACGATCTCCTGCTTCTTCCGGCGCCGCGCCTCCTCGTGCTTGTCCACCCGCGCGTCTCCGAGCGCTGCGGCCACTTCCTCCAGCTGGGACTGCAGCTCGTAACAATACTCACCACGCCAGGTATGTCTCTCTTGAAGCTCTCGACGATCTCCTGCTTCTTCCGGCGCCGCGCCTCCTCGTGCTTGTCCACCCGCGCGTCTCCGAGCGCTGCGGCCACTTCCTCCAGCTGGGACTGCAGCTCGTAACAATACTCACCACGCCAGGTATGTCTCTCTTGAAGCTCTCGACGATCTCCTGCTTCTTCCGGCGCCGCGCCTCCTCGTGCTTGTCCACCCGCGCGTCTCCGAGCGCTGCGGCCACTTCCTCCAGCTGGGACTGCAGCTCGTAACAATACTCACCACGCCAGGTATGTCTCTCTTGAAGCTCTCGACGATCTCCTGCTTCTTCCGGCGCCGCGCCTCCTCGTGCTTGTCCACCCGCGCGTCTCCGAGCGCTGCGGCCACTTCCTCCAGCTGGGACTGCAGCTCGTAACAATACTCACCACGCCAGGTATGTCTCTCTTGAAGCTCTCGACGATCTCCTGCTTCTTCCGGCGCCGCGCCTCCTCGTGCTTGTCCACCCGCGCGTCTCCGAGCGCTGCGGCCACTTCCTCCAGCTGGGACTGCAGCTCGTAACAATACTCACCACGCCAGGTATGTCTCTCTTGAAGCTCTCGACGATCTCCTGCTTCTTCCGGCGCCGCGCCTCCTCGTGCTTGTCCACCCGCGCGTCTCCGAGCGCTGCGGCCACTTCCTCCAGCTGGGACTGCAGCTCGTAACAATACTCACCACGCCAGGTATGTCTCTCTTGAAGCTCTCGACGATCTCCTGCTTCTTCCGGCGCCGCGCCTCCTCGTGCTTGTCCACCCGCGCGTCTCCGAGCGCTGCGGCCACTTCCTCCAGCTGGGACTGCAGCTCGTAACAATACTCACCACGCCAGGTATGTCTCTCTTGAAGCTCTCGACGATCTCCTGCTTCTTCCGGCGCCGCGCCTCCTCGTGCTTGTCCACCCGCGCGTCTCCGAGCGCTGCGGCCACTTCCTCCAGCTGGGACTGCAGCTCGTAACAATACTCACCACGCCAGGTATGTCTCTCTTGAAGCTCTCGACGATCTCCTGCTTCTTCCGGCGCCGCGCCTCCTCGTGCTTGTCCACCCGCGCGTCTCCGAGCGCTGCGGCCACTTCCTCCAGCTGGGACTGCAGCTCGTAACAATACTCACCACGCCAGGTATGTCTCTCTTGAAGCTCTCGACGATCTCCTGCTTCTTCCGGCGCCGCGCCTCCTCGTGCTTGTCCACCCGCGCGTCTCCGAGCGCTGCGGCCACTTCCTCCAGCTGGGACTGCAGCTCGTAACAATACTCACCACGCCAGGTATGTCTCTCTTGAAGCTCTCGACGATCTCCTGCTTCTTCCGGCGCCGCGCCTCCTCGTGCTTGTCCACCCGCGCGTCTCCGAGCGCTGCGGCCACTTCCTCCAGCTGGGACTGCAGCTCGTAACAATACTCACCACGCCAGGTATGTCTCTCTTGAAGCTCTCGACGATCTCCTGCTTCTTCCGGCGCCGCGCCTCCTCGTGCTTGTCCACCCGCGCGTCTCCGAGCGCTGCGGCCACTTCCTCCAGCTGGGACTGCAGCTCGTAACAATACTCACCACGCCAGGTATGTCTCTCTTGAAGCTCTCGACGATCTCCTGCTTCTTCCGGCGCCGCGCCTCCTCGTGCTTGTCCACCCGCGCGTCTCCGAGCGCTGCGGCCACTTCCTCCAGCTGGGACTGCAGCTCGTAACAATACTCACCACGCCAGGTATGTCTCTCTTGAAGCTCTCGACGATCTCCTGCTTCTTCCGGCGCCGCGCCTCCTCGTGCTTGTCCACCCGCGCGTCTCCGAGCGCTGCGGCCACTTCCTCCAGCTGGGACTGCAGCTCGTAACAATACTCACCACGCCAGGTATGTCTCTCTTGAAGCTCTCGACGATCTCCTGCTTCTTCCGGCGCCGCGCCTCCTCGTGCTTGTCCACCCGCGCGTCTCCGAGCGCTGCGGCCACTTCCTCCAGCTGGGACTGCAGCTCCGCCGCCCGCCCGCGGCACTCGCCCACGTCAGCCTGCAGATACATTGTAGAAATTGTCATAGATGCTGGATTATTTGTAATCTAAATTAGTGACCCGTCCCGACTATCCGGAACTCCATGTCAGCGTGCTGGCACTCCGAGACGGTGTCGCGCTTGTCGGACAATCCGAGATGGACTGTCAAAAGCTCAGAGATGGTGTCGCGAGTGTTAGACGCTTCGAGATGGAGTGTCATGAGCGCAAAGACTGAGAGATGGAGTGTCGCGAGTGTTAGACATTACGAGATGGAGTGTAAGATAAGTGTAAGACTCAGAGAGACAGTGTCGCGAGTGTCAGACACTCCAAGATTGAATGTGATAAGTGTCAAAAACTAACGAGTTGAATGTCTCAGACACCACGACATCGAGTTCGCAAGTGTCCGATACTCCAAGATCGACTGTCGCGAGTGACAGATACTTTGAGATGGAGTGTTGCGAGTGTCAGACACTCCGAATTGGAGGTTCACGAGTGACAAACAACACGGCATCGAGTGTCACGAGTGTCACATGTACGTAGTGTTTACCTGCAGTTCAGCGCGCAATCTCCTCTGTTCTTCCAGCGCTTGCTCCGAGCTCTTGATGTGCTCGTTCAGCTTGTCCACGCGCTTCATAGCCTCGTTCCTCTCGTGACCCTGTGGGGCAACATTATGCATTTTACATTTTATTCATATTAACCTCTGCCCACGACTTCGTATGTGCGTATCCCGGATTTTCCTGTTCCCGTAGGAATTTCGGGAAATCCTCTCTTAATGCACCCCTACGAAGTGTAAGGAAGCTACATGTCAAATTTCATCTTTCTACGACCAGTAGTTTCGGCTGTGCGTTGTCTGTCAGTCAGTTTTTTTTTTTTTTTTTTTTGTCGATGGCCACTCGCAGTTTCAACCCTAGAGGGTTGTCAACTACTGAACCGGACTAGCCTGTCAGTCAGTAGCGGAAGAATTATTTATATAAGAATAGTGAAAGAAATATAGGAACAAACTATAATTTTTTGGCCAGTGTTTTGTGTTTTCTTTTTTCAGCATCGATTGTTTATTTATTATTACTTATTGAACAGTTTATGTACACACATTAAACAGATAGATAAAAAGAAGGGAACCGAAAAATAGGCACAAAGGTGATGCTACAAAAGTGGTGTTAAATTCTTGATTATTGTTGGATCGATAAACTTTTCACGGCGTTTCAATTTCACATGGTTTCAACTAATATTGTCAAAATATGATTCTGTGTGGATTTATGTGGTCTCTCGGCAAACTTCGTGTCCGCCTTGTGCTCCCTGTTCACGGAGTCCAGCTCCTGCAGGTAGCGCCGTCTGCAGGCTGGTCGTATGTGGTGATGTTACCTTCTGGCGGTGCTTGTTCTCGAACTCGCCCTTGCGGCGCAGCTCGTTGTCGAGGCGGTCCTGGTCCGCCTTCTGCTCCCTGTTCACGGAGTCCAGCTCCTGCAGGTAGCGCCGTCTGCAGGCTGGTCGTATGTGGTGATGTTACCTTCTGGCGGTGCTTGTTCTCGAACTCGCCCTTGCGGCGCAGCTCGTTGTCGAGGCGGTCCTGGTCCGCCTTCTGCTCCCTGTTCACGGAGTCCAGCTCCTGCAGGTAGCGCCGTCTGCAGGCTGGTCGTATGTGGTGATGTTACCTTCTGGCGGTGCTTGTTCTCGAACTCGCCCTTGCGGCGCAGCTCGTTGTCGAGGCGGTCCTGGTCCGCCTTCTGCTCCCTGTTCACGGAGTCCAGCTCCTGCAGGTAGCGCCGTCTGCAGGCTGGTCGTATGTGGTGATGTTACCTTCTGGCGGTGCTTGTTCTCGAACTCGCCCTTGCGGCGCAGCTCGTTGTCGAGGCGGTCCTGGTCCGCCTTCTGCTCCCTGTTCACGGAGTCCAGCTCCTGCAGGTAGCGCCGTCTGCAGGCTGTTCGTATGTGGTGATGTTACCTTCTGGCGGTGCTTGTTCTCGAACTCGCCCTTGCGGCGCAGCTCGTTGTCGAGGCGGTCCTGGTCCGCCTTCTGCTCCCTGTTCACGGAGTCCAGCTCCTGCAGGTAGCGCCGTCTGCAGGCTGGTCGTATGTGGTGATGTTACCTTCTGGCGGTGCTTGTTCTCGAACTCGCCCTTGCGGCGCAGCTCGTTGTCGAGGCGGTCCTGGTCCGCCTTCTGCTCCCTGTTCACGGAGTCCAGCTCCTGCAGGTAGCGCCGTCTGCAGGCTGGTCGTATGTGGTGATGTTACCTTCTGGCGGTGCTTGTTCTCGAACTCGCCCTTGCGGCGCAGCTCGTTGTCGAGGCGGTCCTGGTCCGCCTTCTGCTCCCTGTTCACGGAGTCCAGCTCCTGTAGGTAGCGCCGTCTGCAGGCTGGTCGTATGTGGTGATGTTACCTTCTGGCGGTGCTTGTTCTCGAACTCGCCCTTGCGGCGCAGCTCGTTGTCGAGGCGGTCCTGGTCCGCCTTCTGCTCCCTGTTCACGGAGTCCAGCTCCTGCAGGTAGCGCCGTCTGCAGGCTGGTCGTATGTGGTGATGTTACCTTCTGGCGGTGCTTGTTCTCGAACTCGCCCTTGCGGCGCAGCTCGTTGTCGAGGCGGTCCTGATCCGCCTTCTGCTCCCTGTTCACGGAGTCCAGCTCCTGCAGGTAGCGCGGTCTGCAGGCTGGTCGTATGTGGTGATGTTACCTTCTGGTGGTGCTTGTTCTCGAACTCGCCCTTGCGGCGCAGCTCGTTGTCGAGGCGGTCCTGGTCCGCCTTCTGCTCCCTGTTCACGGAGTCCAGCTCCTGCAGGTAGCGCCGTCTGCAGGCTGGTCGTATGTGGTGATGTTACCTTCTGGCGGTGCTTGTTCTCGAACTCGCCCTTGCGGCGCAGCTCGTTGTCGAGGCGGTCCTGGTCCGCCTTCTGCTCCCTGTTCACGGAGTCCAGCTCCTGCAGGTAGCGCCGTCTGCAGGCTGGTCGTATGTGGTGATGTTACCTTCTGGCGGTGCTTGTTCTCGAACTCGCCCTTGCGGCGCAGCTCGTTGTCGAGGCGGTCCTGGTCCGCCTTCTGCTCCCTGTTCACGGAGACCAGCTCCTGCAGGTAGCGCCGTCTGCAGGCTGGTCGTATGTGGTGATGTTACCTTCTGGCGGTGCTTGTTCTCGAACTCGCCCTTGCGGCGCAGCTCGTTGTCGAGGCGGTCCTGGTCCGCCTTCTGCTCCCTGTTCACGGAGTCCAGCTCCTGCAGGTAGCGCCGTCTGCAGGCTGGTCGTATGTGGTGATGTTACCTTCTGGCGGTGCTTGTTCTCGAACTCGCCCTTGCGGCGCAGCTCGTTGTCGAGGCGGTCCTGGTCCGCCTTCTGCTCCCTGTTCACGGAGTCCAACTCCTGCAGGTAGCGCCGTCTGCAGGCTGGTCGTATGTGGTGATGTTACCTTCTGGCGGTGCTTGTTCTCGAACTCGCCCTTGCGGCGCAGCTCGTTGTCGAGGCGGTCCTGGTCCGCCTTCTGCTCCCTGTTCACGGAGTCCAGCTCCTGCAGGTAGCGCCGTCTGCAGGCTGGTTGTATGTGGTGATGTTACCTTCTGGCGGTGCTTGTTCTCGAACTCGCCCTTGCGGCGCAGCTCGTTGTCGAGGCGGTCCTGGTCCGCCTTCTGCTCCCTGTTCACGGAGTCCAGCTCCTGCAGGTAGCGCCGTCTGCAGGCTGGTCGTATGTGGTGATGTTACCTTCTGGCGGTGCTTGTTCTCGAACTCGCCCTTGCGGCGCAGCTCGTTGTCGAGGCGGTCCTGGTCCGCCTTCTGCTCCCTGTTCACGGAGTCCAGCTCCTGCAGGTAGCGCCGTCTGCAGGCTGGTCGTATGTGGTGATGTTACCTTCTGGCGGTGCTTGTTCTCGAACTCGCCCTTGCGGCGCAGCTCGTTGTCGAGGCGGTCCTGGTCCGCCTTCTGCTCCCTGTTCACGGAGTCCAGCTCCTGCAGGTAGCGCCGTCTGCAGGCTGGTCGTATGTGGTGATGTTACCTTCTGGCGGTGCTTGTTCTCGAACTCGCCCTTGCGGCGCAGCTCGTTGTCGAGGCGGTCCTGGTCCGCCTTCTGCTCCCTGTTCACGGAGTCCAGCTCCTGCAGGTAGCGCCGTCTGCAGGCTGGTCGTATGTGGTGATGTTACCTTCTGGCGGTGCTTGTTCTCGAACTCGCCCTTGCGGCGCAGCTCGTTGTCGAGGCGGTCCTGGTCCGCCTTCTGCTCCCTGTTCACGGAGTCCAGCTCCTGCAGGTAGCGCCGTCTGCAGGCTGGTCGTATGTGGTGATGTTACCTTCTGGCGGTGCTTGTTCTCGAACTCGCCCTTGCGGCGCAGCTCGTTGTCGAGGCGGTCCTGGTCCGCCTTCTGCTCCCTGTTCACGGAGTCCAGCTCCTGCAGGTAGCGCCGTCTGCAGGCTGGTCGTATGTGGTGATGTTACCTTCTGGCGGTGCTTGTTCTCGAACTCGCCCTTGCGGCGCAGCTCGTTGTCGAGGCGGTCCTGGTCCGCCTTCTGCTCCCTGTTCACGGAGTCCAGCTCCTGCAGGTAGCGCCGTCTGCAGGCTGGTCGTATGTGGTGATGTTACCTTCTGGCGGTGCTTGTTCTCGAACTCGCCCTTGCGGCGCAGCTCGTTGTCGAGGCGGTCCTGGTCCGCCTTCTGCTCCCTGTTCACGGAGTCCAGCTCCTGCAGGTAGCGCCGTCTGCAGGCTGGTCGTATGTGGTGATGTTACCTTCTGGCGGTGCTTGTTCTCGAACTCGCCCTTGCGGCGCAGCTCGTTGTCGAGGCGGTCCTGGTCCGCCTTCTGCTCCCTGTTCACGGAGTCCAGCTCCTGCAGGTAGCGCGCTGCCTGCCGCGACGCCTCCATCTTCAGCTCCTCGTACTCACGGATCTAGACAAACAGGAAAGGGTTCAAGTTTACACGTGCATTGATCTTTCTTGCCTTGAGGTAGTGGCAAAAAAAAGTTGCTACATCCCAAGTTTGCAACTGACTTTGACACTGTTAAAAACCGCTACACTAACCTGAGCTTCCTCTAGATGCACATCCGCCCTCCCTGTGTGAGTAGTTCCAAGCGTGGAGTGCTCCCACTGCGCCTTCTCATTTTCAATCTCCCGCAGTTCGTCCTCTAACTTCTTGATGTCGGCCTGATGCGCCTCGTGAGCCTTCCGCGCCTGCTCCAACGTCTTCAGGGCACTCTCCAACTTCTTCTGAGTGTGAGTCACGCGCTCCTTCGCTTTTATGAAGGTCGGACGCTTCTTTGAGATTTCGGCTTCCTGTTGGAGACAAGGGTTTGTTTTTTAGAATTGGTAAACTGCATAAACTATTGAACACCAACTAAAATGGTGACTTAGGAAAACATATTTATTTTAAAACATTTTTTTTTACAGAGTATACTCATTTTACCCAAATAAGTATCCTACCTTATTCATCTTAGGTATTGTGGGATACAATGAGTTAAGAGTTAGAAGGAGTTTGGCGCTAGTCTCATATATCTTTAAGGTGATGAGGGGAAAGATTCGCAATCCAGACGTATTGCAACAAGTGTGCATGTGTGTTCGGACAGATACGAGAGCCGCGCGGCCGCACTCAGCTGGTGAATGAGGCGCCGTTTACGCGCGCACTCCGTATTCTCAACAATATAGCAGAAGACATAGACCTATTTTGGGTTAAAATTTCCATTATAGCCCGCTGATTTAAGGGACGCGGGAGTGGGAGGGGGAGGGGGGAGAGGTAGGTTTGCCCCCTGCACCACCCCCACCCCCCGGAGCCCCATGGTTATGGAGATATCCATGGTTAAAGTTTTGAGGTTAGAATAGAATTTGAGTTAGAAAAATAGGTAAAATTGAGTATCGTTTAGCAGGAGGAGGGAGTGGGGAGGTGCCCCCTGTGCCCTAACACCACTCCCATGTAAAGGCGACGCACTGTTCTTGAGAAAAAATAATTATAGTAACCTAACCTCAAAACGTGTTATAGCCGCTCAACATTGCAGTCACGGGAGGCCCAGTCGACGGAGCCCCGCTTCGCGGGGCTCCTACTTCTGAGTGGTTTATAAAAAAATAACCACGAAGGGGATGGCGGGGTCTATTCGCTCGCTTCGCTCGCTCACTCGACCCCGCCATCCCCTTCTAACCTAAACTGTCCGAGTCGGGGTGCCCCCAAGTCCAGAGCTCGCTTCGCTCGCTCTTGCGTCCAAGTTCTCCTATTAGCAGTAGTAGTAGTCAGTGGAGATTTATTGGGGATTTTATTTATGAATTTTTTGTTATTGACAGCTGAGAGATAGCATGGCGTCGCTTCACGTTCCATTCCACATAGTGTAAAAAAAAATCGTAATTTCTCGTGTAAAAAAGTCAATGTAATTGCATAATACAACAACAACTATTGTGCACTTTTATTACACACCAAAAGTTTGTGAATATGTAAAAATAAAATTATATTTATGAAAAAAACATGACCTAATTTAATAAAAAATACTTCTAACGTCAACGGAACGTAAATGGTCAACTTTGACGTCTACCATGACAATTATCTAACCTAAAAAATTGCAAATGGCGCACTATTTTCCAATTTTTATTGAAACTTTAATGAATTTTATCTCGTAAATTGTGACTCCCCGAATCTTGAAATTTTGTAAAAAGCTTTCTATTTGTGAGTACTATCTACAAAAAAAATACGAACTTCCAAAGTAGCGGGCTATACTGGAAATTTTATCCCTATTTTGTTGTACTCTGGGTGGGTTCATAGTGAGAGCTCTCTTTGAGATTTGTTAATTGAAAGTTGACTAGTTCAAATAATAGTTGACTACAATATCGCATTAGGTGGTAAACCTGTAAAGATAATTGTAATAAATAAATATTGTAGTCCGATATGTGGACAGATACCCATCTGGTCAGTGTCACCCAGTCAACGCCGACTGTCTCTGCAAACCAACGCCTCCTGCCCTTATCCCATTTTACTTTTTCTTCCATTCAGTCCTAACAGCCGTCACACTATCACTAACTCCCAAATGAGGCAGGATGGTAAATATTTTCCCACTCACTATTTAATATTTGTTTCTTTTTTAGGTTATGTGTCATGCTTGGCACAAAAAAAAAGGATTCAAGGCAATTTATCCTGTTCAGAAGTTATTTACGTGCGAAACCCATATTATATGCAATGAGTGCAGGTTACAAGGGAATGTACGTTTATCAGCAAATTAAGGATTTCGATTCCGCCTTGGATAAACGTTCATCGAACAAATGACTATCGCAGTTAAGTTACGGACCTTTTGAAGCTCTAGCAAGATACCCATCATCTTGCTATGGATTCTGCAAATGTTTTAAAATCAGCTGCCAGCCTGACACCAACCCTCCTTGAGAATACTGTTGCTGATGGTTTACCCGCCACCATGCGGGTGACATAAGATGCTGAATGAATTTACGCGGTCTCTAAATTTCCGCGCTTCTTACGACACCCATGGTGTGACATGGAGTAAAGAAGAAAACTCTAAGGATTGGATGAAATCTTACCGATTTTTGGTAGCATGTTTTGGAATCACGATTGTCTTTTCAAATTCGACCTCATAAAATGTTTAAGTAGTTCGCCCTATGGAATGAAATGGGATGGCAATATTCTTAATCTGGAGCCAGGCGAAAACCCTTGTAAGACATTTCCACATTTAAAAATCTACAAGTGTCAGTCCCACTCACCACTTCGCGGATCTCCTGCTCTATCTTGGCGGTCTCTCGCTGCACGGTGCCCGCTTCCTTCTTCTTCTCCTTGAGAGCTTCCTCCAGCTTCTGCCTCTTCTTCTCTATCTTGGTCAGCTCTGACTGTTTATGCTGGAGGTCTTCCTCCATAGACTGGATCTCTTTCTCGTTGTGGTACAGGTGGTAGAGTTGGAGCTCGATTTTTTGTTCTTGCTATAAAGGAAGACATGGGTTAGCAAGTCAGAGTTAGACTCTCACACATATGGTTCCATACCATAAACTGAAAAAAAAAACACGTTTCTTGAATGGGATCCCCCATTAATTTTTATTATTTGTTGTTATAGCAGCAATAGAACTACACACTCATCTTTGTGAAAATTTCAATGGTCTACCTATTACGGTTCTTAAGATACAGTCCGCTGACAGACAAACGGACAGCATTTTCTCTTAGGCTATCGGCGGCAAAGTTACCGTCACTAGATTAGCACCAACAACTGTAGAAGCTTTCAAGGAGCTAAACACAATGACCTTACCTACCCTTTTCCTACTTAACCTCCTAGATAAAAAACTCACCAGTTCCTCTTTGAGGCGGGTGTACTTCTCAGCCTCTTCCTTCTCGAACTTGGCCTCTTTCCTCTCGGCAGCCACGCCCTTCTTCTTCTGGTAAGAGAACTGCGCCTCTTCATCAGCTCGGTTCACCTCTGCACGGCAGTGTTCATACTGTTCCTTTAGGACTCCAGATCTGGTGATGAAAAATCGTCAAATTGGAGTGCATTTATGTTATCTATACTTCTATACTAATACTACAGTACCCACCAGCGAAGGCGCCGCCGCCGTGATCGAAATTCAGTCTTTTTTGTGTATGTCAAATAATTGTATTTTTTTTGAGATTCGACATTTTATATAGGTCTAAGCAGCTACCTACCCACTAATCTCCTCAAAGAGTGCAGTCCTCTCCTTGGGGTTCTTCATGGCGATACTTTCGACAGCCCCCTGGAACACCAGGAAGTTCTTGGCCTTGACGTTGATGCCCAGTTTCTCCAGCTCACTCAGGTACAGGGATGTGTTTACTGACTGTGGACAAATGGAAGTGTTAGAATGTGTGGCTCTTGGGTGTAGTTTAGTAGAAAATATTCTTATTTCTTATTAAATAAATAATTATCTGGCCTACAGAAACAGCCCCTTATAAAAACATACTAGCTTTTTATAAGGGGCTGGTAGTCAGTGTTTTTGGTTTAGTATCTTTGGTTTTTAACACCAACGAAATTAAGGTTATTTTATACTTTGTAGTGTTCTGTTTGGATGTCTGTTATATTTATTTGTAAAAAAGTTTTTTTTTTTCCCTTTTTAGTGATGATACTTGGACGACATTGTTGTCTATGCAGAAATTGAAATAAGGAAAAATGGTCATAAAACAAAACTACTGAGCCTGAGCCATCCTGAATTTAATTTTTATGGGACCAAATGGCAAGATTGGCCAGCATAAAATTAAAAAATAATAACACAAATCTGATCAGAAACCTCAGAGTAATCAGAGTACATTTTTTTTAAACTAGCTTTTGCAGTGGCTGGTGTGAAATCAGAAAAAGTAATCCACGGAAATATGCCACTTAGATCAATTTATTTCGTAATATTATTATATCTTATGCTCAGCCCTAGGAAAATAAACCTTTAACTTGAACAGGAGTAACTTAGCTGAAGAGCTAAGCTAAAAATGACCTGTATAATAGAATGGAACTGACCTGTCCATCAATCTTGTGTTCTGATGACTGTCCTATGACTGATCTCTGGAATTGCTTCTCTGTCAGATCCTCGAGCACAAATGTGGCTGTCACTGATGCACTGAAACAGAAACACATTATTTACTTACGAGTTGCCAATTTTGGGCTTTAACATAAAGTATTGTGATAAGGGCATTCTACAGAAATAATTGCAAAATGATTATTAAATATTAAATACCTAAAAGATTTTATATTTATTTTTGTGTGGTAGATACATATCAAATAATTTATGTATTATCATTTAGGTTACATTACAAATTAACCAACTACTTCGGTTTATGTTGATGTTTTTTTATGTTTATTATGTTTCTTCTATTCAAAAAGAGAAAGTAACAGTAAATAAAATATTAAGTTAATTCCATGCAGTGTTACCTTCTGGAAACAGGTTTGTTGATGGAAGCCCCATGGATCAGATCACTGAGACGTTTCACACGCAACAGGGAAGTTTTTTCACCCATGACGAAACTCACTGCGTCCATGAAGTTGGACTTTCCTGGGGAAAAATATGGTTATGTTAGACTTATTGATGTAAGTTCAGTAACAAGTCACAACTATTGACCATTATCTAGGCAGTAAGTGCTTCAAAAAGTTACCTACATATTGTTGAAAAATACGAATGTGTGGTGTACACAAACAGCTTTGTTATTAACACAAAATTGTAAAAGGCACTTTCTACATATGTGGTAAAGTACACGAAAAACGTAAAAGACGTTTTTATATACACTTTTCCTTCTTACCTGACCCGTTGGGGCCTACCACTGCCGTAAACGACTCCATGGGGCCTATGCGGTGGTGTCCCCGATAGGACTTGAAGTTCTCCATATCAATATACTTGAGAAACGCCGGCATTTTGGCTGTTGTTGAATAGTTTTGTATCACCATTCGAAAATAATAGAAATATCACTTAAATAAAATATTAGCGCCAAACATCGTCACATCAACAAAGCTTGCTGGCTTGCTGTCAAAAACAAGTGTCAAACATTGTCAGCCATTTAAACTAGAGTCCACCGTTTGGGACCCTCAAAAACCGTAAATACATGTAGTCGATTTTAGGCACGTTTCTAGTACGGACGTCTTGTTTTTCTTATACATCTGTCACTAGCTTTATAGTTCGAAATATTAAAAATGCCTGTGAAACCTGGAACGCACAAGTACCGCAAAACGTCAAAGCAAACTTCAAACAGTTGTGCCAGGTATTTATTTATTGACTTCCTTCCTTCATTGTATTTGAAATATATTTCAATCGATTATGGGTGATTCTACTGTTTAAATATTATTATTGCTTAAACCATGGCAGGTGACCACAGCCCCAGTAGTACTATTGACTTAACTGATCCTGAGGAAGTAGTTCTAATGGATCCCATCGACTATGAGCGTTGTCGCTACCCTTACTGTATTGTTTGGACGCCTATTCCGGTTCTAACGTAAGTAGTCACAATTTCGTTAATAATGACTACTCAATGATAAAGTATTAACGATTCCCAATTAACGGTGTGTCCTCCAAACCGTGCGCATAATAACCGGTTCTATTCTAAGGCCAAATGGCAAGGAATTTATTTGTTTTATTCATTTCCTTATAATTTTATAATTATACTTAATTTTTGCTTTGCATAATTTTGAATAAACAAATTAATTATGTTCATCCTAGGGTAAACCCTTAAAAAGACATGGTAGTACATTAAAATGTTTAACCATTCCTTTCCATTGATCACCTACACAAAGGGCTACCATTCAAGTATGAATACTGCTAAACTATACTTGGGATTCCTTGTTCAATATAATTATGTGTATTTTATTTCCTATAAGATAAAAAAGGGTGCACCCATCTACTGCTTGCTCAAGTAAATTATTTGTGTAGATAACATTTAAGATAGGAGTACTGAAACATATTACAAACACTACATTTAAAAATAACTGCGACTATTCAGAAGTAATGTTGTAACTATTTCCAATATTTGATGTGTTTATTGAATAACAAATGTGATCATAGCAGTTAATACATACCTGGTTTATCAATTTTGTAACCACTTTTCCTTTTATTTTATAGGTGTATACAATAACAACTCAAACTTAATTGAATAGTAATAGATCAGAACAATAAGGAAAAATAATGATATTATATTTTCAGATGGATATTTCCATTCCTCGGTCACATGGGCATCTGTACATCATCAGGTATAATCAGGGACTTTGCTGGTCCATACTTTGTGTCTGAAGATTTGATGGCATTTGGGAACCCCACAAAGTACTGGCAGTTGTCTCCGCAAAAGGCTGTAAATGGACAAGCAGGATGGGATGCTGCTGTTTCAGAGGCTTCTGAGATTTATAAAAAGAGAATGGTACTTGGACATCTAAAGCCCGTATTACAGAATCTTACTCAAGTACTACTTAAACTGCGTTCAACCGATTACTGCTGGAGCGAAGAATCTCGACTTAAGCATTCAGTTTATTTTAGAACAATCCTCAAACTCAAATCAAACGAAACTACGCTTGAGTAGAGATTTTGATCTCTGATTACGTGAGTAGGCAATCATTATGGTAACCCTGAACGACAGTTTGTTTTCTATTACAATTCCTTTTTTTTTTTCGCATGATCAAAACCGGACGAGGCAAACCGGATGACACAATGTTATTGACACTGACAGCCACCCTTAACCCTTCAGAGTAGGTACATAATTATTATGTTCTGTGGACAGCAAAACTGTGAAACAGAGATTTTTTGGTGGGATTATTACGAGTGAAGTTCAGTGGCTGTTTTGATTATTCGCAAATTGATTCCTAGTGGATATTGTGAAATAAAATTGGTGTAGTTTGGTATCTCTTTGATCTTAGCTCACACAATCTGGCAATCCTTTGAACAAGCATTTGACCGAGTGTGGCACAAGGGTCTCCTGTGTAAACTTAAATTGTACTTACCACACCCTGCATATAAATGCTCTTCAGATCCTATCTGGAAAACCGAGTGTTCCAAGTTAGGACTGGAGACTGCCTATCATCATTTTATCCCATAGAAGCAGGAGTGCCTCAAGGCTCTGTACTTGGCCCTGTTCTATACACGGTGTACACTGCTGATCTACCCACCTCAAACTTAATTGTTACTGCAACCTATGCTGATGATACCGCAGTCCTATCTTGTGATAAAGATCAAATCACCGCATCTACAAAACTCCAAGACCACCTGGATACGATCGAAACATGGCTGAAAAAGTGGAGAATCAAAGCTAGTGCTGCCAAGTCGATCCACATTACCTTCAGTCTCAAAAGAGGAGACTGTCCACCGGTGAAACTTGGCGATGACATTCTGCCACAAAAAAGTGTCGTAAAGTACCTAGGTATGCACATCGACAGAAGACTTACCTGGCGAGAACATATTAATTAAGACCAAAAGAGACCAGGCGAACCGATAACTCAAAGAAATTCACTGGCTCATAGGCAGGCAGTCATCACTTACTTTGGAAAATAAGCTTCTTGTCTATCAATCCATCCTGAAACCTATCTGGACGTATGGAATAGAGCTCTGGGGATCTGCAAGCCATTCTAATGTTGAAATACTGCAACACTTCCAAAATAAAGCACTGAAAATCATATGTGGCGCACCCTGGTTTACGAGGAACACTGAAGTACATGAGTACTTACAAATACCAACAGTTAAGGAGGTTATAGAAAAGTGCTACAAGAATTATAAAGAAAGACTCCAACAACATAAAAATAAACTAGCTGTGATACTACTAGAGTCCGCAGAGTCTACTTATAGACTGAAAAGAAAGCTAATAGCGTCAATATAACCCTAACAAATATGGAGATGACACATGGATGTGAGGAATCTCGAACTGCTAATAAAGATCTGATTAAAGCTCAAAGGGCTGATTGCAGATAGAAGAAAAGAAAAAAAAAACAGTTTGGTATCTCAAGTGTTTGCACGACTGGACAATATGTGGAATCATTGAAACAGGCGCGATCTCGGTAAAATGGAGCTGATAGTTTTGTTGGTATGTGGTTGGTATTGACTACCTCAGTGAAGTTTACGAGAAAGCTGACTCGATACATTTGCTGCCAAAAACCTACTGCAATTCTAATAAAACTCAAAAAAGATATAAATGAAAATAAAGAGATCTCAGGTAAAATTAAATGTTTCACATCTTGTGAAAACCTGTATTTCTTCTTAAAGTTTTCACAATTATAAGGGTCCTGCGTATCTCTTAAATATCTCAGAGGAACATTTAAGTTAAACGTTCAATTTGTTTCATTATTAAAAAATATATTATAATAATCTACTTCTGCAAATATATCCATTTTGATTAGGTAGGTACTTGATTTACTCCAAATCCACAACAATTTTCATGAGAATCTATGCTCAAGCGAAAGAATCTAGTCTCGACTACACTTGCGAAAACAAAGATCAAATCTCGCTTCAAGCAGTGATTCTGAGCTGATTGTGATTTTAAAATAAGGACACATTGAGTAGAGCTCAGTCAAGTCTCAAGTACTGTTCTATAATACGTAAAAAATGACATTTTAAAGTGACATTGCTCAGGTGATTATTGATTGTAGTTTCTCTGCTCAAGTCAAGTTCTAAAATTAAAACTCCAACTGAGACTAGTTTTAAATAATACTTGAGTCTTGATTGTAGTTCTGTAATACGGGCCTAAGTAAAAAAAAAAAATAAAGAAAACAATCTGGGGGAGATGTAGTAATAAGATTCAGTTTGAACAAATAAATCACTAAGAATATTTATATTTCAGCACATTTTGTTCTATGACAACTGTCACTCTCATGTGGCTACTGCTCTCAACATCATGAGCTATGGCGGCTGTAAGAACTGGAATATGGTGAAACTGGCCTTCTACATGATACCATACTCAAAATATGTCAGGTAACTATCACTGTATGTGTACACTATTTAGGGATTTAGTAATCTGATATGTGTATTTGAAGAAATTTATTCTTCATTTGTTTGAAATATTTTATATACAAATGCTGCCAAATTTCCTTTTTGTTCAACTCAAAGATTAACATTAATTAAACCAGTGCAAAGCTAACTTTTTTTTTCTTAAGGGTGCTATTACAAAATCGATCGCTTGCCCCGGACTAAAGCTACAAACCGCGTTTCCCGAAAATAGTGATTGTAGCGCTGTATACAACAATTGCTTAAAAATATGAGTTTACTTGTATATAGACCAATATTTTTTTTCATGCATTATAACAATACCTCCTTAATTATTGAATAATTTTTATTTGAATTTGGATTATACTTTCATAGATAAAAATTATAATTTCGTACGGAAAATTGTCAAAAATTCTCAATGTTACAGAATTATTTTTGGTGCATGAATCGTAATAAATTGATTTGATCATTCCAAAGTAGAAGGTACAGTTGTATCATGAGCATTTTTAAAAATGATTAAATTATTATATCTTCGGTGTACTAAAGCATCAAAAGACTCCCAAAAGCGTAATTTTATGAAACACCCTTTGCGGAGACAAAGAATTTACTGATGTACGTGAACAAATTGATATATTTATTTAGAACACTCCCAAGATCAACTATCAAACTTTCTTAGACGTATTTTTGTTTTTTTTTTTGTGTTATATCTAAAGCATAATCATATATCAAAACTCGAATCAAACGCTCAAATTCAAGAAAAATTGTGACGGCGCTCTTAATGCATTAATTTTTAATTCCAGTTTCGGAGCTTTTCTGAAGACTTGGATGCCATTCCTGATAATAGTATCAGTTATAGTTGGCTTAACTTTATTCACTGTATATTATTTTCGTAGGGCTATAGTAATCTGATACTTGTTTTTGAAGAATCTAAGGCGGTTTGACATATTCTATACAAATGCTGTCATATTCCCATTTTATTCAGCTCTTATATTATATTAAAAACCATAGCAGAGTTACCTACTTGTTTTTTTTTTTCTTAATGCATTTATTTTTGATTCCAGTTTCGGAGCTTTTCTGAGGACCTGGATACCATTCCTGATAATAGTAGCATTTATAGTTGGCATGGCGTCAATAATATAAATTGATACAATGATCAATAATAATTATTCATCAGAAAAATGGATAAGTAAGAATCTATGTTTTCTATAGTGGACATCTTAATTCAAGACATGAAATGATGTATGGTGGAAATGATGGTGCTGGTGTGTTATGGTGGGTGTTAGGGATAGTGGACTCATGTGACGTGCGGGATGGTCTGGCTCCACAATGTCTATCCAGATGTAGTTATTATTTAGTGTAATGTGGTACTTTTTGCAAGCTACATGTCTGTTATGGTACATTCTTGATATCTATTATGTATTGTTGTTACTTATTCTAATTTTATGCTAAATGTTGCAATATGTCTTTAGTGTATAGATAATTATGTTAGGAATCACTTGTGGTACATTAGTCAAGAGATTTTAGTACTTTGTTTGGTTTTTGCCACATCTTAAAATATTTGAGTACTTATTATTAGGATAATGTTCTTTTTGTTTCTGTTTCTATTGAACTAAATACTTTCTCAATGTTAAAAAGGGAATTACTGCCTTTGGAAATCAGTGTTCAAGTGTATTATAATAAAATATTCTTATTTATTTTTCTTCTAAATCTTTATTTACATCTTATTACTTCTTACACTTTTATACATAACAATATAATTATAAGATCTTTTATGGAATCCTTCTATTAGCATAAATAAAAAATGCATTCTGTCAAACACCATTATTGTCTATGGCTATTTTGAAAATATAATATATATGGGGGTCTTCAGGTTTCCTTTTAGATGCCATATAAATCACAATATATCATTTTGTCCATCGACAGACCTAATTGTTCTGGAGATTTTAGTAGTGGTTTTTGTGTTGGGGATTTGGGCAGTTCGGTAAAATCATTCAATTTCAAACAATTCTTATTCATAGTTATTTGTTTAACATTTTCATGTGGGGTAAAAAAACATAAAGAAAGTTTCATGTTGGTTTATCTCCTAATTGTAGAGCTTGCCACTACTTCAGGTAGTGGCAAGCTCTACAATAACATGAGTTTGAATTTGGACGCCTCTATCCTATGACCAGCATCTTTACTAAATTAACAAGCAAGTATCAATCAATTTATTAATTCAGACAAATGGTCCATTTGTTAGTCACAAAAATACCTTACAAACACATCCAAAGAATTACTAAACATTTTAAAACCATCACTTTTTTCTAGGCCTAAATTGTATAGTATTATATATCCTTGTGCTTTAATTTGAATTAAAAACTATAAATAGTAGATACACTTTACACTTTCTGATTGCTGATTCTATACAAAAATGTGTATTTTTTAGTTTATGATATTAAAAACCTAGAGGAAAATTAAAAGAGGGATCTATTGGAACCCTATTAATGAATACTATTCTATACTGTATTGTAAAATTATAATTTTAACAACTTATAATATTCAATATATTTATTAGAATTTGATTACCTTGTTTTCTATGTCCCTTCAGAAATATAATTACAATTGTATCTTTTTTATCAATCTGCATGACTAACATTCTCTGAATTTTAGATCCTCTGTATTGTTTTGTTTGTTTAACAATAATAATGTTTGCTACATCAAAGGAACAGTTTGTTTGCTACAGGAATTGAAAGCTTGCATCACACATAAATCTGATGAGCTCCGACAATGAATGATCGTAAAAGTTTACTGTTATACTTATTTAAATAAAATTATTAAACAGTTTCTTCACAATACAAATGCTTATAATTAGAAATCCTCAGAATAAAACACCATTTAATTGTTACTTTTCTTGTTCATTTCTATATTGCTGATAATATTAGTAACTTCAACATTCCTTCAGAACACTGCGCTCTACAGAGAAATCATAATCATAACTGCTCACATTTACTTTGTTGGTTAAAAATGCAAGAAGATCTGCCACTTCCGTAGCAACACTATCTTTGTTTGAAGCCATTTGCAGTGTTTTTGACATGGCGAATGGGACTCCTTGTAAGTAGTGGAATGTCGGATCTATTAAAGTGGCTCTTGGCGTAGGTGCGGGCGGCGCTGGTCTGTGTGCGTAGGGGGCTGCGATGCCGCCACCACTTACGTTCGGGTACAGGTTGCTTCTGGGTGAACTGGGATCCACCACAACGAACCCATCGTCTGATCGTGCTCCAGGAATCGGAGGAATTTCGCCCTCCACCTCTACCTCCACTGGCGAAGATCTTCGCTTGCCAAATATAGATGAAAACATTTTTATAAAATGGACACTGCGTCACAGAAAATTGTACTTGAAGATTTTTGTGTTAGCTTGTGAAATTGTGAGTAATAATGAGTCAACTTTGCTCTCAACTTGTATAATTTTTGACGTTTCTTTCGTTTGACAGATAGACAAAGGCCCATTGTTGACATTCTTTGTTTCCACAGTGTGCTCAGTATATTTATCACTGAATAGATCCATTTACATATTTATGATCAATCCAGCACTGCACACTGAAGGAAATCAATCAAAATGACACTGAAAGTTTCTTAGTGTTTTCTAAATTAGACACAGTTTCAGATAAATGTGTAAATGTACAAATAAAGGTGGTAAAATTCGTTTCCTGGGTCGAGGAAAGTGCTTAGAGCATATCGGCTAATTGCTCTAAGGCAAAGTGCGTTCTCCATTAGGAATTTCTCGATGGCAGTAGGCATAGTCTGTTTTTTGTTGTGATAGTCTGTCTTTTTTGGATGTAATGTTTAATGAACGTGAATTTATGCAAATAGGTTACAGCTTGGCCAAAAAGTCTGGAAATTGAACTACTTTTTTGTCCGTTGGCAAAATTCTCAAAAAAGTGACGTTTCATAGTTAAATAGCTTTATATTTTTTTATAATATTAGTTTGTTAATTTATAAAATAATAATAGTGCCCCAAAGTGTACATCACCAATTTCGCTTAAATTAGTAATTGCTGTTATTTGTGCCCCACGAGGTACAATGCCGCTTTTGCCTACAATAAAAGAAATTACTAAACAAAAAATGTATTAACAAAACTTATAAAATTCTAACAAAGTTAACAAAAAAGTAAATCTTTTCTAATTTTAATCATGTAAAATAATTATTGGCGTATTATAAAAAACTTATATAACTGAAACAGCCTCTTCAGGAGATCAATTTAGGAGATCAAGAATATCTTACGAAAAATGTAACAAAAAATTCTATGAAAAAGACCACTATAAAATAATACTTCTTAAAATTAATCAAAATAATCGTCCATAATCAAAACAAAGTTAGTTGTAAATAGTACTAAATGACAATGTCAATCAACCTGCAAATACAAATACAGTACGACCGGCGTAAGGTGGCGAGCCTGAAGTTAGCCGCTAGCAACTTTAGCTTTAGCGTTAGCAGCTAACTTTAGGCTCGCCATCTTACGCCGGTTGTACTGTAGTTTTCTGTACTTATTCCCTAGTATGAAAACTTACAAAACAATTTCGGCCCTTTTTTATGCACAATCGCATTTCACATTTAGTGCACATAAAAGTAGATTTTCCAGAATTACATTTTCTACAACGACCTTTAGATGTCACAATAGGGTAATGATTATGTCCGTCAAATCGTACATCTTCAGCAGGGCGTGTCTTTATAGGATTAATTATTATATTTCTAGATAATGGGCCCGGAACATCATGCAAATCTACTCCTAATGAACGCTCTTTATGTGCTTGCAAGCCTAAAATCTAAAATCTTTTAATCGAAAGTATTTGTCATCAGACATTAATAAACCATATTCTCGTCTGGTCAATAGGCATGCATTATCAAGAAGCTGTGAAAAATTGCCATACACTTACCACTTGTGTGTTTTGTAATATGTCCTGTATATAGCATATCGGAGAGATCCACTCCACCCATATGTTTGTTATACTCATTAATGTCTTTTTGTGGTATTATAGCATCCATAATACGCTAAAACAAAATGCACACTATTAAAAAAATATATATATTATATGTATCTGCGTTTATTTTACGGTGAAAACGCAAAAAAATAATCAATGCAAAACCAGCAAGTTAGTGACCTACATGTCACCTAAATTGAACTGAACCTATTTGTCAAGGTACCTTGCAGGGCACAACACCTGTTTTCTATAAAGTTGGCAGCTTGCCGTACAGGGTACACTTAACTTTGCATCGAAATATCTAACAAAACATAGTGAAAACTGATCAAATAAAGTAATACAAGCACTAATTGATTATTCAACAATACAAACATGATATACACCAATGAAAACAACTAATTAAAAAAAAGATATTTTACCTTAAGGTGGATGCTCCAGGGTGGCCCGCGAAATTCAAATATTTTTATGTTTTTTGCAATTTGCTGGTCAGTGTGAAGCTGTATGTGGACCAAATGCGATCTGCGACCGTAACGCGTATTTATCTAAAGAATTATAACCATTTTAATCATCAATATAGCCCTCTAAGTTCATGTAGTTCGAAAGAATTAATATTTCAGAAATAATCATTCTTTCGAACTACATGAACTTAGAGGGCTATATTGATGATTAAAATGGTTATAATTCTTTAGATAAATACGCGTTACGGTCGCAGATCGCATTTGGTCCACATACAGCTTCACACTGACCGGCAAATTGCAAAAAACATAAAAATATTTGAATTTCGCGGGCCACCCTGGAGCATCCACCTTAACGCGCGAGATCCGTTTTTGACGTTTCGACATTTTGGCGGATAATGTTTAAAAATTGACGTATTATAAAAACTTTGACGTTGACAAACGAACGTTTATGAAATGAGCTACTGCTAAAATTATTGTAATATACTGACATTTATCATATTGTTTTTATATTCTCTGTAAACAGACCCGTGCTCTATAGGTCACATGCCGAAATTCATATCTTATTTTCTTGTGCCCTCTAGTATACTTGCCTAGTTAAGGGTTAATAAAGTTCACAACTACATAGAATTTTAATTTCGACCTTCAAACGGTAATTTAAAAAAATAGGTAAAACGTGACAAAACATGAATGAAACTATTCAAAGTGCTGGCCGAGAAGTTATTTATAAGGTATACAAACGTTGCCTGTTGGAAAATGAGGCCTAAACTATTATTTCAGACTTCGACAATGTTTTGTTCAAAGAATCGCTGATATGACAGGTATGTAAAAGAGTTTTTTTTGCTGTTTTTATTTGAATCAGGTGTTAATTGGCGAACCCAAAGCGGTCTTGAATTTCTTGCATACGGAACAAGTGGAAGTTTGGAACAATGAACATAGGCTGGGTTTAAATTTTGTCCGAATTGGTCTCGTATAGTGCGCCTAGATTAATTTTGATACTTGAGTGACTCGATTAAAAGTGAATGAAAATTCAATTCTTATCTTTAACTTTGTGTGTGATTTCAAGATAATAATGTGTTTGTTGTAGTATTTACGTTAGAAACCTTGTTTTTTTTATCATTACATAACATGTTATTAACAAAACAAATCAGTTGCATGACGAGAACACGTCCTTGTTAAATTAAACAATACTTACTGATTTCAATAAACAATACATGAATTTTATATGTAGCAAAAATACAACTAGTATCCAGACTAGGTTGGTACGCTATTCGGGCTGCCATACGAACAGCACAGTAGCACCCCTATTATTTTCTATTCTTATTTACCTGTATGTTTTTCCTAAAATCATTCCACTCATTATCTTCAGATGATGGGCATATAAGGTGTTAAACGTATTCCATTCCACCCATTTGTTGTTTTTTGAACCAAATAATACATAGAGCATTTAGCCTAATAATATGATCAAATATTTGACAATCAATTTAAAAAACCGAAATTCTGGAAACACCGGTTTTACCAAAAGCAAGAATTTAAAATTATGTTACTACGAAACGTTATCCTGATTGGTGGTATGTTATCAAGTTTTCCAATAAGATTCTACTTGGCCAATAAAAAACTAGAAAAATAGTATATTAGTGACATGAAGAAAATGCGAACGAACTGATCATTCGACGTAAGTATTACGTCAAAATCTGGTCAAAACATAGATTTTTGGCTTGTTTTGAAGCGATATTATGTGAACTTTAATACTTTGAGATGAATTCGTCATTAGAATGTTATTATTTGTGTCCATTGTGACGTTAAAATGGAACAACTTAGTATATAAAACTGTAAATTTGTGAGTTATAAGGACATTTATAAGATCGAGTGTTTGGAACCCCAGCTGGTGTAAGCAAGGTACTAATAGTTCGTTTAATGTGCTCGTTTCACGTATTTATGTACCGTATTTAAGTTATTTCAATAGCATGGAGGTCATTTTTCCTGTGTATGATGTAGCGTTTGTTATTGAAAGCATCACCTTGTTGTTATTGTGTTCCACATCGCACAAGTAAACTGTGTCATATACTCGTATAAATTGCAATTAAAATATATAATATTAGAGAGATAACGAGATATACGAGTTGTTGTCACTGCGCTTGTTTTGCTTTCAAATTGGAATCTGTTTAGATGTACTAATAGCTGTTGATGTTCCATAAACCAATGAAATATTCTTAGCCAGGTACCTACAGGTATTCAATTAATGCATTCTATTATATTTACTGTGAGAATATTTTTACAAGGCGGTTTGTTCACTGTTGATATTGAAATTGTACAGAAAATGTTGTAGGACATTGATATTGAATAAGTACCTTTTGTAAAAACGGTGAAACATATATCTTAAAGATGAGCCAACTATAGCATAACAATAGACTTTCATTAAGCAATATTATTTTGGTAGTATATTATTTTATTGAACCTACACATATTATATACTCTAACATTATCGCTTCATGCTGTTTTGGTAAACAATCACAGATACAAGAATGTTTTAAGTACATAGAGCAAAAATGTTTAGCATTTCATTACAACCTAGTAAAACAAAATTTTACAATTACTTATGTTATTAAATCCCACAATTCTTTTTTGCAATCTTTCAAACAGTACAATAGTTTTTCCTTAAAGTATGAAATGGTCATTTTATCTGTTTGTTTGCAGGAAACTGGAGAAATGGCTGATGAACCTGGCCGCTCTTCAAACAACTCAGGTATGTGTTGGTTATAAATTGAATACCATACCTTTACATGTGGGACACATCTATTGTCTTTTAATTTTGCTGTACCTGAAGAGTTAATATTGTGATAATACACCTATCAAATCCATTTTATCTGGTATATTTCCTTTGTGCTTTGCTGGGAACATTGGGTGGTCCTAGTCACTTACTAAAATAACATCAATAAAGTTTACTACTTACAAAAGGGTTCAGAACTAGCTTCTTCCAGATGAAAGTATGATTCATAGCCATCGTTTAACTGTTGTAGACAGAATAGTCTGCTTCACGGACACTCCAATTATAACTATAAAATTTAGTGCTATTGAATGTCCAGACGTTTATATATTTAGTGTTAATAATAATAATTAATACATGCTAGCTTCCACATTGAATCACCTGTTAACCTTACCTTGACTACCTCAACATTCGTCTAGGTGGGCTAGACATACATATTCATTTCAATATGTACCTAAGAGTTATTTGATTAGACCTCAGAAAAGACTTTTAGACTTTGTCGTTAAAAGTGGCTTTTATAAATAATAATCATTTTATTTTCGAAAATCCATAATTGTTCAGTAAACATTAACCTTAATAACTATGTTAGTAAACATGCAAGTTGGACAAATAACGTACAAGCAGGCAATCACATTTCCCCACAATGACATTCAGGAGACTGTTCAAGATAGATGCTGAATGAATCTTTTTTTTATCTATCTTAGTTAGGTGTAAAGTTATTTATTTAACCAAAAAGTATTTATAAATTGCAGCAGTTATAACTATCAAACCAAAACATACAAACAGAGGGGGGAGGGTTAGAAATTGACTACCCAAAAATATAGCGATGAATCATGACTAATGTTCTTCCCACTGGAGCAAAAAAAGTATTGTAGATATGTTCTGTGCAGAAGAAGACAATTTTGTGTTAAATTAATGCTTTATATTTTAACTCAACAAATTTTAATAGCATACTATATTTAAGGCGCTGTACTCAGTCAAAATAGGCTTCACAAAACAGTTTTTTAGCCAAATGTATACATTTTAGAGCAGCTAAAAAAATATATGTTAATCTTGATCATATTTATGGGTGGACCATTGTGTTCAAAACACGTTTTCGGTAAATTTTCTCGATAAAAAAAATTCATAAAATTACCATTTAAATTGAAATTGTAGCAATTGTAATTGTATTATTTATAAACTAATCTTGATAAAATTAATAACAGTGATGTAATATATAATAATAAAGGGAACTGTTGTTTTTAATTATCGATTGGAATAAGATATTTGTAAGGATTAATGTATTTAATGATAAATAACTCGAACGAGTCGAACGAAACGCCGCGCCATCGCGGCGTCTTTTTGCTTCGTCTATTCACCGCGCCTTAATCAGTTTTCCATCTAAGAACAGACACTGCTTTAATAGGACATATTAAAATAAAAACCAATGAATTATTAATGAATGCAGTTGTCTAAGTATTTTCATTACCTATTTAATTAATTGTAATAATTACCTTGGCTCTAATGACGTACATGAAATTTGAGCAAATAAATATATTTCGGCAATGGAATAAAATAAATACATAATACGTATTTGGATATTTAAATCAACATATGCAAATTGTCAATTCATTCGACGAGCGTCTAACCTGAATAAGGTTAAGTGGGCTTTTACATCATTTGAATGTGAGCTTTTATTGTACACTACCAACTACTTCCTTGTGTTTGGGAAGATGATATGGCGCATCAAACGCCCCAGCAACACGCCTGTCTATAAGTTGTGTGTGCCGTAGTCGGTACACACAACTTAATAGTCGGGGCATCTTAATAGGGGGGGTCGGACTCGCAAGTCGGGGCTCTAAAAAAGCCACTTTAGCTGAATCAGAAAGCACATCACGCTACCCGTCACTGTCAAATTTTCCCAATCAACCTTAAACCTAATGCGTTAGCGATAAATTGAAAATTAAATTTGACAGATTGTTGTGGGAACTATGATTCTGCTAAAGTGGCTTTTTTAGAGCCGCTAGTCTCTTGACAACATTGTCGGCTGTCCAGTTCGATTCCCCGCGCGAAAGCACACGGTTCCGAGAACGCTGACATGGTGCATCCTCTTCCTAGAAAAATCTGTAGGGGTCTGTCATTCGAGCACCTCAGCCAATCACAGCGCGGGGGAGAGTGGGTGGAAGCGACCGAGGGAGAGCCGGGCTCCCAGATATAATGCCATGGTGTGAGTAATAATTTGATAAATCTCAGTTGTTGCTAGGGTCCGCCTCTCGGTCTCAACATTAACATTTTCTTAAACATAAAAGCATTATGTGTTCAGTTTTAAGAAAATAATTGATTACGAAAAGTATTGCGGAATATTTTTTCCGTGTTCCAATTTGTATGGTTGCTGTGCGCCATGTTTACGTCCTCGTACTTGTTCACATATTTCCTCGTACTTGTTCACATATTTCCTCGTAACCAAATCAAAGATTCAATAGCCTTTTATCGTGAAATCAAAGCATTTTTGAGGCACTTTCCGTTGGCGGAAAATTTTCCACGCTGCGTAGTACTCTTCGGCTCGGGGGCTCGTCCACACACACCCATCCCTCGCGCGGTCGATGGCGCCAAGGCCACGGGCGCGTATCGATTTGATATAAATAGCAGCAGCCCCTCAACCCCCGCGGCCCCGCGCCCTATGCGCTCTGTCCCTCCCCGGGACCCGGGAGCAGTAGGTTCGATGCCCGTCCTTGCGTTCCACGTGTATTGTTGGCTTTGTTTTAATTGCTTTTGAGGGAAATTCAAATAGTTTTTTCATGTTTGTTTCAGAGAAAATATTGCTTACGGGTTTTGTTTTTTAATTTTATTGTATTAGCATCTCTATTAGTTCCTAAGTATCCGTTTTATTGTGTCGTATGTAACTACCTCAAAAAGATAATAATTGAACTTATTCTTAATTGTGTATGTTTTAATATTGCACGTCGTAATCCGGTCATCCGATCACCCGATCATCCGATCTTGCGATCATCCGATCATCCGATCATCCGATCATCCGATCATCCTGGGCGCACAACTAGGCTGCCGACTTTCTACGTCGACTAATTTGATCTACAACAATATTCTATCTGTCAAAGTCAAAGTCAAAAACGTTTATTTCAATTAGGCCATTAAACGGCAATTTTGAACGTCATAATCTGCTAAATGTTATTTACATGTGAAAGCTTGTAATTGGCCTTATTTTGTTCAAATGTTTATTAGTGTTACACTAATAAATATTTGAGTTTAGCTGTAATTTTTCCAAAAATTAATAAAATAAAATAAAAAAACTCCGTTATATCCTCACATTTCTTTCACTAAACTCTTATGTACTAATATCTTCTTCAATACTCTAAGGTACAATAAAATCTATCACAATACGGCACATCGAAACTCTATTGCTCCTTCAAATTCTTGGAAAGTGAATCATTATCTATTGTACCTAGCTAGAGAGAATATTGGATAGGTTGGTTGCTAGGATACGCTCTAGAGCTTTCCAGTCGAGCGCGTTGCTTGTAACATATTGAAACATCAACCCTGCTGGTATTACGTGGATCGGCTGAGATTGAGACTACCGAATACTTAAAACCAGCTAAGGAGTGGATTTCCATGCCAGTCTTTGTTTCCTGATAGCTACAACCTGGGAGTCTTTACTCAAGAGTGAATAGGTTACTTCTAGGCAGGCGTGCTCCATCTTCGACAATATCATCGCTTTCCATCAGATGAGATAGTGGTCAAACGTGTGCCTATCAATAGTGAAACCTATATACCAGCTGAAACCCTTTCTGAGGTGAATGTTAAGATGACTCAGGGAGTGAGTCAAGTTCAGGATCATTATCAGTAAAGTCGTCGTGTTTTGCTGTAGTAACACAGCTCACTCACGATTACTGAGCGTTAGGTTGATGGCGACTTGGGCAGGTCCTGATTCGGCAGATACATTTTATCCTTTACGGTTATTGTTTTTCGCCCCGAGCATAACCTCTTTTTAACTATCTTTTTTTTTCAGAATGGCCTTTCTGGTTGATATAAACAACAAACTGCTAAATGAAAATAATAAACCTTCGCATGGCGACTCCGTTATTATCTGATTAAATAATCTCAGTTATTCTTAATTCTTAGTCACCTCAAATGACGATGAAACAATATTCTATGGATGATTATTAAAATATTTCGGGGGCTTGTACTGTTTATCTATACTTTTTTATAACTCCTTCTGTCGATCATGCTGAGAGCACCTTTTTTTAGCTTCAGAACCACGCCCCGTGAATTCTTAATCTTTAAAAATGTCCGTGGATATGGTTTTTTAATAGAATATTAAGAGACGAATGTTCCGTTTGGGTAATTCCTCGGTGGGTATCTTTCGTCTTATTCGCGTAGATTTGAATTTAATGTCAAAATAATGTACACTTTTTGACCTACCTCGGTAAAACCCAGAATACTAATAAACTAATATGAGTGGCCATCAGGCCATTGTCACAGAGCGAGTGGGCGGCGCCCGATGGCTTCCATGTCATTCCCATTTAACCTTAGCTCCGACATTCTATTATTTGGGTTGCAGGGGTCAGATGACACATAATGTCAGCCCGTTGCTGTCCACTGCTGGATATGGGCTTCCCCTGAACGATCAATATGGAAAACTGTTCTAATTACGGACTGGTGATCGTAGTGTCCTGAAATCAGTAGACAGTGACGCTCTAAAACATGAAATATTAGAATTTGTTAATAGGAGTTATCAAAAAGATATAAAGATAAGCAAACATAAGCTCTGTCATTATATACGAGTATCTTCTATCTTTTCAACCAATGAGATACCTAGGTCATCTAATCGAGTCTTAGTCATCGGAGTTTTGAAAAAAACCCATTTATTGATCTTGGATTCCACCGTATCTTTATCGATACTAAAATTCTCTAGAAAATTCTATGAATCATATCAACTTTGGTCATTCTTCCTTTATTTTGGATGAAATCTTACCAGTTTTTGGCAGCATGTTTTGGAATCGATGATAACCCCGAAGTTGAAATTCGACCTAATAAAATGTTTAAGTAGTTCGCCCTGAGGCTGTAAATGTAAGACTGAAGCGGGAAAACGCTAACATTGAGTTTGCGTGCCCTTCGTAAGGACAAATAAACCAAATTATGTTTTGTTTTGAGCACCCCTTTCAAACCGAAGAGTTTCGTGAAGGGTGCAGTGTTGTTTGCGCGCGAAACCGCTAACATCGCGGAGTTGTGGGGAGCCAGTCGCTCATAGGTCGTAGCTCGCGCCGCACCGCGCTACACCACCCACGACTTGCGCCCACCGTCGCTGGTGGGGGTGAAGCACTTAGTTTTTGATCTTTTCTGTGGGTGGTTTGTAACTGAAAGTAAATAAGTTGTAGCTCACAACCATTACAACAACGTAGGTGTTGTTTACGTGTTTTTTTTTCGAAAGCCTATTCTTACCTAATCGTATTATCATAATTATTCAATCAATGCAGCTTAGCGCAGACCCTTCAACACAACAACCTCTAATTTGAGCTGAGTATCGGTTTTTATTGTCCGAAGTTGAATACATATTACCTGCCTATTATAGGTGAAGTGTTATTCTTATAACAGGCATATAAGAAATCAATTTCCATTTTGATTTTCGAATGGGCGGGCGATGGCGTTGGTGGCCACTTCAGACTGTCGTCGTATTACTTACTTCGGTCACAAATGTGACTAGTAAAAGTAAACCAGAGCGAATCTTTATCAGTTTTCAAACGTATTCCACTAAGGAGCATTACCTGCTTAATCTCCAGCAAATAGTTGCATTCAATTGAAAGCGCTATATAGGTTACTTGACCGCATTACTTGGCGCCCCGCCAGAATATGTCAATATTGAACGAGCATTTACATACAATGTAGAATTTAACAGTATAATGACTTGTAGTTATAATGTAGTACTAATAATTTGTATAGTTCGTGGAATCGTCGCCTGTGGTAAAGTCGTGGGCGTCGCAGAACTAAGTGGGCGTTTAACGTTGAGTTGTTCGTCCAAAACTTTAAATAATAGAATAGGTCTTATCTGTTCTTGTTATTTGTTATACAATTATATTCAGCACAGCATTATCTTTTCTCTATCCCAATTTATTTGGGGTTAGCGCAAAGTGTCTTCGAAAGCCTCGTATCCACTAGGCAACATTTGACGCGCAACACGTGACGCTCAACATGATCAGCACCGTTGCACCACAACGCGCGACGTTGCCAGTAGGCGCGCAACATTGACTGTGTTACTAAAAAAAAGTTGCCGTTCAACATGATGAACAACATGTAGCGTTCCATGTCGCGCGTCAAATGTTGCCTAGTGGATACTCTACCGCTGCTTAATACTCTTCTATTGGTAGTCACTCACTTTTATTACTAGCCATATCATCCTTCAGATAATATAGTTTCTTTGGTCATTCATATTCATACACAAGACTTTGCTAATCATTTCCATACTATCGTAGCATATCCTGATACGAAAGATAATTTTTTCATTAAATTAACACTAATCGTGAGCTAGCAATATATTGGAATGATCTCATTAGCTCAGCTTCGTCAGCATTGGCTCCTGTCCAAGTCATCGTCAAATGCGTGTCTGCACATTGGCTGCGCGTGCGCCGACCACAGCTGTATCGACCACATATTGACAAACCCTCGGGTATTGACGTTATCGCCACGTAAGCTGCTGACGTCACTAAATCGCTGACTTATCAGCGATGACCTGGTTATTTGTTTTGCTGATATGGGCATCATGATCGTAATCATAGCGGAAACAACCTACCCTAGTATGAAAAATAGATAGACCTACAAATTTCATAAAAATCGGTTAAGCCGTTTCGGAGGAGTATGGTAACAACATTGTGACACGAGAATTTTATATATAACATTACTAAACTAGCTTTTGTCCGCGCATGTCCCGTGTTTTCCTGTTCTCATAGTTTTGGCTGTGCATTACCGACAGACAACGCACACACAAAACTCTTCCGTTACTGAGTGACTTGCCAGTCATGTATTGTTAATTCACGTCATTCATTCATTCACCCCCACGTCCTCCCACCCCCATGGCCCTAGGGTCAACGGGATCTATACACGGTACCATTTTAGTCGTCTTGCAACGGCAGCCCGCTTTATCTATCAAATGACTATTAAACATTCATTAAAACTTTTTTCGGTGTTAGTATACGAAGAATAAGAAACAACCAAAAACACCGACTTCTAAAATTAAAGTTATTTTATCTATAGTAGTTTTTTTTTATCTATAGTAGTTATTTTTCCGTACCTCAAAAGGAAAAAGCGGAACCCTTATAGCATCACTTAGCACGCACACACTGGAACACGCTGTATAGACAAGGGGGCGTCGCTGCGTGCTCTTGACATTGACATAAACCTTCACGACAAGTTCAAGTCGCCATGATGGCCGACTAGTAAATCCCCGAATTGTTTGCCTACTCGCACTTGTTTGCTTTGTCATCATTGGTCATTAAATAAATTATGTAATAGTGCATTTTCGTCTTAAAAAAAGAACATTGATGTAATTGTTGTTTTGGTGTTAAAACTACATATTATTTCATTGAAAAATACAAAGCCGATGATTTATCATTATGTTTACGTGATTACATAGTACCTGCATAGCGCAACGGTATATCTCAAGCCGAATATCTTAATTTACATCTTAGATCGATAAATCTTATTGGCTCGTATCGCCGTCGGCAATTTAATTATAATGCTGCAGATAGGTAATAAAAAACCTCTTGTTTTATCTAAATTCGGTTTTCGAGGTCACGCTTCGCAAAAATAGCAAAAGGCTGACTTTCTCTTTAATCAAAGTTATTGGTGTGGATCATTTATAATCTTAGTAGACCCATCTTCCTTTACTTGACAGCCCTTAATCTCAGTAACCAAAATATTTATAACGAAAAGGTCACATCAAAGCCCTGAAGACGCGAATAACTTTCGTAGGCCGCTACGCCGTAGCCCGTAGCCCGTAGCAACGCCTACGAACTGCCCACTGTCCCGTATATTATATTATTATCAACCAGGCGATGATTTAGGGACTACTCACACTTATTCAGCTTCGTTCGCGTTTCGCTGAACGATTCTGGTCACACTTATACAGCTCTGCTTCTATCAGCCGCGTACAGCGTCGTAAGAATGAGAAAGGCGCTGAAAACCCGGCGAAAATGGTAAGATGCCCGTGACTACCGCAGGACCACCGACGCCAATTGCTTCCATATTTGGTAAATAAATTTAATTCTGATATTTGGCGATTAATTAGCGATATTTTTTTATATTGTCAAAATTGAAATCCCTGATGGTCGCCATGCCAGTGTCAGTCACACAAGGAGTCGAGAACCATCCGTGTACCGCGCTGTTCCGCCGCGTAAGGCCGCGTACGACGCTGAATGCGGCGGAACAGTGCTGAACTCCATACATAGCACTCGCATGATAAAAACACATAGTCCTCATTTTGTACTTGTTTGCCGCGAAAGCTGAAAGGACGCGGGAAGCTGAATGGATGCGGACGCATCTCCATACAAAGTCGTTGTTTTCTATGGGCATAAGCTGAATAGAGCTGAAAAAGTGTGAGTACTCCCTTAAAAGCCTACTCAAATCTATGTCACTTCCAGCAATCCCAGACAGTACTCCCATACATTACGCCTGTTTTGCCAGAAGGGTATAGGCAGAATTGTAGGGATGGTCCATCTCCTCTACTAGATATAGAAAATGAAAGCTAATCAACATACATAACACATACGCAGTTCGCTCGTAATGTTGGACCCACATAATAATGTAATACGGCGTGTCCTTTTCTTCACCAACACCATTATATCCTTCCTGATTTCGCCGTACTTAGGTACTTATACATCTACTGATGACCAAGGTGGGAAGCTCGTGTCACCTAATGTTCCGACAGCCGTCCGTTACTTCGCAGATTAGTTGCCGCCTTGTAAATGTAATTAACTTAAACCAGTCAGTTACAGGCCAGACATACATGCAGCCGTAGATATGTATGTATGTCTCGCCTATTTACGTTCAAGTTCAAAGTGATAATCACAAGAAAGCTACCAGTAGCGCCATCTATCGACAAACTGCAGGGACTTGGTACTTAATAAAAGCTTCCTAAGTTACACTGTCCCGGCGCTGGCTTCCTTCTAACGTTCTACGGTTGCTCAAAAATCTAAAACTTTTTAGGTTTCCGTATCTCAAAACGAAAAAATGGAACCCTTATAGAGTCACTTTCCTGTCCGTTCGTCCGTCTGTCTGTCAAGACCCTTTATCTCTGGAACGCGTGGAGGTATCGAGTTGAAATTTAAAACCATATACTCTGGTCTACAGTCCCTTGAAGCTGTGAAAAATTAAACTTATAAGTAAACGTAAAAAAAAATACGGCCGTTTATGCCGCAAAAACGTATATTTTGACGCTATCAAGGGAATCCAAATTTATAGGGTATTTTCCGTTTGCCTAAAACTATGAAATTTGGCAAGTAATATCGTCTTATATTACAAGTATAGGGAAAAATCTGAAAACTATACCTTTGAACTAAACCATACAAAATATAGGCTTTATTAAGGGCGATTTTCACCAACGACACGAACAAACCACGTTTACGAGCTGTCAGTGTCGTTATTTTCTGTGGAATATTGACACTGACAGCTCGCGATCTGTTTGAATTGGTGAAAATAGCCCTTAAAGTAATATGTACCTTCAAATTTTTACGGATTCGGAACCCTCGGTGGGCAAGACCGACTCGCACTTATCTGGTTTTTTAGCCTTAATAACCTTTTTTAAAATAGCTTAACAAAAAATCCGCAAATGTTCTGGAACATTAAGATAATCGAGCGTATATTTATAGCCGTGAGCTACGGCTCGTACCTGCCTGTCGCTAAGGACCGGCCGCGGCCCACTCCGAGTCATCCCCTCAAAACAAATCTGTATCAGAAAAACAAATTATCATCCATCCCTTGTTGTGACTGCGGTTGTTTGGTTACCAAGGTCAAGGGCACATTTGGGCAGGGGGCAGGAGGCGCGGGAGGGGTGCGATGGGCGTGGCTGAGCTTGGGCCAAAAATAGACACAGCAACGTTTGTCAACACACGCCTACGCAGCGTGGCTCCGGCCGCCCGGCCGCCCGGCCGCCTACCCGGGGGGATCCCGGGCCGAAACCCGAAAGGTAGCCCCCTTTCGCCCCCTCTCCTCCTGTGTTCTTCTCGGAACTTGGGGGAAAATTTTGCTAATACGTTCCTGGAAGCCAGAGTGTTTTAGTGGATGATGGATCGCTGCTATCACGTCGTGCCCTGGCGTAATGTGAGCTGTTATTTAAATGATGGCGCATGTTCGCTGTGTACTGTGCAGCATTAGGGATCGTGTTTGTTTTGCTTTGTGGAATTAGGGTTGGGAATAGGCAAAATATATTTTTCGTCGCAGTTATCTAAGTTATATAGTGTAAGTTTTTACTCCTCATCCTGAAATGATATAAAACACGTTTGGCGCCACTTGTGGTCCTGGGGGTGCTGGTCCTGCTCCACAGTCACAGCTGCTTAGGTCCACTTTTTAGGTTTTTATGTTTTTATATTTGGAAGAGATGCTCGCTCCTTTTAGAGGTTTTTACATTATTTCGTTTATTTATTCTTATATACATACAAATTATATTATTATATTAATTACTTATTTATTATTTTTGATGTAAGAACTTAATCGTTCTCTTTATTAATTTATTTTTCATTATTTGGTCATTGACAACCATAGTTTTGTGTAAAGTAGAAGCATATTTTTCAAATTTTGTAAATGTGAGTACCATGAAACCATTTACATTTTATGTGAGTAGTTATAGTTTTACTTGTTGGACATGAACGAGCATGGTGGTTGAGAGCATGTCATGCTCACTCAAATGTCTCTCTGATGGCGGCGCGTGGGTTTGCTCATTCGGTTCCCTTCGAAATGGTTGAGCTGAAAGGTGCCGATTCACGCGTCATGTTCGTGAACAGGCGCCGTCGGTTGAGACTGGTCATCTCTTAACTGCCATTGGCTTATTTTAATCTTTATATTTAAAATTCTTATAATAAGCCCTTTTATTTTTTCCTTTGCATTGTCCTCACATGCAGAAGCAACAAGTATATGTAACTTGGAATGTTGTAAAACAGAACATGATTTAAAAGAGTGTCCGTGGAGTTTCTTGCACGTTCTTCTCCATAGAGATCTACGCTTTGGAACGTGCAAATAGCTTCCATGTTTTTGACTGACCGACCTTGACGTTTCAAAAGTGCCTGTGAATGGTTTATTTGAAATAAAATGCTTTGAATTTGAATTTGAATTTGGTATCTACAAATATAACCGCGCCCTTATTAATTAATTGTGCTACTTAAATGAGACCGAAATACCGACACAATAGAGAATTGTAGATCAATCACAATGGTCTCTGAATTCTGAGAAATTGTAATCAAAATGTTTGGCGACAGCTACATAATAAAGAGACACTAAAAGGTTACGTGGAGCTTACGGGCTTAAGAGAACAGGTTGTTATCAACTGCACTACACACTAGCACTGTAACGGCGAGATGCAAAAATTATTTTATGCCTATCTAGCTGATCCGCGCAACTTCGTCTGTGTCACATTTATCATTAATGCTCCGCTCCTATTGGTTGTAGCGTGACGATATATCTTTTCAGCCTATTTAGCTTAGCCAATCTAACTTAGGTTAGCCCATAGCCTTCCTCGATAAATGGGCAATCCAACATTAAAAGAATTTTTCAATTCGAACCAGCTGTTCCAGATTAACCAAACAAACTAACACCCTCTTCAGCTTTATAATCTTCTAAATTCTAATATATAAAAATCTCGTGTCACGGTGCTTGTTACCGAACTCCTCCGAAACGGCTGAACCGATTTTCATGAAATTTTGTGTGGATATTACCGAATATACACATACAATTTCATACCCTAAAAAGTACTCTACTCTCATACCTACCGAGGTATAAGAATAGGTGGTAGGGTACTTTTTTTTATATGGCAAAACAACATTTGCCGAGTCAGCTACTATAAGTATAGATTTTAGAATTTAATCCATATAAATGGTTGAGTAAGAGTTGAGTTGGTAAGAGGATCCATAATTGTTTTTTTTTTTCATTAATATTTACCAACTTTATGGGTACATAATGGATTGCAATAAAAAAATGTACTTTGATTCCTAATCAAAATCGTTATCAAGATCGTTTTGTTCAAATAACACAAAAAATCAGCATCATTTGAACGTCAGAAGTTACATAAGACGGTCGTAGCTGGGAAGATGAAATGGAATAATAGTAGTCTATTTCCTTAAATCAGCACATACAACGTTGTATATGAGTAGGTAGGTACTTCGAGAACGAAACATCACGTGTCCTGTTGTAGTTATCTACTGCTGTCTAATCATTATCTACTCAGACTTATGTCTAGTTCACACAGTGCGAGCTGATGACTGGACAGATACCCAGATTGCGTACTCGTATGCCAGTAGATCGACTCGCCTTAGCTGCTTTCTTGCTCATAGTAGCATCCCAGTCTCTTGCGAGGTGCAGCACACAAAAAAATACATATTCCGCTAGTGTTGCCAAACATAATTTATAAAAACGTATCCTACTTTATTTTCGATAAATATACTTTATACTTTTGCATAAAAATAAAGTAAGTATGCTAAAATACTTCATTTCCTTTTTCTTATCGTATGGACAGTAAGGTCTAACGACCCCACACACCCTGGTGTCAGATTTTCTAAACCGCCTCAAGGGCCTCCGGCATGGTTTATTTGACGACCTCCATTTGGCGCCCGGGACCACTGGCTTATACGTGCCTTCCGAAGCACGGAATCATCTTTTTATCAGACAATCAGATGATTCAAGCCTGCAATGTCCTTGCCAAACTGGAAAAACTTTACAAAGTATGCTTCCCGTGGGAATCGAACCCACGACCACCGCGTCACAAGACAAACACCTAAACCACTCGACCACGGAGGCAGTTTCTAATCTGTACAGAATGGAAATAAAGAATGCGTAAAAGCAAAGAAACGAAAGAGTTCATATGGCCGCTCCTATTGGTCTAAGCATTTTGTTATAGATTTATCGATACCAGCTGTAAGGTAACGGCACACAATTAAAATGACTATCTATTAATTATGTACTGAACGAAATTGAACCTCCTATCATATCTTATTATTATCATATATTGTTGTTTGTATGAGTATTATTTGTTTGTAGGCGGTGATCTCTGAAAGTACTAGTCTACCAATTAATCAGATTATCGCACTTCTCAAGGTACTCCCAGCAAAAAAAAACAATAAAAAAATAGGCTAAGGCTTTAACGCTTGCGATCAAAGCCTATTTTTTTTTCATAAAAAATTAACAAAAAAAATGTTAGCGTATGCTAAAAATTTGAAAAAATCTTTTTTTTCTTCTAAATCCTTTTTTTTGCCCGACCAAATAATTTGATATACCTACTTTATTTTGAAAAGTTGGTACCTAAGTTGGTTGGATCGCAACTGGCTGGCTGACTATGACGAGTTACTGCCGAACACGTCCGAACGATACGAGTGATGTCCGAGCTGCATGTGCGGGTTACTATCAGGCGACCAGGCGAGAAAATGTTGTAGTAACTCGGATGCGAGCTACTATCCAACTCGCACGTGGCTGTAACTCGTAAGATACGTCCATATGATGCGAGTTATTGCACTGCAGCTACTCGGCAGGCTGACTCGCACGCTAGCTCACACTGTGTAAACTAGCCATTAGGAAAGTATAGAATACTGGCTGACCCGTGCAACTTCGTCTGCGTCACAATTTTCATTGGCCTATTGGCCTTAGCGTGATGATATATAGCTATAGCCTTCCTCGACAAATGGGCTATCTAACACTGAAATAATTTTTCAAATCAGACCAGTAGTTCCTAAGATTATCGCGTTCAAGCAAACAAACAAACAAACTCTTCAGCTTTATATATTAGTATAGATATATATTAGTATAGATTGGTCTTTCATGAAATAAAACATGATTACATCAGTGTTATGTCTAGTCCAAGACTTTTATTTCCTCCTTTCTAGAATGATTTCACGGAACTTTGTGACGCAACTAAGTTCAATTTAATTAGCTCCGGCTGATTTGTATAGCTTTATAAAAAGTTTCATAATTACCTCTTTCACCACAAATACATAACATCGACGTCATCTTGCTTTGAGGGAACTTTAGGTTTTTTCCTTGAACCGAACTTAAGCCTACTTAATTATTTTTGCAATCTGAAAAAACCATTGAAGTTTATAATTCAACCAAATGTTGTTTTGTTTGATTTGTGATAAAATCAATTTGAATTGTAATGGTTATCTGTCGGCGTGAGCAAATTATTACAACGTAAAACGAAACGCAACGCTCATCGCATATCGTCACGTGACATCATCGTACCACTCAATGAATCAGGCGAGTCGTGGAAGGGGACGGCCTTTATAAGACGGAGCGCCGAGCGGAGCGGTCATTCCGATTCTAGCGAGCGCCCCGTCCACAACTCTAATTGTGATACGGATCACGCCTGAATCAAATTATTATCATCATTATTATTTTACAACATGGACCCCGTAAGAAGTCGGCCTCCTTCACCAATTATCCAGTCAGGCTTCACTCGAGCCGAAACCAGAAGCGGGATCGATCGAGGCATATCTTCGGTCCCATCCGCCCTCAACGATGGAGGAACAGATGGCTGTAACTCAAATCAGATGCTGTTTACGTTAGCCAATATTCTGGAAAGCCTGTCACGACAGCAGCAAGCCAGTATGCAGACTAATCACGAGTTCCTTGCAGGATTGATAAATAAGACTGTAACTCCGACGCGAAGACCAAGATTAAGCGACATCTATATTGCACCCTACAATCCAGATGGTGATGTTCCTATTCGAGACTGGTGCGAGCATGTTGATCAAGCTAAAGCACACTGGGAGTTGGCTGATTACGAAGTTTGCACTAAGATAGCCAGTCTATTACAAGGTCGAGCCAAGACTGTTGGTGATGCTTGGCTAGTAAAATCGCCTGTATGGAGCGAGATGCGAGAAGCATTAATACAAACGTTCGAACCTGAAGCACGTTACTCCAATGACATTCTTAAGTTGCGCAACTTCAAATTTGATATGTCAAATCCAGCAGAATCAATAACCAAAGCCTGGCATATATGGAAACGTGTTGTTAGCGGCAATATAGATACTGACGCTGTGGAAGCCGTTATTGGCTGCATGGATAATGAGTATCTGCGCTTACGATTGCTGTCAAGTAAGTGCACAACTGTTCCTGAATTGATTTCTGTTGCAGCTACAATCAGGCCACGAGAACCACGACAGGGTGAACCACCTGCCAAACGGCCGAGGCTTAGGAACAATAGAGAAGAATCGATAGTTTGCTTCAAGTGTGGCAAGACTGGGCATATTCAAGCAAATTGCAACAAAGCAAATGACAAAGTGAACGACCCAAAGCCATTACTGAGCGAAAGCACCAGTGAGTCTGCAGTTCGAACTGAATGCCCAAAGCTCAAATGTAATTATTGCAACAAAACTGGCCACGTTGAAGATAAATGTTTTAAGAAGATGAACGATGAAGCTGAAAAAGTCAATTTAGCACAAGAACATGACGAAATACTTACCCCAATGGCTGTTTGTATTGGTGACCGTACATTTACAGCATTGTATGATAGCGGGGCTGCTCGTTCCTTGATAAGACGATCGGTAAGCTGTACCTTACCAGGAAAACGTGAAGATTGTTCTTTGATGTTGAAGGGCATTGGAAGCAAAAGTGTACCAATTTTATCTTGCCAACTAATCAACACGACTTGCAACATTAACAGTGTTTTCGTTGAAATTACGTTTCACATTGTGGAAGATCATGAAACACCATGTGATCTTATGATTGGAGCTGAAATCGTAAAAGGCACTGGCTTGAATGTCCTGGTTACTGAACAAAACGCTCAAGTAATGAGGAACTCGCCTATTTCAACTATTCAAGCTGCTGAAGACACTTTAAGCAATTTGGACACCGATTTGACTAGTGAAGAGGAAATACGTGAGTTAAAACATGTATTACTAAAATATAATGCTTCTTTTGTTACGGGGATTCCTAAAACTAAAGTTACAACTGGAAATTTGGATATTCAACTTAAAGATCCATCTAAAATAGTAGCAAGAAGACCCTACAGAATGGCACCAATAGAGAGACAAAAGGTCAAGGCTATTATCGACGAATTAATTGCTAACGGGATCGTACGAGAAAGTACATCAGATTATGCAAGCCCAGTTATCCTTGTAAAGAAGAAAAATGGAGAAGACAGAATGTGTACTGACTACCGGGAACTAAACAAAAACACTGTTCCCATCAAATTCCCACTACCCATAATTTCAGACCAAATTGATAGACTATCGGGAGCTACTTATTTTATTAGCCTTGATATGGCCCAGGGCTTCTATCAAATCCCTATTAATGAGGCTTCAATATCAAAGACTGCTTTTATAACTCCCGATGGCCTGTATGAATATGTCAGAATGCCGTTTGGATTAATGAATGCTCCAGCAGTATTTCAACGCGCTATAATGACAGCATTACGACCGTTGCTTGAAGACATTCTGATTTACATGGATGACGTTCTTATTAAATGTGAAAAGTTCTCTGAAGGATTACAGATACTAGACAAGGTTTTAGACGCATTAACCAAAGCTGGATTTACATTGAACGCTAAGAAATGTTCTTTCTTCAAAACTTCAATTGAATATCTTGGAAACCTGATCTCAAATGGCACTGTTCGTCCAAGTCCAAGAAAGGTAGAAGCTCTCGAGAAGGCACCAGTACCTACGACTGTAAAACAAGTCCGACAGTTCTGTGGTTTGGCTGGCTATTTCAGACGCTTCATACCATCTTTTTCAGAACGCATGATTCCGTTGTATAACCTGACCAAAAAGGACGCCAAGTTTACATGGACACCAGAATGTGAAAATGTTAGACTTGATATCATTCGCAGACTTACATCGGCACCAGTTCTCACCATATTCCAAGAAGGGTTGGCGATAGAGCTCCATACTGATGCAAGTAGTTCGGGATTTGGCGCTGTTCTCATTCAAATAAAAGATGACCGGCAACATGTTGTGGCGTACATGAGCATGAGGACTACAGAACCAGAAAGTCACTATCATAGCTACGAGCTTGAGACATTCGCAGTAGTCCGAGCCATTAAACATTTTAGGCAATATCTTTACGGCAGAAAATTTACCATTGTCACTGACTGCAACGCCATAAAGTCATCGTCTCACAAACATGAACTTTTACCCAGGATTCACAGATGGTGGTCATTCTTGCAACACTACAGCTTCAAAATCGAGTATCGCCAAGGTAACCGTATGAAGCATGCAGATTACTTTAGTCGAAACCCTGTGGTATGTATTAATCTAACCCAGAATATAGACACCTGGCTCAAGATTGAACAAAGACGTGACAAGGAGTTGGCCGATTTGATAAAAAGGTTGGAGCACGGTGAGGAAATTAACGATTATAGAATTCATGACCTTGTTCTAGAACGTCAATACAATGAGGATGAGCCTGGATGCAAAAAGTGGAAAAAGGTAATTCCAAAATCCTATCAATGGAGCATTATCAACGCTTACCACACTGCACTAAAACACTTCGGATGGGAGAAAACACTCTCCAAAATTCGTGAAACTTACTGGTTTCCTGAAATGAGCACAACAGTGAGGCGATTCATCGACAACTGCGTCATTTGCAAAACAAGCAAGGGAACCTCAGGCGCTAAACAGGTACAAATGTATCCTATAGAGAAGAAACCAGTTCCTTTTGATACCATCCATATTGATATGACCGGTCACCTTACAAAACGAAACAATAAGCACGAATATGTAGTCGTTATTATTGACGCATATACAAAGTTTGTGACTTTAACTTATGCGACAAGCAAAACTGCAAGTTCAATGCTTACCGCTCTTAAACATGTCGTAGCTTTGTTTGGAGCCCCTAAGCAAATCATAAGCGATCAAGATACTGCATTTAAAGCCGAATTTGAAGAATTTTGTAAGCTCTATAGTATTCACCAACATTTTATTGCACCCGGGGTAAGCCGCACTAACGGACAAGTTGAACGCATAATGGCCGTTGTTAAAAATGGTTTAACTATCATCCGTAATTACGAAACAAAAGACTGGAAAAAAGGTTTGGATGCCCTCCAATTGGCAATAAATTGTACCAAGAACAAGACCACAAACGTAAGTCCAATTAAAGCTCTTACTGGAAGGCAATGTGCTGCACCTGCTGAATTGCTATCCTTGATTAATGAAGAAGAAGGAACAGTAGATCGGAATCAGCTTGACAACTACGTACAAAAGAAAATTGAAACAAGAGGAAATAATGACAAAGACAGATTTGATAAAGGCAAAGCTAAAGTCAAGAGATTTCAAAAAGGAGAGATAGTTCTCTTCAAAACTAACCCCAGAAGTCAAATTGGACTCGACTTAAAGTTCCCGAATGCATATGAAGTTTGGAAAGTTTTACCCAACGATCGCTACCAACTTAAAAAGATTACAGGCAGAGGAAGACCGAAGAAAGTGGCCCATGATCAGCTACGCTTAGCACCAAAACCCGGAGAATGCATCGACCAGGAAACCGTGTCGGCGGAAGATGAGTCTATAACGTCGGAAGGTGGACCATCCTTGCCACTGGAATGTTCTACAAGTACCGATCCAGAACTATACCGAGAGATGGGCCAATGTGCTGAAGCAGGGATCAATGCACCACAATAAAGGTATTCAAGTTACGTTTACACTAGTTGATTTTTATACCCGGTATCTATGTATTGATAATAAATTATATGTGTTTGTTGAGGACAGGGGCCTCCAAACATTTTTATGAGATAAAGTTTGTTGAGGACAGGGGCCTCCAAACATTTTATGAGATAGTTTGTTGAGGACAGGGGCCTCCAAATTATAAATGTTATTGTTACGAGTTTGTTGAGGACAGGGGCCTCCTTACTCTTGATAATAATGTGTTGTAAGTTGTAGGCAATGATCTACTAGGTGATTGACCCGGTAGTTGTAATAATGACTTGATGATTTGGATACTGTGCTATCTTTTCTTATATTACAGGGTTATAAGGTCAGTGACGACCTTTTGCAGAATGGCCGTGTCGGCGTGAGCAAATTATTACAACGTAAAACGAAACGCAACGCTCATCGCATATCGTCACGTGACATCATCGTACCACTCAATGAATCAGGCGAGTCGTGGAAGGGGACGGCCTTTATAAGACGGAGCGCCGAGCGGAGCGGTCATTCCGATTCTAGCGAGCGCCCCGTCCACAACTCTAATTGTGATACGGATCACGCCTGAATCAAATTATTATCATCATTATTATTTTACAACATGGACCCCGTAAGAAGTCGGCCTCCTTCACCAATTATCCAGTCAGGCTTCACTCGAGCCGAAATATCTGCTCAGGTTTTACAATCAAATGGCTGGGTCTTCAAATTTTGCACTGGCATCTTGTTGACCTAAAGCTGTATAAACTGGCAAACAATATTTTTAAATGTTTTTAACGGGGCTTACAGATAAAAGAGCCTGCCAAAAAAAAAAATTGACTCATCCCATTTAGAGCTCGTAAAGTAGATAAATAATATATGTGACAACTTATAATTTTAGTTTTAAAAAATATTGGAAAAGCAAGGAATGGGGAACCACCGAAGTCAGCCTTTTGTTTACAAACTTAGTTCCCAAGAACGTTTTAACTTCCCATTGTTCTATGAACTTGAAAAGTGATAATGTTTATAATTATGAATAGTTTACTAACACATACCAATATATTGATAGTACAGATTTTTTCTTTGACACTTTCTCATTTTTCTGGCCATTGGGATGGCTTATATTCTGCATTTGGTACGGAACCCTAAATGTGCGAAGTCCCATACGCATTTGGCCAGTCATTTTCAATATTACTAACTAAGTATTTACTAAAAAGTGTTGAAACTAATTATAATGGGTTATTTGTATGTTTCTATGAATAACGCCCATCATGTTGATTGATGTTGCAGCGCAAAGTACGCCGAACCGTTAAGAGTTGCTGTGACGAAATGTACAAGTTTTAAAGATTTTGTTTCCAAAATCATGTTTATTTACATTTTTGGAAACCAAATTGCGAAAGTAGCATAGTCGATTGGCTAACAAACACACACCCAGTTTGTCTATTAACTAAAATTAATAGTATTAAAAAGACAGGCCAAGTGCGAGTCGGACTCGCGTACAAAGGGTTCCGAACGAACATTTTTGTAATGTTATGTTAACACTATATGGACTTCTACGTTTTCCTGTAATCTAAAGGTATTATGTTTTTTCAAAATATTAGACTCGGTAGTTTCGGAGATAAGGCGGGGGGGAAATGGTCATTTTTCGTCTTATTTCTTGAATAACTTCATAACTGTTTAGTTTAACATTATGAAGAAATTTAATTAACAACCCCCCCCCCCCCCAATAAGCCCTTTCATTTGATATATCACACGATACAGTTTGAAAATCTTTTTTTTGTTAATTTCTGATTGTGAGGTGTTTGGGTCACAGAAGTTAATAAAGCAAGAATAAGAAAAATTAATGAAGGTGAATAAAATGTGAACCAAATTTCAACAGAGTCGGTCCAGTAGATTCGAATAAAATTAACTGTGACAGACTGACAGACAGACCAACAGATAGACAGACAGATACCCAAGTGATCTTATAATGGTTCCGTTTCTGACGAATGTTCGGAACCCTAACAAAACAAAGCATAGTCAATTTGCCGCGATGTATGCTCGAATGCCGCAGCGAGGCTGTGGAGATCGTTTCTCAGCTAGATGGATGGGTAAACAAGTTTGTCCGATACCTATTGATCCTCCATTCTCTCCACCAACTGTACTGTTCCCAGAATCCGGTTGTTTTGAGTCCATCTTGATTTATTCGCCTGTTTTATACAGGGTGACTAGAAATTTGATGCATGACGAATGGTGGTAGATTTCCTACAATTTGCGGTATTTGTTCGTCAGGGGGAAAATCAACCAGCAGTGGACGTCTTTCGGCTGATATGGTGATGACCGAATTTGGACACCAAGTTATGGCAAAATCGCATATGCAAAATCGTTGCATTGACTTACCGCTTCAAGAATCACCGAATTACCAGTCACTCAGTAGAAAAGCTTATGTTCCAAAACTATCGAGTTGTCTGTTGTTTTGGGTTGATCTGTCATGTATATTGTTTGCGAGAAATATTTTTATACAAACGGTCTTCTCTAATTCGATTGCATCCAAAGGTTGTTTTGAATTTTGGCGATTTTACTACTAACTATTTTCCTGTTTGATTTGCTTGCCGGTGAGAAACTTTCTTATCTTATCTAACAATCTACTGTCGATGTCGGTATCGTCATTTTATCTGTCTTCGCGTTGAGTCTCTCGAATACATAACTTTACCACAAAGGCAAGCAGTGTTTCTTAATAAACCTACAAGAGGTGTTATGTATCACTAGAATCATTCTAGATCCACTTTCTAGAAGCTAATCGACCGAAGCCTCCTCAAAGTAGCCCCTCATAACCGTTTCATGACGCATCGGCTCCACCACAGCTTAAGGCGAAGCCATGATGATGTTGACCTCAGTCATAACTCATAACTACAAAGTTTATTAACGCCCACCAACAAAAATCACGTAAATACATTTCAATTAATTCAGGTTACAAATACAATCTGCGTAGGACGATCCAGAATGATCCTCATAACGTTTGTTGAAACACTTCCATAACCGAAGTTTAAAAATAAACAACAATACCGAATCGAGCTGAATAAAATTAGCAGTATTTGGTAAGAGTGGGTTATAATGGAATGGCATTGTTGTAACAACACTGAAATAGCAAGTAAACAGAAAGTTCGGCTCACGTAACTTGATTGACAGACTGGCAGCCGATGGTTGCCGAAAGGGCACAATGGAGCATGCCCTTTGTGGAGCTAAATATACGAGGATTGATCTGTTTGTTCCTCAGTTGTTGTTGTGTACCTTTGATTAAGTTGTTCTTTAAGACAGAACTTAGCTAACGATATTATACGAAAGTTGCGCGATTTTCGCGCACCTTTCCGTATTTTCCGTATTAAAAATAGAAAGAGTTATAAATATATAAACGGAATTATACCTAAAGTAGCTATTGCCCGCGACGCTCATATTCCGTTTTTTCCCGTTCCCGTCGGAAAATCAGAAAATCCTCTCTTTCACCTACGTAGGAAACCTACATGGTAAATTTCAGCTTTCTACGAGCAGTAGTTTCGGCTGTGCGTTTCGGTGCACTCAGTCAGTAACGGAAGAATCTATCTCTACTAATATATAAAGCTGAAGAGTTTGTTTGTTTGCTTGAATGCGCTAATCTCAGGAACTACTTGTCCGATTTGAAAAATTCTTTCAGTGTTAGACAGCCCATTTATTATTTATCATCACTCTAAGACCAATAGGAGCGGAGCAGACGAAGTTGCGCGCGTCAACTATGTAGTTATATTAGGATGCTACTACTTCATTGGATGTTGGCATCTGCCGTGACTCGTGCTGAGCCATTATAATTAATGGCTTCAAAAAATAATCCTAATTCGTTGATACCACTTGATTGATGATGATAAATAAAGTGAGTGTAATAAGATAATGATAATAAATTACAATTTACTGTAGGTATCCGTAGATGAGACCTAGGTAAGCTTGGTTTGATGTTTAGTAACCACATCACTTTCTTAAGAGGAAACAGGCGGAGAGACTTGTATGGTAAAAGTCATAATTCGAGGTTTGGCCACAAAACAATCAATTTGTTTCCTCCTTTAATATTGGAACGATTTAAAAAATATTTCTCGAACTGAATACGAAGGATGTATACTGTCCCTATGTTTTTTTGAGAATTTTTTGAAGGTTGGGCTTATACGGTTAATATCATCAAAAAGGAAAACATACGGACACAGTCCAGATCCTTCACTCAATAAGTCAGTAACGGAAGAATTATGTATATTTATTAATGATTAATTAATAGCCTTCTTCTATAAATGGGCTATCCTACACTACAAAAATTTCTCAATTCGGACCTGCGAAAGTTCCTGAGATTAGCGCAGCTTGCATACAAACATAGCAACAATGCGTGCAAACATTGCGGGCTACCGAGGTATAATGTGATCAATCGCTCGATCGTCCTCGCAATGTAATAATTAAACTCGCATGCGAGTTGCTTGCACGTAGAAACGCGGCCATAGACTCTAGCGTACTTTCAGTGCATACAATCCTTCACTAATCATATAAAACAATTCAATACTCATTTCGCATAGTTACCTACTCAGTTTGATTCACAAATTTCACAATCAGATATACACCATTACTGTATGAACGAAAATGACGACATTATTTCAAAATGAATTAAATTTCCACGATAAATCGTTACGTAGAGATAGCAGTACATAAAAATGATTAGGATAGCACTAGTTTACATATAATACGGGAAAATACGCAGATAATAACATGTATCAGCGATCCGTATCAGAATCAGGGTAGATTGTATTATATTAGTTAATAATATACTTATACATGGACGACTCGTGAGTCCAGTGGTTATCAGTGAGACGACTGAGTTTGGGTTCAATCCCTAGTTGGGTAAAGTTTACACAAACATTCACAGTAGCTGCTGAAACTCCAAGAGTCTACATTTGTGCTAGTAATAATTTCGTCCGAATGGAAAACGGAATCCTCATAGGAACTAGGAACACTCGTGTTTCTGTCTGTTCGTCTGTCACAGCCATTTTGCGCCAAATCTACCAGACCGATTTATTTGGTACACAAATTAACTCTGTGACCCAAACACGAACCCGTAACGAAAATACATTTTGGAAATTGGGTCACTTTTGGAGGACAAATAAAAAAATAAAATTAAATGTTTTGAAATGAACCATGTGTCGTATCAAATGAAAAAGTCTTAAGGTGAGAGTCCGAAATATCTATTTTTATCACTATTTTAAAATAATACTTTAAACGCGTTGGGCGGGTTTTTAAATGTCATTAACCTACTTTTTATTTAATTTAGCCATACCTACTTATTACATTCTTATTCGTTATTTCCATAAACAAAAAAATATCGATCAATTGCAAATAAATTATCAAAAAAGAAAAAAAATATTTTCCCACTTGAAGAAGTCGTGTGATTAGATTCACGTAGCCAATGTTCATGCTAATTAATATTATCAGTTCTCTAAGTTCGTTGACTTGTATTATCCTGTCATGCAAAATGCACACACGAGAAGTTTTTCTTTAAATAGGTACCAGTTGATAGGTACTTTGGCTAATGTAAAAGAAACTATAATTTTTCTTAAAACTGTCAGTCGGGTCAAAGATAACGTATAGCTTTGACCCGTGGCTTCAATAATTTTAATATAAATCTTCGCAAAAAAGTGGGGCATGATGACATCTATACTTCTATACTGATTGTTTACTTGAACGCGCTAATCTCAGGAACTACTGGTCCGATTTGAAAAATTATTTCAGTGTTAGATAGTCCATTTATCGAGGAAGGCTATAGGCTATATATCATCACGCTAAGACCAATAGGAGCGGAACAGTCATGAAAATTGTGACGCAAACGAAGTTGCGTCGGTCAACTAGTCATTATATATTAGTTCTGCTCACCATTTACCTATTTCGATGACCTACCGTGACTATGAAACCAATAATAATGTGCCTTTTGTCATCTGATTACTGGTTTTTATTATTGTGACTTAATAAAGCATTATTGAGTTTATTGTTCTTCACTAGCCACTTTCCACACAATTTTTTATCTACCAAATTGATTTCCATTTCCCCTCGACTTGAGGTGAAGCAAGTTGACATTAATATTCGCAACCACCAAGAGACATGATCACTTAGGAAACGGATTTCGCAATACGACGTTATCAGTGATCGGTTGGACACCGCTGTCCCTCCAGTTGATATAATCCGTCCGCTTGAGCACCCCTGGGATGAGGGGGTGTTGAGCAAGTGGGGGGTTCACTTTGTTACCGCCCGGTAACAGTTGTCAGGAATGGAATATAACTATTGCAAGGAGATAGATCAACTTTGTGAGAATATGATAGAACTTTTATCAGATTCGTAATTATGTCAAAGAAACTTCTCCCTGGACAAAAAACAGACTATGTTCTATTACAGGACAGCGTGTATCCGTGTTTGATTGATATCCAAGTGACGTACCTGGGTCTCGTCCTTGACAGCCGGTGGAACTTCGTTGAGCATTTCCGACGGTAGGCTCCCAGACTGGGGCGAGCAGGGGCTGCCTTCAAGCGGCTTCTGCCCAATCTAAGGGGTCCAAATGCCTCCTACCGGAGGCTTTACGCGGGGGTCGTACGGTCCATGGGCCTTTTATGGGGCGCCGGTGTGGGCGCCTACTTTGACGCGCTTTTTCGACTGTCGCAACCCAGCTCTGGGCACGCCACAATTGCGGCGATGAGACCCATCTTTGAGGAGTGGTTAGAGCGGCGCCATGGCGTCCTTACCTTCCGCTTGACGCAGTGGCTCACCGGATTCGGTTGTTTCGGAAGGTACCTGTTTCGAATACGGCGGGAGGATACACCCGGGTGTCACCACTGCGAGGATCGCCCGGAAGACACGGTGAAGTATACGTTGGAGGTCTGCTCTGCTTGGGCGGAGGACCGCCGTGTCCTCGTCGAGGCGATAGGCGGTGGCGATCTCTCGCGTCCGGCCCTGGTTCAAGCAATGGTCCGGAACGAGGAGACATGGGAAGCGGGTACCTCCTTCTGCGAAGCAGTAATGTTAGCAAAGGAGGAAGCCGAACGCGTAAGAGAGAGGAAAACCTCACGCCTTAGCCGCCATAACATAAGAAGACGCCCCGGGCCTCGGGAATCGCAGGCCGATTCTCGGCCACCGTAGGCGCGGGCCTGCGGACGGCGAACATTGGGTCGCCGTCTGATCAGAACCAGGCCTAGGGTGACGGACGGCGTGCTGGGTTCCACGCGCGCCTCAAAGAGCTGTCAGCATAAAAGACGGGGCCCGGCAGGGCCAATGCCTGCCGGGGCTGCGGACTTTGTTCGAAGGAGGAATACGGATGGGTTTTAGTCACTCCCTTATGCTTCACCCAGAGCGGGATACCCCATCCTTAAAAAAAAAGGAGGGTGATCATTGAAATAGGGATGGCATACCTAGTTGGCCTGCCTATTACTGAAGAGTTAGCAGAAGTTTTCACCAGACGCTTTTCACTCATAAATTTCGATTTAAATTAGATTTTGGACGAGATCATCATCGGTCTAGCCTTTACCCAACTATATTGGGGTCGGCTTCCAGTCAAACGGATTCAGCTGAATACCAGTATTTTACGTGGAGGGGCTGCCTACCAGATGAGTTAGTTGTGGACAACATTAACGTAGTAACACGGTACTTCTTCGCAAGATTGGTGTCAGATTTACTAGCTGCTGACAATCTGTGACGACTGCCAAAGATATATAAATGACAGCCGGGACCAACGGCTTTACTTGCTTTCCGAGGCACGAGATAACAAAAAAAAAGTAGATGATTTAAGTTTAATATCAAGATTCATGACGGCATCGTTCATAGGGGCGTTAATTCCTTGACAGACTTTGCTCAGCAGTGGTATATTGGGATAAACAATTACAGTTTCATTCCTGAGTGCCAACAGCAAAATGAAGCACAGCTCATCCTGTCGGCCGGAGCCATTTCCAACTTTCCACTTCAATATTAAATGTGGCGATTTGGCGGTAGTAAACAACATAAATAACGTAGTAGCTCCGGAAGTGTGTCAGTGTTACGTAAGGGGTGGTGGGGGGTTCTCCGGCCGTGTCGTGCGGATGCGGCTGCACGGTGCAGTGGGGGGCAGGGGGAGGGAGGACGCAGGGACGTTGCAGCCATGTTATTAAATTAATTAAATGATGGATCGCTAAGTTAACTCAGTTAGCAACTTTCACTAATAATGTTTCTCGTGGAAGTACAGTATCTTCAAGACATAATGTTCCGTTAAGCAACGCTAAACCTGAACAACACTGACAGTGTTTGATAACCAGTCACCCGAGAAATTGAGAACCATCTATCTTCGTCACAAAAAACCATTATTCAACCTGAAAACAAATACCTTTCAAGAACGCTCGCTAAAAGCTTTCTGAACTTTAATTACTTGGATGGATACAAGAAAACCGCCAAGTGCCACCAAACTGCGATCTAGTTCAAACAGCCTGCCATAACTACGTATAAAACGGGCACATTAAACTTGCTACTTGCGAAACTAGAGAAACAGCATTAAGAGTTCCACAAATAGAAACGTTGCGAACATAACGCCTACCGCGCTGCACACCAATTATTTATACTAAGCTGATAGCATAATATGCTTTGCCATACAAACTGGTTACGTATGCGCCTTGGCTCTAAAAATAGCAACAACCCTTACTTACATAATTATTATTGGTCGGAGGCTGTGCTTCCTGGGCGCATCCCCACCCCGCGCGCTCCCCACCCTGCGTGAGGCGGCCTCCGTCCTCCAGTCGAAGTCGGCTGCCCGCGGCGAGCGCACGTCCGCGGCACGAAGCTTCTCACCTCACATGGGATGTACGAGTATTTTTGCCTCATCATTAAATAATCCATGCATGATTCTTCGGGCCCATATACCGGTAATATCTACTGTTGATGCGATCATTTAAATACAATTAGTTTCCCGCAATTTGCAGTAGCGCCCAATTATCACGAACTATGAAAGTTTATCTCACCTAAATATTTTTTGCTATAATCAGTAACAGTTAATTAATGTTGTGCTGATATCTGTTACAGCCATGTAGGAAATAATCAATAGAAGTGAAATTAACGTGCTAAATAATAGTGTAGTTGAACTTATAAGTGTTTTTGAAGGACAACTATTAAAAATGTCGGACACTCCTACTGCTGTCGCTAAAGGTAAAGGTTTAAAACATAAAGTAGTCGTTGTCAATGTTTTCCATTTTCACACGAGACAGCCTGATCGAATTGTTATAGCAATAACTTCTAAAGTTGTAAACACAACTGACGGAGATCACGCTTGCTCTTTAGCTAATAGATGAAATTGTCAGTTTCTCTCGGCTGTGGAAATGAAGTGAATGTATGTTTGTGTATTACGTTGATACAATAAGATATTATTTGTGTTTTCATTTAAAACGATAATTTTGATCAAAACAATATTTTTTGTGTAATCTAAAATTTATGAGTGCTATAATTTGTCGAGGCTGACTGACGTTGCAGATAATACATGCATATTTAATTTTTTTGGGTCCGCGACCGTAGCGTCCCTACGTGTGGGGCAGCTTCATTAATTTCTGACCTCTTTTTGAGGCGTTTTAATACGTGATGTGTACCCAATTAATACGGCTGGTTCTTTTAGACCAAAACCTGTATTACTGGGTGTAACCCCGGATATGTTCGCTAAACAATAAGTATAGTCAAAGCAACACGGTAATTTGCCTCTACTTTGTTTTCTTGTTCGTGGCTTACTTTCAGTTGGTGTTTCGGTTCATTTCCTTCGGGTTTGACCTAGAACTTGGGGTGACCATCGAAGGGCGGGCCGCTCCAAAGTTCAAAGCGTTCGCTATCATTGTTTACAATCGTGTTGATCAATACTGTTTCTGTATTTACGCCGATTACTTTGACCTGTCTGTTTTACTGAATTCGGGAAGCTACTGTTGAATTGTTTCTGAATATATGTTTTTGGAGTAGGTACACTACACGCTATTAATTTCCATATAATATGTACTCAGTCGTGCTTGACAACTGTGCAGACATCTTTTATTTCAGTACAGTTATTTATTCTATACAAACAAGGTGTGGTGTCTTCAGAAACATGTGGTGGCCCATGACACGGCAAATTTTAATCCATATTTACTTTTTAACTTAAATATTCTTGATATTTTTGTTCCAAAAGTTGATTTCCGTTAAATATTACAAAAACGTGTTTAAATAAAACCTGAAACGTCTGTAGTTGCAAAAAATGGGTGTGGATATATGTTAATTAATTGCAAATAAATGGAATGTTATTAATATCCTATTAATTTTAAACTTGTACTGGTGGTTTGGTAAGTAACCTTTAGCATCTAGATAATGCTGTAATTCAAATCTTTTGTAAGACAATGCTTGGATAACACACCCATGCTAAATCAATACTGAGTAGTGAACAGGGTATAATTATTTTTCTTTCTGACTACTATTGCCAGACGTGGTTGTAAACTATTGACTCGGATGCGCATTGCTTCACTGATCAATGTTAATGTTATCGATCTATAATTTAATTCGAGTATCGACACTCATAGTGTTAGTAACTGCATACTTACAAACTATATAAGTAACTCATTAACTAGGACAAAAACCAAAACAGTTTGCGACATCACTGCTGCAAGATGACAAGCCCAGCTGATACCCTGCGGAAGTGATTCACAAACGCACATTCTAGCCTACCTGCTACCATAGACAGGATAACAAAACCAATGCCAATGCCACTTTTTACTCCTCCAACATGTATCCCATTGTTGCATGTATGCTTCCCTTAATAATATTTGGTCAATACTAATGCTGATTGTTTGATATTATTTGATAAGCATTATGTTCCACTCCACTTTGCACAGTGCGTACAATGTGCGACCTACGTGCTACGTGCAGTTACGAATGTTTTCGTTGTAACAAGGTTGACACGCTTCTTGCGCCACTAACGAGTTCGTTGCTCTGATTCTGAACAGGGTTGCTTCTTTTAGTGTTTGTTATTCTTCATGTTGGTGCCCTACACCAGAAGTGTCCTTCTTTGTGAGTATACTTTCTGGTTACTATAACTACGTGTGGTGTGCACAGATGGCGCTACTTGTTACTGATTTTCAGTTTTATTCATTGTTTATTCTTATAAAATATCCGTAATTCCGTACAAATGGCTCCTTAAGTTACAGTACATATTTCGTTTTCAATTAGAGTTCTTGAACTAAAGACCCAGTACGACACGACACGACTCGTCGGTCTGCTGTATGAATAAATTATGATGTCTATGTAGATTGTAGACCTTGAACATAAAATAATACAAACATTTAGTTAAAAAGTCGTTTTCTTAGATGACTTGCTGTAAGTTTATTTAGCATGCTGTTCATTCACCTTGTTTTGGTTCCGGTCTGTTTCTGAAGTCCAATACTTAAAATTAACATTGATCAAATGAGTATTTGATAAAACCCTGGGGTCAGATCCTCCCATTCTTAACCTTGGTCGAACCTTCTTTACATGAGAAGATTTATTTATTTAACACTTTACGCAAACAAATGTATAGAGGCGGACTTTGCCATGGGACAAGACATAAGTGTTTGAATATTTATTTGCTTCCACATTAATGTTTTATTGGTAACTGGTAATCAAAACACATTTACGTCGACATTGATTTTCAGTCTGCAACCTGTTGCCGAGCCGCACTTTATTTATCTTTACTGTCTGTATCTCTATAGTAGGAACTTACCATCGAGATTCGCGATATGGGCAAAATATGGAATGGACTATCGTTATCAAAAAAATAAACCCACTGCTTTCCATATTAGTAACTTTCCATGACTCATTGCAATTGGTGAAAATTTGATTCCTTTATTATCATATCTGTGTTGTTTGCTGACGATTGGTATTGGCATGCAAACTAATCGCATAGTAACTAATCAGTTATCTTCGAATTGGAATCTTTAGCTGTAGGGAAATCTAGATCTTTCTTGTTTTCGGCAGTTCGTGAGATAAGCGGATGGAACCACGGTCTTGTTGCCTAGTGGGTTAATCTTCCAATCTGAATCTTTAGCTGTAGGATATGGTTTGTGAGATAAGGGTGATGGGACCACATTGTCTTATTGCCTAGTGTGTTATCTTCTTCGAAAGGTGTCTTGGGACCGTATCGTAGACCAGGGACCAAACAAAAATGCAGTAGTTATTTCATAAAGTTCAATATTGCTGTATACAGCATAATTTGTACCTACTTTTTTCTGGGAAAGTAGATAAGGTGGTTGTTTATTGAACAGACGAAAATCATTTAATTTTCAAAGCTCATCAAAGTTACCACCAACTCACACTCACACCCACACGTCACACACTCACTCACACACTATCACTCACTCTCACACTCTTATTTCGTTACTAGTTCGCTGTTGAAGGGGTAGATAGCGTTGCGGATCTTTTTATTGCTGTACAAATTTGGCTTTGTTATATTTTTCTTGTGGTGGCATTGATGCCGCTACACCTTAATATATAATTTTGTACAAAGGCGTCCCTTTTGCATAATCTCTCATTGAAAAGAGATATCTGGAATTTTCCCTAGTTATTTTGTTTCCAAGCAATTTACGATAGCACAATTTCTCAATTAATATCTACCAACTTATTATTATTGAATTCTTTATATTATCGCTTTATCTCTGTTGATTGAGACGGGTCGTTTCAATGAATTTGCTATTATTTAACAGATTAGGTAACAGCACTGTTCATATCAAGAGATATTGCTGATACACAAGTACAATGTTCAAACGTCACATTTTCATCAAGGTTGATGCTGTTATAGTTGGTGTGAAATTATTTCATAGCAAAGTAAACTATAAATTGTAAGCAGTTTAGTCTGATGAGTCAACATTTGGTGGAGAGAAAGCTCTTACCAGTGTAAAATTTAAAATATAGTCTGTTATTGTGAGTATATTCCCGTAATCATAATATCAGCCGATAGACGTCCACTGCTGGACGTAAGCCTACCTGCGCGTGTCGTCACAACAACCGGCCGATGATCGATGGATGCGAGACGCACAGGACCGGACAAAATAGGCGAGTAGCCGATGGGCTATCCGCGACCCCAGCCAGGTCTGAGCCGTCCTTGAGGGAGGCCGCGCCAACGCTACGTCTTCCGGTACTCGGTCGCTGCCACTCCAGAACAGTTGGCCCCATCGACCATCTGTTTTGCGAGAAATGTGTCCTGCCCACTGTCACTTCAATTTGGCGATCTTTCTGGCTATGTCGTTAATCTTAATATATAGTCAGTATAGTATTCCAGTAATTATAGTTTTTAATAGTATACTGCCTCAAATTCAGAATACAATATACATTGTATTTGAAGTAAACACGCCTTAAACGTTTTCCAAATAGAAGCGAATGGTCCAAAACGTGAATCGGTTGGCACCCTCTTCTAAAATTAACAATAATTACCCAATCCTTGTACAATTCCGGCTTCCTTTATAAAGTCTTACGCCTTCATTGCTCTGGGGAACCTTAGGAAAATATTGAAATATCGCTCGTTGATAAATTATTAAGACAGTGGCTTGAACTCTTTTAAATAAACAACAATCACGGTTTACATGAAAATACAAAACTGGTTTAAGCGTACTCGGTATCAATTGAAACTTGCTGGTATATTTTATTGACCCAACCATACAAAACTTGATCCTAAGCATATCTAATTTTTATGCGATACAAAAGAGTATCTATCTCAGTAACTCTTCGCTTACATATATAATATTATACCTGTGAATAATAATTAGCTTTGTTTCAAATGTCAGGATCACCTCTAAAATGGAAAATACGAAAATGAGCGTGTTTGAAATATTAATGACGACATTTTGTGTAGGCACTCGTGTTCTGATGCCTGACGTCAACCACAGTGACGGCTACGATACGTCACTCATTAATAACGTTCCTGCTTACTGACCTAAATAATGGATATTATTGTGATAAGCTTGAATCGTACGACCGGAAAAAGTGCAATAATATGTCCTACATTACACATTTTGTTAAAATGTATTACACTGTAAATTATTGTAGCAAGAGACCCAAATACGCCATCTTTGATCAACGAGCAGGGCTTGAAATCTTAGTAAACAACAATAAAAGTAACGAGAACGAGACGATACTAAGAGATTCATCAGGCGTGCCTCTATTCAAATTCAAGAGATCAAAAGCAAAATTTGGGACAATAGAGTAAACGCGTCGGGACCATAGTCACCGGAATGACACAAAAAGGACCATTTTAATTTCCTAGGACTGAGCACAACTCCATTTTAAGGTCAAAGTCCATGTTTCGAACAGCGGAGTCATTCACGATACTAAAGCAATAATGGCCACTGGCCATAGTGACTCTGACGTCAATGACAGGCTTGGTGCGTGACCAGGCTCGCGTGCCACCTACCATAGAGAACTCGCCGCTCGTAGCCAAATTGTTTCTGGAACGATACTCAATGAACGGATCACGTCACGGTGGAAAAAATGCGTATTTATTTGTTGTGAAGATAACGTGGCAAATATTGTTGTGACGAGGAGAGCGTCACGATAAAAGAAGAGTAGTCAAAGTATGATCGGTTGCTATGCGTGTCCATGTAGGTTTGATCATGATAGTTTTGATGCTGATAAAATCCTGGCTTGCAATCTTGCATCAAAACCTTCAAAACCTTTGCATAAGATTTATATTTGGCCTGCGCAAATATGATCACATTTCTGAATTTCGCACAAAGCTCAAGTGGCTTCCCATACGTCTTCGCCGGGATTCTCATATTTTATTTATTGCTCTACAGTATTCTGTTCAATCCTACAACCCCCTCTTATCTTAAAGAACGCTTCAAGTTCCTTCATGACACACATAATAAATGTCTAAGGTCGTCGGAAAACTTGAGATTAGAGATGCCGATGCACTCCACCAGCTTCTACGACAAATCTTTTACGGTTCAAGCGGTGCGGTTATGGAATGCTTTGCCCGTGTCAGTAAGACGTGCTCAATCTTTGTCCATTTTCAAAACAATGGTCAAAAATCACTACCTTTCTGTTTGATCGTTTTCACTCGATTCCTATGCTTTTTATTTATTTGTAACATAATTATAATTGTATATATTTATCTATTATGTATTTATTTATATAATTCGTACACCTAAGACTACCTGCAGTACTGTATTTCCATTATCGTTGAAATCCATCCAAAGGTTGTCTTGAAAAGATCGCTTTTAGCGATAAGGCCGCCCATTGTGTCACCCTATGTAATGTTTTCTTCATCTATCTTTTCTGTAACTTATATGGTGTACATAATAAAGAGTATTCTATTCTATTCTATTCTATTCTATTCTATACATATAACCATCGCTCGTTAGGCATCCATTGGCAATTTAAAACTGACAAGTTTAAGAACGTTTAAGGAAGCAGGAACTCTAGAAATTGCTTCACAAGCTGGCCTTCGTGCAATCAACCGCAATTTCAACCACCAGAACAATACGTTAAGTAAAACAATGAAAAAATACCTAAAACCAAAAACTTAGTAGAAACAATAACTAAATAGTAAAAACCCAACTGTCCATTTTTAGCGGCGGGAACCTCCAACAATTTGCGGTTTGTTAATGTAAAGCACAGTGACCCGACACAATGAGGCACAGTTTCGAAGCTTATTCACTGGAGTCCACTTATTGGAATGGAATAGTTGATTAATAAGAAAGCCAGTTCATGAGACGGAAGAGCGTCCACAGCGTGCACTCTAGTTAGACGCCAACTGATCGTGTATTTAGGACATTGACGCACGACGTGATGACTGGCTGATGCCCCAGGGATGCCAAAGTCGTAATGCGCAGTTGTAAACATTGAAAATTATACATTCCGTTTTTTTTTGTGTTCCGTGCCGTCGTCATCATCCAGCGGACAGGCGTCCACTGCTGCGCATATCCGTTCTTAAGCATCGCAATAACGCGAACGGTCGGTTCTGTGCTTTCCACATCCAGTGGAATAAAAATCTGTTCCTCTAAATGACTAAACTCATCTGCCTAGCCTTTTCCCAACTATATTGGGGTCGGCTTCCAGTCAAGCCGGATTCAGCTGAATATCAGTGTTTTACGCGGAGCGACTGCCTACCAGACCTCCACAACCCATTAACTGGGTAACACGGTACTTCGCGGCAAGACGAGTCAGATTAACTGGCTTCTGAATATTCGTAACGAAAGCCAAAGATCTACAAATGACAGCCGGGACCAACGGCTTAACGTGCTTTCCGAGGCACGGAGGAAATTTCGTAATTCCGTGCGTGTTAAGATGACCATCTTAACACGCACGGAATTACGAAATTTCCAACCCATACACATACCAACCTTGGCAAGCGTTGCTTAACCTTGAAGATCGACCCGTGCGGCTGTTATTATCTGCCAATTTCTCCAGTGTAGTGAATGAAACCACGATGGTCTGTGGGTAATTCTCAATTTTGGTATTGTATTAAAAGTAAAATCCTGGGTTGCAGATTATCAGAGGCTAGTGGTAAAGTAGTGAGAAGCCGATGGTTCATAAAATACGGAAAAGCGCCGCTTGTTAACCGCGAGCTTTTCGTTTATTTAGGGCATTGACGCACAATGCGCGCAATTACCGTCTGCCGGCGGCGGCGCAGGGTTGACACATTTACTATTTACTTGTCACGGATAATGAAACGAGCATTGCGAAATGTTATTTTCAGTTTACTCGTAGTTTGCTGAAGTTTTAGCTCTTAAACTACTATATTTACGCGCAAATGTAGTGTTCACCATGTGTAAAGCCGGGAACGGGTTAGTTTTAAATCATTCCTGTTTTGTTGCAATAGCAGTGAAGTAAGTACGAGTATTAAATTGGTAATCCCTTTTGTTCTATCTTACAGCAATGTCGTTTATCACCTCCGTCTATCCTGGTTTGCAAATTACTTGATTTATATAGCGCTTCTTTCAAATTTCAAAAGTGCCGAATCCAAGGAATTCTATTTCTTCGATATATGCGTAAGCAAAGTTCCCAAATTCAGTAACAAAACTTTCAGTATCGAATATAACAGTAAATCCAATATTAGTCCTATTTCCTTCGCTAGATGTGAGACTGGCTTCAATGTAAAAGCTATTGGCCTGTAAATGAGTTGTAAATGTAGGTTACATAACCCGCAGCCCTGTTTACTACCGGGATTTCCCAGAGGAGTGACTCACAGCCGTAATGTCAACTGCCGAAATAGTAACTTCGATTCGACATCTAGGTACCCTACATTTGAGATGCTCCGTTGGCTTGTGTTTATATTAATTGTTAGTCTGGCTCAAAACTGGGGCTTGCGATGTTTGATAATATGAACTCGGTTCATTTCGATGCAGTGGTTTTGCATTTAAATTGCCAGGTTATCTGATAAAATACCGTTACTAACACATTCGAGCTTTAAATGTCAGAAAAGTCTTTAATTTACAGTTCGATCGTAAAAAAACCGTCATCCCTATTAAGTGTCGGGATTTCCCAAAGGAATGATTCACCACTAATGTCACCTGCCGAAATAGTATCGTAATGTTGCGCACACGCATGTCCGCCATGTTGCTACATGTGTATGTGTGCGGATCAGCTGTTCCGATCGTTTTGGAAGTTAATTCATAGAAGTCACAACATCCGTTTGGAAAGTTTGGCTCAGATTGTGAAAACTTGGCGTCTATTGCAGATTTATATCTATTGTGCGTCATTTTGTTATTAATAAATATGCGATTTTCGATTGCTTCGTTAGTGTTTGAATGGGTGTTCTAAGCCAAATACATTTATTTAGATTAAGCAGAGTTTTTTTATATCAAAAGTTACAATGGACTACCCAAAACACACCTCACTGCTCTTACTTTACGATTAATGCTGAGAGCATTAATCGTTGTTCTATATTCTCCAACATTTATTGCATGATGATATCAAGTAACTCCTCTTTACCAATATCATAAATATTGACGACAGCAATTATATTGTAATTGTTATGTGTCGACCACTTAACTACGTAAAATATAGTAGAATATATTTTTTCTTTGGCAATGATCCAATTGCAATACAATTCAATCGCTCAATTAGCGAAGACGTATCCGTTTCTATGTATGACAAATTTTGTGTTTGAAAACTGTAAATATGAGATCATTTTTATCGCAGTTCATTGATTGCATATTTTGCGTCCGCTAAGCAGGTGGTAAAAAGAGCTTACTTTTCCACTACTTAGAAACGATGTGGTGTGTAGTTTACATTGCGTTAAAGTACACGTCACAAGTGTCAAAGTACAAATTATTTCTTATACTAACTTTATGGCACGTTTCTGAACACAAACAGTAAAATCAAGTTGGAATTATCTCTTTTCAAAGGAATTTCAGAGTAATAGAAGCGATACTATATTGTTTTAACTTTATAGATCACTTGAACAACTTACCGACGTTCTGCATAGAAGTTTATCATCGAGTTACAGGCTATCGTTCCATTTGTTCTGAAAGGACCCACCGTCCCCTCAATATGCCTTACTCAAATTTCCATCGGGTACACAACTGCGTTATTCCGGAGCTCGCTGTTAGTTTGATTATAGCAGTGCTACCTGCACTGCCCCACGCGCACCAATATAATCAGTGTCGTTTGTAGGAGAACCACTTGTCGCGCTATTTATAAAGTTCGTTGTGTTGGTATGCTGTTTTTGCATTCGTTTTATGGAATCATAAAATCTGCGGCTTTTGAGTGGGTTTTAATTTATTTATTTACTTTGTCTTAAACGTTATGTGTGAAGTTATTTTAAGCATTCATCGGTGGCCATCAAACTTAAGTTCTGACTACATCTTCTTCCTCTACTTATCCTATTATTTGGGTTCGGGTCTTCTCATTTTCCTGCGCCTAGTCAAACGATTGAAGCCTGTCGTGCAATTTTGTGAGTTCTGCCTACACCATCAGCACATTATGCAGAACCACGTTGCATTTAATTCCAGTACCAAATATCTATGTAATATTATTGCTCTAAGAGTCGTTATAGTTCTACTTGCCGTATGAAAAGAGTGGTGGTTAATTTGTCAACTTCAAACAATTCACGTAGACTGATTACAGCTCGAGGGTAAACAAGCAATGGGCGGGGTAACTTGTGCCATTTATGTCAACTAGTTCAATGTACTTTATTAGTATTTGTTTTGTGACCAAATTCCTGCACTAGCCGACGGGACACGACCAAATATTGCGATTATTCATGATTTGATTCCATGTTACATAGTTACACAATCAGAGTTATTGTAACAATACGATTTCCTCACACTAGCATTCCCGCTAACCGAAAACGATTTTGTTTCAAGTGGGCTCCTAAAAATACTTCAACCTTGTATCTACGTTTCGCGAGTTCCCGGAAGAAAGGGGCGATGATTCACCTAAAGCCGTTTATTGGATAGATGAGAGATGGTGTAACACTGCCCGTCTGCAGGCCCTACAAAATCGGAGAATGTTGATAGACGGTGCATCGCACAATAGTAATGCTTGTTCTGCGGGGCGATGCTCCAATTTGTTGGTAGATACTAGATACACAATTTACACCTGCAGACACCTGGGCCCGATAAAAATGTTTGTAGCATACGGAAAATGAGCACCGGGATCTTTAGCGCAGAAAACATCGCTCTCATCCTCTCATCAATTGTCACGCACGTTACTCATGCTCCTCAAAATCCGTCGCCTAGTGAATGCGTAAGTGAGCTATTAGATCGCCTATGACATAAACACTATAACACTTATATCACCGTGACGGGATATTTTGACATGGCGCCGGCTATAACCGTTGATGTTAGTAACCGTGAGTCGCCGGTGACGGTCCGGCGACCGGCGGCCGGCACGGCGCGGCGACGGCGCGACGACGCTGCGGCCACGCGTTAAATATAACCGATGAGTTGCTGACGTGGAGATGATGCTCACGTTGACTAATGCCTAGTTTGAGAGCTACGATTTGGCTAGATGCTGTAGTTTTTGAAGTTATCGTAGACAGGTGTCACTGTGATGTGACGGTTTTTTTAGGTCTGTTAGTTTAGTAAGTGTTTTTCTCAGAAGTGCTTAAATTAATAAATAGGAAAGCAGTAAGACGGATCTGTTTTAAATCAACGTATTGGATGAGAGAGATGACGATCTTAGAAAGAAAAGAAAATATGACGGATTCAAATAAAGTTATCGGTCGGGAACTCTTTATACAAACAACTTTACTCTATTCAAAACATAACCCGACAAGAATATACGTAGGCACATTAACAAACGCAAAGATTTTTAATTTAGATGTCAACAGTTTGAAACCAGGAAGCGTGCTCCAGACGTGCGAAGGAAATGAGCTACGATTCAAGGTCGGAAGACACGGAATGACACTAATAAAAATATTTAAAAAATACACAACGATATCACGATTTTTATAATGTATTTCATTTAACCAACAGAATTCAACCGAAGCTTAAACCGACGTTTTCCAAAAGCAAAACCATCAACTCAAAACCCAACTTTGGTTATTGCGTGTGGTTTTAGAAAGTCCAATGTAATTAAGCAATGCTGTAACGGTGGTATTAAGGCCACAACCATAACTCGTCATGGGCCATGGCTAAGAAGGCCATTAAAAACGGCCATGATAGGTATAAAGTGAGGCACCTTTCCCCATAACATGGTTTTAATAATAGGTGTCGGTGAAGCAGCTCTTATCTTGTCTTTGGCTGACCGATTGATGGCGTTAGTATTTTATTTATTTCTTTGACAGTTTATACACACATTACATAAATAGACAAAAAGAAGGAAACAGAAAAATAGGGACAAAGGTGGTGCTTATTTCTAAAGAATCTCTTCCAGCATACCTGCGAAAGGAGAGTCGAATAAAAGAGATGTAGACACCGTGTGTTAAAGTTATAGGTGGTGGTTTATTTATGTATATCTTTGAAATATATGGTGTTACCCATGCCTTGGAACAATCCCGATATCTTGAAAGCCGCCTCCAAGACTTAGCTTCATTCTAAAACACACACTCGCACGGTTCGACAACCAAGTGCAGTTTTAGCTACAGTTACTGGACCACCTGCAACAAAATGTAGTTGGTACTTCATTTGATTATTGCTTATTGGACTGGGCTACTTCATCATCACTCACATCAACAACTAAACTATCTGCTCGTATTCATCTGCAACTATCTTTCTTCTCTTGGAAAAACTGATTTCTTTCAGTGTTTTCTTCAAATCTTGTGAAGTGTGCCTGAAAATTGTAAACTATGAGTAATAATGAAGTAGTTACGTAAATACGGGTTAGTCAAGTTCGTCTAGACAAGGTTGATCACCCACGTCGCCGCCGGCGCCTGCGCTGCGTTGGACGTTATTAGTTCGCTGAAATTAGTTATTAATAGTGGATTATCTCCTGCCGTTTGTAATCCTTCAGATTACTAAGAGAACCATTGTTTCCAAAATTAAGTGGTTTGTTTAACTGACTGTTCAAAGAATGTGTTAACTAAACTGTGTTGCTGAAGCTTCTGGGATTGTAAGCTTCTAGTTAAGGCTTATCTTCTTAAATCGTTTCTATGATTTATCTTATAATTCGGTTTTCATCGTTGATTTCACAAGGTGTGACTACTTTTTGCACAACGAATCCTGCGTTAACCCGTTTTTATAACTAAAATGTTACGTCTTCGTTACCACTAACTACCTACTATGATAATTTGTACTTAGATTTTTAACTCCCTTGTATATTTCAAGCTAATTATTTTTTAAATTGAGCATTGATATCATAATATCTATACAAAACATTATAGATATTTCATTTAATATTCTTTCTACAGACAAAACATGCCATCTTAATAATGAAAACGTGGACAAAGTGAGTTACAGAATTAACTGTATTTTGGCAAGTGAGGACACAAGTCTTATGTGTCACCGAATGACGCGCTCGGAGAGTTTAAATCAAGAAGTTAGTGATTCAAACTGGACTGTCTCTGTTGTGTTATTTGATACTCTGGAGTGGTGACATAATGTTTATTGTATTTTTAGTTACTCCCTCTTTTCTGCCCGGCGTGTCAGTTAAGTTGCGGGTGTCAATGTCAGGGTTACTATGTAACGGCTTGAGCAATGTGTCAGAGTGGTCTGTTCGGCTTGTCATCAAGGTAGTGCGTGGGTGAACTCGTGTTCAATGTTGGTGCTTTTACTACTGTTTACATAGGAAGATCAGCCTATATAATGTTCCCTCTGCTGGAGCAAAGTCCTTTTCTCTGCGGATAAGGTAGTGAGGCTTGGTAGATTTCATGTCTAATTATTTTTTGTTTCAAGGACATGCCGTTTTTTTAATGTGTTGATATTTTTTTCCTGAAAAGCATCTTGCTGAGTTCAAACCTATAACGCCTAAGACGGGACCGTAACCACTGGGTTACCACTGTTCTTTGATAACTTTAAGAAGTTAGAACAGAATAGAATTAACGTAACAATTATTTCTATGTAAATCTTCGTGTTCTGCGGGATCCTTCTTCATATTATTATGAAAACCTGTCTTATTTCTAGTGTGTTTGTATGTTTTATATGACATTACCCGCAATGCAGTTAAAAATACGTTCTTTAATGCAGATCATCATGATTTAGATAAAATGAAAAGTTACTTTAGACATAACACGTAGTAATTTTATCTCTTATTTCATTCTCATTACTTCCTGACCTGAAGCAAAGTGTTAGTTACACGCTGGCTGGTGTGTTACGTTGTCTACGAAATGCAATTCGTTTGGTATTAAATTCATATCTTGATAGTGAATGCAAAGGTCATGGGCTGCGCTCGCGCAAGGTTATGTCGGGTGTGTTATAATATCATCAAACTAAAATGATCTGGCTTGTCATCATAGAATTGTTGAAGTTTTACTAATTTCCTGGTCGAGTATTTTCGCACCTATTTCTTTATCTTTACGGTTGAAATTATTTTTATATTTTTTTTAATAAAAACGTTGCCCCACACAAGTGATTTCTCCTGTATAGTGTGGGTGCGTTTACAAATATACAAAGTCACATACACAAACAGCCGGACCTAGAACAACTATCTGTAGGCCATAAAAATATTTGTTCCGTGCGGGAATCGAACCCTCGACACGCGGCGCAGTAGCCGATCGCTCAATCACTGCGCCAACCGTGCCGCCTAGGAAATGTGGTCGACTGCGAAATATAAATGGTGCAGGGCGTTTATAAATTTCACGGTTTTCATTAAAGGTGAATGTTACGGGTTGCTATGTATGTAAGTATAGCGAAACAGAAGGGTTTTTATGTCGTATTTGACTAATTTCGATAAAGTGGAATATCCGATTGTCGCACCATTATTTCTGCGACTTAATATTGTTCCAATTACACTCGAAACAAAATAAAACTGAAAATGTTGACTTCAGCGCCATCTCGCGGGAAAATGGCAATGAGCAACCCGTAACATTCACCTTAAGTCGCCAGAAACATAAAAAAATTCGTATAGAGCAGTCCTTATTGGAAGTATTTGTTCATCATCAGTGCGCGCGAACTTAAATCGTACTAATCCGGCACACAAATCTTTAATAACGATACCAGTTCTGGTTTCTTAATCTAATACCAGTTTTCGCGGTCATATAAAGTTTATTTTTAGTTTATCTTTGTCTGGACTTAATATGCTTAAACCGTAACTATTGGTATTGGTAGTATTCAAATTAACTTTCGAACCTAATTATGTAATTAAATATCCATCCAAAATGCCACATTTTGATTAGAGAAAAATTCTAATAAGATGCAAAACAGTTCAGTGATTATTTTTCATGAAAATAATGCAAGTAACTGCTAAGTTCAATATCATGACCTTAATTGATAGATTATATTATCTAGTCCGATTACAGTCGTTTACCGTATATCGGTGAATTTCGTAATTTCCAATAATAACAATGATACCTAATAGCTACCTATTTCGTTCGATTCGTATCAAATAGATAAATTCTATAAGAAATATTGTTTCTTTGAAAACCTAACGATTTTCGCAAGCCTTTTGCAAGGAGCAGGTGCAGAAGGGCCGGACAAAAAGCGAGCGCGCGAGTCATTTCGCGTGGGAAGCTTTCTGAATAAATCAAATAATTAAAAAAATACAAGCGACTGTTTTCGGGGGGGGGGGGGGGGCATCTATTGAGTGTGTAAGACTGCCCCTGTTTAAAACCGTTTCAATTGTCAGTGGTCAGGCAGGGGCCAATAGTTCTTCCATAGCGTTTCATATTTTGTTTCCATATCCTGCAATAGTCCTGCTCCAACCGAGGATTGTCCTCGGGTATTTCACAGTGCATACAGGGATAATCGTCGGTTGGTGCCCCATTCCATTTGAAATGTATAACGGGGCTTCTGCGAGTTGGCTTCGGCTCCTCGTACGCCTACCAAAGGACCAGGTCTCCAGGGACCTGAGAAAGTCAAAAACATTAATAAATATAACAGTTTTTTTTTTGCGTTTTTTATTAGTTATTTATTCTTAACTAGCTGACCCGCGCAACATCGTCTGCGTCACATTTTCCATGAATGCTCCACTCCTATTGGTCGTAGCGGGAAGTTCTGTGCCTTCGTCGATAAGCGCTTTCTGCGTATCGACGAAGGATGCAGAAAGATCGGGATGATAGTAGCATCCCGCAAGATGCGGGATGCTACTATGTCATGTTAAAATTTTTGCATAGTCTCAAAATATTTCTTTATATTTCGTTCGATTAGTGCAGTAAATGCTATTAACGTCTAAAGTTCAATGTCATTACTAATTTGTTATGCACATACATTACATATTAACTATGTATAAACTGTTTTTGTTAAATAACCATGTGAAATAAATTATCACTTTAATAGTTATAATGATTATGCAGGTATCGCTCGTTTTCTCAATTTATTTTAACTTTACATCGACTATTAATCCTCGATATATTTTTAAATTATGGAAATAAATAATACGAGTGTTAATAACCTATAAACGAAATGTTTGCAGAATCATCAAGTCAAATACAGAAACAAATAAAGACTTTACTTCTTCTTTACTGACTTTCTTTTAGTTGACAAAGACTTCTGATTAAATTTTCTTGTCGTTTGTACTGGATACTGTAGGTTTTTCGCCAAACATAAACCCATGAATTTGAGATCGGTTCATACGTAGTCAACTTACCATTACTTTATCTGCGCAGTTATAGGCAAAGCCGCAGAATTTCCCATTAATGTAATTAAGAAAGTAATGCGCAGAAGAACTACATACACCGAGAGATTCATCTGAGGAAAATTAAAAGGAAGGAAAAACAGGAAATTACTTCCTTTCTACGTCATCTATTCTCGGTGTTTTTCTTGATAACGACCTTTTATAGTGCCTGTACTACTTAGGCCATGTCCCTGTTCTTTATCAAGTTTACAATATCGTTTAATACTTAATCTATCCTATTACTCACTTATTAGAGCTTTTAACATAATACTTATAATGGCTATATTGAAAACTGATGAAGAACGAAAGATGAAGGCGAAAGAGCGCATGATCGGATTCAGTTAGGAACACGAAAGGAAATTGCATTGACAGGTGAGAATGGAGGATGAATGCGTGTTGCGACGACCCTTTTTTTTTTTTTTTAAGAGTAGGAAATCATCAAATGACTCCTCCCGCTCTGGGTGAAGCAAGAGGGAGTGTCAGACTCTTACTGACTAAAACCCATCCGTGTTCCTCCTGGTGCCCTTTGCGTTCCAAGGCTACGGCACCTCTTTCGAACAGATTCCGCAGCCCCAGCAGGCACCTGCCCTAGCGGGCCCCGTCTTCCATGCTGACATCTCTTTGAGGCGCGCTGGGATCGCAGCGCGCCGCCGACCCGGGCCTAGTTCTGATCAGACGGCGAGCCACCCACTGCTCGCCGTCCGCAGGCCCGCGCCTACGGCGGCCGGGAATCGTCCTGCGACTCCCGACGCCTGGGGCGTCTTCTTCTGTTGCGGCGACTGGGACGTGAGGTTTCCCTCTCTCTCACACGTTCGGCCTCCTCCTTTGCTAGCATTTGCTTCGCAGAAGGAGGTGATCGCTTCCCATGCCTCCTCGCTCCGGACCAAAGATTGAACCAAGGCCGGTCGCGAGAGGTCGCCGCCGCCTATCGCCTCGACGAGGACCCGGCGGTGCTCAGCCCAAGCAAGGCAGACCTCCAGTTGCGCCGACCCTAGGCTAGCTAGTGAAACAAGCGCAAGAAGGTGATTTAGATGGAAAACTGCAGTATCATAGGCAAAGTTCTCTTCTTCTGGTACTTTCGGCTTCAAGCTGTTAAGTCTCCATTGATGAAAGAAACTCTTTAAACAAATAAGTAGTATTAGTAAGTGTGCCGTCAGATTGTGCGTGCGGGCGGTATTCTCATAAACTAGCAGCGAGGACGCGCGGCTAATCAGCGCTGCAATCAGTCGACGTCACGGCGGCGTCACGCAGCGCCCTAAATATTCAGCGGTTGACCTATAGCCGGCGCGGGCCGCTCGCTGACAGCCGCCCGACCATCTATTGATCATTGCGTTGTTTATACGCCTGCCTACTTCATCTATGGATCATCAACATCTACATTGGAGAAATTTGATTCAGTGGCTTTTTGGCCGTTCGTTTCAAAATGTTAAAGTGTTGCTCAAAAAGCTCAGCATACTTAAAAACACTTTCGCATGTCTTAAAACTAGACTAAATTATCGGAAGCTTTTATTTCTCGAACGAAATAATGGAGGATATCGGACAATTACGTTCAAACTTTCAACTCTTCAAGTAAGCAAATGCAATTTATTCACTTGGAATTCATTTTAAATGCTTTTACATTCACGTCGCATAGAATCGAATTCCTCGTAGCCTTGCTTGCAAAAGTGCTTTGACATATTCTATTCAAGTTTTCCATTTCTTCATTTTATTGGTTCTACGTACTGGTACGTAAAAAAAACAAATTGGTTACCAAACCCGCTTCAGCGTCGTGCATGTTTTGATCAACATTTTCCTGTATTGTTCGCGTAATATTTGCTCTGACACAACAGACACTCACCGCTACAGTTGTCACGTCGACCGATTTGCCAAATTGTGTTCAAACATCGTTTTGTTTGTCAACAGGTGAAAGTTTGTTTGCTTCCCGAATATACTGGTGTACCTACATCTCTCTCACATTTGATCTTTTGCTTGGTGTCATCCTTGCCATTCACAAAATCAGTTTCGTCCGTAATTGTTTCTTGTTTTATTTCTTCAAGTTAAAAATTAAATAGAATTTTATTCTTGTTTTATTTTGTTCTTGTTAAGTATTTAGCGAGTTGTTTGTTCGATCTTGGCAGGTTGTAAATTCTTCTGTAACCTTTGTAAATTTAAGTTAGCAGATATTGCGTCATTGCTTATTTAAAACTTTGAACTTACGTGTCGGACATTTGAGCTTGATTTTTTGTGCTTCAGCATCCTGAGCAGAAAACTTCGTAGATGATTTCGTTAATAACCAGTGCTTAAATTACTTGCCAAATATTATGATGTTCATCGGTGACTTACCTATTACTAATTACTTTATTTTAGACTTGGAAATATGTATATAATAACATTACCCTCCATCATGTCAACGCTCTACGTTTCTCTAGAAAAATTCTCAGTAATCTGGTAAGAATTGATTCTTAGAAACTGCATCCTACAGACTACCGTGTTTTTTGAATAGAAACTATTGCCAAGATTTAAGTAGTTTTAACGAAAACGTTGATGCGTCAGTTATTAGCGGTTGTAGCGCTGCAGGGCGCTGGGCGACGAGCGCTGTGAGCGGCTGCGCGCGCGCCGCTGCGTCAGCGCGCCGCCGCCCCGCGCGCCAGCGCTCAGTCAGTGTTCGATCGCGATCCGAGCTCACCTGTCGCTCCATCGAGTGTCGTGCTAACCCGTTCCGTGCCGTTCGACGGCAAGTGCTAGTGCCACCATAAGATGCTTGCGCTTGACGCAGTGGTTTCTGTTTGTGTTAAAGTTTTTTAGTGCCTCAAAGTGGATTCCGGCGGACTGTATCAGGCCGTGGAGCATGCGCGGAGGCTCGAGCGCTCCCAGGCCATGTATGTCATAAATTTAGGTGAGTCCGCTTCGATATACGGCGACGTCGCAGATCCACATTCCTCGATATGTTGCATGACATAGAATTGCGGTGCGCTCCTATAATTGGAACTAGACTAGACCGGTACTTGCTGGTAAAGAGGTCCCGGTCGTATTGTCGTTCGAGCCTAGTTTTTATCGCGGTATGCAAATAAATTCGAGGTCGGTTCTCGAAATCGGCTTTCACTCTGATCGTGTTTTTCGACCCCGCTTGCTGGCGGGTGTGGTGCGTTGTCCTGAAGGAGGTCGTGTTGCTAGAGAGGTTCATAACCAGCTCGCTCGTACGATTCCATTTCAATTTGTGTCTTATTCTAGCGCGCTGTGCGTGTCTATGTATGTTTTTATTACAGTTCACGTACAACGTGTGGGCGTGTGTTGGTGTGTTTGCGCTATCGGCGATGCTATTTTCGTCCCGTGCGCGTGTGTGCGTGTGTGTGCATTGCGCGAGTGCGCGTGTGGACGCCGTATCCGCGTTCGGCCTGTTATCATTCTCCTCGCTTGATATTGTTGCGAATTACGTGATGTCTTCGGTTATGATTTTAATTTTAAATCAAACTATATTGGATATTTTACTACTTTTGAATTTAATGTGACGCAAGTTTATACCTCAAAATGTAATATTTATATGCACAAGTGTGTTGTCTACCGTATGCACAAGACAAGTCTACTGTAGGAAAACAAAGTAATATCCTTAACATATATGTATAGGTAATTGTCACATAATTCTCACTGATGTTTGCGTACTTTAACCGGCGTACGTGGATTTTCCTCCACTACTGCAGGTGCAACCTAGCAACATACAATGTCATTGTCAAACAATATGTTGTTTGCTTCTATTTGCAAGAACTGTTTTTCAATTGAAACAATAGAGACTATTTTGTATTCTATTGTATCAATAAGTATATTTTGCTGGAACAGCTAATCAAAGTTGTTTTTCGCGAAGATATTTTATTTTGATACAACAGTTGTGATGCAAATTATTTGATTAATAGTGAAGTTTATTATATTCATTCATTTTCATTGGTAGATTATAAACTGGTTTTAAGTATTGTCTGCTACACCTGATGCTTGCAAAGCACAAGCTGTAAAATATTTTAAAACGAAGCAAAGATTCAAAGCGTTTATTTCCAAACAAAGTTAAAAGTAATTTTGAACTGCCAAGGTAGTTAGTCAAAACCATGAAGCTATTTGCACGTTTCAAAGCGTAGATCTCTATGGAAATGAACATATAGGAAACTCCACGGACCCTCTTTTAAATAATTGTATGTATTGCAAAAAATCTAGTTAGTACAACTATTGAATATTATAATGCTTACCATAACCAAAAAAACGTTAGCCTAGCAGAAGTTAGCTTTGTATCGTAAAACTATATAAAAATGTCATGTTTAAATTATAATTAACAGTTTATATTATGTTCTCTAATTTGTCCTTAAGACTCAGACTAAGAACAGTACTAATAACAATGAAGAATTATTGCGGTTTTAAGCCAAACGCCAATATAAGATACACAATAAGTATGCAGCTGATCTGCAAGATGCGGGAGATCTGATTGAAATTGACATAAACTAAGGCGCCAACAAAGGATTAAATAAATAAAATCTTAACACTACTGAATAAAACAAAGCTGATGTTGAAAACAACAAATTTGTTTAAAATACTCAATCTAATCTACTTCTAACTATCGAATCTGAGTACAATGCATTGCATAAATAACACTAGAGGTGGACGTGACGCCGCCCGTTTATCTTCCACAGCGCGAGTATCTTTATCAAGTGACACGAAAAGATACAGAGATACTACTATTCTATGATATGTATTTAATATCTTTATAATGGTAAAAAAATTACACTATGATGTGAATCTGCCGCCAGGCTTTTGTTCAAGCCATATTTTTGCGTTATAAATAGCTTGACGTTACACTATGTCATCAAAAGGTCATAGCTGGCAATTTTGTACACAAATTCAAAATTATGATTGATTCTGCGAGCCGAAATAAAGCCGGACTGTTCAGCCTATTTATTGAATTCGCTTTCGTAGTCATTTATTGGAAATATTTCTTCTCCTTGACTCTAATTTTTATCTAAATCGTTCATCTAGTCATGGGCCTATCTTTAACCACTTTTCTATCTCCATGTGACCACCTAACTCGGCCACTGAAAATTTGGTTTACAAGGTTTATTGAAGGTTCAATAACTAAATCGTGTGATTTTGATATATTCCGCAATATTATCAAGTCAATTATTTATTTTCCCTACAGTACCTGTTTGAGCTTCAATTCAGAGAATAAACAGTAATGTAATGCCTTCCACTTCTGTTATTTAATGTTCATAGAAAGCACCGCGTCGTTTAATATAATAATTTCACAATAAAACAATCTTGTCGTCGTGACCCTCACTGATTTCACGGCTGTCGGCATTGTCGATGGGTATCGGCTGTAATTGCTGTTAATTGCTCAGTTATCGACTGTCATCAGTTGTTGGTGTTCGATTAGAAAGCTGCACGCTACCCGGGGGTATGGGGGGCTCGAGTCCCGTTGGTTTCTGAGACGGTAATTGGTACAATGTCCTCATAAAAGGCAGATGGTTCACTTAGCCGAAAGCCTTACTCAGATCTCTTAGATTATATTGTTAGTTATTATGTAGTTCTTGTTTCACATTGTTTAATGATTTACCTTGATTATCATCTGCTTATTTTGGTAACTCATTAATATTGATTAAAGCTGCTTCTACCAATATGCTATATACAAACATACCTTCTTTGCATTGAATCTATTTACTTATAGAAAAAAAAAAGACTATATTATCCAATGAAAAACGACAATATTATCGAAGTTCAGTTGTGGTTGAGACAAGTGCAATCTATACTAATATATAAAGCTGAAGAGTTTGTTTGTTTGCTTGCTTGAACGCGCTAATCTCAGGAACTACTGGTCCGATTTAAAAATTTTTTCAGAGTTAGATAGCCCATTTATCGAGAAAGACCAATAGGAGCGGAGCAGACGCAGGCGCGTGGGTCGACTAGTCACAAATATAATCGGTACACGGTACTAAAACACTAGCACAGCAAAAAGCCGGCGCAACATGAAGTATTCGAGATCTCTCGATGGTGAGGGCTAAATAATTGTCGTGATTGACACGGTCCCGGCTCCCGTTACGCGGAACCTGTCCAAGGGCCGCGCAGACGCACGGGCGCGCGCGCCGTCCGCTGACCCGCAGCCGGATACTATCACATATTTGAAAAAATCTGCTGCATTTACCAAAGGGCCTATTTAGCTTATCTTAGGAGTATAGTTATTTCTAGACTAAGAGCAACTTATTCAAGAATATCTCAAGTGCTCTCGGATTAATGCTACAAATTTTTTGACGCAATAAAACATCAAGTACGTACTATTGTTGATTTCCATATCGACCTCCATAATGAGTGACAACTCGACGTTTGGAGTACCATTAAGTTCGCGTATTTTTTTATCAGTTCTATAAATAACCTTAATTGCCTGCACTGATAACAGGGGCTATCTTTGAAATAGCGTCATCGTGTAAGCATTAAAATGATGTATCTTCAAAACGTAGATAGATTTAAATTAATCTATCTAATTTTTCTGTGTGCAAAGCCTTGACATGTCTTGATACTCAAAGATAAGATTTCCAGTTCTAAGAATTATTTGCTTACTTTGTAGTTTATATTTTGATTAGGGTTTTTAATTTATCTACTTCTATATGGAGTAGTATTTGTTTAATTCTCATTGTTTGTGTATACGATTTCTCTTACTGACAATGGATTTCCGCTAAGTGACTGATTAATTTCAATGTTCGTTTGTTGATATGTGGGATCATAAATAATGGATGTTTGGCTTGGTTGTGTCGGTGCATTTCGTGTGGCGACAATCGATGTGTTTTTTTTTCGGTTCATTGCGTCAAAGCGAATGACGCACGCGTCTTGTATTCGCGACAGAAATAATTACGGAACTCCCGTCTAGACGAACTATGTGCGATGGAACACACTGAAAATCTTTTATTTTTCATAATAGACAATTTTTTAACTGTTAATCGATATACATCTTCAGAACAAAGTAAATCTAAACTGTTTTTATAAAAAAAATATAAACTGATAAGTGACTCTACCAGTCTCTACCTCTATAACATTAAAAGGTACATACTTTTTACGAAACAATACAGTATTCCCTGATTCAGAGCAGTAATTCCCATTCGTTTGCTTTCGGTTGTTGTTTATGTATTTCATTAATTTGTACTATTATCCTGTTATGTGTAGCTTGTGGTTAATCGTCATCAATCCTCAATGGAGGCATAAAACATAAAGGCTAATAAATAAAAATTAGATATGACTAGTGCCACATCGCTGTAAATAATCTTTTGGGTAAGCATAAAATACGAAGTTGTTCCATTCCCGTGTTCCCAACAAGAATAGCATCAAAAGTAAGTAATAAATATAAGCACAAGTTGAAAAGATATACACTTGAAAAAGTTAGTCGTGCCATTACACGTTTGTTATTCCTTATACAAAAAGTATCCTCAAATCAAGCCTATACTTTAGGTAATAAATGGTACGACTTCCAACCGCATTGACGTCAACTACTAGGTAATAAGTAAACAAAAACATATTGACTAAACACTCAGTTTACTCGATGAATAAGAATTTCCGGTTCTGTAGATCATGGATGTCTTGACCGGCTATTGCCAAGTTCATGTGGACAGATGAAACTACTTATAATCGAACTTAACTGTTCTAATTACTATTGTTGTGGTGCAAAGAGGTCACTCAGGGTTAGTGAATGGGCTGCATCATCAGTGTGGTTTGTTAACAGGAAAATACACTTGCAGGCGACGATGAAACGTTTTCGTTTATCTTGATGACTCACTCACAGGCACAAGGAATTATTACTGGAAATGTAAACCGTTAGTCCGCAGTCTTTTACGAGTTAAAGCAAGAAGTCCCAGAATTAACCAAAAATTTAGTAAACAAGATTTTTTGTTTTCTCACTCGTATTTGTTTGTACGAGTATTTTGATGACTGTAGCATCATAGTGATATTTTATTGTATCGCGAAATTACCTTTAAAGGTTAAAAGTCTTGTAAGAAAACTGTTCGACCTTTGTGAAACATTGTGTTTACCCTTTGCTTTAACAATCTTCTGTTCCACGAAATCGTCCCACTTTTAGGAAAGCTTTTATCGCTTTGTGAATAAACTATTTACTCTATTGTTGGTTATATGTAGGTTTCCTTATTTGTTTACTGTTAATCGTTGTTTGTTGGTGTTAGCACTTATAGTGCGTCCGTCAATGCATGGCTGCGTCTATTTGCGTGCTTCTTGCTTCCATCACGTCGATGGACCGTGACACTGACAAAAACTTCAAGCCTTGAAAACTTTTGTGTTAGTTACTTGTAAAAGTACAGGTTTCCGTGTTTTCGTTTTCCGCATGTACAGTTAGAGCCAAAGAACAAGTTTGTATAACTTTTGAAAATACAAACAGTGCTAATGCATGGTATGTTTCTGTAGCTAAATATATTTTACTTAAGCGTAAACATGTTACGTCAGAGGATACCTGGAACTTGTTATTGCTGATGACGTATTCTTCATTTAGTAACTCTTATAGAATTTGATCAAGTATTAGCAGGTATTTGTTCAAATTGTACATGTTTTTTTATTCTTTGCCCATAATTTTCTTGATTCCTGCTGTTCTTCAGAGCTTTTAGCAGTTATCTGAAACAAATAAGAGTTAACAGTACCTACTTAGTTATCTGTCCTTGTTGTATGCCTATTTGTCACTACAAATAGGCGTAAAATATGTAATTAGAAAAATATTATGGTGCGTCAGGTGAGGATTATATTGTTCTGTTCGTTACTTTATTCGTAACTTCGATTCAATTGTTTGCTTCTCACTACTCTTCCGAGGAAGTTGTTTCTGATTAAATAGTAGTCAATTTCGATCCAGTCAACTGTAAAATCGAATCAATAGTTTTTTCTCCATCAAATATAGGCTTCCGTAATAAAACCATCAGACTAGGAAGTAAGACATTGATTTATGTTATATTTAGTAGGTTTTGACCATGATTGTGATTTGAGCCGAGGCTATAAAAAATTAAAAAAAAATAAGTATAAAATTGATTAACCGGTCCAGTACTTTACCTCGGGGGATAATCTTGCGATGTTTTATGAAAATTAATATTAAAACATATTGTAAACTGCTCTAAGTATATACATTTTAAATAAAGAGTTCAACAAACTGAGTGCTGAAAACTTTGTGAGTTTATTTATTTATGTACACACAATATACTTAAAAAGAAAATTTTGCACAGAGAAAAGAGCACAAAGTGTTAATTTGGTCGTAATTTTTGCAAAAAAACGTATTCAGAAATATTTTCAAATAGAACACCCACTCTTGCGTGGGCTCTAAGATAATGTAATCCAAAGAGAATATCGTTCATTTGATTCGGAACTGTGTGTAGGTGCTGACATTACTCCTTGACCTTTCGCGTGGTGGCGTAGGCCGCTTGTTTACCTAACAACACACTTCCACGAAAAATATACCAAGATAATTGTATCGGCTATGGGAAAACGAGTCTGTTTATTTATGAGTGAGTGAAAAACTTCTAAATAGCTTTTTCCCTCGATTAGCTTTAGCACTCAAACTTATGGGGTTTTAGTCCTGTCGTGACGAATTCAGAATATACATCAGCAACAATAGTGGTCGATTTCGTTAATTTTGTTTCAAGGTCTTTCGATGTTTACGCCAAAGTTATCGGAAGAAAATTCTTATCTAATTGTTTCGGATTTATTATTTAAATATTTTCTGATGATTCTGATACATGCTGTGACCGCCGCGCATATAAAGTGATAATTATAGCATGACCTGTATTCTACTAAATTAACATCGAAATAAACAGTTGAAAAAAGGTATTGCCAGTTTCGCCACGTGTGTTCCCAAGAATCGTTTGACGTAGCTGCAATTAAGATTAATCTGCTCTTTTGCCGTATTCCAATAGGGAATATGCATGCGATTTTTGTATTTGCAAAATGAAAAACTTTTAGCTCTAGTAAACAACCATGAAATTATTGTTTAAATACCTTCATCAGTGATGAAGTTATAAAGCTTCAAAGATTACAATTAGAAAGAGAATTCCGATGTTAACTTTGACGTCATCGTCCATGACGCCTATACAGCTGCCATAGAAAACAGCGTTTTCGCGAGAGGGACAGATATATTTGTTTAAAATCATTATATCTCCTTCGTTTTTCGAGTAATTTTGATTCTATTTTCACTGTTAGTATTATATTTTTGTATATTTTTAGATAAACTGTATAGATGAAAAATATGTTTTTCATGCATATTCCCTATTAGGCAAAACATTTCTGTCACCCACCTCAGAGGCTTAAAAAAAACATGACATCATAATCGTGTGTAGGTACAGGTAGGTGTGTTATTTTTAGATATGCGAAACTCAACATGTTTAATGTCTGACTCGAGATTATATTATATTGCCTAACTTGATTTTTACAGGTTTTATTCACTTGAGCAACAAAATATTTAGTTACTTCTAGTTAAAAGTGATTTCTTTTTTTTTTGTGTCGTCTGCTTGTCTGCTCATTCAAGATGATCACATAAAATCTCCTGTAATTAAACGTTATCTTTATGGGTGAACTAAATGCGGACTGTATGAATGTTTAACAAATTAACATTTGTATTTTTTTCATTGTCGTCATTAAATAGTGTCTGCTTGGGCTGTCTGCTGTTTTAATTATTTCTTTAGTCAATTGATAACATTTCTCTTACTTGTCTCTTCGTTAATATTTTGTCTACTAGACACACGGTTTAAAATATTACTTGAAGCCTGCCTCCATCTCCATAACCTCCGTTTAAGCGTCACTTAATCAAAACTTGAACCATCAATATTTTATCATGAACTATATTATTAGCTCAACTTTAATACTCCAGCTAGCAAACGGTTCGTTTTCATGGCTTTCAGTATCGGTATGTTTTGTCGGACGCCCCTCTCGGTCACCCCGTAATTACACCCCATTCATACTGAAGTAGCGACCACCACTACGCTACACACCTGCTAGCCTTGGCTAATTCCCACCGAAGTTAGTGTTATTAAATATAAAATTAAATGTAAAGTACTTATTGATATAAAAATTTGAACGAGATTTTTCAGTTATGAATAACACTTGTATGCTTTTCATATTGCTTATTGTAGAACTTGTTGCTAAATGAGACATATTTGAGATAAAAGAGTAAGAATTTAATTAAACAATAATAACTATTAGGAATGTTATTGATAAATCCGAGAAAGAAATATCAGTCGCGTGGCAAAAACGTGTGTCAAACAAAACATCCTGATAAGTGTTAATTCATGAATAACACTACTAAATCTCACGGAGATATAACTTTATAGCAGCAAATGCGTTTCAATTTTGAAAATGCTAAAGATACGTAACCATTTTTTGTTTCCTCATGTTACAAAGAGAAAGTATCAAGGTATGCATGCCTCTTTTGAAAAAGTGATGCAACATTCAAAATGTTTTGGTGTCCGACATCAAAATTATATTTCGCAATGATTTAGAAGCATAGCTTATTGTTATTTCTAAATAAGGCACGGTATTAATATTTGATTGAATCTATCGTTTCAACATTTTAATTAACTTCTTGATTTGGATGTTTCAATTTAATTTAATTGCAAACACTGCATAAGCTTTAAACGTTGCTTACTGCATAAAACATCAAGTTATAGTAGTTAATGACATTTCAACTTCCAAAACGTCTTTTAAGAACCACTATGCGACTCGTTTCTTTCAATTAACTCTCACGAGCGAAATAAGCGCATACATGATTCACTCTGAGAAGCATTCAGATCATGTACACATTGAACTTTATTTCTTTCACTATTATCATTTGTATTTTTGATAATTATTAAGTTAGTCACCAACCCGCATGGGACTAGCGTGGTGGACTATAGTCCAAATCCCCTTTTCTCAAACCAAACTATGACAGAACAAAGGACAAACTTGGCCAGAGATCGCCCAAGACAGAGAGGTTTGGAAGGAGAAAGGGGAGGCCTTTGCCCACACGTGGGACACAAGAGCAGGCTAACAAAAAAAAAAGAAAGTAAGTCATAGTTTCATCGATCGTCGCAAGCGCATGTAAGAAAAGGAACGCTGGCGTCTGACTTCTACGTCTTGGATTCTATAATGGCCATTGCTCCTTTTGCTCAATTTAACTCTTCTAATTTTACAATATTTTCATCTATAAAGTGCGCGTTTTGCTTTCAGACATTGTAAACCTTTAAAGGCTAGCTCATATGTAATTAGTTATTTTTAGTAGCAGTTTGTTGAGCCATACCTGTATCACCTGTATGATAGACTGAAAAGTTTCCTTTGTCATAAATTCTCTATTTATTGCCGAAGATATCACATTAACTATTATTGTGATTTCTGTTTTGTAAAATTGATATTGTGTTTATGAGTGTTACGTTCTCAATCATTATTTTATTATCTTTTTTCATGTCATAATCCTGAGCAGTATTTGCATTCTAGAGCACAAAGAATTAAGTGGTTACATTTATAGACGCAAAGGTTCACGACAATTGGCCTTATTGCAGTCGTGGGCAGGAAGCCGCAATAACCCAGTGTCAGCGGATCAAACTCCGAAATTGACCAGAGTAGACCACCACCTGCCGGTTAGCGCCAACGTTGGCTCAAATATATCCTCGTTAAGAACGTTGGCGTATTGGTGTCGCATGGCCTCCGGAACTGCGTGTGTTAGTACCAGAGAGTACTAGAGGCGACTAGTAACCTTCATTGGATAATGCTAGCGTAATACACGTGGCTTGGAGGTCGGGTCATTCAATGAAACTGTAGACATGACTTTGTGTGGGTTTTCATTCATGTTATGTAGGGCTATTCTATATATTAAAATGTTAATCTTGTTTGAACCTAAAAAAATAAGGTGTTTGTATTGTTATGTGCCTGAATTATTCTAATTGAAATATGTTTGCTTTCGACAAACGTCAAAGGAGCTGAATGAACAAGTGCGATGTTAAGTAAGGATGTTTCTATTTAAAGATTTATTTTTATTGTATCGTTTAAGTTACCTTCTAGTCTCCTTCATGCTTGGACCAAAACACTCGTCCGAGATGACCTCATTGGCATTCAGTAGAGTAGAAAAGGTTTGATATTCTACACCAAGCACAGTTCAATGAACTTCATGTTTTACAAATTAACAAGCATGTTCTAAGACTTTAATAGTAAGTTTGATAGCTCTTTTTTTGTTTTTCTCACTATCGTAAAACTTTTTATAAGAACGATTAAAGTGTAGGCTTCCGGTTCATGATTGATGCCTATCTTGATTACCAAATTTAATTATTGGCCTCTTGAAGAATGTCTTACATCAAAAAGCTTCATTCAGCAATCAATTACATTCCTCTCCCATTATTCACGTTACGACCAGTACCTAAACATGTCGTGGACATCAGATCCATCCATCTAATACTTCGTTGTTACGAGGTTTGATTCACAAAAACATCGGACTCTTATATAGTAACCTCAATGTGTATAGTGTGTGCATCAAATGCACAAATGTAGGAAGTTTCCGCCTGCACTCCTGCCAAATAGTCGATATCCATTTATCTTTACAGTTCAAGATTAGACGAGATTGCTGGTGAAAATAGATGTTTGTGTTCTTTGATTTTATATTCATCGTCAGTCGTAGGAGTTTTGATCAGTGGTGGAAATTTTAGTTTGAGTTTTATTGGGAACTTCCAAAGGATTACTGAGAATATTAGATACACCAATTAATATTTCAATCGTAAACCCAAAATTAACCTACTTTTGGAAATGCTGATCCTTGATCATTCAAGAGTAACAATTGTAGCAATAAAAAAAAGTTACCACGGATCACTACAACAATGCCAATCAGCAAGCCTAGTACCTAGTAAGCTGTCAGCTTCTACTGGGTCGCCGCGACCTACCGCACGCGACGCCGGGACGCGAGCAAGGTCTAGGTCCCGGCTGCGGCTGTAAACACGACAACAGGTGGGGAGGCTACTTTATCATCAGCGTTTCATTCCGGGCTTTTAATTTTCAATTCCCCATTAACTAGAGTTCCATTAAATTCATTGTTTGTTGCTAAGCCTTCTATTAAAGCTCAACGTGCCATGACACTAACGCATGAATCTAAATGCTAATGTATCAAATGTTGATGACATTGTTGAATCTCGTGATTTTCCGATGGCTTAGCTGCCAATAAATCAGTGATATAAAATCGGCAGTTCTGTCCAACAGGTCAATGTATTAATTAGCAATTCTATGTATTATGTTAATGAATGTAAATATTGTAGAAGAAAGTATATCGCGGTCGTGAATAACTGGATTCAGGGTCTTTTGACAAAATGTTTGCCAAATTATTTACATAAGATTGTGAAAGAAACATTTATGAATGGCATACAATGACATAACAAATAGGTAACAGTTTTGAATACACGTGTACCCGAATCGACTCAAGGGTCAAGGATGAGCCGTTCTGAATTGTTTTGTATTTCTGTATTTGTACAGAGCTTTTACCGGATTTATTGAACCAGAAAGTATGCGTTACACGTGTTTCATATAATATCTTCACTACCACTACATATTATAATACAAAGTCCCCTGCCGCGTCTGTGTTTCTGTCTGTTCGCGATAAACTCAAAAACTCCTGCACCGATTTTCATGCTGTTTTCACCAATCACCAATGGATAGAGGTTCTCGAGGAAGGTTTTAAAATAATTTGACTAGAAAAAAATTGCAGCGCGGATGAAGTCGCGGGCGAAGTGCTAGTTCTTAATAATTCTTTTTGAATAAAGGGTTCCTGTTTTGGAACCAAAATACGTGTAGATTTAAAATGGCAGTGACATCGGCCTGTTGTTCAACGATGTCTATTGGCTAGCCGACATCAATTAGTGCTGACCAGAAACTTGGGCTTATGCGGTAACGTCTATATTTATCTTAATGGTCACCGCTCCACTGTCTCACGCACATGTTGGATAATTGATGGTGTGAACTGTTCCGCTTATAAGATCATATTTGAGCGACAACCACGAGACAAGGAAAGAGAAAACAGAAATGTAGACAAGGCAGCAAATGACAAACAGAAATGTTTCAAAACCGCTGCACAATTATTCGATTAAATAGTTTCAGAAATTAAATCTAATTTTAGTATCAACTCTTAACAAAAAGGCGGGCCTACCGGAAATCTAAAAGGGTTCGGACTCTAAATAATGCAGCACCGGAAATGACGCGCGGCCAGCGATGCCAGAGTTGGCTGCCAGTGTTTTTGGCTCGTTAGCGCTCTCGTACATACTCGGCTGAATGGTGCTACCACTGAAAACTTTATAGTTTCAGATGTGCCAGAAACCGTATTTCATGCAGAATCGTGGAGCAATTTTCTGGAACACTTTAAGATATCATTCGGACAATGCTTTTTGGACAGTATTGCGCCACATTTGTGAGAAGCTTTCGCTTGATTTTTATGTATGTAGCTTAAGTTAGCAATCATTTTAAATTCCGCATCTTAAGTTATTTGGAGACCAATTTTAATTTCCTCTTCACAAATAAGGAATACGATTGGAAACCACCGCTTATTAATTCCGCCTGACCGACCAAGTCATCCACTCTTACAACACTAATGCACACGCCTTTCGCTTCGGCCTTTGATCTTTATTCAAGCACCGATAAACTTTGACTGAAAGCCGTTTCTATTATAAGTATTCCGTAAATGGCGTTCCCATCGCCTTCTAAATCTGTCTCGACATCGGACATATCTATCGCTGTGTCTATATGTTTGGCCGGCTATTCTGGTTAGGCTATAAATGGCGCCGCTTCGACCGGGTATTATTAGCATTGGCCGCGCGACTCCCGAACATAATGCTTCGCACCTGATTGGATGCTGGCCAGATATAGACCTCGTTATGCTCGCTCAGGACTCGAGTGTCAACTATGACTATAATGGCACTAGTCAAGTGCGAGTGGCTAGCGAAGTTTGGCTGCTTGGGATTCTTCTGTGCGTGGCAGTTTATGCCAGATATTATATTGCCTCATTGATTGATTTCTTCCGTGAGGAAGATCAAGAATGGTTTAGCTGTATAAATGCACGTCTGTTTAAGAAGTTTGATGCTATAGATTTCTAAAATCACCTGAGTGATTTTGTTATGGAGGTATTTTTATTCGTTGTAAATCGTGTTAGTCTTGAGACTGTAGCTGGAACTTGGTTAACTACGAGATTGTCTGGCATTGGCACAGTAATAGCATCACGGGAAATTTCCCACCTTCCCATCTGCCAGTTAATCTGGTTTAATGCGTATTCAATTTATAGAAATTCATTTACTCGCGGTCATAAAGATAAATCTAAGACGACGAAGATTGTGTAAATTGGTTTCTTAATCATTGTGATTTATTGATTGTAAGGTGTGGAAGAGAAAGTCGATTCAGCTAAGCATTGTTTTGATGATCTCGACGATCGATCTCCTGCCAGAGTTTCTGTTGTGTAATCGAAAGTTAAACAGGATTTGTGTTCTTTTCTTGCGCCGATATCTCCAAGAATTGCCTCGTCTCAATCTTCTTTAACAGTAACATTTCTCATGTCAAACCGGGTCAGTAGGAAACCTTCAGCAACTCGGCACATAGTGGATGTCCTACTACTCCTACTACACGTTATATTTATGTGGGGAGGCGTGTCGTGTCATCGGATTTTGTTTTAGTTGGCGACCGAGGCACGCCGCGAGGTCGCTCCGGATGCCAGCGGATCACAGCGGATCCCGGCCGCGGCTCGGGGAAACTGCATGTTACACGCAAACTGGGTTAGGAGGCGGTTGGTCATGTGTTATGTATGTTTGTTTTGATACGAGTTTGCAGTACGAGACTTTCAAATCTAATACGTTAGCGTAGCTGACAGTTACTCTCTTGCTTTGGTCTAATATAGAATAATCAACGTCGACTCTTGGTTTAAACCCAAAAAAAAAGCGTGACCACAACACATGACTATTTACAAAAAGTTTCTAACGTGAATTGGCTCAAAACATTACTGAATCATTGTCCAATCTAAAACAATTATATCATATCGTAGAGCGGCCGGACCACTCCGTACGCTTGGCAGGCCGAGCGACCGTGATTTATCCTCCCAGAAGGTGTGGACGAGATGAGCTGCTTGGCACTACATATATCTCTTAATGTCGTGGTAATTGGACATCATATTCTCGTGAGCTCGTTACAATAGAATGTGTTACAGTTCCGAAGGGACGATAACTTGTGTACCCACATTGCTCACGTGGACGAAGCCGGTGTCATCATTGATGATAGTTGGCACTCGATGTGTCACCGCAGAGCTCCCGTCTGATGTGCGACATGACAGCAGAGCCGCCGTACATTTACACGTAATGTATGTGCCATGAACTATTTAGACATCTACATTCGTTGAGATTTAGGGACCAATACAATGGTATCTTCGGATTTTTGGGCATCCTCGCTACGGTTCTGCCGGCTGGCAATAAGAATACAATAAATAACTGAAAGCATCTCGAAGAGTGATTTCAGTATCCACAAAACCCCATACCAGAAATGTTTTTAAAACACACAATATCAGTCAGATTGTTCAAACAACCGAAAAGTGAGACGTTAAACCGAGCTAAAATATACAAAGAAACATTTCACAAGTTTGTTTAAAACATTTGCTTTAGCTTCAGCGGTTTCACGGCAAAGTGTAGTTAACACCTAGATCTATAATTAGGTGGCTAGGCGTGACGCTGCGAGTAAATTTAAAATAATTATAATTAAGAACGTGCGGTGGGCATGTTAATCGGCCGTTAACTGCGACTAACCCTTGTGATTTATGTCGTACGGTATGCGTGGGCGCAGTCGAGAGTATTAAACGTTTTTGTTCAAGATTAATTTGATAGTGTTTGGGAAAAGAAGAGGATGTGATTTTTAGAGATTTTGGCATTGATTTTACAAGAAACTCACTCTTTAATATATTGGTAGGGGCGATGAATTTTAATATTAATTTGGATGATTAATTCATGTCTTTTAACGTCATTAGAATGTATCTGTCAAGCGATCTGAAGCATAAACCTAGTACATAAATCAACATAGGTCCATTAACTTATTACTTCGGCTACGTCCACTTACCAATCAACAACTGGGTAAAGGAGAGTCGTCGAAGTGAACTCGAAACAAGTCCAAAGTGTGGAGAGTGCATGTATGTTGCGCTGGCAATGCATCTGCCTTGACCGCGATGCGGCAGACTGTGGGTCGCCGCACGCATGCGCCACGAACTGCGCACGCGCATCTACCGCAGCGCGATTAATTCATTTCCAGATTAGTGTACCACAAAGTTTGTAGTAATTATTGTGCTCATACAAACCATAAGGTTTTAATCATATGTATGTATAAGAGTCCTTATTAATCACATCAACGGATATTCAAAAATGCTTTGCACTCACCTTTTTGTATGAAGAACTCTTACTAATATTCCGTGCTTGCCAGTAAATGCTTTTTTGTAGATAAACTGTTTGATAGCCAATTACAGTAAAATACTACTATTAACTTTGTAATTAAAATTAGTAGTTTGGTTCTTTATCCTGTTAATATTTTCCTGGTGGGGGTACCTATATGGTTTCAGCGATATTGAGTCCATATTTAGACCGCTATAATTAAAGTTTGATAATTATAATTACACAATTCTATTTGTGGTCGCTCTTATTGCGGTCGTTGCCTATTAATTTTAACTATTAATAGTTTCAGTATCCTGGTATTATTTTACCTGGTTCTCGATATTTGGGGCACATAACTACGTGCCAATCGAGCCAATTTTTAACTAAATAGTAACTGTTTAGCTAAATATTCTGAAAAAAAAAAAAAAAAAAAAAAAAAATATGTCACGGGAAAAAACACATTATTCGTCACTCAAATATCCCTAAGCTCCAAACCGCATGTTTTAATTTCATATAAAGCCTATCTAAGATGAGCTATCCCGCCCTGCAGTGTTGTAAGACGGACAAGGTGATGCATCAGAATAGTTCGTTGTGCAACGCACCCCGCCGGGCCAAGGTCCCACCGAATTAACAGCTGGTCACTAGTCACGGTACACCCGCTCAGTCGCTCTGACCCATTTCGAGTACTATTGATGTACCGAGGAATTGGGGGGCATCAATCAGCTGACCATGGATGTCCATGGTCAGCTGATTGATGGCTGACAGCTGTATTTTTTACTGTTTTTTTTATTAGTATTGATAGGCTCGCATTTGACCATAATCTCACTCGATGGAAAGCGTTAGGGTGGTCAGCATGCTTGCCTAGAAACGCCCTATTCACTCTTCGACTTAAAGATCAGGAAACACAGACTACGGCAGTCGATATAAAAATTACGAAAAATTAAGTTTGTGAAAATTGTACCTATTTGAAATCGGTTAGTTAGGTGTTCGATGTTTAGCTTGATGTTGTCTAGGAAGCAAAATGAATTAATCCTGAAGAAAGAAGCAAGGAAGATGATGCATTCCTGTTTGTATTGTTGAAGCCGGAAATTTTCTTCCGTTAAATGCCTGTGTAATGTTACCTATAAGAACTTAAGAATTCTTAAAACATTGTGTTTTGAAGTCAACTTCTAGAATGTTCAACTAGTTTAGCATTCTAAATGTGTTATTTATCCACATTTTTACTCATAATTCCAAAGTCATATTCAGCACACGTATAGAACCTGACTCCAAGCCAAAAAGTGTGATAATTACATTCTTACACATTCCGCCTTCCGTTTTCCGCAAACTATTTGCCAATCCCATCAACATTCTTATCACATCGTGGCAGAATTGGTGTGATAAGTGGCTCGCTTGCCAATCACGCTGCGTGTTGTATGGGGGGAAGGCGCCAACTGGCCTGGCAACCAACCGGGAAGCCAGCATCAGACCGGGTCGCTGCCACAGAATTTGGGACAGGTCAAAGAACATGTTCGAGAATTTCACACTCTTACAAGTGAGAGTGAAACAGTTGTTAGTCAAATCTACTAGTTGTTATTGGTAGGCACTGACTCTTAGCCGCAAGCTTGAGCAACAAAAAATACTCTCAATGGAAAATAATGATGCATAAGTCCACCTACAATAAATTCGTAGGTGCAAAGGAAACACTCATGTGGAAAATACTCCTTGTTAGTACGATGATCTAATTAGAACTGACATACATATTTGTTTGATGAACTTTAGACTCGCATTCTCACGTACGCATCACATTTACTTTCCGTGGAGTTCAACAAGACAAACAACACTAATTAATTCATGAATAACTAATTCAATATCTTAATTGCATCCGTTATTTATGTGCTTAAGCGGTGTACTATAAGAGCATCAACGAATGTGATAGTTGTGGTTAATTAATTGGAAGAAACTCAAACAAAACTTTCTATTAAACAAATAGAGAAAACACTGGGGCGTAAACAGCGTGTGTTTGAGCAAGATAAACATAAACACGAAGATAAGTGGGAAACTAGGCGTGACGTCACGGGTCAAATGTCGGCGCGTTACAAGCATTAGATCACCACGAAAGTAAACAACAGTAATCACTTGGAATGAGGAAAATATAGCCACAGATTAAAAATAGATGTTAGTATCTTTCTGTGTTAATTGCTCTCGTGATCAACAATCTGTTTTTAAACACGAATGGTTTAATTATGAGCTCCTATTCGGATAAATAGGCTGATATGGTGAATAGTAATGAAAGGTCTATTTCTGTTGAATTTCATTTTGGCTGGAAAGAATCGCGTAATATCTACGCCGATTCAGTTAGGCTGCTTTTCCACTACAGAACCAATAGATTCGCTCAATTTTCCTTTAGCTTTGCTAAATGAAGCGATTCTATTGGTTTGTTTCTTAACAACCTCATTCCTTCCCTCCCCATCACTAGCACATTTGCAGTGGACAAGCAGCCTTAGCACTAAAACTGCTACAAATTTTCACTTATGAACAAAAACTTGAAGAAATTCAGCTGAACAATGGGGTAAGTAGAACTATATGTGTGGGCATCCACACATATAGTTCTACTTACCCCATTTAACGACAGCAGCACACATGCTCACTATCAATGAACGGAATGTCTCCCCGAGGCCGCGACGTTGCTCAAGCAGCAAGTGTGTCAAAGGAAACTCCCGTGCTATCGTATCGGTGAGTGCATTAATTGTAGGAAAATCACCGGCGCGCGCGCAGCCAGCCTGTTTAGTTTACATTGTTGGCGGGTAGTCGGAACAGATTGGAGGACTAATGGTGTGTGGTCATGGGGTTTTTGACCTCGGAGCGGAAATAGAAAAGATGTTCTGTTTTGGTTTTTTTTCTGGATTTGCGATGATCATCATTGTCGTCACAATCATTTTCAGCCCAGAATAAGTCACTGCTGTTAATTAGAGTCCACTTTATTTTGCGATACTTCCCGGAACTGCGCTAACCTCATCCAAGTGTGATACAGTATACATAATATATGATACAGTATACAAAATCGTCCAAATACGTACTCGTATAAAATTACTGGTATAATTATGCTTACTATACTTTGATTTTTATGCATCAATTCCGTTTCTACCTAATGAAGTATTAGTTATTGAATAGCTATAATGGAGTTCCAATTTAGAATCTCAGATTGATTTTCCTTGCCTCCTACATTATCCAACTCAATAGGGTTATAATATATATGAAATGAAGAAAATTGTAGCTTATGAATACCTACTACGATTTATCACCCATATTCATTTGATATCTTTGAAGTAATAGATCCTGCAATTTATTGCCTTCCGCACCTTTTAGCAAAGTGCTTCTGAGAAAATAAGGTCTGTGATAGGTTTTCTAAAGAATCTGGAAAGATACTGAGAACCGAATTTTTAATCACACATATTTAGTACGACAGGCGTCTCTAAATACGCTTCAGCATCGGTTGATTTAGTTTCAACATATGATAGGGAAACAATGATGTTCGACTAAACTCTTCCATAACTCAAATAATTTCTTAAAAAGCGCAATTAGTGAGTGAGAAAGTGGTCCCGCAATGTCAGCGGGGGCTGCCAGCTGACCGCTATCAGCGGAAGGGCAACGACCTCGCCGGAAGCCTTATCAGCTGGATACACCACGCTACTCATCCCACACCCACTTCTCGGTAGCGCAGTTATCAAGGGCTAGTGTCTGTGTCCCACGACAGGGATGTGTATATGTGTAGCAGTGTAGTATATGACCTGAGAGATACAGTTGCAACGATATCATATCTGTATCCATACTTCCATGCTAATATGTCATACCTATATGCAAAAGTAACTCTGTCTGTCCGTCTGAATTGTTATCATCTCTTGACAACTATACCGATCTGGATGAAACACCGTGTCCTGAAATGGGGCAAGAAAAATAGGTAGTAGGTTTTTATCCCAGGAATGCGTCCTTGGGAAATTTTTCGATTTTCCCGCGAGCGTAGCTCTGCGAGAAGCGGTTTTCTAATATGAGAAAAAGTTTGTTACCTCGCACATTCAAAACACTGAATAGATTTTGACAATGGATCTTGAATAAAAAACGGGATCAAAGTATACCACGTCTGTTCATGGTATTCCTTGATTCACTCCGTGATGTCGTGGTGCCACAGGAAATTAATATTGCGGTTTCATACTGTTTAACTATAAGATTTTTCAAATCTAATGTTAGTTTAGTGCTTATTCAGTGAAACAATGACACATCGGCAAGTTCAGCAGATCGATAAGGATGGTTTTGGACAAGTTCTCTGGTGTCTGTATGTGTGCTCGGCGTTCCACCCACGAGCGGGTTCTTAGTAAACATGAGTTAATGTGTAACTGTCCTGTCTGTGTACCTAGACTTTAAAAAAAAAAATTGCTGGAATTTTAAAGAACGTTATTTTAAAACGCACTATCGATTAACATTAATTGCTGTTTTTGTTACATTTTTAACAACTTTTTTCCCAAAAATTCATTAAAATATGCAAATAGTTCCAAAATTACAATGCAATTCTCAACCAGTTATGTTAATTAGGCATTTAATTGCGTTATTTTGAAAACATTATTCATAAATGTAAATGTAGTTAGTAGCTATTATTTTTAGCGATTGTGTAATAGTGTGCATTATTCATAAATATGCGTAAACTTCAAAAAATAATTAACAGTAAGCATTGACTTACTTTTATAAACAAATAATATATATTATTGCTATCAATCCCTTGCATCCTGTCGTTCAAATTGATGCATCTTTCCAAAAGCGATTGAATCGCATCGGTAATCATAACCTTATCATAACCAATTCGTCTTTCCGATAAACCCTTTTGACGTTAATATTTCAATATCAATTTGAAGTCCACTTTACAGCTCATATTCGATTCAAATCGCTGCCTCGTGCCGGTGGCCAGACGGGCTACCCTCATACTTATGATAATATATCGCTGGCATCGATCGCCACCGCGGGCCATGGCAGGTGGGTGATGGTCCAAGTTCAGGGCCACGCCTGCGCGGACACGGGACGACACCGACACGTCGCCGCGTCGCTCTCACACGCATCGCAATATCGGAACGTTTATTTTAGAGGAGCTTTAGGGTTACCAAGCAGTGAAAACAGAATTATTTCCGACGTCATAAATATTGGCTTGTTTGATGTTTTATAACGAGGGGCGTGTCAATCAATGAATATATTAAACTGACTTCTTACAAATCTATTCCGTCTCGTGACGCGCTGCAGACATCATTCACAAATACCATGATTGATTACAACGTGTTTACTTGCCAAGAAAATAATGTTTGTGTTTAAAACGTTTGGCGTCTAGACGCTGTATTTCAGTTTTATAATTTTCACAATCAGTATGACCCTGGAAATGAACTCGCATTTCAGTGATTCGCCTACATAGTAAATTCGTTTTACGATTAAAATAAAAGCGGAACGATAGCTGTCCACTTAAAAATAAAATAAAAGTCGTAGCTCTGCAATATTGTAGCAAACACATTATCAGTTAATTTTAGACGCGATTCAGATCGTGAAATGTTCGCAATCAACCCTAGCGACAACGTAGGTGTGAGGCAACACCGGAGATACAAATAGAATGTGTGGAAAATAAAAACTCGCTCGCGGAAATCCTATTTGTATCGTCGCGAAAATAGAAGTTCGCGACAACGGGCGCGACACGAGCGATGCTAGCGGCGACGGTTAACACTTGCACTGTCGGAATAGCCCTCCTAAATAGACATTTTATCGCCGGCTATATTAAGCAGGCAGGCCAGAACTGAACGGCTATATAATTGGTTGATAGACATTCCTGATTTGGCTCTTGGACTTCTGATTTAACGTTAGAGTGCATATCTTTTACTTTTCCATAAGCATATCGGCCGTATGGTGTCGGCCGGTGCCGTATGTTGCCGTAAAAGAATAATACCATCCCATCACTTCCCGTGGGTTTCGTAAGAGGTGACTAAGGGACTCACCAGGGAATGGGCAGCAGCGTTCTCTATAAAAAGCAACACCATACACTGCAATCGCCAACCCACCAGCGTGGCGATTATGGCAACCCAACAACTTTTGGGGGAGGCCTATGTCCAGCCATGGACGTCTCTCGGCTGTTATGATGATGATGAAGCAAATCGATAAATGCATTTTTGTAGCAGTTTCATATCTCTGTCACCGGAAAATGCAGACTCTGTAAGATTGTATTAAATCTATGTTAGATAATAATTTATCAAATTCACATTATGAGAAAATCGTTTTGTAAACAATAAATCCCATCCAAATTCAATAGTTTTCAATATACTCGTACCAAGAAAAAATTGTTTACAATTTCACGCCATATTTTACAATCCTTGGCGATTGCAATTTTCCGATGACATCTCTATGTACTATTATATTTTCCAAATTGTATATCGCCGACGTTTTTCTAAACCTATATAATCTTTCTTTTCCAGGTAAGACTGAGTCACATCGAGGAAACTGAAGCAATCTCCGTTCAATCGACAGGTATCGTAACCGCACACATTTGCAGCTATATTTAGAAGTAGATAAGCCTTGCACATAACGTGATTCATATTATTTACTTGATTAACTGAGGGTGTAAGCTGTCAGAGGTCAACAAAGTTCGTCTTTATCGCGCTCATGAGAGGAAAACATGTTATAGACTGCTTGTCTTGGAAGTGTTGAAACCTGTTTAAAATATAACATCTGCAACTATGTAATATTTTATATTGGTTTCAAGCAAATGATGCCATAGCACAGCGCGATTAGGTCGTCGGACTCATTCATATTTTTCGGAAAACTAGATAAAGCAAAGCCATCGTTTAGCCATTTTCATAATCAGATAAACCAAATGACACATCTATAACAATAGTTCAGATATAAATAATGATGCGGCAAATCGGTCCGCAATCACTATAATTATCTCCGTACTCTCGGTACGTATAACTGCAGTTATCGCATTGTCTATAACTGTGATTATCCACTCATTATAGCACTAATTAGTCCGTGTGTAATGTGGCTATTTTCAGACTTCCCGCGCAGTTGCGGAACCATAACATTTCGAGCTAATTGGTAAAATAGTCTGTGGAAAAGTTTGCCTTATTCAGTACCCACGTAGAGATTTCAAGGTTGTGTTCAAAATATTTAGATTGGCTATTTAATCTTTTATTTATAATTTGCTGTTAGTGAATATTCATAAGTACTGAGATATTTATAATAATGAATAGTGATTATTAGGATGTTTAATCTCGTTGACTCTAAAATTAATGAAATACTATCATGCCGAAACTACTGTTCATGAAAAATTAACCGACTGATTTATCGAAAATACCCCAGTGTAAAAATACTAAAAAACATAAAACTGGCGACCTCATCGCATTTCACGATCTTCTCCAGAAAACAGAATGGGTAGAGAGAACCTGCGCTCGAAATGGGGCTGCATCAATTATGACAACTATTGACGACAGATTTTTCAGCTTACAGTCACGAAAAAGTTATTAGCACTATAGCTGTACTGTCGCCGTAGCAAGGCTGCTAATAAATCTACTTATATAGTTGTTTAAGGAAATGGGAAAATCGAACCTGTACAGTGTACCTATAAATAACCTGAAATACCATCACGTGTCCCATCATCATCATCATCTGCCAGCCTTTTCCCAACTACATTGGGGTCGGCTTCCAGTCAAACCGGATTCAGCTGAATACAGTGTTTTACGTGGAGCGGCTGCCGACCAGACCTCCACAAACCATTAACTGGGTTACACGGTACATCTTGGCAAGACTGGAGTCAGATTTACTGGCTTCTGACAATCCGTAACGACTGCCAAAGATCTACAAATGACAGCCGGGACCAACAGCTTAACGTGCTTTCCGAGGCACGGAGGAAACTCGTTATGTTAATATGGTCACCCATCCACAGACCAACCTTGGCAAGCGTTGCTTAACCTTCAAGATCGATCCGTGTGGCTGTTTTTATTTAGCCACGAGCTCCTCAAATACCATCACGTGTCCCATAAAAATCACAATTCAACAAAATAGAACCTGCTAATCAGTCAGGACACCCATTTATATTCCATACAGCCTACGACCCACACAAAAACGAACCAAAAATCCAGTTGTCTTTTAAAATCGGCATAACTGCTCATGATTTCGACACATGTGACCATTTTAAATGTACTATTTATAGAACGTTTACCATTCGCGGTGTATGCAGCGAAAAACAATATGGCGGACGGGTTACGCTGATTACGAGTTTATTGTTTTAGTGTTCTATATTTAAATCGTGGTGACGTAACAAAATGGCGGTATAGTGACCCGTTTGGGTTCGGTTATGGAAATGTTCCGTGATTCTTGTTATGGAGTTCATGGGAGTTTAATTAATATGTGTTTAACATGTGTTGGTATAACATTATGTCAGAAGGATGTGATCATTGTAAACTTTAGAGACGGTACATTTTTTTTTTTTAATATTTTATTTTTCTACTAAATACAAAACAAAAAAGACAAAATGAGGCAATAATGCCTACGAGATAGGTATATTTTCGTTCATAATTAGGTAACCTATTTTCGTATAAAACAATAAACAACTTGAATAAATAAGCCGACATAAGTACTTACTTATTATTCTGTTTATCGTAGTCAACAAACAGTACCTAAACATTTTTATTCGTAGTCTGAATTACATTGAAATTGTAAGCAAGGGCCAACTAAAAACGATGATTGGAGAACTTGAGGAAAATAATATACGAGTGGACCTACCTGACGGTCACCGTAGTTACACCGGGGGAAATACAAGCAAACTTATTATTTTTAAAACTTCCTTATCTAGCTTATAAAACACCTGAACTGGTAAGTTGAAGTGTACCTAGAACTATTGTAAAAATATACTTGGATCGAAAAACCCGACCGCACTATACGACGAAAAAAACCGACCAAGTGCGAGTTGAACTCGCACACGAAGGGTTCCGTACCATAAACGGAAAAAAATACACTTTTCTTGTGTGGGAGCCCCCTTTAATTTAATTTAATTTTTATTATTTTTTGTTATAGTGGCAACAGAACTCTCAAAATTTCAACGGTCTGTCTATTACGGTTCTTGAGATACAGCCTCTGACAGACAGACAGACGGACAGTGGAGGCTTAGTAATAGGGTTCCTTTGGTTACCCTTTGGGTATGGAACAATCAATCAATCTGATGCGAACGCTTAGGCGCTTAGACTTCTGGACAAACAAAGCAAGCTAGCAACAACCACTTCAACACGATGACGTCGATACCTGTACAAAAACTGTCCACCGACAACATTCAGGTGACCCCTGCCTTCTACTAGATAAAATTAATGATCGCCTAATAATAGAACTTTGATTATTCACTAACCAACGTTTTTTTGTCCTTATTGCTGAACCTGGCCACGTGACGAGATAGAAGTCTGTGCTATTTTTAGTCTATAGTCTCTTGAATACATTAACATGTTTTATGTGGCTTGGCTATTAGACTGGTAGTTAAGTGTTCCTAAGCTTTGTTCAGTATATATTTATATGTCCGTCGTTTGACCGCCAAACTGAAATCTTGCTCAATATATGTGTAGGTGGCTTTACTAAGAATGGTGCGATACTCATCATGTCAACATGTCTCTGGGTATTCCCATTTGCTTGTGGTTAAGTCGGCACTCCGTCTGCATAGTTTATGCTCAATAATAATTTGCAAGTTCTGAGTGGTTCTTATCAATGCAACAGAACTATAAATTGTATGATACGAAGAAACAGATTCGTATTTCCAAGTGCACGTAACAACATGTTTACTTACAAGAGACGATTAAATATGCACATATAATTATTATATTGTAGTTGTCTATTATTGTCGCGAGCGCCCCCTGCACGAGCGAAATGCAAACTGCTTTATTTATGTTGTACTCATTGCGAGCTGCAGATATGAATAGTTTATAGGTAAACGATTCGGTAGTATGCCTCATCTGTATTACTTTTAAGTGCTTCCAGTTTTCAAGAGAAGTAAAAATATATTTCTAGCTTTCACACGGATTCGGTCGCGTTTATATTGTCTTTCGCAAGTAGCCTAGAGTCCTCTCGAGAGTCCCATCTATCTCTAGACCAAAATTCATCAATCGGTTCAGCAATTTAGGTGTGAATGCGTAACATACAAACATGTAAACAAATTCACTGTTGCATTTATGATATTAGTTGGAATTGTTATTGAACTCAAGGAATATAATGTTTAGTAACGTTAAACGCTACCTATAGGCTTGGTTGCTCAGGAATGTCGGTAAGCATGTTGTTAACATTCCACGCACAGCAAACAGAACTATACAAACTAAATGTGGAGATCTCCAGCTGCTTGCATGTGCCACGTTGTTAAAGTGAATGGAGGAAAATAAACAGTTTTAATAAATACTTCTGTCATTATTGTTGCACAATTAGAAGCAATTTGTAATGCGCTGCGTAAGGTCTACCTCTGTAGGCAATGTAGGTTTATAGAAATTCTTGTTCAGGGTTCAGAAAACAACTGCATATAATATGCTCATTGTAAAATCGAAATGTAAAAGTAATAATAAAGACTTTATTGGTTGTTATTCAGAAAGGATGCTGAAATTAAATACATACTGATTAAAATGACTACCAGAAATAATCTCGCTTGTCTGGAGGAAGGTGACGGCATACGTGATGCAGGGTAATCCTAGTAGTCGTACTAGCCTTACTCTGTATCGCGAATCAAAAGTTACTCGTTGCCGTTCAAGCAACGAGTAACATTTTTTAAGTAACATTTTCAATGTTGCGCGCCTGCTTGAAACGTCGCGTATTGCTGAACATGTTGGGCGCCACGTGTTGCGCGGCAAATGTTGCCTAGTGCATACGCGGCTTTAGTGTAAGGAAATTTCTCTACCAATTTTCCTTGTAATAAAGGTTTAGTCCACGTTTATACGCAATTAAATACCAATAAGATTTAAACGAATTCATGAATTAAATGTTTCTGTAGTGCCCTAAAGTTCGCTCACTCTTTAAGGAAAACATGAAAGAACCATTTAATTTATTTGTTTTATTTGTCCTATAATTAATACGGTACAGTTGTGAATTTTTCCTCGTTTATTGTATAAACATTGTCACGCTGAGCCATTTGAGCGTTTATAAATAGCCTTATCGCCGTGACTGATTACAACATGGTTTTACTGAGCTATTTCTGTACGCGGATATTATTATGGTGTGGTTTTGTTCAATCGTTGTGTAATAGAACTTAATAGTTAGGAATCAAAATTTGTGTATTAATATTTGTATTACCGTGTATCGATGAAAAGAGAAATCGACCGTGCGTATTTTTATCCAGTGTTTCCAATCCGAAAAATACAGCGTTGGTTTTTTTCAATCAAGTACGGTTGTACTTGATTGAAAAAATTGTACGCAGGTACTACTTTCATATAACCTACAACATAAGGATGTTGTTGTTGCTGTACAGGTTTAGCTGTAACTCCACCTGCAAAACCCCATTTATGGTAATTGAGAGCTAAAATGACACATTCGTTATGACCAATCCTGTACCTAACTTTAACAGTATTCTCCCTAGACTTCCTCAAAGGAAAACCCACCAAAAATGAAAACCAACCAGATACCTATTGAGCGTAGAATAATTCCTGATTGGTTGTCACAGTGTCGCGTCGCCTGTTCCATTATTTCAGTAGAATCCCATCTAAAAATGTAAATTCTCTCGATTCATATAACAGAGTTGTTGTTCGGCGATAAAACAGAAATAGCAAGTGTGCTTCGCTATAAATACGACACATTGACAGGAAAAGTGTCGGTAATATGCTGAGTAAAAATAGCCAGCCATTGTTTGGATTATGTTCGCGATATAAATAACTTTAGTGCGAGCTTTATGTGCTAGTTGGCGACAATCGCTTTGTTGAGTTGATACATAAGTGATATATGTAGCCAGTCTCGTACATAGTGAATAGAGCTATATATAGGACTTGAAATAGGTATGTTATTGAATTTTATATCTTCTCAGACTTTATTGCTCGTGGTTATTGGTTTTACTTAAGATTATTATATTCGTTGCTGTTTTAGTTAACTCTGGGTTTAGAATTTGGAAAGCAGGCACAGTTTGTTGAAAGTTATGCAAAGTTGCAGACTGAGCCCATTCAACATTAACTTGAAACTTGAATTTATATGTCCTGATTTTATATTAATAGCACCTTTATGACTTTGAGATATTTTAATGATATCAATAAAGATACTGTGGAGCTGTTAATAAGGAAATAAAAAGGTTACTGAACAAAGGTCTGCCTTCATAAGTTTATGTTCTTTTTGATAATATCGTCGAGTTCCGGTTTGTTGGACAGTTTATAAATAGGTACGAGTAAGTACGGTTTCACAATCGCTGATACAGCGGAATTTGTTATTGTGAAGCAAATAAAATAATGTCTATTTTTGTAAGTCTATTCTTGTTTCTACGACGTAGGTATGATAGAGCACGATTTCTGTTTTACTTCCCTCTGTAGCATATTGTTACTAAAATAAATAGAATGGCTTAATGTGCAGACTTGGCTCGCTGATTTGTTTCTGCTGAACCAGTTCCAAACAAGAGCCTTAAGTAATAGTAATAATATTGTATTAAAATTGTTATTCATATTTGATGCGCATATTAGCATAAATGCATAAAATAAACATAACAATAAATCAAAATTTGACATTAACGTAAAGCAATAGTTTGCCCAATCTTACGTCATGTACATATTATGTATATCTATCGCTTTCCATCAGGCGTGATTGTGGTCAAGAGCAAGCCATTCCTAAATAAATAAATAATAATACAAATAGTGTTGACCACGATAAAGTGAACATTGAAAGCGTAAAATAGTATATAAACACATTGTAAACCATTGTATCGAACTTCAACTATTCCAAGATAAGGCGAAAAACACGCACCAGCTTGATCAGCATAGGTACCCGTGAAAATTAATGCTTACACGCACGCAATACAGTACAATAGGAAACGGCTAAAAATAGGATAAACAATGAAACTCGTCAAAATATAAAATCATAATCATACCATCTTGTTGGCCAAATGATTTAGTGCGTCGCCTCAGTCAATGGCCGACTCCATAAAATGCACGTGGACAACTAAAATCTTTACAATTGAACATAAATATAGATCGGCTACTAGTGCTATAATAACTCAATTTCCGCACAGTCGTTACTCGTAGGAAATGACAAGTAGTTGAAAGTTAAACTGCTGTTTTAATTTTAAAATAAACGTGCCACTGTATTTTTTGCTCTTAGTTCTAATTTCTTCATCTTCTTGCACATATCTTTACATATTAAAGCTGTTCAGCCAGACTGCATTTAGTACACCGAGTAGTCGATTCTTTAGTCACGCAAGAGCAAATCCAATCAAAGCATCTCTTGTTCGAAGCAACTCTTCAATGCAATGCGATTTGTCTGCACCATGTCCACCATTCGCTCTTGTAGACATATTCCAGTCAGTTTTTGATGACTGATCATTAATACTACAAACGTAGATAATAATCATTTATGTGTTGATGAATTAAGTCGCGTGCACTTAAAGACTGTGCTCCCTTTCAACATGCTGTTAACATCCATTGTCAACTATTATTAAACGGTTATTTTCCCATTATTCTACTCGTATTTAATGAAGATCTTTTTTTATTCAATTATGCATCCACAGCATTGTGTGTGAGGGAGGAATCTACGGAAATAAGCGTTATAGTCATTGATTAGCATCGGATCACAATAATCTTGTTTATACATGACATGGTAATAAAGAAACTGGCTAATGAAGTTAGTAGTCAAGAGAATGGTTGTTGTTGTTCTAAAAATAAAGTGACTGAGGATACTGTTATACCTGTCAACATCTTGAGAAGAGTAAGTGTGGAGGTTCATTTCCATAGCAATCTACTCGGTGTACATGATATAACACTAGGTAGTGCTGTATGATCCAAAAGGCGAGAACGAATTAGTGACGATGTTACAAACGTTCATTCCCCACCAACCCTTCGGAACCGCAGTCTCGTTATAAAGCGTCGTTTTTTCAATCAAAAGCATTTGATTGTTTGTTTGGCTCGCCCTCGCACTCGTCGATACGTCGGCTTCGGCTATAACTCGTCGGTTATTTATAGCCCACGGCTTCAATCACGCGCCCAACTCGTGCAACTTTATATATAGCCAGTATATACACGGACTACTTTTTGTTTTCTTTGATACTTCAATCGCGATAACCTTTGCGGTTGCTGTTGGGCAGGGGATAGGCAGAGCTCCAAGCGATGCAGAAGAATTAGAAGTGACAAGTACAATTATCTTGTATGTAACTATCACCAAAGTATCTGGCAAGCGTTGTTTTGAATTGATGGTGATGTATGTGATAAAAGGTATTTTGTTATGATTTGAGACTATAAGATAATATACTTGATAGAAATATGTACTACTTCAGTATGTTTCTCTATTTCATATACAGTAAAAGCTTTACCTTTAATACAAAAGTTTTTGAGTAATCTCACCTACTCATAAATTCAATTTCTCAGAAAAGATTTCTTGAACCAACTTGATTTATGGCTTACGGTTTTGATAACAGTTACAGTTACGTGATCACGCCCAATTTAACTCGATTACCTAACATTAAGTTAACTGGAAAAGTTCAAAATTGTATGACGAGCGTCCATTAAGACAATAGACTTGGTTAATTATAGGTTATGCTTAACGAACCCATTATTAGCGTAAATACTCAAACCAGATATTTACAGGCAAAAATAAAATGATTCATCAGGTATACTTGCATAAATATGCAACATGTAGATTGTGCAAATGATAATGGGTGTGCGTGAATGTGTTGAAACAAAGTGGTCTGAGTTTGAACAGGTTTTTTAGTTTTATTAATGTTTAGGTTAAGGTCACCCGTTACTTGTATCATATGAATATAATCAATTTATCATTATAGTTTGAACTTACATTTGTAATGTAAGTTGGGTGTGTAGGGTAAAAAAGATGAATGACTTACCAAATACACTTGTAGTAAATATCAAGAAGACCGTAACCCACTTCCCACGATCAAATGGTAATGGGAAATGGGTCGCCATGGCGTTTGCAGCTAATGGTCTGTGACCACGTGCACATGACCTGCTTATATTATGGTGTTTTTTATTATTAACCGCATGGTGTTCAACATGGGTTTAATAAGTTGCTTCCGGCCGGAGACTAATTTAATAATTACGAGTATAAACCGTGTCAAAAGGCGACTGAATTGACTTTATTTATAAATTGTAGTATAGTCACATGTCTTGAAATTACTGCTGTCTTGCAACTCAAGTATACACAATCTGTGCAGTTTGTCCGGTGTATACTTAAAACGTGACTTTAAAAGTCAACGCCTCGACGATTTTACAAAACGGTTAACGAATCCGTCCAAGGTTACGTCAACTGGATATTTCAACATAAAACATAAGTAAATTATTCAGAAATTACCATCACAATCGTCTGAAGCAAAGAAACACAAAAACTTGGTATTTGTTGCTTCATCTAACTCCGACAATACGGGTCCCAAAATAGCTCCTTGTATAACCAAGCCTGGGAATAAACGTAGTGGGAAAGTATCGACCGGGTTATTATTAGTGCATGCGAGCCAACTTGTTCCACTCTTTGTTGGTTCAAAATAACCATGCAACCCCCCCTCTGCCCGCCATGGCTGGAGAGTTTACTCTGAACTTATTTTTGGTTGCAGTCCGGTTTCGATGTACCGACTTTAGTAAGGCATTTGACTGTCTGCATCACTGCTGCGGCGTAACTTAATGTGGATTGGGAATGATTCATGGGCTAAAATTAACTTTTTATGTACGTAAAGGTACCTTGGGATAAATATACCCAAAAAATAATATAAGTATGCAGACTGAATGTTATTTTTACAAAGATTGATATGGTAAAGGTAAAGTAATCATGTAGAGAATAATAATCTCATGAATAGATTTAGTGTGTTTAGTTGTTCACCTTTCGGTTTACGATAGAATTTGTATAATCCAAGGTTCATCGGTCCTACTTAGCTATTTGCGTATTCGAACTACAAACATCTTCAAACCTTTTATTTAGAACATCCATTGCTGATTCCAATTCCAGCGCTGAATCCAAACAAATGAAAGCAACACTAACATAAAACTGTTTTCCTCCGTGCTAAATGGAACTCAATCATAACGCTCATCTATAAAAACTTGATGTTAAAAAAACTCACCAAGAGTCGGTGATTCCCGAATTAGTACAACTAAAAATAACCCATCACGGAATGCGCCCATCTGTTTATAGAGCAAGCGGGGGAGATTTACTAGTCTATTTGTGTTAGCATGGGGGACAGGTCCCGACAGGTTGACAAAAAATTGAACTTGTTCAGTGACATGACAAGTGAATGAGAGGGTTAGAACAAGTGAAGTGTGTCAGGGGTGTTTAGTGAGGGGTGACGTGTTAGTAACGAGCTGCGATCTACATGTACAAGTGATATAATCGTCCGTGAAGGTGCAGCACGCAGATTAATTTTGAATGTTGAAACTTTGACATTTACTATAGATCTCAAGACTCATGACAGGCGGTTTTATCTAATCCTATTATTAATACATATTGTCCTCTCTCTTTTCGCCTTAATTCAGCTTTGATTGCATAAACAAACCCGTTCAATTCATCATCAAAAAAACAGCTATCACAGCAGGCTCTCTCAAGCTTCTCAAAAAAAGTTGTTGCTTCACCTTAAAATTCCGCATCTCTCGCAAGTTTCGTAACATCAAGAAACTCCCATACGTTGATCCCAAACAAAGAGTATTCACACATGACTCAATCAGATCCTTAATATGACTAGCCTTTGTATGGCGTACTAATTATACTCCGGCTAAATATAGCCGTGATTCACTCCTGCCCACTACGTCTACGTTAATTGGCGTGAATTATTGCCTGCATGTGCCTACATGGCCTATTTTTTTACACATGTGTCAAATGAGTTTAGGTCTGTTTTGTCCGTAAATAGATTGGGCATTTGTTTCTGTTTGTGTTTCGGGAATTTGGTGTTGATGTGGTATTATCTGTAATGATGTATTGTGGGCATGGTGGGGATTCGGTCGCTTTGTTTAGTTGTGAATTTCTTAAATTGCTTCTAATTAATTAATGTCTGCTTCATCAAGGCGAAATTTTACCATTCCATTGATAATAGTGAGATTACAAAATTTTTCACGGTTCTTAAGATTTTTTTATTTCCAAATAAAGAGGCAATTTTAAATAATATAAACCTTTATTAATAATCCGCTACACTTATATTTAATATTAGGTACGATTGCCTAAGAAAGCTGATTAAGAACATGTATAAAGCGATAGTCGTTTTTCATAGACAAACTAGTTTTAAAATTTCTAGTTTTATTCAGCTCACCAATTTTTTATATAGATAATGTTACTTAAGCCTGGATAAAAAATTTGAGAGTTGCTACTGTGATGTAATGATTAAATCAGTTTCTTTGCGGAATATTAATCGGAATCACTTACTCCATGTTCAAGAACTTGAAGCAATATTTCTTTTAGAGTTTTTCTATCGGCATCAATAGACGAAGCTCGCTGTATATCGTCTGTATCGAGACGTAAACACTGCGATTCGTTTCGTCTTATTCTATAAGTGATGGTGCCTACGTCACGCTCCCAGATGAGCATATGTTTGAAACACTCACTGGTGGGCGTACTTTTGATAATGATATTGCAATTTGTAGCCTGGTAGGCCGGATTATTTGCAATGTTGTGTTCAACAAGGTAGACACAACAAACTGGATCGTTAAAGAATTTCTCTTCCGAAATCTGTTTACATAAATAATGATTATCTAGTTTTTGTGTCAGTTACTGCTCCAAATTGTTGAATTTTAATTTTATGTTTTTGTAATGGCGTAGAATAGGAAAAATAGCTATAGATAATTTAAAAAATTTAGACCGATTCGTCTTAAAAAAACAACATTCGATAGTTATACAAATACAAATAGAGCGATGTTTCGCTAATCAATCTGCGTTGGATTCGGTTCGCTGTTTGCATCGAGCCACGCGCCCATCGCGTGCTGGGCAAATGTACCTATGTGAAATATGCAATATTCTATTTATGTATTTAATATATTCGTGCATCGAGGTGTTATTATAAAAGTGGGGCCGGACGCTCGCTCGGTGCGCGGTGGTTCACAGAATCGAGAGTAAATACAGAATCGAAATTCACGTGAACATATTATGATAGTGGCCGCATTGTGAAAGAATGAAGAATGAAAGATGGCCTCTATCTGGTAAAGAGTATGGCTCTTCACGGGCCTATATTCAAAAGGACTAGAAGGCTGTGTTTGCTGTAAATGACAAGTAGCTTGAACAGCGTCCGTTTTTGCAATAAAAACCCAAACTGCGGCCAGCAATTTGCTTGTTCTCTCGTTTTGTCATCAAGACACCGTTATTACCTGCGTTCATACAATTTACAGTTGCAGTGAGTTAAGAAATGAATACCTTAATCGATTTGAAGTACTACAATACCTGACATTTCCTTTACGAAAACGGCTTCTGCCCATCTTGTTATCATCGTAACTCCCAAATATTTGAAGATTATTTTTCCTGTTAAAATTGTATGTCTAAGTTATTTGCGTGTAGCACCTATGATACGATACAGGAAAATGTGTACCTAGTATCTATTTACTGCTTCAAACCTGTTTCCTGTTATATGAGGATGTAGACTTGACACGACAATGCTATGTTTTGAAGATTTAGTTTTCCCTAAGAGATGATAGATTGGAAACCCTCATTGAACTACACAAAACGGGATTGCAAGCTTCTAATAGAAATAAAGAAGCCTTGCCCTGAAGGATATGATCAAGTTAGATTGCGCGCTAAGCCTTCTAAGAAACTCGATAATTCAAGTTTCCAATGAAACGATCGACGGTACTTTTCTATTTTTACCTCAAGGTTTAGTTCAGCGGTGAGCGCGAGTCCCCGCACACCCCGCACTCCCCGCACTCCCCGCACTGCCCGCTCGTCGCTTATTTCATACTTAATTGTTTCTTGAATGACTTTGTTTAACTCTACGATATGACATCAGTTGCAATATACACGAAGATAAGTCAATGACTGTAGACTATGACTGTTTTTCTGAAGAATGTTGACTGGGTGTGGTTCTTAAGGTATTGCAGCGTTCCGTTCTTTAATTCAAAGTTCTCTTATGAATGGATCTTTCCAACAACATGTAATTTGGCTATTTGCCCTCCGCCTACCGGAATTAGTCTAATGAGAAAACAGCAACGAAACAAAAACATAGTAGCACATCATTAAACACATTACCTGCGCCATAACCTCTGCCCGACATCAATGAAACGCGGCGCGTGCGCACGCCATGCCTGCCCGTGAGTGCTCGCGTCTCAAACGATGCTGTCGCGTTATTTTTACTAACATACTCGTATATTTTTAAGCAGTGTGTTTTGGGACCAAACGCTTTTTTAATACAGTGAAGGCGTTCTTTATGCAAATGAATATTTTAAAAATAATAACTTAATTGTGTGCTAAATAAACTAATTTTTATGTTTGATATATTTATATTATTCAAGTGTAGATGAGAAGTTATTTAGGAGTGTTTGACAAATAAAATGTTTTAAAATAAAATTCTTGTTATTTTTTTTTCTAAACGTAAATTCGTTTTACACTTGGTAGAGCCACATTCAGCAGTGGTAAAAACTATAGTGGTTATTTCTGCCTAAACTCAAACGCGTTACGTCGTACGTTCGTTTTATACTTAGTTTATACTCAAATAAACGTTAAATGTAGGCCAGTCTCCTCGCCAGCTACACACTGCACATTGTTAGATATTGTACAAATATTTCATTCTAATGTGCACATTGTTTAATATAAGCCGCACTAAATCATTTTAATACCACCGCAAGTGTTTTAGAAGTGCATGCATTATAGCAATGGGTAGTAAAGACATTACTTACCGTCGTCGGCTAACGAACAACATTTTCGCCCGATACTGGAGATAGGCTCTAAACTCGCATACTAACTACATCTGAAAGCCGGATTTCCTCCCTTTGATCACTACGGCTGTCAATCTTCACTTCGATTTCGCACATAAAATTACTATTTTAGTAGACCACAACCAATAAACAGGCATTCAGGAATCGGTTGAATCCAAGCTTGCAGAAAAGTGACACATGTCAGAAGTCCACTAAGTTTTCTAATTTCCAATTCTCCCTAAAATTCCAACACCACCAGACCTTAGTATAGACTATAGAGCCAGCAGTATTCCTGCTTTGAAGACGCCATTCCACCTAATTCTTGGCACAATTTAACCATAAAACTGAAACTGTACATCAATAAAGACACCATACCAAAATTCATTTCTAATCTTTCCGGTGGCTGCTGCATTTAGCCGTTTGAAAATAGCAACGGACGGAGCGGCCATGCTTACGAATACTGTAACAAACTGTTTACACGACAGAAATAGCAGCGTTCGCTTCTGGATGTGGAACGGGTGAGCACTTGGCTTTTATGGACAGCTATTTCTGGTGGAGCCGACTGTATAGGAGGTAGGAGTTAGTGGAGCCATGGGATGTGGCAGTGGAGTCTGGAGTGCATAGTTGGTGCAGGCGTCGCGCATTGGCGCTAGTTAGACGCGATTCCTCCATCTCTCGTAGTGAATTTTGTGTAGGAGATACAGTTTTCTTCAGGGTTACTTTTTCATAAGATTTACTTAATAACAATAAGAATAGGTCCGCCGTCCGCGAATCCTGCACCAATTCGGTAGAGATGTGTGTGTATTATGGAGAAGTTCAGGGTTATAACTGAATTGAAACCTTGTTTCAAGAGTGACTTTCATAAGATTTACATAAAAAGAATTAGAACAGGCGAATCCTTCACCAATGTGATAGTGAATTGCATGTAGTATGGAAAAGTTCAGGGTTACAACTAAACAGTTAACTAACCTTGTTTCAAGAGAGATTTTTCATAGAATCAATTAAAAAAGATTATGCGTAATGTAACTAGAATAATGAAAAAATGTCAACTGACCGACGCGCGTACTAATAGCCTAGTCATTGCCCATGGTTCATATTACATAGTCGTTTTTCGACTTATGCCTGTGTCTAATATTAATTGTCCGTAGTAACTTTGTCCTTTATAAATATATTATGAAAGAGATCAGCTTAGTTATGTAATGAAATAACCCGATCAGCCTACATCGTAAATCAAGTTTTTATTTCGGACATGGAACAGTCACGTGCGTTATCCAATATCTTTCATAATAATTCAATCTTATTTTCTCTTTTGCCGTATTGTGTCGGCCGGTGCCGTAAAGAAATAATACCATCCCATCACTTCCCGTTGGTGTCGTAAGAGGCGACTAAGAGAATATGGCAGCAGCGTTCTCTGTAAAACTCAACACCATACACTGCGATCGCCAACCCGCCTGCCAAGCGTGGCGATTATGGCAAATCCCCTTTGGGGGAGGTCTATGTCCAGCGGTGGACGTCTTTCGTCTGCTATGATGATGATGTTGACTGTCTCAACCTGCACTACATTGGAGCAAAAACGTTCAACTTTCTTAGGAAGTGTCTTTACGAGGTATTTAAATACATTTTTAAGCATCTGAAACCATCAAATGATTCCTTCCGCTCTGGGCGGTGCGGGAGGGAGTGTCACACTCTTAATGACTAAAACCCATCCGTGTTCCTCTTTATGCCCTTTGCGTTCCAGCAGGGCCGCGGTGACTCTTTCGGACAAATTCAGCATCCCTGGGTATTTAAATACCTGCATTTTGTTTTCTGAGGGTTCACCGTTCTCGTTTCTAAAAATGGTGTTTTATTGATTGTTTTTCTAACAAACGTCTAAACGCTCTGAACGAGTCTTGACAGTTTTTTGACTTCAAGGGTGACGTAGGTGAAGGCGACATTTGAAAACATCGTTTTGCCATATTTTTACGGTTCGATTCGATGAAAAACGATTGCTTGAGGTAGTAGTGTAGTCCGAGATTCAGAAAAAGTTTATCCTTGATTTGGTAAAAACAAAATACAGGGTGTTACTATTGAGTACTCATTGTCATTTGAGCTTGGTTACCTGCTTAAGGTTCTACTTAGAAACTTAAACAGGTAATGTTTTGTTTGTAAAGTTTATACTTTGTTATTGTTTTTAATGAGATTAAGTTAATCAAAATGGTTTAAAGATTCCAATCCGGAGGCGTGGTAACTCGGTCAGTAAAACATTAAAAATGCATACTTTAACATTCATACATACAAATAAAATATTTACACAAACGATAAACGAAATTAATTTGGCAATTTGTTTTCCTGAACACACTCTTTTGGTAATAAAAATGTGCATATTTATGCTGTGCAAAGTAACCGACATATTCTCAACAGTCAATCATTTGAATGTTGATATGATTTTACGAAAACTGCCGAGCTTCTTAAATAGAAAATTATGCACAGGCACAAAAAAAACATTGTTTTGTTTTGTGTTTTAAGACACCAGTTACATAACGCTGCCGCGTCGACAACACAACAACAGTTACGTGTAGTGATGCATTGCAGACGGAGTCGCGTGTCGCGCCACTACTCGCGCCGATTTCCGCGAATTTATCAAATAATTCGACTGTGTCACGTTTCGTAGCTCGCGTGTATGTTCTATTTTTAAAACTCAATAATTTCGCTCTGTATTGTGCTTCTTCTCGCTTCCTCGAGCATTGTGCGGCGCGTGTGCGAGCGGGAGGGGAGAGAGAGGCGCGGGCGGGGCGCGTCCTTCACTTGTCGCGCGGCGCGTTGCCGGCTGTTCTAAATATAAAGAGAGGGGGTGAGGTGCGCGGGCGGCGGTGGCCGGCTTTGTTGATCTAGCTTTGTTGTACTTCTGCCATATAATACTCATTTTTTTTAAATGACATATGAAGCCTGGCCAAGGTCCAGTCAACCGGATACACAGCCTTTTTCAAAATAAATCGAGAGTACAAAGTTGTAACATCTAATGACGACGGATTTAAGTAACGAAGCATTATTCAAACTAACTTTATTCAAGTGGGTAAAAACATGTGTAAAAAGTGCAACGTTCGTCAAATGTAATTAGATTCAAAAGCGTGCGTTCAGTTGAACAACCTCAAAGTAAGTGTATTTCTGGAGGACACACATTATTTTATTTTTCGGTGACGAGCGAAACATATTTCCATGTAATTCTATAATAATAAATTTCAAGAATTCCTTTGTCGTAATTATCCTTGTAAAGCTTTCATTTATTTACACACATATTTATGTCGTGTAGGTACTAGTCGTGGAAAACAGCAGGTAATTGAATTATGCTTAGTAAAGAATCCTTACGGTTGACTGGGTGTAAGCAAATGTTGCTATTTTTGTATTGATACTTGTGGATATAAAAATAGTGCGCGCACATACTTAAGTGCACGTGTTTCGAACTTGATTCGAGTTTCAAATGGATATATTTATAGAAGGCTTTGGCTAACTATTTTATCTATTTTATATGTTGAACAATATACCTAATAGCCCGTGTTATTTTAGTGAATAAAACATGTTGACATCTTTTATTCACTAAAATAACATTAGCAATACACTAGAGAAGACAGTATTATTTTTCTAAAAATAAATCCATTTTCTAACAAGTTACAAATATAAAAACACCTCTTATCGGGGTATAAAACACCCTCTACGTTAAACTGCGCTACGCTACGCTAGGCCACGTAGCCGGACGTAGCGTAGAAAGTGCTACGGCGTAGCGCGTCCCGCTCGTAGCCCGCTACCATCTCCCGTAGAACTATTCGTAGCGCGCTACGATTTTCCTTAGTTGCATTTTTACTGACGAAAACACGGAGTTTATACTTAAAAAAAAACTACGACATTTTGTGAAATACAGTTATTAACAGTATACTGATTCAGTTGTTAAGTAGTTTATTATTAATAAATATAAAATTTGCTAAAATATAAAAATAATATTCTTATTACAGCATTATTGAATTATTCAACAACCGTGCCACCAGACTTGCCCAAGGGACTATTTCGAAAGCAGTTTAATATCAGCCTCCAACCAAAATAGACCAATCACCGCTCGCCAATTCGGTCTACTTAACTCAGTGAGGCTTGTCCAAGTCTTCGGAGTTCGTCTGAAAGTGGGGCGGTGCTGAATAATTAAGAGGTAGGCTTTATTAGGTCACTCACTAATAAATTAGTCTGCTAATTAGACCTAGGGTGACAGCCGGGTTAAGAATATTTTGGGATATCTTGATTCAGGTGGTATTGGGATTAGGAAAACATATTACTGTAGATTACTATTTTAAAATGTTAGCCGTGTAATGGTGGGAATTTAAGATGATGTATTCTGTCCTACATTATTTTCATCAATCAATTTAACTAAGAAGATGTATTCATTTGTTTTATACATAAATGAATACATCTTCTTTGTTAAATTAAGATTAGATAAACGTATCCATAACATATATGTAATCCACATAAATAGCTAGTAAATTAAAGTTTAGTTTGGCTAAGGTCATGTAACACCCGTGGCTTGTATTTGTCTAAATGTTTCTATACATTTTGTATACTTAATTTTATTTAACTTCTAATGTCCGTTTGAAATATGTGCAATCCAGTTTCTTGCATGACCCGGTTTATCCCATCAAAACTGGTTTAGTGAAGAAATGTCTACCTATAGAAAAAGAATGTGGTCTCTAAGGCCACACATGTCGCTATAAATGCGTAAGTTTCTCAAGATATTACTTGCGTTGCCGAGACTGACCTTAGCCAAAGCCTCTTACGATCCCGGAAACAACAGACCACAAAAACACATCACTTTGTAACGTAATCAACAAAAATATATCTTATTTTGAGTCTCTAAAAAAATGAAAAACGTGTATCACCGAATCTCGATGTTCTCAAGTCAGGCTAAAATAAGAAGTAACCTTTCACGGAGCCATTAATTAGGCCTTCCTGACCTCCAGTTCGGACCCCAAGTCCTCAGTCCCGGGCGCCCAGCACTTCTAAATATACCCTGAGCCAAAAATAACTGTCCCCCCCTTGCCGCCCACCCCAGGCTCCCATCGCCTGGGGGACGCCCGCAGGCTTCGCCGCAATCCCCCGACGACCTACATTAAAACGGGTGAAGCAGGTCACATCGGGAGCCACTACATCGCTTATGCAGTATGCAGTCCTGAAAGTGCAGGTCAATACGATTAGTGGGAGGGCTGGGTTAGTGCAGAAGTATAGCGTAGATTTTTCTTCTTATTAACCTCTCTATAAATGTATTTTATGTTCAAAATCCTTAAGAATATTTACAAGGAAATTAATAACTAAATAGCAATAAGGATATAGAACGTGAAATTCCAAAAATAGCATCAAATAAACGCAGAAACCTTCTAAAAACACTTGAGAAAATCAGTACCAGCAAAAAAAGAGGAGGAAAAAAATAAAAGTTGCGAGAACCTTTAAGGTCTCCTCACCCCCACCACCCCCTAAAAGCAGCCTTTACAAGGACACAAACGTAAACACTCGCGTTTTTGGAGGACACCGCTTGTAAGTCTCAAACAATTGAGCCAACAAAGAGGTCGGATTTAAACCTTTTATAGCTGTACACTTCAATAAAAGCAACTATTTTTCAAGCACTAACTAGGTACATGGGTACATCAGGTACACCCTTCCACCTAGACTAGGTTATTTAGGTCACAGGCATAAGGTCGCGTACACACGCTGCGGACAGACGTGTGCGGCGCCTGCAATGTCGTTCCGGACTTATTACCGTAACTAATCTATGATCGTAGTCGATTGTGTTTAGTAATTTTTTATGGCGACAAATTTTCGTGGAACCTGCGGTTTACATTGAGGGTAAAAAGATTGTCTGGTAATTCTTTATTCCCTTAGTAGCCACACACGAAGAGTGTTCTACTTCCAACAACGTTTACGGATATAATATTCTTAGCGCTCCGCACTTCGTTGCAAAACATTCGATTATCCTCATTGTGATCGTCTATAAAACTGGTTGCGTTAATAGTTATACTTTATAAGTCAAATCATAATAGTTATGATTTATAGTTTATTTATGCGGGATTTTGGGTGCAGCCTTACAACTGGTTTTATGATTTTGACAGCCATTATCACCAGCCTAGCCTATTTCTCGTCAATGTGGGAGTTAGGTCTAGCCTGACTTTTATCTCCTCTTTAGTAGTTGGTAGGTTTCACTCTGAGCGCACGTTACGGAAAGAGTTAAAACATAATCACTGTAAGTTTTGTTAAAGTTGTCAATCAATCATCAATTTCGATAAAAATCGTGTGTCATTAGAGAATGAGAATGTACCATACAGTATTTAAGTACATCCGCTTGATGAGTAGAAACTCGAAATAATCGTCTCCATCTTAGTTCTCCATATCTTCTGTACTAACAGTATGTTCTCTTCTTTGCAGCAGAGATGGCGCACGAGAGCGGCGGGGGTGCAGACGGTTCCCCGCAGCACACCCCCTCCCCCCCGCATGCGCCGCGACTGCCCCTCGCTGACACCAGCTTCCATCAGCAGATCATGCAGGTTAGCATCTTCATTTGTTTTAAACTTAGAAGACTTCTCTATGTTTTAATCCTGATTTATTTATCTCTGTCTCTTTATACTAGTAAGACTTCTATTTTTATTTTAATCTTTTTGTATATTTCTCCTGGTTTGTTTATTTATTTAGGTTCTTCTATTTCTGTAGTTTACTCTTTTGTGTAATCGTCTATTTCTACTTTCCCATTTTCTGGTACCTCCTGTAGCTGACTTTCAGCTATTCAAAAGCTGCCCTTAATATTTTATTTATTTCGTCTGATATACTACTCTTATTAAAACGATCCATCTTTAAAAGTTCGCTTTTCGTCATTACAAACTTCGCCATAAGTTTCAGTCACAATATAACGACTCACACTCTGTACAAACAAGGTTTCCCAGCTATTACATAGCTCATTCTTTTATTAGATAATGTAGTGTTTGTAAACACAGCACTGATGGGAGTGGGCGGGAGGCCCGATTACATCTCACTAGTACTACAGCTACAAGTCAACACTACGTTGTCAATACAAACAGCTCAATGTACAATTATATTGGTATTCTTTACTATCTAGGTGAAGCACCTAGTTTAGATAACGATTTATCTCTTCGATTATGATTACTATAAATAGCCAGCCAGTTTAATGATTGTTTAAATTAGTATTTTTCTTTTAAAGTCATATCTCTAGATAATATCACTAACATGTGTGTTGATAAACGTGGCGGTGAAGAATTGATAAAATTGTACGATTTAGTAATAGCATCGCAGACAAAGCAAACAATATTCACGAATAGATTAAAACTATAATTCGAGACAGCGGCGGAGTTTTATATTTAGCTGACAGAAATAACAGATTTGCTGACAGATTTGTGGTTGATGTATTTATTCATGTCAAGTCTAAAAATAGCTTGTTTATTTCTTGGAGCGCCCTATCTTCTGCCGATATAACGAGATATAAAAATACTCATTCCGCGAAAGATAAAGATAGATAGAAAGTGATGATAGCCAAAAGTTTTGAATTAATGTAGCACTTTCCTTCTCCACTCGTTATTTCGCAATAAAAATAAAAAATGCTGGTTTCTATATAGGAGTCGTCCCGGTATTCGTTAAAAGTTAACTGGCTTTAGTATTCCTTTGTTCTACTTTTACTCTTCGACTTCATCCTACTCCTTCAAATATTCGGACTTCTATTTAAATCCACACCTGCGGTTACTTTAACTCATCATCATTTAAATAAGAAACCTGTACAAAAACTCAGATAACAGATGCAGGTGAAGGAGCGAAGTCCGCAGATTACCGTGACCTTTTCCCAAAATATAGCGAACGCTCGCCACATACATATTATTTTTACGCGATATTTATACCGACCGCCGCGCGCGCACTATTAATACCGCGTATACGTTCGTTGTGTGTATGTGTAGCGTCTGCATATGTTATGATTATATGCGTATTATACGGATTAAATTTAGATATGAAATTATTCGCGGCCCCTTTCTGCGTGCCTTTTGAATATTGCCTGTAGCTCAGTTGCTATTTAATTTAAAAGAAAAAGTGTTTCACTAGTGCAGGTCTGAGGTGTGTTGCAAACATTCACCGATAACGTTTTTGCATCTATTAGTACCTTGATATGCAAAATGGTTTCTTTTGTTTGTTAGTTCTTGAGATAAAACAAACAACCTACGTAGATTGACGTCAATGGATTGAACTGGTTCCCTACAACGTTTTCAGACTTCTAGGTGTTTAAGTTTGATGCAAATTATTGAATATAATTCGCTTCGTCAAGAAGGGTTAGCGTACTCGATAAACTTCACCGGTTCAAGTCAAAGTTCCGATTCATCTGAAAAAGAGAAAGTCTGCAATCATTCATCAGCCCTCGGATGTAACCCACCAAACTGTCCCGATCGTTTAGATAAAAGTTACGACCCAATCACACGTCATTCATAAGTGTGGAATCTGTCATAACTTCCTGAGCTCGTCGCATGAGAGTGCTCTGTGGCGAAGCCCCGGGCTCCCCTGAACCGTGACAGTCTTGGCCTCACCCACGCGGCCGCGCAAAACATCCGTCCGCGCGATCTATTCGCGGCGCATTCCGACCACCCGCCATTTTTCCCCATCGAACAAAAATAATGCGCGCGTCGCCAGAAATAAGCGCACGCGCACCTCGGCGTGCCTTTTGATGTATTCTTTGTAAAGGGAACGCTTCCGACTTGCGGTGCAAGGTTGCACCGTCTGGTCAATAGATGTACATATGCTATAGCAGTTCAGGGAATTTTGCCTAACCATATTCAGGTTTATGTTACAAAGAGGTCTACAGAAAAGTTTTGTTAGCCAAGGAGAGCTAATACGCTAATAATTTTATTTTTTCATGTGTTTGGAGTGTCCTTTTTTCATTACCTACTTATTCAGTTTATTGCCTTCAACTATTGAAGAATGCCAAAAAATATAGCGTATTAGAGCTCCTTGAATGGTCCTCCCCAAGCCTAGAACTAAAAGCTCCCCCACAGTCGTGGTCGACTGGTGTCCTACATGTATTTCATCTCTCGTTGTCAGAATCAGAACCCAAGAAAGAACCATATTGCTGAGCGGGCGAAACAGACATTAGAGAGTAGTTTCCTGATGCAAGTGAGTTCAAATTACAATAATAATGTACAGTCAACAACGTTATATGTGTCGCATTCAATGAACATGTCCAAATGTTGTACAAAACATTTTTGAAAACACGCCAAACATTCATGTCATAAATTCTGGATCATTCAGTTGACTCATTGTATCATTAAATCATAAGTAGCCATTTTGAGGCATTTCAACTGCCTTAATAGTTAATTCAGCGAAGCCATACGCCTGTCATCTCCTAACAAGCAAAATAATTTCTCAATCATAGTTCTCATCACAAAAATAATATCATAATTAAGACAAACATTTGGACATGATGATCAACATGGTGTAATATCTATAAATATATATGAGTTATGAATCTAAAAGTACCAATGATGTAGTAGTTGAATATGACACAGAGGTTTTGCCTTCCTAAATAACATTAACTGGTAGTGGTACAAAGGGTGATCAAATTAATACAATCAGTGTGAATTTCGTCCACTCGATGAACTCGTAATCGTTTCTATGTAAATAACTGAAAGCTAATCTTTTCCTAGCCTAAAAACTTTTCCCCGTCACCTATTTGAAAATACCTATATATTAGATTTTTAAATAAGAAAAGAAAACAATCGCTGTTGAGAAACAGTTATTTTTCTAATCTTTAACTTGACTATTTTAATACCAATAAATATTTTTTCTCTAAACTGCTACTACAGATTATTAAAAAGAACATTCCATAGAAAAGAAATCAATCGTCCTCCTCTCACCCACAATAACGCAACTATCAATAATGATCGAATGTGTCAAACGCCTCACTCAGAACTAAACCTGAGTAAGATCCCTGTGGAACCTCAAAACTAATTGTTCGGACAACTTTTTCAGTTGAAGAAACAGCAGCAGCTGCAGCAAGAGATCCTGCTGCAGCACTTTCAGCAGCAGCGGCAGCAGCTGGCGCAGGAGCACGAACAGCAGCTCATGCACCATTTGAAGGTAAATATGCTGCAGGTAAATACACATCGAACACTTTATTTATTAGATCATAGTTAATTTTAGTTTCTTTTTATTTGATGCGTGCGATTTCTCTTTCATGTACAGTACTTTAAGATGAGTCTAGGGATACATTGTTATTTGGTTTATTAATATTCAGATCTTAACATGTTTGGTGTGAAATACGCAGTTGTATACCTTTAATTAAACAACCAAACATCACGTTTAAAAATAGTAATCAACAAAACAAGCAATAAAGTTTTTTCTCACTCACCTTAAGAACCCGCCACACCAGTGTCATGTGACGGACCGGTCCGCGCCGAAACGTGAGCGAGTGTAATTACTTAATTTCGACCAAAGACGATGAACGACCGTGATTGATGTGTCAGATGCAGCGGCTAGGGTTACCGGGTAGCTTGTGATCTTGAACTGATTGAATTCATTGAGTTGATCTATTCAATTAAAGAATGGAGAGGTTACAAAGTTTTGCCCCACCACTGCTTTATCTTCATCGATGCTTGTCCAAATGTTAGCGGATTAAGGCCTAAAGGTCCTTATTCCCCTCCATTTGACTTTATCCCTTTTCCTATAAACAATCTTTCACCTGCCGTCATTGTCTTCCTTTCGGTCTTCTATAGTCTTAGTTACAGAAACGATTGATCTACTCCGAGATACACTACATGAACGTTTGGCAAATGCATTCGCAACTGAAATAACCTCAATTCCTCGTACCATTCCTCAAGATTCCCCATAAATCTATAAAAACAAACTGTCGAGCATTACTCCTGGCTGGAATGTGGCGCACAGCTCGACAGCGTCGTATTAATAGTCATGAATGGGCTGCACAACTACTAGTAATTACATCATTCATGCTTACTATGTGTTCAGTGTAATTGTGTTAACTCCGGCTTAGTTCTGCCACTCCTTGGTACGGACGGTGCAGGTGGCGAGGCGTCTATAGTTCGTCATTAGCGGGCCTTTGTTGTTAGTATTGGTATGTAGTCTATGCGGTTTCTAGTTATAGGTAGTCTATGGTGATGTGGAATGACAATGCAATGAGATAAAGGCTATTGGGGGTACTTTTGATAGATTGTGTCGGTATTGAAGTTCGAATATATGTTTAAGTAGGTATACAGTTCAATTATATAGAGTACTAAAATTACACTAATCACACTAATAAATTATGCCTCAACCAAGGTTCGGTCACCTTCAATGGCAGACCTAAGTATTAAACTTATCCACAACTTTAACAATGTATTTTTCCACTTATTAAAGATAATATAAAATGCACCGCTAATCACACGATTGGATTAAGTCATAGATACAAATAGCTATGATAATGAGCTATATCGGATCATGAAAGTATGACATCAAAGCGATAAGTGGCAATTAATCAAACGAAATCGATTAAAATTCACTAAAAATATGTTAACGTTATAAATAGTATTTAGCTATTCATTGTGAACTGAGACTTTGAGAAATCGTTTGAAAACGAGGAAGTTAACTTGGTTGAACTTGATACTTCTTTCTAGACGATATTTCAAGCAACGTCTAAAGAATTTCGACCTAAAAGAGAAATTGCCTCAACAAAAACAAGATACAGAATATTTTCACAATAAAAAATACAGTAAATACAGATGATGACATTGGCAAACGATGTAAACAGTGTTATTTCGGAAGGCATGCGCGGGCGCCCAGTGATCTGATGATTTTGAAGGGGAATGGCATCCGTGACGCAGCTCTTACTCACGCCCGAATCATTCGCTGAATGTTTGTGCTAGTGTCGTTAACTAGTTGGACAGAACGAGGTCCTGTGACTCACCGAGAGTATGGAGTCAAGTAAATAATGTGCATACTTCGATAGTTGCTGTTTTGATTATTTTTGTTGATGTTATCTCATTCGAAGATGACTGTTATTCTGTTCATGCATCCTTCTATATAGCCTTCTCATTTTTACTCTATGGGCATCCAATCCGTAGTTTTATGTTGTCAGCTGCATGCAGTAATAAACCCTTTTTCTGTTATTTTTATTTTGTCTTTTAATAAGCTTAGGCTCGGTACGGTTAGGAACGGTATATTGATTATACCGTTAATGAGCCTAAGCTTATTAAAAGAGTAAGTTGCAAGCCAATCAGCTGTTAAATATCATCTGACGTCACCTCGGCATGCCCGCAACGCCTGGTTGCTATAGTCCAATAGCAGTTTGACGAATATTTTATCAGAACTAAATATAAGAATTATTAATAGCTTGATACCGCATGAATAACAAAGAAAACACGCATTCATAAAAGATAAAGTAATACATGAATTAAATTACTACGTTGTCACCGTGATTCAGCAGGTATTAGAATCAGCTTGAATAAGTCCTTACTTACTAGTACTATATCTCAAAAAGTAGCTACTCATTCAAGTATAATTAATGATAAAAGGTAAAATAAAAAAATATTATTATATGATTCGCGAAATTTGTTCTGATTTGGTTAAAGTTTTGATTTGGTTAACTTTATGTTTGAATCTTTTAACTACTGTACATTGTGAAGAGAAATCGCGTAAAAGAGAATCCATCTCAAATCAAAATTCAACGTCCCTGTGGATTCTAAATGACAGCAATGAAATTCAAAGGCGATAGTTAGACAGTCAGTTCCGATAACAATCCAGACTTAGTACAATTTTGATGGTAAACGTAGTACTCATCGTTATGAATAACTTGTACATACTGTGGGTCGAACAGTGACATCGCGAACATCGATGAGTAATAGCGTTTATTCTGTTACATTTTGTATAAGGTAGTAGGTTAGTAGGCTTTACACCTGAAAACTTGACAAGCCTATCACTTTAAATACTTTGAAATAAATCTCGGATCTTTGTCTGGATTAACTGTTAGAACATCGCCATTTTTTTTTTAAAAGGTCCCTCGTTTTGAGGGCCTGTTAGCAAGAATAACGGCAAGACTAACGTTCCAGTTGTGGGAACAGCAGAAGGCCATGGAGGAGGCGGCGCGGCGCGAGGCGCGCGAGGCGCTGGAGGCGCGGGAGGCGCGCGAGCGGCACGAGCGCGACCGCGTGGAGCTGCTGCGCAAGAAGGACAAGCACGAGCACAGCGCCAACGCCAGCTCCGAGGTCAAGCAGAAGCTGCAGGTGACCACCACCACATCATACTACACTAGGGAATCCGTTATCCGCGCTTAGACTTTCGGCCTTTTCTGCGTGGGCTGTCTACATCTGGGGGCTACTCTCTAAGCTCGAAGCCCGTAGTTCCAGGCTTAGTTACGGGCGTATTCTGCTCTGTATCGCCTAACCACTAAGAATTAATGACAACACGATTTGACAGTTACTGTCTAATCGTGTTGTCATTTTCTTAGTTCGGGTTCGGTACTAATCGTACGTCCGTAGGTACAACAGTCAATTAATAGTGAGGTCGCTCCGCGAAACTTGTGAAGCTCCCAGGAAGCTTCTGTGTTTAGGGGCACAGCTAGGCTAGCTTTGTATGTATGCCCGGATTCCCCCCAAAATAATAAGTAATGAGACAGTTTTTTGTTAATCTAGTTCACAGTTTATAAAAAATGCGATGTCAAAGAATGAGTTCGTTGGTCAGATCAGTTTGTGGATAAAAGACATAATATACCAAAATTACCTGATGGCGAAAATAGCATTTTTAGAGCTACTGTTTTTACAAGTTAATCTGTAGTCATGGTAATAACATAAAACTTTCTCGTTTTCAGCAATTCTTAAAAAAGAAACAAGCGAGTGCGAATGGAACAGTACCTGGCTCATCCTATAGAAATTGGTGAGTACTCCCTACGATTCCGTCACGGCGTCCAGCCTCCGTGTCACGCTGCAGCAGTGTACATGACGTGTGTTCCGCAGGGGCATCGTGAAGTCGTCGTCGGGCGAGTCCATCACGTCGGCGGGCGGGGGCGGCGCGCACCCGTACCGCCTGGCCGCCCCCCTGCCGCTGGCGCTCAACGCCGCCGCGCCGCAGGCCTCGCCCGACTACCCTCTGCGCAAGACCGGTGCGTACCATGCGTGTGCTGGCTCGCTGGCTGGCTGGCTCGCTGGCTGGCTGGCTCGCTGGCTCGCTGGCTCGTCGACATACTCGCGTCACTTGTGCGATTTTACTTGGACCTTTTGCTACTTGAAATAAGCTTAGTTTTGTATTACACAAGTGACGCCAATATTTTGACGAATACGCCAATTGAAGTGCTAGCTTTTGAGTGATGTCAAGTGATTGAGAATAACTAAGAGTTTGAATACTACTACAGAAATGACTGAGTAAAGACTGTTGTACATTAGATCGGTAAAACGCGTAGAATCGCGCGATCAATATAAATTTAAAGTTTAAAAGCCACTATAGCTAAATTGTGTAAAAGAGATGGTGCTAATTTGTCTTGTATAGCTCCATCTCCTTCTCGCAATAAAAGAGCAACAGTAATGGCTTTTATTACTGCCCCAGTCTTGAAGAACATGGCCATTGAAGGCATGTGATTCTAGAGCAGTGGTTCCGAACCTGGGGGTAATTACCGCCGCGGGGGTAGATCAACTATTCTGTGGGGGTAAAAAAGAAGCTAAGATTTAATAAAGAGGTAATTAAAAATTTAAGAAAATACCGCTGAATAAACATTTTTCATGGGATACCATCATCAGATCCTGACTTATACCTTCCATCATCAGCTTAGCAATTAGATTATTAGCAAGATTTTTTGAAATCGGTCCAGAATTGGCGGAGAAATCGGTGAACAGACATAAAAAAAAATACATACAACCGAACATAGAACCTCCTCCTTTTTGAAGAATCGCCAAACATAATTGCCACATGTACCACAATGTAGGAGAGGATCTCATCAAACCTTGTTTGAGTGATGCAGTATCGTTCTTTGTTGGTGATCATGTGGTCACGATTAAACTATCTATTAACTGTCAACGACTTTTGACTTATTTTCAAATATAATCCCTCCCTCTTAATGTGCAATTCACTAACATCCGTGGATTGCACTCAAATATCAATCCGGTCCATCACCACCTCGAGACCGAGATGCCGCACTTATTATTTTTGACGGAGTCGAAGATAGCGACACCTTTAGACGTGTCGTACCTCAAGTACCCGGGATACTCGCTCGAGCATAAGTTTAAATGCAAGCCGGGGTCTGCGTGTACGTCCGTGATGACATCTGCTGTCAACGTCTCCGTTGCTACGAAGTTGCGGGTTTTTCTACTCTGTGGTTGCTGGTGGACACCGGCTCTCACACAACAATTTATGTCGGTGTTTATAGGTCGCACAGTGGAGATCAGGAGACGACAAGACTCTTTGACCATCTTACAGGGGCAGCCGAATTGGCCCAACGCAAATATCCGACAGCGGAGATTGTTTTTCTGGGGGATTTTAATGCCCATCATCAGGAATGGCTTTTCCCATTTCAGAAAACTGACCATGCTGGAAGAGAGGCGCGCAAGTTTACGATATCTTTAGATCTCCACCAACTGGTTAACCAGGGTAGCTTGGTTAACCAGTTGGTGGAGATCTAAAGATATCGTTCGTGTCGTTCCGGATATTGAGGGCCACACACCCAACTGTTTGGACCTTCTGCTGACTACAGATCCGGACAGGCACTCTGTTTCGGTCTGGGCTCCGCTCGGTTCGTCCGACCACTGTCTGGTGAAGTCCGTATCTTCCTGCTCTCCTCCAGATTTAAGCCCTAGAGGCACGAGGCGAGTATGGAGGTACGGGTCAGCAGACTGGGATGAGATGCGACATTTCTTTGCATCTTACCCATGGCGGCAAACTTGCTTCTCGTCGCGCAGCCCTTCCGACTGCGCCGTCGCAATTGTTGACGTGATGTGACGTCAGGGAATGGAATATTTTATTCCATTCTCTGACGTCCCACTTGGCTGCGAGGCTAAGCCCTGGTATAATGCGTCTTGTGCGCAAGCTAACCTGCGTAAAGAGCAGGCATACCGGGCATGGGCTTTGGCCCGCAGTGACGGGAGCGACGGGCAAAGTGTTCGCGCGACAAAAAGAACGTACAATTCTGCTGCTAAGGATTGCAAACGGGTGTTACGGAAGGCGCGTTTTGACCATGTTGGGCGGATTGGCACCAAATTGGCATCCTACCCTTCGGGTAGCAAGAAGTTCTGGTCCCTGTCAAAATCGGTCGAGACGAACTTCTGCCGTCCTTCGCTGCCTCCTATGCAGAAGTCTGATGGAACGCTGGCTCATTCCGCGCAGGAAAAGGCAAACCTATTTGCCTCGATCTTTGCCGAAAATTCTCGCCTTGATACGGCCTCTAATACACCATCTCACATACCTCATTGTGGCTCCACAATGCCGAAGATCACAATTCACCTGAAAGAGGTTCGTAAGGTCCTTTGTGGTCTGGACGTGAATAAGGCCAGCGGGCCTGACGGAATACCCGCGAGAGTCCTCAAAAGCTGTGCTCCAGAGTTGTCTCCTATCCTGACGCGCCTGTATCGTCTCTCCCTAAAAACCGGAGTGGTGCCGAAGTCATGGAAGCTTGCTAATGTGCAGCCAGTGCCCAAAAAGGGTAACCGTGCCGACCCTGTCAATTACAGACCAATCGCCATAACCTCCACACTGTGTAAAGTGATGGAAAGGGTACTTAACAATAAGCTGCTAGCATACCTGGAAGACAGTGAGCTCCTCAGTGATCACCAGTACGGCTTCCGTCGTGGTCGGTCAACTGGGGATCTTCTTGTATATGTTACGCATTGTTGGGGCGAGGCCATTGAAAAACACGGCGAAGCTCTTGCTGTGTCGCTCGATATTTCAAAGGCCTTTGATAGAGTCTGGCATGCTTGTCTGTTGGGTAAGCTCCCCGCATTCGGCATCCCTGCTGACTTTTGCACCTGGATTTCCGACTTCCTGAGCGAGCGTTCGATCAAAGTGGTCATAGACGGCTGCGCATCGGATCATATGGCTATTGATGCCGGTGTTCCTCAGGGGTCTGTTCTTTCTGCGACTCTATTTCTGCTGCATATCAACGACCTGCTGCAACTTGGTGCAATCGGATACGCTGATGACAGCACAGTCTCAGAAAGATACTTTTCCTGTGCGGGAGCCGGCAGGGAGGTAACAGCTACTCTTAGAGAGGCCATGTCCACCATGGCCTCTCTAAGAATAGCTGTTAATTCGAATGCGAAGCGAATGAATTCTACCTTAAATCTCGTTTCCCAGTGGGGCGACGACAATCTGGTCAAATTCAATGCTCTGAAAACACAGGCGTGTCTTCTCTTCTAAAAGGAGTCCATTTCAGCTATCTCCTACATTCCAAGGTACTCCTGTACCTGTTACCGACCGCCTGGAGCTTTTGGGCATGGAGTTGACGTCCAATCTTAACTTCGGCTCAACAATCGAGTCAAAAGCACAGACTGCAGTCAAGAAGCTGAGTATCCTGAATAGGGTAAAACGATACTTCACATCTAGACAGCTTCTGAGTCTGTACAAAGCACAAGTCCGATCCTGTATGGAGTATTGCAGCCACTTATGGGATGGCTCAGCAAAATACCAGCTTGCTGCATTGGACTCGGTTGAACGCAGAGCAAAAAGGCTTATAGGTGACGAGACGTTGGTGGCTCAGCTTCACAGCCTAGGTTATCGGCGAAATGTTGCCTGCCTGTCGGTCTTCTACAGACTGTTTTTTGGGGAGTGTGCGCAGGAACTCCACGACCTGATCCCACCATCGCCCTTTTACCACCGGAATACCAGACGTACTGCAGGGTACCATCCGTACTTGGTCGATATCCCGACTAGTCGTACCCAGCGCTTCTCTTCCACATTTATTATACGCACAGCTAAAGTGTGGAACTCTCTGCCAGCATCTGTGTTCCCGTCCACATATAACCCGTCTGCCTTCAAAACAAGAGTGAACAGGCATCTTCTGGGCACGCTCGCTCCATCATAGACCTCATCTATCGCTTTCCATCAGGCGTGATTGTGGTCAAGCGCTAGCCCATTCCTAAATAAAAAAATAATGGTTCAAAGTCGCTTTTGAGACATTGGTACTTAACAATATTTTGTCAACAATGTACAATAAACAGGGGTAACAATATTGAAAAGGTTAGGAGTCACTGTTCTAGAGCTTAGTGTAAGTTAACGTAGTCGTGGTGTGTTATTAACCCATTAACGTGAGCATGCTGCGCGCGGCGCACTAACCCGCAGCGTCGGAGCCCAACATGCTGAAGGTGCGGCTGAAGGCGCGCGTCATCGAGCGCCGCGCCTCGCCGCTGGCGCGCCGCCCCTTCAAGACGCGCGGCAAGCAGCGCAGTGAGTACATACCACCTCCTGTATGTTACGTTAACGTGAGCATGCTGCGCGCGGCGCACTAACCCGCAGCGTCGGAGCCCAACATGCTGAAGGTGCGGCTGAAGGCGCGCGTCATCGAGCGCCGCGCCTCGCCGCTGGCGCGCCGCCCCTTCAAGACGCGCGGCAAGCAGCGCAGTGAGTACATACCACCTCCTGTATGTTACGTTAACGTGAGCATGCTGCGCGCGGCGCACTAACCCGCAGCGTCGGAGCCCAAGCAGCGCAGTGAGTACATACCACCTCCTGTATGTTACGTTAACGTGAGCATGCTGCGCGCGGCGCACTAACCCGCAGCGTCGGAGCCCAAGCAGCGCAGTGAGTACATACCACCTCCTGTATGTTACGTTAACGTGAGCATGCTGCGCGCGGCGCACTAACCCGCAGCGTCGGAGCCCAAGCAGCGCAGTGAGTACATACCACCTCCTGTATGTTACGTTAACGTGAGCATGCTGCGCGCGGCGCACTAACCCGCAGCGTCGGAGCCCAAGCAGCGCAGTGAGTACATACCACCTCCTGTATGTTACGTTAACGTGAGCATGCTGCGCGCGGCGCACTAACCCGCAGCGTCGGAGCCCAAGCAGCGCAGTGAGTACATACCACCTCCTGTATGTTACGTTAACGTGAGCATGCTGCGCGCGGCGCACTAACCCGCAGCGTCGGAGCCCAAGCAGCGCAGTGAGTACATACCACCTCCTGTATGTTACGTTAACGTGAGCATGCTGCGCGCGGCGCACTAACCCGCAGCGTCGGAGCCCAAGCAGCGCAGTGAGTACATACCACCTCCTGTATGTTACGTTAACGTGAGCATGCTGCGCGCGGCGCACTAACCCGCAGCGTCGGAGCCCAAGCAGCGCAGTGAGTACATACCACCTCCTGTATGTTACGTTAACGTGAGCATGCTGCGCGCGGCGCACTAACCCGCAGCGTCGGAGCCCAAGCAGCGCAGTGAGTACATACCACCTCCTGTATGTTACGTTAACGTGAGCATGCTGCGCGCGGCGCACTAACCCGCAGCGTCGGAGCCCAAGCAGCGCAGTGAGTACATACCACCTCCTGTATGTTACGTTAACGTGAGCATGCTGCGCGCGGCGCACTAACCCGCAGCGTCGGAGCCCAAGCAGCGCAGTGAGTACATACCACCTCCTGTATGTTACGTTAACGTGAGCATGCTGCGCGCGGCGCACTAACCCGCAGCGTCGGAGCCCAAGCAGCGCAGTGAGTACATACCACCTCCTGTATGTTACGTTAACGTGAGCATGCTGCGCGCGGCGCACTAACCCGCAGCGTCGGAGCCCAAGCAGCGCAGTGAGTACATACCACCTCCTGTATGTTACGTTAACGTGAGCATGCTGCGCGCGGCGCACTAACCCGCAGCGTCGGAGCCCAAGCAGCGCAGTGAGTACATACCACCTCCTGTATGTTACGTTAACGTGAGCATGCTGCGCGCGGCGCACTAACCCGCAGCGTCGGAGCCCAAGCAGCGCAGTGAGTACATACCACCTCCTGTATGTTACGTTAACGTGAGCATGCTGCGCGCGGCGCACTAACCCGCAGCGTCGGAGCCCAAGCAGCGCAGTGAGTACATACCACCTCCTGTATGTTACGTTAACGTGAGCATGCTGCGCGCGGCGCACTAACCCGCAGCGTCGGAGCCCAAGCAGCGCAGTGAGTACATACCACCTCCTGTATGTTACGTTAACGTGAGCATGCTGCGCGCGGCGCACTAACCCGCAGCGTCGGAGCCCAAGCAGCGCAGTGAGTACATACCACCATACCTTTATGTTACGCCGCTAAAAACGCCACTTTAGCTGAATCAGAAAGCACGTCACGCTACCAGTCACTGTCAAATTTTCTCAATCAACCTTGAACCTAATGCTTTAGCGATAAAGATGAAAATTAAATTTGACAGATTGTTGTGTGATTAATATTGTGATTCTCCTAACGTGGCCTTTTGAGCCTCCTGGAATGTTGTGGACGGTTTTCTTTTTGATGTAGCATTTTTGATGATGTTGTTTTTATTTAACGAATTTTTATTTATTTTTAGGGTTCCGGACATTCGTAAGAAACGGGACCCTTATAAGATTACTTGGTTGTCTGTCTGTCACAGCCAATTTTCGCCGAATCAACTGCACTTGCACTCTGTTGAAATTGACTGAAACTAAAATTTAAAAAAAGTCCTAAGGATTACAGGAAAACCTATAAGAAATCTAAAGTATTAAAATAACATTAAATTGGTTCGGAACCTTTCACACGCGAATTCCACTCGCACTTAGACAGGTTTTTATCGCTAATAAAGTAAAATGCGATTCTTTTTCTTCTGTAAACCATTTCACTTAACACTTTATCACAATATTGATACGTTGTTTGACAAACACTCAGATCCAAGACAGAACACTGAAGTGATAGTTACATAGAGCGCTACAGTAGAGAGCTCGTCGCCGCCACAGCCGACATGACGACATGACGACAGGACGACATGACGTGAGCCGTCGACTGACGAACTGCCACATCAGTGAGCGTCGTTTGGGCATATTTGAAGGTTGTTGTGTTCCCCGTAGACTGCGACGGCAGCTCGCCGCGCGGCTCGCCGCCCGGGGCGGCTGGGGGGGCGCAGGCGCCCATCCGCGAGGAGGAGGAGGGCTGCGGGCGCGCGGCCGAGCTGCTGTTCTCGTCGCCGTCCATGCCCAACATCAGCCTGGGCCGGCCGCACCAGCCGCCGCCGCGCCACCACCCGCCGCCGCCGCAGCCGCCGCAGCCGCACCCGCACCCGCATCCTCCGGTATTTATTTATTTACTATACACATTATTGTACAAATTAAAGTATGAACAAAACGGACACTTAAAACTAAACACATACAATGGGCGGCCTTACAACATAACAGGTTGTCTGGAAGAGATCGCGTACTCCAAAACCTTAGCGTTATTCAACCTAAAATTTAAGAAATACTTTTCTTTATTTTACCGTCTATCCCAATTAGTAATGCATTTAGGAAACAGGCGCTAAAGACTAGCTAATCAAGCTGTTTATAGAAACGGCTAGGAAAAATCTGGTTTTTCCTACCACTTTTCACCAGATTTTTCCTACTAGTATTTTTCCTACTAGTATTTTTAATCGATTTATTTAAAATGTTCTTATTACTGACTGAATGAGTGATTGAGTGAAACGCACAGCTCAAACTGAAATTGGTGGTAGAAACCCGAAATTTGGTGTGTAGGTTTTCTGGGGAGTTTAGGGATGCTCTAAAAGAGGATTTTCCGAAATTCCTATGGGAACGGGAAAAACGGGATATACGTGTACAAAGTCGCGGGCAAAGGCTAGTTGTTATTGTCGGCCTTGACCACTTTATCTCACTTGATGTAAGCGATAGTGTGGTTGATGATGATGCACACTCACCTAGAAAAAAAATCCTATACATTTTTGATTTAAAAATTCCCCCAAAAATCAGGACATAAACAACGCAGCCAGGCCATTTAGTAAGGTTCAGGATGTTGGGCAGGTGGTGTCGTCCCTGCCGCCGGTGTCGGAGGCGGAGGGCTGGGCGGGCCCGGGCGGCGCGCGCCTGAGCAAGCGCCCCCTGGGCCGCACGCACTCGGCGCCCCTGCCGCTGGGCGACCCCGCGCTCACGCCGCCCACCGCGCACCACTACCTGCGCGACCAGATACGGAAAACTGTACGTATGCACTGCACAACCGGCCTTATTCATCACATCAATACGTGCTAAGATAGCTGGATTTATACAAAAAACTGCTGAAAATCAGCACTATTGAATATCGAAATACTCAAGACATATACACACATAGTATGGGTGACAACGGTGAGGATGATGTGGTGTGCCCCATCAATAGAGAGAAATTTTTTGCACCCCACTTCCGACAGGTTTCATTGCGTTTAGAATACTCAACTGTGACAAAAAATGGTCAATGAATGTACGGATGTCACCCCCAAGCGGGTGTCACTCGGAACGAGCCGCATCCCCCGCTCACCCTAGTTACGCTACTGAGCTAGATATTATAGGATAAAGTAAAATTCTTACCCGTATTTCCTGTAAAAATAAAGTAATATTTCAAAAACATTTCATGCAATTTTCAATAAAAAATGCTCTCAGCTAAATGTTGACACTTTTGTTTAGGATGTCTTTTGTAAAATTAGTGATAGACATCATATTAATACTAGAAATAAAGATAAACTAGATCAACCATTTTATAGATTAGCTAAAGTACAAACATCTTTCATGGGGAACTGTGTTAAATGTTACAATAAAATACCTTGTGACATATTAGAACTAAATGAAAGACAATTTAAAACCTACATTAAAAGCACACTTTGTAAACAAGCATATTACAAATTAGAAGATTACATTCAGGATAAGAATGCTTGGAAACATGCTGGTCCTGCTCCATAGGACAATCAATGGTGGAGACGAGATGAAACTGATTGGTTTATGTATTTACTTTATAGTTGTACCTACTGTTTAATTTTTGGGTCTTTATTTTTCTATTCACTCACACTCTGCTTATTAATGTCTCCAATATTTGTTTATATGAGAGTACTATGTACTTATTTAGAAAATGTATAAGTCTACCTATGCATACTCTAGGTTCATGGTCCTCACAACATATATTAACTAAAGTTTTGTATACTACAAACATGTAAAACATTGATTTGAAAAGAGTAACTATGGAGTTTCTTGTCCGTTCTTCTCCATAAGAATCTACCCTTCCGAATGGACTGTAGAGTCACTATGTTATTTTAAATGTAATGATGACGTTCAAAAGTGCCGTTTAATGGCCTAATTGAAATAAATGTTTTTGAATTTGACTTTGGGTGAATAAAGAGTTTTTTACAAAAGTTTAAACAGCACAGCAACGTTTAGGAAACAAAAAGTCAGAAAATAGTTGGTGAGTTTCTGATGTGGACAACTCTAGACTGAAATCGTGATAATTTAAGTTTTTTATAAATGACTGGAAATCATTTTCCCCGGCAGGTTCTAACACGCGCACACGACGCGGCCGCGGCGCAGCTGCGCGAAGAAGAAGGCGAAGTCATCGACCTGACGGCGCGGCGCGCCCCCCCGGCGCCGGGCCCCTGCGCCGCCGCGCCGGGCCCCTGCGCCGCCGCGCCCGCGCCCGCGCCCCCCTGCGAGCCGGCCCCGCTGGCGCGCGCGCTCAGCTCGCCGCTGGTGGGCGCGCGCACGCCCGCCACTGGCCTGGCGTACGACGCGCTTATGCTTAAACATGGGTAAGTGAAGCAACCATCCAGATACAAAGTTTTTAGTAGTAAAACGATTTTTCCGAACATACATAATATTTTCATGTATGAATTTATTGGCAAGGTAGTAATAATATAAATCTTTTAAAAAGTGCCCTTAGTGAATCGCGGCGAAACAGATTATAAACGACTCTGAAAACTCTCTTTTGTAAAATAAATATGGATTCAATGTTAGCAGCTCGACCCCACAGCAAAACACCGTACGAAATAGTACTGTGAAAGTAGCTAAAATAGACCAAAAGTGCGGTTTCTGCTTTAAATCTAAGCTAGATAAAGAAATGGACCTAAAAGTGAGCCTTGAGGAACACCCGTTGTCATTTCAGACCCTAGTGAGTTTACGCCGTTTACCTGAACTTAAACCTGTCTGGACCCGTCAAGTATAGCTTCAGTAACACAAGGGCTGACTTCTTATCCCATAATGCTCAAGTTTTAACATAAGTGTCTCATGGTTAATGCAATCGAACGCTTTTGAGAAAACAAAAAATATTCCAATGGCTTGCTGCGACTTTTCCCAGGCGTTACAGGTGTTCTTTGTGGGTAAGAATTAGGGTAAAGAACACCTTAGAACGTTAAACTCGATCAATTCGTGTGCGTGCCCAGTTGAATGCTATGTGTCCGTGTGTAGCTGTGCGTGTGGAGCGCACGCACCGACGCACCCCGAGCACGGCGGCCGCCTGCAGTCCGTGTGGGCGCGCCTGTGCGAGACCGGCCTGGTGGCCCGGGCCGAGCGCACGCGGCCCAGGAAGGCCACCTTCGAGGAGCTACAGGTATGTTGCTCCTGCACTCAAAATGAAAATAATTTTTTAGATTTGATTTTTAAGTTTTTAGGATGTTCATTTTGTTTTTCTTTTATCTTCTTATCGTGTGAGTAGTAGGGTCCAACGACCCCACACACCCTACTAGTGTCAGAGGTTATGAACCGCCTCAAGGGCCTCTGGCATGGTGAAAGTGAGGCGCACGATGTAACACGTGAGTATGAGTAGAGGACATTTTAACAAAAATAACTGGCCTAAACTATCACGTTGCCGAGATATTTTGATGTAACGTTATCATGGTAGTGAAATACTGGAAAATTTGAACTGATATGGAGCTTGAGGTAGAGGAGCTCGTGGCGAGATAATTACAGCCGCACGGGTTAATCATCAAGGTTAAGCATTTTAATATACCGAGTTTCCTTTGTGCCTCAGAAAGCACGTTAAGCCGTCGGTCCCGGCTGTCATTTGTAGATCTTTGGCAGTCGTTACGGATTGTCAGAAGCCAGTTAATCTGACTCCAGTCTTGCCAAGAAGTAAGAACTATAAATAAATATAAATGGGTTGTGGAGATCTGGCAGGCAGACGATGATGGAGCTCGTTGTCCGCAGTCGGTGCACTCGGAGGCGCACGTGGCGCACTTCGGTGGGCGGGGTGGCGCGGGGGCGGGCGGCGTGCGGCAGCTGGTGCGCCTGGCGTGCGGCGGGCTGGGCGTGGACTCGGACACGGCGTGGTCGGACGCGCACACGCCGGCCGCCGCGCGCGCCGCCGCGGGCGCCGTGCTGGACCTGGCGCAGCGCACCGCCAAGGGCGAGCTGCGCAACGGGTCAGTGCACCACTACTGCATCGACATGTTCACCTCGCTTCCTTAACGTGAAGCGCCGCGCGCCGGGGTAGCCCGCCAAATTATAATATTTTTATGTTGAAATATCCATTCTTTAGATGAATACGCGTTACGGCCGCGAATCGTATTTTAATCAACATACTGATTCACACTGACCGGCAAATTGCAAATAACATAAAAATATTTGAATTCTGCGGGCTACCCTGACGCAACCACTTTAAGCGTGCTTTTCTATATACCTTGTAGTCATTGGAATAAAGTTATTTTTAACAAACAAATTAAAGCAAATATTTTCACAAATATGCGAAGTGCCTCATAATCATAATCATTCACATTTTTATAATCCCTCCGATCTATAATAAAACTAGCTGACCCGCGCGGCTTCGCTCCCGTCAACTGGCTACTACCCTACCTACCCTACCTACCCTACCTACCCTACCTACCCTACCTACCCTACCTACCCTACCTACCCTACCTACCCTACCTACCCTACCTACCCTACCTACCCTACCTACCCTACCTACCCTACCTACCCTACCTACCCTACCTACCCTACCTACCCTACCTACCCTACCTACCCTACCTACCCTACCTACCCTACCTACCCTACCTACCCTACCTACCCTACCTACCCTACCTACCCTACCTACCCTACCTACCCTACCTACCCTACCTACCCTACCTACCCTACCTACCCTACCTACCCTACCTACCCTACCTACCCTACCTACCCTACCTACCCTACCTACCCTACCTACCCTACCTACCCTACCTACCCTACCTACCCTACCTACCCTACCTACCCTACCTACCCTACCTACCCTACCTACCCTACCTACCCTACCTACCCTACCTACCCTACCTACCCTACCTACCCTACCTACCCTACCTACCCTACCTACCCTACCTACCCTACCTACCCTACCTACCCTACCTACCCTACCTACCCTACCTACCCTACCTACCCTACCTACTATAATTTGAGATTTAAACTATCCTATCTCTCAAGTTGGATCGAACTGCACATGGTGTGCGAATTTTATTATAATCGGTTAAGTGGTTTAGGAGTCCATTGAGGACAAACATTGTGACACGAGATTTATATATATTAAGAAGATGTAAAAGAATCATAAATTCACTTTGAAAAGAGAACTACATTTATTTAACAGTAGATGTACACACATTAACCAGGTTTCTTTTTATCCGTGTACTTGACAAAGCAATTTTTTCGAGGGCCCAATTTTAATGACAACTTTGAAAGAATCTGAACCAAGTGTTGCCCAGTAGCGAATGCATTTCTATTAAGATCGTAATAAGAAATAAATAAATGAATGTTTTGTTGTTAAATCTATTTTCATCCATCCCCAGCCAGTACTTTGTATCAGTTGCATCACTTTGTATATGCGCCCGGTGCCTGAGACTGTTATTATTATTATTATTATATACTTTATTGTACACCTCATAACAAGCACAGTAAAAACACTTATAAAACTACATGTTTTGCCACTAAATAATTCACAACAAAACAATTTTACTCTCTTAACTCGTAAGACATAAATTGAAGCGCTTTAGTTTCAAGACAATGAGGAACAAAATTCACTTTATGTTCATTCTGGGCAGCACTTGGACCAACTTCCACACATCAGCTGACAGCCCCCCCCCCCTCCCCCCCGCAGGTTCGCGGTGGTGCGTCCCCCGGGCCACCACGCGGAGCCCAACCAGGCGATGGGCTTCTGCTTCTTCAACTCCGTGGCCGTCGCCGCGCGCATCCTGCACACGCGCCACCGCCTGCAGAGGATACTCATCGTGGACTGGGTGAGCTCCGCCATCAAACACCACTCTACGTACTCATTGCGAGCAATACATTATACTAGGTTGTTTGTGTGTGGCAGGACGTGCACCACGGCAACGGCACGCAGCAGATCTTCTACTCGGACCCGCACGTGCTGTACATGAGCATCCACCGCCACGACGACGGCAACTTCTTCCCCGGCACCGGCGCCGCCACCGAGGCCGGCGCCGGGCCCGGCCTGGGCTACACCGTCAACGTGGCGTGGTGCGGCGGCACCAGCCCGCCCCTGGCCGACGCAGAGTACCTGGCCGCCTTCCGCTCCGTCATCATGCCTATCGCTAAGGTGAGCTAGTGTCACAGCACGTCAACGTGGCGTGGTGCGGCGGCACCAGCCCGCCCCTGGCCGACGCAGAGTACCTGGCCGCCTCCCGCTCCGTCATCATGCCTATCGCTAAGGTGAGCTAGTGTCACAGCACGTCAACGTGGCGTGGTGCGGCGGCACCAGCCCGCCCCTGGCCGACGCAGAGTACCTGGCCGCCTTCCGCTCCGTCATCATGCCTATCGCTAAGGTGAGCTAGTGTCACAGCACGTCAACGTGGCGTGGTGCGGCGGCACCAGCCCGCCCCTGGCCGACGCAGAGTACCTGGCCGCCTTCCGCTCCGTCATCATGCCTATCGCTAAGGTGAGCTAGTGTCACAGCACGTCAACGTGGCGTGGTGCGGCGGCACCAGCCCGCCCCTGGCCGACGCAGAGTACCTGGCCGCCTTCCGCTCCGTCATCATGTCTATCGCTAAGGTGAGCTAGTGTCACAGCACGTCAACGTGGCGTGGTGCGGCGGCACCAGCCCGCCCCTGGCCGACGCAGAGTACCTGGCCGCCTTCCGCTCCGTCATCATGCCTATCGCTAAGGTGAGCTAGTGTCACAGCACGTCAACGTGGCGTGGTGCGGCGGCACCAGCCCGCCCCTGGCCGACGCAGAGTACCTGGCCGCCTTCCGCTCCGTCATCATGTCTATCGCTAAGGTGAGCTAGTGTCACAGCACGTCAACGTGGCGTGGTGCGGCGGCACCAGCCCGCCCCTGGCCGACGCAGAGTACCTGGCCGCCTTCCGCTCCGTCATCATGTCTATCGCTAAGGTGAGCTAGTGTCACAGCACGTCAACGTGGCGTGGTGCGGCGGCACCAGCCCGCCCCTGGCCGACGCAGAGTACCTGGCCGCCTTCCGCTCCGTCATCATGCCTATCGCTAAGGTGAGCTAGTGTCACAGCACGTCAACGTGGCGTGGTGCGGCGGCACCAGCCCGCCCCTGGCCGACGCAGAGTACCTGGCCGCCTTCCGCTCCGTCATCATGCCTATCGCTAAGGTGAGCTAGTGTCACAGCACGTCAACGTGGCGTGGTGCGGCGGCACCAGCCCGCCCCTGGCCGACGCAGAGTACCTGGCCGCCTTCCGCTCCGTCATCATGCCTATCGCTAAGGTGAGCTAGTGTCACAGCACGTCAACGTGGCGTGGTGCGGCGGCACCAGCCCGCCCCTGGCCGACGCAGAGTACCTGGCCGCCTTCCGCTCCGTCATCATGTCTATCGCTAAGGTGAGCTAGTGTCACAGCACGTCAACGTGGCGTGGTGCGGCGGCACCAGCCCGCCCCTGGCCGACGCAGAGTACCTGGCCGCCTTCCGCTCCGTCATCATGTCTATCGCTAAGGTGAGCTAGTGTCACAGCACGTCAACGTGGCGTGGTGCGGCGGCACCAGCCCGCCCCTGGCCGACGCAGAGTACCTGGCCGCCTTCCGCTCCGTCATCATGCCTATCGCTAAGGTGAGCTAGTGTCACAGCACGTCAACGTGGCGTGGTGCGGCGGCACCAGCCCGCCCCTGGCCGACGCAGAGTACCTGGCCGCCTTCCGCTCCGTCATCATGCCTATCGCTAAGGTGAGCTAGTGTCACAGCACGTCAACGTGGCGTGGTGCGGCGGCACCAGCCCGCCCCTGGCCGACGCAGAGTACCTGGCCGCCTTCCGCTCCGTCATCATGTCTATCGCTAAGGTGAGCTAGTGTCACAGCACGTCAACGTGGCGTGGTGCGGCGGCACCAGCCCGCCCCTGGCCGACGCAGAGTACCTGGCCGCCTTCCGCTCCGTCATCATGTCTATCGCTAAGGTGAGCTAGTGTCACAGCACGTCAACGTGGCGTGGTGCGGCGGCACCAGCCGGCCCCTGGCCGACGCAGAGTACCTGGCCGCCTTCCGCTCCGTCATCATGCCTATCGCTAAGGTGAGCTAGTGTCACAGCACGTCAACGTGGCGTGGTGCGGCGGCACCAGCCCGTCCCTGGCCGACGCAGAGTACCTGGCCGCCTTCCGCTCCGTCATCATGCCTATCGCTAAGGTGAGCTAGTGTCACAGCACGTCAACGTGGCGTGGTGCGGCGGCACCAGCCCGCCCCTGGCCGACGCAGAGTACCTGGCCGCCTTCCGCTCCGTCATCATGCCTATCGCTAAGGTGAGCTAGTGTCACAGCACGTCAACGTGGCGTGGTGCGGCGGCACCAGCCCGCCCCTGGCCGACGCAGAGTACCTGGCCGCCTTCCGCTCCGTCATCATGTCTATCGCTAAGGTGAGCTAGTGTCACAGCACGTCAACGTGGCGTGGTGCGGCGGCACCAGCCCGCCCCTGGCCGACGCAGAGTACCTGGCCGCCTTCCGCTCCGTCATCATGTCTATCGCTAAGGTGAGCTAGTGTCACAGCACGTCAACGTGGCGTGGTGCGGCGGCACCAGCCCGCCCCTGGCCGACGCAGAGTACCTGGCCGCCTTCCGCTCCGTCATCATGCCTATCGCTAAGGTGAGCTAGTGTCACAGCACGTCAACGTGGCGTGGTGCGGCGGCACCAGCCCGCCCCTGGCCGACGCAGAGTACCTGGCCGCCTTCCGCTCCGTCATCATGCCTATCGCTAAGGTGAGCTAGTGTCACAGCACGTCAACGTGGCGTGGTGCGGCGGCACCAGCCCGCCCCTGGCCGACGCAGAGTACCTGGCCGCCTTCCGCTCCGTCATCATGTCTATCGCTAAGGTGAGCTAGTGTCACAGCACGTCAACGTGGCGTGGTGCGGCGGCACCAGCCCGCCCCTGGCCGACGCAGAGTACCTGGCCGCCTTCCGCTCCGTCATCATGTCTATCGCTAAGGTGAGCTAGTGTCACAGCACGTCAACGTGGCGTGGTGCGGCGGCACCAGCCGGCCCCTGGCCGACGCAGAGTACCTGGCCGCCTTCCGCTCCGTCATCATGCCTATCGCTAAGGTGAGCTAGTGTCACAGCACGTCAACGTGGCGTGGTGCGGCGGCACCAGCCCGTCCCTGGCCGACGCAGAGTACCTGGCCGCCTTCCGCTCCGTCATCATGCCTATCGCTAAGGTGAGCTAGTGTCACAGCACGTCAACGTGGCGTGGTGCGGCGGCACCAGCCCGCCCCTGGCCGACGCAGAGTACCTGGCCGCCTTCCGCTCCGTCATCATGCCTATCGCTAAGGTGAGCTAGTGTCACAGCACGTCAACGTGGCGTGGTGCGGCGGATCTTTTTTTTCCGGCCTGTTTATTTGTTAATGTTAATTCAAACTTGGGGAAAATGATCACTTAAAAGTTGCGTTTGTTTGATCCAGGAATACGACCCCGAGATAGTGCTGGTGTCGTGCGGGTTCGACGCGGCGGGCGGGCACCCCGCGCCCCTGGGCGGCTACAACGTGTCGGCGGCGTGCTTCGCGCACATGACGCGCGAGCTGTCGCAGCTGGCGGGCGGCAAGCTGGTGCTGGCGCTGGAGGGCGGCTACGACCTGCCCGCCATGTGCGACTGTGCGCAGGAGTGCGTGCGCGCGCTGCTGGGCGAGCGGGCGGCGGCGCCCGCGCTGGCCGAGCTGGCCCGGCCGCCGCACGCGCGCGCGCAGGACGCGCTGCGCACCACCATCGCCGTGCACAGCGCGCACTGGCGCGGCCTCAAGCGCGGCGCCGAGCTGGTGGCGCTGTCGGCGCTGGACGCGGCCCCGGCGGTGGCGGCGCTGCGCCTGGGCCGCCTGCAGACGGAGCGCGACGCCGCCGACACGTGCCAGGCCATGGCCACGCTCAGCATGCACCAGCAGGCGCAGCCCGAGCCGGCGCACAGGTCGGTATAGTGGCTGAGCCCCCTGGCCGCCCGCCGCCCCTCACCCTGCTGACCCTCACTCTGCGCAGGTCGGCGGACAGCTCGCGCTCGGTGTCGGAGGAGCCCATGGAGCAGGACGAGGGCAAGTGAGCGGCCCGCCCCCGCGCCGCCCCCGGGCGCCCGCACGCTAGTCCGGCGCCGCGCCCCCGGGCCGCCCGCACGCTAGTCCATGCCGCGCCCCCGGGCCGCCCGCCACACTTCAACATTCCGGTTCGGTAGTTAGCCGTTAGTAGCGTGGAGCGAGACGTGTCAGTGCGCCGGTCGCGCGGCACGTCGTCGTCAGACAGCTTTAACGTTAGTGTACTGAGTGTAGCGCCGCTGTGCCCGCCTGACGTCGCCTGACGCCGCCTGACGTCGCCTGACGCCGCCTGACGTCGCCTGACGTCGCCTGACGCCGAACACCGACGCGACCTACTATACCAAAGATTGTTTCAAATTCTGATGTTACAAAAAGTATTTATTCAATGTGTATATAATGGAAATTGTGCAAATCTATTGTTGTAAATTAAAGTAAATTTTTATTGTGGATATAAAATATTAGTATATCTGTCCGTGGCGCGCAGGCCACAGGCCACGCGCGAGTGTTGTACAGTACCGTAGTGTCCCTCGTGTCTGTCGTGTCGCTCGTGTCTGTCGTGTCGCTCGTGTCGTACTCGTGTCGTATTTATTGTCCCGCGCGGGCGTCAGATATCTTGTGCAAGTGAACACTTGTTTGTAGTACATAATGTATGTACTTGTACGTCGCTGTTGGACGCTGCTCCCACTTTTTGTAACGTGTGATAACTTAATATGAAACGAATTAGAATTTTGGACATAATTTCTAGAAGAAACTATTGAAACAATGAATTTCTATAATATTCCTCCGCAGTCCGCACGGGATAGACGTGCGGGAGGAAATCGTTGTGTATCTGTGTTGGTTTAATATTTTCACTATGTGATCGAATCCTGAAGGATTGTCTATCGTCCACGGGGCGATGCAAACTTGTAAGTTAGCTTTACGTAGTCAGATGTAAATGTTTACGAGAAGGTATATTTAACTAGCAGAATATGAGATGTTTCTGGTGGAACTTGTTGACTATAGCCGACTCCTTGTCTTGCGCTCGTCGCATCCTCTTATTATATATTTTTGTATGACGGCTGTCTGTGTGTATACAACGTACCTACGGATGCGATCCTTGTACGATAAACAGAGTTAAACAAATGTTGTGTCTTTGAGAATTTTATTGTTAAATTGGAATAAAGATGAAATGATTATTTAATAAATGTATATATATTATATATATATTTGGAAATATAAACGATATTTTTATTCACCCCTTCAGTTTCGGAAGATCATGGATCACTCTTATTGCTTGCAACAGCAGTACCACGGCCGCGTATTCCGTTTTTATGTTTCCGAGTGTGCAATAACAAATAGGGATTATAATTATGTACTTTATAAAATTATCTACTTCAAAAAAAATACATCATTCAACAGAATAAATAAAAAAGGCTATTTGAAAAGTTGTCTATATTTTGTTGAACATAAAAAACAACAACAAATGGACGAGATTAGTTTTATAAATAACATAATCATGGGAATATTTAAGCTTATGTGGTGTAGAAATATAACCCATCTCTTAGAGCTAGATAGAAAAATATACGCGACGCTCTCCCTTACGCTATGAACACAAGTACTTAAACATATCATATACATAGTCGGCTAGATGTAGTTGTCTTGGAATTTATACAAGTGTAATAATTGGTTCTGTCAAAGTTCTAATCCCAGTTTCTGGAAAGAAATTATGATTCGGACAATCGTCAGATCTATTTATTTTTAGAAATAGAAGTCAATCTGGTGGAAGGCATACATCTACTGCTACTGCATTACAAAGTTGCAGGGAAGTTAATGATGCGGTTTCAGACACTTTCTAATCGCTGTCTTTTTTCAGACAATAAGCATGATGATGATGAAGCATGATGATGATGATGAAGCATGATGATGACGATGAAGCATGATGAGGCAAACTAGCTTCAACTATGTCGTGCATGTTATTATTACTAGTTACTAGCTATACCCGCCATAAACGAATGTATCCCACGGCAACGTGTTTCCGGGATCTAAGTGAGCTATGTTCTAAGCCAGGCGATGGTGACTGATGAAAACATACACACTTTCATATATCTTCCTAAACTTCCTACAACATTACATTAGCGTCGGTCTAGATGAGAAACCTCGTATATGCAAACTGATGAACTTTTCAGGAGACAATAAACTGTTTTACAAATTAGATATAATACACAATCTTTTGTTAATTTTATCTGGTACACCAAATTGAGCTTGTTAATTTGCTTGTTAAGGGAGGTCACTGTAACTCTAGAATTATTGTTTGAAACTTTTTGCATAAAAATCTTATTTATCAAAAGTGGTAGAATAGAATACTCTTTATTATGTATACCATATAAGTTACAGAAAAGATAGATGAAGAAAACATTACATAGAGTGACACAATGGGCGGCGAAAAGCGATCTTTTCAAGACAACCTTTGGATGGATGATAAAGATAATGGAAAGACAGTACTGTAGGTAGTCTTAGGTGTACGATTTATATATATAAATACATAATAGATAAATATATACAATTATAATTATGTAGGTAGGTAATTACGAGGTCATATCTAGACCGACGATATGTGAAACTGTGTGTGAATATGGATGGATGTTTGTAACTCTTTCCCGAAAATACTACGTAACAGATGTACGGTAAACATAGCATACGTATAGATTAGAATCTATTCTAAATGCGAAAGTAATTCAGTTCGCCTGTGTACCGGTCTGCTACCTCTTCATGTCAACAGCTAGTATATAACATTAGTAGGAGGATTCCTGACTAACCTTGAGGCGCCCTCTTCACAGTCTCGATAATGTAGGTATCAACTGCCACCATAATGCAAATAGACTAGAATGGTTTTTAACTAGTTTATGAATGCAGTAAGTTTTATTTTACAATTATTTACGGGAATCAAACCCGTAGCCATATGAAATTGGAAAAAAATGGAACCTCTTTTTTTAATGCAGTGCTTTCGTTTATAATCCCTGAATTTATGGCTACGGGTCAGCGGAGCTAAAAAGGCCACTTTAGCAAATCAGAAAACACAAAAAGCTACCTGTCATTGTCAAATTTGAGATAAAGATGAAAATGAAATTTGACAGATTGTTTGTGATTGATGATTCTCCTGTGGCCTTTTTAGCCCCACAGTATTTACATGAAACGATTGCCTTGATTGATTGATTTGATTCTACTAAACTAGCCTTTTTAGACCCGCAGATCTCAATAAATGATTTTTCGCAACTCAATAATATTTAACCTATAGAAAAGATTATAACACAAAAAATAATATTGTAACAACATAATAGTAGCTTATCCTCTAATAAAGTCCTTCCATTCCTCGAAGCTTTAATATTTAGGACTTATTACATCGACTTAAGTTTTAAATTGCAATAATTTGTTCAGCTTCGTTAAATGCAACAGCTGGACTTGAGTAGTAGTTTAATTGAGTGAGAGTCTTTCAAATGCTCTCGGCGAGGTTCGGCTGAGTTCGGCTGAACTCGGCTAAGGTCGGCTAGTGTCTGTCGGGCGGATCGAGCGTTGCGCAGTGACAGTTGCACGAACTGACTGGACACTCTGTATGCTCCCTGTGAAGGAAATTGGTAGTTTCAAGTAACAAAGGCGGTAAATAAAATATAAAAGATCAATTTTTGGGTTTTAAATGACAGCTTGTAGTTTTACAACGGTGTTAATTTTATTATTATTAATCATCAGGTGAGATAGTGGTCACACGCGTGCCTATAATTAGTAAAAAAAAAAAAAATATACAATTTAGGTACTTTCGTTTGGGTCTCGTGTGTATAATCAGTTTATAAAGTTCTCACTGCTTGGACAAAGGTCTCCTCTCTTTGCGGTGGAAAAGGCCGGCCACCTGTCACACTGTTCTTGCGTGGTTTACAGCAGGTAAGTTATGAGCCGGGGGTAAGATCAGGCACTAACTTGAACCAGCTGATGAGGTGCATGGCGTGTCCGCCGTGGCGGCAGGCCACGCACCAACTGAACCAGGCGCTGAAGGCGGCGCCGCCCGCGCCCCCCGCGCCCGCGCCGCCCGCGCCGCCCCCCGCGCCCGTGCCCACGTGCAGCGAGCACACGCCGCAGCGCGGGAGGGGCTTGCGGCAGTTCGGACACGACGAGATTTGCTGGAATGAAGAAATCGTGAAGAATTAATGGGTAGTCAAAACTGTTCCGGCTTCTCCCGCGTGATCCTTAGGGAGCATACTTCCGGGACATATATAGCCTATGTGTTTTTACAAACTATAATCTACCTCTGTGCCAAAAAGATCAATACAGATATAACAGAAACATCCATCCATCCTCACAAACTTTTGCATTACTACTAGGAATTAGGAAGATTTCCGATTTTGAAATTAAGAATGCAAAAAATGTTGGTGGGTCAATGTTCGGTATTGCCATGCTAAAATGAAAGGTATAGTGTCGATGGTAAACTAGTTTAAAGTAAACCTTGCAAAGCCGCTCTTAGTAAGGTATACTTCAAACTCAAGAAAAACAAAACGTTAACGAGACGAGAGCATTTCTCTCCCTTAAGAGTCTCGATATTCACTGTAACGTACAGGCCTTCATTTTTATACTAATATCTAAAGATTTTTAGGTTAACTGTTTCAAGTTGTTAATTATCACTCGTGCTACTTTAAACCAAAAAGTGTATCTGGCAGCGGTGGGATTCGAACCCACGCCTCCGAAGAGACTGGTGCCTTAAACCAGCGCCTTAGACCGCTCGGCCACGCTACCTTGTACGTTAATAACCAAACTGTTGATCTCTGCTGTCCTCTGTAGATCTTTGTGTAGTCCGAGACAAGAAACCTGACATCAATTCTGGCAAGAAGTATTGTGTTACCCAATTTATTGAACTGTGGAGGTGACATAGGCAATCGTTTCATGTAAATACTGTGGGGCTAAAAAAGCCACAGGAGAATCAATCAAAAACAATCTGTCAAATTTCACGCATTAGGTTCAAGGTTGATTGGGAAAGGACATTGTAAAAAATGGCCTATGAACCAACACGCATGAAATATTTACTATAATTACTAGTTCTTTTAAATTATATCCATTACTTATATTTCGAAATTCTTCATTATTTTTTCTTTTTTTTTTTTTTTTCATTATTTATTTCTTTTTAATTTCGAAAACATTTTAAAAGTATTCACTTTCGTCCTTAGCTTCCGTCATAATCCTCAGTGATAGTTCTATTACTTTTTGGTTCAATTTGAGGTTTTTAATAGGCAAAGGTATTATAGCTCATACAGCCAAGTCTTTGTAACGGCTCTCTTAATAGGAGTTTGACACAGACAAGCGTCAGTATTCTCAACACTTGATATACGATAATGATTTTTAGTTACAAACAGTCCGCTATGATGTCGCGGAACCATAATAGGGCATATGCATGAAAAATATATTTATCACCTATTCAATTTATCTAAAAATATACAAAAATATAATACTAACAGTGAAAATAAAATCAAAATTACTTGAAAAACGAAGGAAATATGACTATTTTAATATATCTGTCTCTCTCGCGAAAACGCTGTTTTCTGTGGCAGCTGTATAGGCGTCATGGACGATGACGTCAAAGTTTACACCGGACTTCTCTTTCTAATTGTAAACTTTGAAGCTTTATAACTTCATCGCTGATGAACGTATTTAAAAAATAATTTCATGATTGTTTACTAGAGCTTATAAGTATTTCATTTCGCAAATAAAAAAATCGCATGCATATTCCCTAAAATTCGATTGAAAGCGCTGTTAGAAACGAGCAATAATATCGACACTGACAGTTGACGAATTGACAGATGACAACATTTGACATTTGATAGTAATGTCACTTGGTGCGTATGTACTACATATGTTATACCTACTCTATAATCACACGAAAATGAAAAAGTAAATCCTTAATAAAACCCTTGCATGTCCATAAGACTCCCTACTCCTACAGTTCAATGTCAAGAAGCGCGCATCTGTCGTACTTACATTCAGTAATAAATGCTAAGTTATTGCTACATACCGAATGTTTTTATTGACGAAATTATAACCTCAAAATCCCAAAGTGTATTGATTGTTTCAGAATTCTCAAAGTGTCCGTTGTTTTAATTTAGTTTTAATCCAATATATACATTATGTAAAACCCAAAGAGTAAATACACCTCCCTGTTGGTCTTAGGCGAGCTATGTATGTACGACGAGCAATGTCCTTTGACAGTGATGGGTAGCGTGATTTGCTTTCTGATTCTGCTAAAGTGGCCTTTTTAGACCCGCTGGTACTCAGCTGCATCCGACTCCGACTCCAACATACTTGGGAAAGAGCTCCTCCGATAGTGGTCCTGCACGTACCTTCATCTTGGCCGCGGGCGGCGGCAGGCGCTGGAAGGCGACGCGCGGCCGGTTGTGCCCGGGCGGCGCCGCCACGGACTTGCCGCAGTACGTGCACGCCACGCACACGTGCCGCGCCACGCCCCCCGCGCCCGCCGCGCCCCCCGCGCCCGCCAGCGCCTCGCCCCCCTCCGCGCCGCACACCCACGTGTCCAGCGCGCAGCGCGCCCACCACAGCTGCCAGCTGTCCAGGATGGTGCGGTAGCTGCAAAGATCATGGTGTTACATATATAAACACACACAATATGATACACAACACAACAATACATAATAAAACAAACACTACATACACAATCGTAATATACAGGGTGGGCCAGTGCTAAAGTAGTAACTTAATAAGTAACTTAATCTACTACTAATAAAATTTATTTTTTAAAAATGACATCGTCTAGATGTTCTCCATTTCGCCGCAAACACTCTTCCAAGCGGAATCGAAAATTTTCAAAAACGCGCCGACAAGTTGCTGTTGATATGGCGGCCTTTTCCGCTTGGATATTTTCTTTTAAAATTATTGGTCTTCGGCTTATTGGAGTACACCTTGTCTTTTAAGAATCCCCACAAAAAGAAATCAGGTGGGGACAGGTCTGGGCTTCGTGGTGGCCACTCGATGTTGCCTCTCTTCGAGATAACTTTATTAGGGAACATCTCTTTTACGACGTCCATCCATGGTCATCATGGGTAAGTTCATGAACCAACTGTATCTTATATGGGTGAAGCTTCAAAACAAATTTCAAAATTCGCCTCAAACTGCTGCGTGAAATCCCCAAAGTCGCCGAACGTCGCCGCGTAGAGAGTTCTGGATTTTCTCGCACAGATTCATTAGCCTCTTCAATCGCTTGCACCGTGCGCTTCACGCACGCTTCTTCGCTTGCACGGGGTTGATCGTGACGTCTCATTGGTAGCGTTGAACCGGTTTTATCAAACCTTTTCAGCCATTGTTTGATTAACTAAGTACTAGGACACTGGCGGATACTGCTTAAATTAAATTTCACTCGGAACATACGCCGCACAGTAATGTAAGATTTACCATTTTCGTAAAACGCTCGAACAGCGAACGCGCGATACTCTCCCGTAAACGGACTCATGGTGACTAAAACTGCAAGAGACGCGTGACTCGATGACATACCCCGCTCCCCGCTACCCCTCGCGACCAACGATCTATTAGCCAATGAAAAGTGAACTTAGCACTGGCCCACCCTGTATATTAATTTATTTAAAGCTGCTATGTTTATGTATTTTATTTATAGGGCCTGAAATAAATTATAAACTCCCATGAGGGATAAGCATATTAATCGTCTTCAGAACACAACTTCAAATTTGAGCTCTCGAATGAAAAGGTTTCATCTAGAGGTAAAATGTAATTGGTTTTTCCACCTGACACCATGTGCTAGGAAGCCCCCAGAGGCCAGCTGGCGTTTCAATTTAAGTCTACATGGGTCTTAAACATAACTCACAAGACGTGGATGCTCCGTTCCTCTCCCTCTGTTCGTGGAATAGAGGCGTGCGTGACGTTATGTTATTTCCACCTACTTTTTACTGACGATATGTTTGTAGAGTATAACCGCTTTTATGCATCTAGCTAATATTGAGTCTATCAGTATGTTTCAAATCAAGCCTATACACTATACAGTGGCCCACAAATGAATACCTATTATATCGTCCACTAAATTAAAATAATAACAAGCTAGAATGAGTGATTTACCTATATATGGTATTAAAATGAAGAGCGAATTAAGTAAAAGTATGAATGTGGTAACAGAAATAGTAGTTTTTTTTTCGACACAATAATCAAGTTAGAAAAACCGGGGATAGCAAAAAAATTTCTGGCAGCGGTGGGATTCGAACCCACGCCTCCGAAGAGACTGGTGCCTTAAACCAGCGCCTTAGACCGCTCGGCCACGCTACCCGTGGGAGCTATGGTCCATTTAGTAGCTCTGTAGGATTGCTATGAAAGAAATGTTTGAATAACAAGCAGCGTGACGGAATTAGCAGGGAGATTGTTTAATATTGACGATCTTGGCATTCGTTCAAGTTATTCGAAAGTTGTGCATGTAATTAAAACTCTGATGACAAATTTCCCACAACATGGATACTTATTCCTTTTTGTCATAGATTACTAAAAAGTACTTACAGGCACCTTATACGTAGCTCTCGAAAAATCCTAGCGCCACTTGCACTTATTGGCAGAGAGTAGCGTTGCGAGGGGGAGGGGAGGGGGGACTACCGTCTCCTAAACGACAACGCAACTCATAATTATTTGGATTCATTTGTGGGGTGAGACCACATTATCCTGCCCGGGCGGGTGTTACCCATACTAGCTACGCCACTGGCAGACCTGATTGTTAATAAATAGCACATGATATTTTCGGCTTTTCAGTCATTATTGAATTGGATAGCCATTTTTCTCCCGTAGAGATAATAAGTCGTTAGCAATGCAGTATGTACAGTATTAAACTGTACATGTTTTGCTGACGCAGTGGCTTGCATCCGCCGTGCGTCACTTTATTACTATAAATAACCATACATAACAATAAATCAGTGAGTACAATTACTGCTAAGCGGTGACTAACTTTAGAGAAAGGAATCGTCAACAGTTTTATTTAAAAAAACACTATTTACACGAGACCAACTCTGCAAGTTTACGAACCGTACACAGTACTAGACTCATATGTTTAAAATAACCAACATTCAGAAGCCAACAAGTAAAAATAACGTTACTCTACATCATTTGTAATAAATGTTGATATATTATTGCAGTATTTTTATAGCAATTTAATCGTGTTATAGTTATTATTAGTGAGTGTCGGTCTCCTATTTTGCACTGCACACAAAATTATTACTTGCCTGTATAAAAAGAATGTCTGGCAGCGGTGGGATTCGAACCCACGCCTCCGAAGAGACTGGTGCCTTAAACCAGCGCCTTAGACCGCTCGGCCACGCTACCTCATGAGGAAACGACCGAATTTTACTATCGTATTCCATCTGTGATTGGCGAAGTCAAATGTCATGCTAGACCAAATGTTCTATCATTTTAACTCATGCACATCGGCCGCGACTTCGTTCGCGCGGGTTAAGTATTGAAGTAGGGTTCGTAGGTATTTCTAATTTTTATGAAAATATATTATAGCCTATGTTACTCGGTCAGTGGCGTAGCTAGCATGGGCAACATGCGGGGCGGATAATGTGACGTCACCCCACAAATACACCTAAATTATGAGTTGCGCTTTTCGTTTTGGTGATTGCAGTCGCAAGCGATTTTTCGGAATGGAGGTTTTCCGTTTGTGCTGCAGTTTTTTATTTCCCGGAATGATCTTACACCACAGAAAAAAAAATTCGAAAAATTGTGCACCTCGCCTCGGATTATTTTGATCTTCTTTTCATCATTATCAAAGGACCAAGAGGGGGCAGAAAGCAAGAGCGAGCGAAGCGAGCTCGAAAATTTTTGCATCCCACCTCGGATAGGATTTATTTTCTTTTGATCATTCATACTCAAATAGAGGTATCTTTATGGAGTGATGATGCACGAAATCAATATTTTCTATGCCCTACCTCGGACGGATTTCATTACGTCACCTATTGAGGGGTGACAAAAGTCAACGAATGGTCGAGAGCCACCCCGAAGTGTAGAAAATCTCAAGAAATAAAAAAATAAAATTGCACTTCATCTCGAAAGGATTTAATAGGGAAGATGCAAATACAGAATTTAGGAGAATGTTGTCAGTAAAATGATAAAAGAGTATAAAATAAAGGCCATTACAAAGTTTTTATTTTGGTTAATATCGATTTTTAACAAAAATAATGAATTAAAGTAACGTGAAACGGAACGTATTTAAAAACAACAATCAGCGTTTAGTGACGTATCTGCTGTTATGCCAACCAAAAGTCAACCTTATGCCTTTGAGTTGGGACAGTTCTTGAACAGTGATAGACACGAGTGACGTCATCGTCCGTTTTCGCGCGAACCTTTAAACTCTCGGTTTAAAAACGCAATTTTGACAATAAATGAAAGCGTTTTCATTTTTTATTTATGTGGTGGTCTATTCTAGATGGAGTTCTTTAAAATTAAAGCAAAAATGGAAATATTGCATGTTCTCTATTGCCTTTCGATCATTTCAGATGCGCTTAAAAAAATATCAACCGCCGACGCTCTTCACAAGCTAACTTCGTATATAGTCGAGAATATGGACAGGGGGCGGAAGTCTCTAGGTATATTCCTAGACCTAACAAAGGCCTCTATACCAACACTGTCTCTATACCAATCCTCCTGAACAAACTCGAAACCTTAGGAATTCGAGGAATACCTCTCCAACTTTTCCAAGATTATTTGGCAAACAGCTTATAAAAATTGATGATAGTATAAGCCATGAGGAAAATGTGACCTTCGGAATGCCTCAAGGCAGTGTAATGGGTCCTACGCTGTTTTTAATATACATTAATGACCTCTGCAACTTACCTTTACGGAATTGTTCAGCTCAAACACGCGGAAAGTTGTGGCCAAAGCAGCTAATCAAGGTTTTGTTTTGGTAACCTCATGGTTGGACAATCATTTGTTGACCCTAAATTTTGACAAAACTAAGTAGGTATATTACATTCACAATTAACGACAGAACTCAACCTTCTCCTGATTCAATAATAAATACAAACCCACAATTGCAATAATCAAAGTACCTGTAATAGGGAACATGCAATATTTACATTTTTGCTTTAATTTTCAAGAACTCCATCTAGAATAGACCACTACATAAATAAAAAATGAAAACGCTTTAATTTATTGCCAAAATTGCGTTTTTAAACCGACAGTTTAAAATTTAAATGCTGGTCCTGCTCCACAGTCACAGCTGCTTAGGTCCACTTTTTAGGTTTTTATGTTTTTTATATTTGGAAGAGATGCTCGCTCCTTTGATTTTTTTTTTTTTTAGAGGTTCTTACATTATTTCGTTTGTTTATTCTTATATACATACAAATTATATTATTATTATAATTACTTATTTATTATTTTTGATGTAAGAACTTAATCGTTATCTTTATTTTTCATTATTTGGTCATTGACAACCATAGTTTTGTGTAAAGTAGAAGCATATTTTTCAAATTTTGTAAATGTGAGTACCATGAAACCATTTACATTTTATGTGAGTAGTTATAGTTTTACTTGTTGGACATGAACGAGCATGGTGGTTGAGAGCATGTCATGCTCACTCAAATGTCTCGCTGATGGCGGCGCGTGGGTTTGATCATTCGGTTCCCTTCGAAATGGTTGAGCTGAAAGGTGCCGATACACGCGTTATGTTCGTGAACAGGCGCCGTCGGTTGAGACTGGTCATCTCTTAACTGCCATTGGCTTATTTTAATCTTTATATTTAAAATTCTTATAATAAGCCCTTTTTTTTCCTTTGCATTGTCCTCACATGAAGAAGCAACAAGTATATGTAACTTGGAATTTTGTAAAACAGAACATGATTTAAAAGAGTGTCCGTGGAGTTTCTTGCACGTTCTTCTCCATAGAGATCTACGCTTTGGAACGTGCAAATAGCTTCCATGTTTTTGACTGACCGACCTTGACGTTTCAAAAGTGCCTGTGAATGGTTTATTTGAAATAAAATGCTTTGAATTTGAATTTATAAACTGAATGTTTTTGTGTTATAAAATGTTTATATTTCTTAATTATTTTGATTACATTTTGTTTTAGGGTCGAAACATGATAGCTAGTGTTTATCATTTTCTGCGAGAAGAATATGAATTTACAAAATCATTCATGGAACCCAACTGTAAATCACAGTTGGGTTCCATGAATGATTTTGTTGTTTGATTTTTTTACAGCTGAAGCTACGGGTGTTAGCCAAAAAACAGTTCAAAGAATATTAAAAGAAGAGAAGGAATTGCCATCCACTTCATCAAAATTCACTTCACCTATGAAGAAAAGGAGAAAGCGAGATAATAAAGCGGATATAGATAATTTTACAGCCGATGTGGTTCGCAGTACTGTACAAGGTTTCCATACTGTCCATAAAGAAATTCCAACATTAGCTAAGTTAAGAACAGCATTGAATGTAAAAATCGGATTCGAAGGTTGTTTAGAAACTGTTCGCAAGTTACTATTGAAATTAGGTTACAAGTGGCGCAAAACAGAGAACAACCGTAAAGTCTTGACGGAGCGTCATGATATACAAATAGGCGTTTAAAATATTTAAAAAAGATAACAGAGTACCGCTCTCAAAGTCGGCCCATTGTCTACACCGATGAGAGCTACGTCCTTTCGACACACGTGCGAAACAACACCTGGGCAAAAAAAAGAAAAGCACTCCTTTTTTATAAAAATTAGCACAGGCACTCGCTTTATTTTTACCAAGGATGGCTTTATTGAAAATGCTTCTTTGGTTTATAAGGCCAACTCAACAGCTGGTGATTATCATTCAAATATGAGCTATGATAACTATGTAAAGTGGCTAAATGAAAAATTGCTACCCAATTTACCTCCGCGCTCTGTCATTGTCTTAGAAAATGCATATTATCACAAACACGGACTGAACGACTACCGACGCAATCTACAAAGAAAGCCGATATGCAGCAATGGCTCAGGGATAAGGGTATGGCATTTGATTAATCTCTTCTTAAATTGGAATTATACGATATAATAAAGAACTACAAAGCCTAACACGTAATCTACAAGATTGTCGATTTTATAAAGAGCAAGGGTTTTGATGTCTTACGCCTTCCCATCACCCAGAATTAAATGCGATTGAAAATATTTGGGGGATCGTTAAAAAATACGTCGCATCTAAAAATATCGAGCAAAACTTGACGAATACGGAAAGACTGATCAATGAAAGTTTGGGCCAAGTTAGCAGTGAAACGTGGCAGAAAACTTGTCTTGTTGAAAAAATTGAAAAAACTACTTGAAATATTTTGATCTCGATTTTGAATTGATAATCAATGTACAAGATGATTCTGACGACAGCAAAACGGAATCGGAAATCGAAAATTTATCTGATAGTGATTGAAAATACTGAATAGTCCTAATGTTTAATTAAATGCCTACATCTTCTTAATATTTTTGTATTTATTGCAACCTAATCTAATTTATTTACAGAAAGTATATACTTTTAAAACCAAAATTTTATTTCGATTATTTGATTTCGACTTGAATATTATATCAGATTTCTTTGTTAACGTTACCCACTTTTAACCACACAAGCGCGCTTGTCGGGATACGTCACTACTACAATCAAAGCCGAACGGACTTCGTGAAATAGAATATCTGTAATGGCCTTTATTTTATACTTTTTTATCATTTTACTGACAACATTCTCATAAATTCAGTATTCGCATCTTCCCTATTATCTCAGTCCTAGCCTCTACAACAAAGTAAGTAAAGATCTAAAATTGAAGAATCTTGATAGCCAAACATGTAAAAAAACTATAGAAGAGTGTCAGATACCATTAGATTACAATAAAACTAAAAATCTATTGAACATTTTGGTATAAACAAGGCCTAAGGCACATAAATAATAAAGCACACACACAGATACATACAGAAGAAAAAACATACCCATACCTAAACACAAAATATTACAGACAATTCGAATCATTTAACTTAATTGATATCTTAACTTTTTAACTCAGTTCTATGATTTATTATTGTACCAATACAGTAAATAATCCATCTGCATTCTGCTTAACTAAAGCTCATGAAGTTAGAGAGTGCATAATGCAAAAGCGGGCGAAGCGAGCTTAAAACAATTTGCACCCCGCTCCCGATAGGTTCCTGCGTCCAACGTTTAGGGTTGAAACCCGTCAGTAACAAAACAAAAATCAAATCTTTCCTCTTTATAACATTAGTTTAGATAGTCGTCAGTTTGATTTCACGAAAAGACCGCCAGTCTTTGACCTACTTTTTGTTGAGTAAAACTTATACTTAAGTCACATTTTGGAACCCAAAAAGAAATCTCCGGATGTAATAGGCATATTTTGTGACCTCTCAAAAGAGTTTGACTTCATTGAGTACTATACCCTGATATGTAAATTGCACGTCTTCTCGTTATTCTCGTTCTTGTTATTTCATATTTATCAAACAGAGAGTCAGTATTATAGTGTATGTGATTGTGTAGCCTTTGTTGGCGATCCTAAATATAAATGAATAAATAAAACGGGGCTATACTCTCGGGGTCTCCAGTTAAGATTGGTGTGCCTCAAGATTAAATTTTTGGCCCTTTCCTTTTTCTGGATAACATTGATGGCTGTCTTTAAATGATAGTTAACGGCGTAACGATAAATGATATTTATTTCGTAAATAAGTGGACATATTAATTAATTTTTGTCAGTTTAAACTACCGAGACATCTCGTGGATGAAACATCTCCCAATTGTAAAATAGATAGAAAATATCTAACGTGTTCCATACTATCGAAAATCTGGCTGTTGTGTGGAATTGGATGCGCGCTAACAAGTAGTACCTGTCGAGCCAGGCCAAAGTGCGCGGCTCGCGCAGCAGCTCGGCCGTGAAGCAGCGCGCGCCCACCAGGGCCACAGACTGCACGTCACATGTTGTAAGCTAACAAGTGGTACCTGTCGAGCCAGGCCAGAGTGCGCGGCTCGCGCAGCAGCTCGGCCGTGAAGCAGCGCGCGCCCGCCCACCAGCGCCACAGACTGCACGTCACATGTTGTAAGCTAACAAGTGGTACCTGTCGAGCCAGGCCAGAGTGCGCGGCTCGCGCAGCAGCTCGGCCGTGAAGCAGCGCGCGCCCACCAGGGCCACAGACTGCACGTCACATGTTGTAAGCTAACAAGTGGTACCTGTCGAGCCAGGCCAGAGTGCGCGGCTCGCGCAGCAGCTCGGCCGTGAAGCAGCGCGCGCCCACCAGCGCCACAGACTGCACGTCACATGTTGTAAGCTAACAAGTGGTACCTGTCGAGCCAGGCCAGAGTGCGCGGCTCGCGCAGCAGCTCGGCCGTGAAGCAGCGCGCGCCCACCAGGGCCACAGACTGCACGTCATATGTTGTAAGCTAACAAGTGGTACCTGTCGAGCCAGGCCAGAGTGCGCGGCTCGCGCAGCAGCTCGGCCGTGAAGCAGCGCGCGCCCACCAGCGCCACAGACTGCACGTCACATGTTGTAAGCTAACAAGTGGTACCTGTCGAGCCAGGCCAGAGTGCGCGGCTCGCGCAGCAGCTCGGCCGTGAAGCAGCGCGCGCCCACCAGGGCCACAGACTGCACGTCACATGTTGTAAGCTAACAAGTGGTACCTGTCGAGCCAGGCCAGAGTGCGCGGCTCGCGCAGCAGCTCGGCCGTGAAGCAGCGCGCGCCCACCAGGGCCACAGACTGCACGTCACATGTTGTAAGCTAACAAGTGGTACCTGTCGAGCCAGGCCAGAGTGCGCGGCTCGCGCAGCAGCTCGGCCGTGAAGCAGCGCGCGCCCGCCCACCAGCGCCACAGACTGCACGTCACATGTTGTAAGCTAACAAGTGGTACCTGTCGAGCCAGGCCAGAGTGCGCGGCTCGCGCAGCAGCTCGGCCATGAAGCAGCGCGCGCCCACCAGGGCCACAGACTGCACGTCACATGTTGTAAGCTAACAAGTGGTACCTGTCGAGCCAGGCCAGAGTGCGCGGCTCGCGCAGCAGCTCGGCCGTGAAGCAGCGCGCGCCCACCAGGGCCACAGACTGCACGTCACATGTTGTAAGCTAACAAGTGGTACCTGTCGAGCCAGGCCAGAGTGCGCGGCTCGCGCAGCAGCTCGGCCGTGAAGCAGCGCGCGCCCGCCCACCAGCGCCACAGACTGCACGTCACATGTTGTAAGCTAACAAGTGGTACCTGTCGAGCCAGGCCAGAGTGCGCGGCTCGCGCAGCAGCTCGGCCGTGAAGCAGCGCGCGCCCACCAGGGCCACAGACTGCACGTCACATGTTGTAAGCTAACAAGTGGTACCTGTCGAGCCAGGCCAGAGTGCGCGGCTCGCGCAGCAGCTCGGCCGTGAAGCAGCGCGCGCCCACCAGGGCCACAGACTGCACGTCACATGTTGTAAGCTAACAAGTGGTACCTGTCGAGCCAGGCCAGAGTGCGCGGCTCGCGCAGCAGCTCGGCCGTGAAGCAGCGCGCGCCCGCCCACCAGCGCCACAGACTGCACGTCACATGTTGTAAGCTAACAAGTGGTACCTGTCGAGCCAGGCCAGAGTGCGCGGCTTGCGCAGCAGCTCGGCCGTGAAGCAGCGCGCGCCCACCAGGGCCACAGACTGCACGTCACATGTTGTAAGCTAACAAGTGGTACCTGTCGAGCCAGGCCAGAGTGCGCGGCTCGCGCAGCAGCTCGGCCGTGAAGCAGCGCGCGCCCACCAGGGCCACAGACTGCACGTCACATGTTGTAAGCTAACAAGTGGTACCTGTCGAGCCAGGCCAGAGTGCGCGGCTCGCGCAGCAGCTCGGCCGTGAAGCAGCGCGCGCCCACCAGGGCCACAGACTGCACGTCACATGTTGTAAGCTAACAAGTGGTACCTGTCGAGCCAGGCCAGAGTGCGCGGCTCGCGCAGCAGCTCGGCCGTGAAGCAGCGCGCGCCCGCCCACCAGCGCCACAGACTGCACGTCACATGTTGTAAGCTAACAAGTGGTACCTGTCGAGCCAGGCCAGAGTGCGCGGCTCGCGCAGCAGCTCGGCCATGAAGCAGCGCGCGCCCACCAGGGCCACAGACTGCACGTCACATGTTGTAAGCTAACAAGTGGTACCTGTCGAGCCAGGCCAGAGTGCGCGGCTCGCGCAGCAGCTCGGCCGTGAAGCAGCGCGCGCCCACCAGGGCCACAGACTGCACGTCACATGTTGTAAGCTAACAAGTGGTACCTGTCGAGCCAGGCCAGAGTGCGCGGCTCGCGCAGCAGCTCGGCCGTGAAGCAGCGCGCGCCCGCCCACCAGCGCCACAGACTGCACGTCACATGTTGTAAGCTAACAAGTGGTACCTGTCGAGCCAGGCCAGAGTGCGCGGCTCGCGCAGCAGCTCGGCCGTGAAGCAGCGCGCGCCCACCAGGGCCACAGACTGCACGTCACATGTTGTAAGCTAACAAGTGGTACCTGTCGAGCCAGGCCAGAGTGCGCGGCTCGCGCAGCAGCTCGGCCGTGAAGCAGCGCGCGCCCACCAGGGCCACAGACTGCACGTCACATGTTGTAAGCTAACAAGTGGTACCTGTCGAGCCAGGCCAGAGTGCGCGGCTCGCGCAGCAGCTCGGCCGTGAAGCAGCGCGCGCCCACCAGCGCCACAGACTGCACGTCACATGTTGTAAGCTAACAAGTGGTACCTGTCGAGCCAGGCCAGAGTGCGCGGCTCGCGCAGCAGCTCGGCCGTGAAGCAGCGCGCGCCCACCAGGGCCACAGACTGCACGTCACATGTTGTAAGCTAACAAGTGGTACCTGTCGAGCCAGGCCAGAGTGCGCGGCTCGCGCAGCAGCTCGGCCGTGAAGCAGCGCGCGCCCACCAGGGCCACAGACTGCACGTCACATGTTGTAAGCTAACAAGTGGTACCTGTCGAGCCAGGCCAGAGTGCGCGGCTCGCGCAGCAGCTCGGCCGTGAAGCAGCGCGCGCCCACCAGGGCCACAGACTGCACGTCACATGTTGTAAGCTAACAAGTGGTACCTGTCGAGCCAGGCCAGAGTGCGCGGCTCGCGCAGCAGCTCGGCCGTGAAGCAGCGCGCGCCCACCAGGGCCACAGACTGCACGTCACATGTTGTAAGCTAACAAGTGGTACCTGTCGAGCCAGGCCAGAGTGCGCGGCTCGCGCAGCAGCTCGGCCGTGAAGCAGCGCGCGCCCACCAGGGCCACAGACTGCACGTCACATGTTGTAAGCTAACAAGTGGTACCTGTCGAGCCAGGCCAGAGTGCGCGGCTCGCGCAGCAGCTCGGCCGTGAAGCAGCGCGCGCCCACCAGGGCCACAGACTGCACGTCTCCCGTGTGCTCCACCCAGCGCTGCAGCAGCGCGATACCCTCCGTACTCGCACCTGGAGAACATGCCACATTGTTACAAAAGCAAAACAAAACGTTTTTCCCCACAACTATGACATTGTGTTAAAGTCATTTCACTCTTTCAGGTTATTAATTAGGTTAAAAGTAGACGATGTGTTTTTGGGCCCATAAAAACTATTTCTTTGCAAAAATACAACGTAGACTTGTTGCTTCTTTACTGCATGAAAAAGGACAAATCAAAGATCAATTTCCAATAAATTAAGTGCAAGGTGCACTTAACTGATGAGTTTATTTTTTTAATCTCCATTTTCTTCTAGCTCTCTTTGAGTTCCATAAACAAACACCTTATGTTTATGGAGCTCTCAAAAGGGCAAAGTAAAGCAGTGTTATCTGGCAGCGAGATGTACTGGAACATGAGCCACGGGATGGGTGGCAAAAGAGCGTGGGGATTGGCACAGGAAGCGCGAGGTCTATTTACAACAGGGTACGAAGACACTGTGGATGAAGATGAAGGAAGCATCAGTTACCAGTGAGCAGTATCCCGGCCAGGTGTCCGTGCTGCACCAGCGAGTCGCTCGTCTGCCGGATGTACTCGTGCAGCTTGGCGTCCGGCAGGAAGATGAAGGAAGCATCAGTTACCAGTGAGCAGTATCCCGGCCAGGTGTCCGTGCTGCACCAGCGAGTCGCTCGTCTGCCGGATGTACTCGTGCAGCTTGGGGGCCGGCAGGAAGATGAAGGAAGCATCAGTTACCAGTGAGCAGTATCCCGGCCAGGTGTCCGTGCTGCACCAGCGAGTCGCTCGTCTGCCGGATGTACTCGTGCAGCTTGGGGGCCGGCAGGAAGATGAAGGAAGCATCAGTTACCAGTGAGCAGTATCCCGGCCAGGTGTCCGTGCTGCACCAGCGAGTCGCTCGTCTGCCGGATGTACTCGTGCAGCTTGGGGGCCGGCAGGAAGATGAAGGAAGCATCAGTTACCAGTGAGCAGTATCCCGGCCAGGTGTCCGTGCTGCACCAGCGAGTCGCTCGTCTGCCGGATGTACTCGTGCAGCTTGGGGGCCGGCAGGAAGATGAAGGAAGCATCAGTTACCAGTGAGCAGTATCCCGGCCAGGTGTCCGTGCTGCACCAGCGAGTCGCTCGTCTGCCGGATGTACTCGTGCAGCTTGGGGGCCGGCAGGAAGATGAAGGAAGCATCAGTTACCAGTGAGCAGTATCCCGGCCAGGTGTCCGTGCTGCACCAGCGAGTCGCTCGTCTGCCGGATGTACTCGTGCAGCTTGGGGGCCGGCAGGAAGATGAAGGAAGCATCAGTTACCAGTGAGCAGTATCCCGGCCAGGTGTCCGTGCTGCACCAGCGAGTCGCTCGTCTGCCGGATGTACTCGTGCAGCTTGGCGTCCGGCAGGAAGATGAAGGAAGCATCAGTTACCAGTGAGCAGTATCCCGGCCAGGTGTCCGTGCTGCACCAGCGAGTCGCTCGTCTGCCGGATGTACTCGTGCAGCTTGGGGGCCGGCAGGAAGATGAAGGAAGCATCAGTTACCAGTGAGCAGTATCCCGGCCAGGTGTCCGTGCTGCACCAGCGAGTCGCTCGTCTGCCGGATGTACTCGTGCAGCTTGGGGGCCGGCAGGAAGATGAAGGAAGCATCAGTTACCAGTGAGCAGTATCCCGGCCAGGTGTCCGTGCTGCACCAGCGAGTCGCTCGTCTGCCGGATGTACTCGTGCAGCTTGGGGGCCGGCAGGAAGATGAAGGAAGCATCAGTTACCAGTGAGCAGTATCCCGGCCAGGTGTCCGTGCTGCACCAGCGAGTCGCTCGTCTGCCGGATGTACTCGTGCAGCTTGGGGGCCGGCAGGAAGATGAAGGAAGCATCAGTTACCAGTGAGCAGTATCCCGGCCAGGTGTCCGTGCTGCACCAGCGAGTCGCTCGTCTGCCGGATGTACTCGTGCAGCTTGGCGTCCGGCAGGAAGATGAAGGAAGCATCAGTTACCAGTGAGCAGTATCCCGGCCAGGTGTCCGTGCTGCACCAGCGAGTCGCTCGTCTGCCGGATGTACTCGTGCAGCTTGGGGGCCGGCAGGAAGATGAAGGAAGCATCAGTTACCAGTGAGCAGTATCCCGGCCAGGTGTCCGTGCTGCACCAGCGAGTCGCTCGTCTGCCGGATGTACTCGTGCAGCTTGGCGTCCGGCAGGAAGATGAAGGAAGCATCAGTTACCAGTGAGCAGTATCCCGGCCAGGTGTCCGTGCTGCACCAGCGAGTCGCTCGTCTGCCGGATGTACTCGTGCAGCTTGGCGTCCGGCAGGAAGATGCACGCGAACGCCACGCGGTCCTCTAGACGCATTTCAGTCTCGTTCTACAACATTCGTTATAATTATAGACTTATTTTTAACTCTGTTCATTTTCAACGTGGATACAAATGGTGTGTAAGACAACGTTCTTAATTTCAACCATCAAAAATGTATGTCCTGCAATACACGACTACAGTTCGCTCCACAGGTTTTTGCCTATTTGAAGTACGTCGCAATGACTGCACAGAATGTCAATTTGGCAATAAACAGGACAGCTCATGCGAGGCACTGGTGCGGATGAGCGTTTTGCGCATGATGGCGCGTGTAATGACATCGCGACGCTCGTATACTTGTATCCCGCTTGCTCAATGAAATACAAATGAATGTTGATGCGAAAAGTTTCACACGTTCTTATTATTTTTAATTACTTATTTTGGATATTTCTTACTTTTTGATTTGTGTTTTTGTGGTGTATGTGTTTGTTTTGTAACATTATCTTGTTATTGTTACTGGTTGTGTATATATTATATATATTCTACGAACGCAAATATTTTTACGCGATTGCACCAGCACGGTCGTCACCAAAACCTAACTTCAGAGCGGCAAAGTTCCGCGAAGCGAACTGTATGTCACAGGGGGAAGTGAATTTTTTTTCGCCATGTTTCGAATCTGATTTAAGTTGTTCGTGTTCTATTTCCTTTTTTTTTGTACGTATTTCTATTTTCTCCATCGTAGACTTTGTCTCTCTCATCTCTAACTTAGACTAGAGTCAAGAGCAAACCCATTACAAATAAAAAACAAAACGTATTTTTGTTTTGTATTTGTAAAAGTCTGTATTCTTATTTTTAAACTGACGATTTGCTGGCGTCAACATTTTTGAGTGATCCGCTTCAGGCTGGTGGTCAGGATACCCGTAGAAGCCCTGGGGTACTGGCTGGTTGTATGAGTCGCTGCTCGAGAGTTTGAGGTCACAATGAGGAGAAGTGACCATGTCGTCTTTATGAGGTCGCTGCACAAAGGCTTCGATTTGACGCCGCCAATAAGCGCAAGTACGGGTCAGGTAACAGAAGTACCGCGCATACTCACAAGTACAGCCGCCAGGTCGGGGTGGTGCGCGGGCGGCGGGTGGTGGTGCGGGTGCGCGGGGGCGGACGCCGCCAGGAAGCGCAGCAGCGCGCGCAGGTACGGGTCAGGTAACAGAAGTACCGCGCATACTCACAAGTACAGCCGCCAGGTCGGGGTGGTGCGCGGGCGGCGGGTGGTGGTGCGGGTGCGCGGGGGCGGACGCCGCCAGGAAGCGCAGCAGCGCGCGCAGGTACGGGTCAGGTAACAGAAGTACCGCGCATACTCACAAGTACAGCCGCCAGGTCGGGGTGGTGCGCGGGCGGCGGGTGGTGGTGCGGGTGCGCGGGGGCGGACGCCGCCAGGAAGCGCAGCAGCGCGCGCAGGTACGGGTCAGGTAACAGAAGTACCGCGCATACTCACAAGTACAGCCGCCAGGTCGGGGTGGTGCGCGGGCGGCGGGTGGTGGTGCGGGTGCGCGGGGGCGGACGCCGCCAGGAAGCGCAGCAGCGCGCGCAGGTACGGGTCAGGTAACAGAAGTACCGCGCATACTCACAAGTACAGCCGCCAGGTCGGGGTGGTGCGCGGGCGGCGGGTGGTGGTGCGGGTGCGCGGGGGCGGACGCCGCCAGGAAGCGCAGCAGCGCGCGCAGGTACGGGTCAGGTAACAGAAGTACCGCGCATACTCACAAGTACAGCCGCCAGGTCGGGGTGGTGCGCGGGCGGCGGGTGGTGGTGCGGGTGCGCGGGGGCGGACGCCGCCAGGAAGCGCAGCAGCGCGCGCAGGTATGGGTCCGGCAGCGCCGCCGCCGCGCCGGTCAGGGCCTCGCGCCAGAGGCGCTCGTCCGATAGACCTGCCCGAGTTCAGTAGCTCATGTAATGTACAACTTATTTAAATAGTAGTAAAGTCATAAATGTCGGAGAAAAAACAGCCAGGCTGAAGTGGGAGTGGGCTGGTCACGTCGCACGAATGAAACCGGAGACGTGGGCGAAAATCGTCACTCACTGGACGCCTGAAGAAAGCAGCGTCGTCGAGGTTGACCGCGGCGAAGGTGGTGTGACGATCTCATCATGTTTGCGGGACAAACTTGGCCAGAGATCGCCCAAGACAGAGAAATTTGGAAGGAGAAAGTGGAGGCCTTTGCCCAGCAGTGGGACACAAGAGTAGACTAAAAAAAAAAACAAAAATTTTTTTGTAACGAAAGTAGCATTTTTCTATGACTTTGCTTGTATATTTCCGGAACCAAAAGATAAGATAGCATAGGTGGCAAAGGAACGAAATAATTCAAACAAAGCCGCAGCACAAGAGGGGTGTACCTGCGAGTGCGAGCGCGACGACCCTGAGCATGGGCTCATGGGCGCGCGCTAGCACGTCGAGCGCGGCGCGCACGCGCAGCTGGAAGGCGGCGAGGGCGGCGGCGCGGCAGGGCGTGCCCTCGGCCTCCGCCCTCTCGACGCCCGCAAGTGCGTTCTCCCAGCCCCAGCCCCAGCCACACAGCTGTAGCGCACGGGTGCGCTCTGCACTCCTATACGAGCGGGAGACATACTGCCATAAGTCAAAAACAAATGATACCCCCCACAAAAGGGTCTTTGTGGCTGAAATTCACTGTTTGATCGCTTTCGGAAAGCTGCAAAAAAACTGAAATGTCGTTAAAAATGTTTATTATGATAATCTCAGGTAGGTAAAAAAACACAAATCAGGTTATAAAAGTGATCCTTCTTTACTATTGGTGCTTCCAGCATTGATTAAAATCTATGAAAGTCATGCTAGACTAGATGTTGTCACATTTTGGAATATTCTTGGATGCAATCGACATATTCTGTGACACTTCAAAAGCATTTGATTTCATTCACCACAATACACTATTATGTAAATTAAACCACTAAGGAACTCGTGAATAAGCTGCTGATCTTGTTCTTTCATATTTATGAAATAGACAACAAAAGTAATATTAAACGGGTAACGTCCTCGGGTGTCTAGTTAAGACGGGTGTTCCTCAAGGTTCAATTCTTGGCCCGTTCTTTTTTCTAGTTTCTATTAATGATTTTCCTTAAATGTAGAATCATATCGGATATTAAGCCCGCATGGTCAATTTATACAAGTTTTTTTATCTGTTACTTTTTTGGCTGGTTAAAACGAATCTCTCAAACCTGTATTACTTTTATAGAACAGTAAAAGTTGGAGCTTTTTTCCATAGGAAACAACTGATTCGAACCGCGAAATATATTCTGACGTTTAAAACTAACCATGTAAACTGCTCAAAATATTTATAGCCTACAATATTTCGGCCGTCCGGAATCTGTAAAAATTCGTCGAATGAAAAACGTAACACACAACAACATTAAGGAGCTAACAATACAAGATGATCAGCACAAACACTTCGGTGAAGTGAGCGTGGAGTGAGCGTGGAGTGAACGGTCATGCCATATTGTTTGCATGGATTGTACGGGCGTAGTAAGAGGTTTAAAAAGGGGGGGGGGAAGCTGAGCTCTCAAAATTGTACAAAGGTTAACTAGCATTTGCCCAGGCTTCACGCAGAAAAGGCAGAATTCTGAATGCTAAGTGCTAGTCATAATTATACATTTTGGGGCGCGGATTCTACAAACCATCCGCCGAATATTTATTAGCGATTTATATTTTCGTCGTATGCTAATGAAGGGGGTTTGGACCCCCTAAACACCCCTTTTACGCTCAAGATGAAATAGGGAACGTGCAAGACGAAGACTGTGCCATCTAGTGTTACGAATTCGGATCTTTTTCTTATAAAAACTTGAATTTGCCACTTGAAGCTCCTACACGGTCCCTTTAGGGAAACATTCACATAGTAGACTGTCATCTAGTGTTGTGAATTCCGAACTTTTTACTTGACAAGTTGTCATTGACACTTCTGTGCTGCTACCTATAGTTTCTGCACGCTCCCTATGGCAGCTGCCTTTATACTCACTCTAACTAAGTTTACACGATGAGATGTTGGCAGAATATAAAGTCTGGCTGCAGTCTCGGATATATCAGTCTTACCTATAGATAGTGACTCGTCTGTTGGGCAGGTCGGGCAGCAGCGACGGCACGATCTCGGAGCGGTAGCCGCCGTCGCCCACCGAGCGCAGCACGGTGCGCACGCCCGGGTGCTTCCACGGACTGTTGCGGATACAACCTGAAGGATATAACTTACCTATAGATAGTGACTCGTCTGTTGGGCAGGTCGGGCAGCAGCGACGGCACGATCTCGGAGCGGTAGCCGCCGTCGCCCACCGAGCGCAGCACGGTGCGCACGCCCGGGTGCTTCCACGGACTGTTGCGGATACAACCTGAAGGATATAACTTACCTATAGATAGTGACTCGTCTGTTGGGCAGGTCGGGCAGCAGCGACGGCACGATCTCGGAGCGGTAGCCGCCGTCGCCCACCGAGCGCAGCACGGTGCGCACGCCCGGGTGCTTCCACGGACTGTTGCGGATACAACCTGAAGGATATAACTTACCTATAGATAGTGACTCGTCTGTTGGGCAGGTCGGGCAGCAGCGACGGCACGATCTCGGAGCGGTAGCCGCCGTCGCCCACCGAGCGCAGCACGGTGCGCACGCCCGGGTGCTTCCACGGACTGTTGCGGATACAACCTGAAGGATATAACTTACCTATAGATAGTGACTCGTCTGTTGGGCAGGTCGGGCAGCAGCGACGGCACGATCTCGGAGCGGTAGCCGCCGTCGCCCACCGAGCGCAGCACGGTGCGCACGCCCGGGTGCTTCCACGGACTGTTGCGGATACAACCTGAAGGATATAACTTACCTATAGATAGTGACTCGTCTGTTGGGCAGGTCGGGCAGCAGCGACGGCACGATCTCGGAGCGGTAGCCGCCGTCGCCCACCGAGCGCAGCACGGTGCGCACGCCCGGGTGCTTCCACGGACTGTTGCGGATACAACCTGAAGGATATAACTTACCTATAGATAGTGACTCGTCTGTTGGGCAGGTCGGGCAGCAGCGACGGCACGATCTCGGAGCGGTAGCCGCCGTCGCCCACCGAGCGCAGCACGGTGCGCACGCCCGGGTGCTTCCACGGACTGTTGCGGATACAACCTGAAGGATACCAGTCTACAGTACTTCGTTTCAACAGTACTCGCTTATGGAGGGTACAAAGTCTCGCAAACCTCCATTGAAGCCCTCCAGACAGAAGGCGTCGTGTCTTGTCGGTTATTTTCTGACAGTTGTATATGCTCTAATCGCGCGGAAAATGGTGATATCGAGATGTAGGAATTGCGGACGTAGTTGCGGTCTTCAAATACTTCTGTCTATGTTATTATAAAAGAGAAAATACCAGAAATAAAGTTAAATTTTATTTTCGCAATGAAACGTCTGTTAGATTCGATCTCACTTTATCTTAAGCAAGGTATGAGATCTACTATCAAACAAACAAAATCTAAAAAACTTTTTACCATCAAACACCAAGACAATGCTTGTGCAGACCCTAATTTTTCCTATCATCGATTATAGCGATGTGTGCTACTATGACCTGAATGCAGATCTACTCAACAAACTTGATCGTCTTCTGAATTACTGCATTCGATTTGTTTTCAATCTGCGTAAATATGATCATGTCTCTGCGTATCGATTGCTTTTAAAGTGGTTGCCCATACGCGAGCGCAGAGAGCTAAGGGCTCTAACTACCTTGTTTTCATTTCTTGTCTCTCCCAACTCTCCCAGTTATCCCACTTTCAATACATTTGCGCCAGCCTCAATCTAAATCTACGCTCATCAAACAACCGTCTCCTTCAATGTCCCTCTCACCGTACTGACTTTATTCACTCTTCTTTCTTCGTTCAGTCTATTTCTCTTTGGAATGCGCGCCCCCAAGAGATCAGGATGGCCACCAACCGATTATCCTTCAAAGTTAAGGTTCGTGAACACATTCGTAAGAGGTTGGCAGTTGTATCATCACAGCGCTAATGTTTCCCGTTAACTTATTCGCCTTAATTGTTTTAGTATTTCGTTTGTATATTTATCTTGTTGATTTGTATATTTATTATATATTTATAATGTTTGTATGGTTTATATTTGTATATTGTTCATTATTGTATTTGAATCGCTTTAAATTTTCTTTATTGCACCTACGACTATTCTCTGCATTACCCAAAGGGCGGATTTTCTCTACCAGTCAATGGTAGAGAACATCCGCCTCTGTACATTTTTGTGCTGAAAGTGTTTAAATAAATAAGATTTGACAAAATATTTTCAAAATCTCACCATCTTCTACAAGTGATTTGCTGAGTGCCAGAAAGTGCCAGAGCGCACTGAGTGAGTCGTCATCTGCCAGGTCTGCGTTCTGCCACAAATCTGGCTGCAACAGACAGAAGCAAACATTCTAGTTACAAAGGTGATACCGAATTCAGCTGAATATCAGTATTCTATATGGAGCGACTGCCTTTTTGATCTCCACAACCTAGTTTTTTTTAATCGATATTTTCTTTTTAACGGCAAACTTCAATTGCTTCAGAGTAGAAAAAAATCTTGTATTTTTCTCATCAATTCAAAAATATTTGTATCCTTTTAAGATTCTTATCGCAAAACACATAGTCCACGATGCATCCGAATGAACATTGATGAACATTTCATATTCGCATGCTCACACGCAAACATTGTGTCGTGAATGTTTGGGTATATAGTTTCACTAACCTTAAGTCCATAGTCAGTCTGCGCCCTCTTCTTCATGACGAAGGAGATGTCCCTGATGGCGGCGTAGAAGTCGTCGTTCATCATGCGCAGGGCTCCGCCCCCGCCCGTCCACACCAGCGAGCCCCCGCCGCCCCACGACACCGTCACCCGCTCGCACACTGTGTAGTCCACCAGGGCTCCTGCGGGACACAGTGGGCGGTTTGGAGACATCTCTGTCAGTGCCAGCTAACGGCACCCTGGACACACACGTGATACTTTCACGGAACACTACTGCATTTTAAGTGACTTCTTCAATATTACAATTAGTAGAGTAATTAATACACAATTAGTGGTCATCGTAAGCTCCTTCATAGTTTTGTGGCACACACGGCCAACAACCTGCCCTCATGCGTGGGATGTCAGGTGAAAGCCACGAGCGGCGAGGCCGGTGCGCTGCCGACACACTCGTCTCGCTCTATGACGTGTAGTGATGTACTGGTGCTGCTTACCTGTGGCACACACGGCCAACAACCTGCCCTCATGCGTGGGATGTCAGGTGAAGGCCACGAGCGGCGAGGCCGGTGCGCTGCCGACACACTCGTCTCGCTCTATGACGTGTAGTGATGTACTGGTGCTGCTTACCTGTGGCACATACGGCCAACAACCTGCCCTCATGCGTGGGATGCCAGGTGAAGGCCACGAGCGGCGAGGCCGGTGCGCTGCCGACACACACGTCTCGCTCTATGACGTGTAGTGATGTACTGGTGCTGCTTACCTGTGGCACATACGGCCAACAACCTGCCCTCATGCGTGGGATGCCAGGTGAAGGCCACGAGCGGCGAGGCCGGTGCGCTGCCGACACACACGTCTCGCTCTATGACGTGTAGTGATGTACTGGTGCTGCTTACCTGTGGCACATACGGCCAACAACCTGCCCTCATGCGTGGGATGCCAGGTGAAGGCCACGAGCGGCGAGGCCGGTGCGCTGCCGACACACACGTCTCGCTCTATGACGTGTAGTGATGTACTGGTGCTGCTTACCTGTGGCACATACGACCAACAACCTGCCCTCATGCGTGGGATGCCAGGTGAAAGCCACGAGCGGCGAGGCCGGTGCGCTGCCGACACACACGTCTCGCTCTATGACGTGTAGTGATGTACTGGTGCTGCTTACCTGTGGCACATACGGCCAACAACCTGCCCTCATGCGTGGGATGCCAGGTGAAGGCCACGAGCGGCGAGGCCGGTGCGCTGCCGACACACACGTCTCGCTCTATGACGTGTAGTGATGTACTGGTGCTGCTTACCTGTGGCACATACGGCCAACAACCTGCCCTCATGCGTGGGATGCCAGGTGAAGGCCACGAGCGGCGAGGCCGGTGCGCTGCCGACACACACGTCTCGCTCTATGACGTGTAGTGATGTACTGGTGCTGCTTACCTGTGGCACATACGGCCAACAACCTGCCCTCATGCGTGGGATGCCAGGTGAAGGCCACGAGCGGCGAGGCCGGTGCGCTGCCGACACACACGTCTCGCTCTATGACGTGTAGTGATGTACTGGTGCTGCTTACCTGTGGCACATACGACCAACAACCTGCCCTCATGCGTGGGATGCCAGGTGAAAGCCACGAGCGGCGAGGCCGGTGCGCTGCCGACACACACGTCTCGCTCTATGACGTGTAGTGATGTACTGGTGCTGCTTACCTGTGGCACATACGGCCAACAACCTGCCCTCATGCGTGGGATGCCAGGTGAAGGCCACGAGCGGCGAGGCCGGTGCGCTGCCGACACACACGTCTCGCTCTATGACGTGTAGTGATGTACTGGTGCTGCTTACCTGTGGCACATACGACCAACAACCTGCCCTCATGCGTGGGATGCCAGGTGAAAGCCACGAGCGGCGAGGCCGGTGCGCTGCCGACACACACGTCTCGCTCTATGACGTGTAGTGATGTACTGGTGCTGCTTACCTGTGGCACATACGGCCAACAACCTGCCCTCATGCGTGGGATGCCAGGTGAAGGCCACGAGCGGCGAGGCCGGTGCGCTGCCGACACACACGTCTCGCTCTATGACGTGTAGTGATGTACTGGTGCTGCTTACCTGTGGCACATACGGCCAACAACCTGCCCTCATGCGTGGGATGCCAGGTGAAGGCCACGAGCGGCGAGGCCGGTGCGCTGCCGACACACACGTCTCGCTCTATGACGTGTAGTGATGTACTGGTGCTGCTTACCTGTGGCACATACGGCCAACAACCTGCCCTCATGCGTGGGATGCCAGGTGAAGGCCACGAGCGGCGAGGCCGGTGCGCTGCCGACACACACGTCTCGCTCTATGACGTGTAGTGATGTACTGGTGCTGCTTACCTGTGGCACATACGACCAACAACCTGCCCTCATGCGTGGGATGCCAGGTGAAAGCCACGAGCGGCGAGGCCGGTGCGCTGCCGACACACACGTCTCGCTCTATGACGTGTAGTGATGTACTGGTGCTGCTTACCTGTGGCACATACGGCCAACAACCTGCCCTCATGCGTGGGATGCCAGGTGAAAGCCACGAGCGGCGAGGCCGGTGCGCTGCCGACACACACGTCTCGCTCTATGACGTGTAGTGATGTACTGGTGCTGCTTACCTGTGGCACATACGGCCAACAACCTGCCCTCATGCGTGGGATGCCAGGTGAAGGCCACGAGCGGCGAGGCCGGTGCGCTGCCGACACACACGTCTCGCTCTATGACGTGTAGTGATGTACTGGTGCTGCTTACCTGTGGCACATACGGCCAACAACCTGCCCTCATGCGTGGGATGCCAGGTGAAAGCCACGAGCGGCGAGGCCGGTGCGCTGCCGACACACACGTCTCGCTCTATGACGTGTAGTGATGTACTGGTGCTGCTTACCTGTGGCACATACGGCCAACAACCTGCCCTCATGCGTGGGATGCCAGGTGAAGGCCACGAGCGGCGAGGCCGGTGCGCTGCCGACACACACGTCTCGCTCTATGACGTGTAGTGATGTACTGGTGCTGCTTACCTGTGGCACATACGGCCAACAACCTGCCCTCATGCGTGGGATGCCAGGTGAAGGCCACGAGCGGCGAGGCCGGTGCGCTGCCGACACACACGTCTCGCTCTATGACGTGTAGTGATGTACTGGTGCTGCTTACCTGTGGCACATACGACCAACAACCTGCCCTCATGCGTGGGATGCCAGGTGAAAGCCACGAGCGGCGAGGCCGGTGCGCTGCCGACACACACGTCTCGCTCTATGACGTGTAGTGATGTACTGGTGCTGCTTACCTGTGGCACATACGGCCAACAACCTGCCCTCATGCGTGGGATGCCAGGTGAAGGCCACGAGCGGCGAGGCCGGTGCGCTGCCGACACACACGTCTCGCTCTATGACGTGTAGTGATGTACTGGTGCTGCTTACCTGTGGCACATACGGCCAACAACCTGCCCTCATGCGTGGGATGCCAGGTGAAGGCCACGAGCGGCGAGGCCGGTGCGCTGCTGACACACACGTCTCGCTCTATGACGTGTAGTGATGTACTGGTGCTGCTTACCTGTGGCACATACGGCCAACAACCTGCCCTCATGCGTGGGATGCCAGGTGAAAGCCACGAGCGGCGAGGCCGGTGCGCTGCCGACACACACGTCTCGCTCTATGACGTGTAGTGATGTACTGGTGCTGCTTACCTGTGGCACATACGGCCAACAACCTGCCCTCATGCGTGGGATGCCAGGTGAAGGCCACGAGCGGCGAGGCCGGTGCGCTGCCGACACACACGTCTCGCTCTATGACGTGTAGTGATGTACTGGTGCTGCTTACCTGTGGCACATACGGCCAACAACCTGCCCTCATGCGTGGGATGCCAGGTGAAAGCCACGAGCGGCGAGGCCGGTGCGCTGCCGACACACACGTCTCGCTCTATGACGTGTAGTGATGTACTGGTGCTGCTTACCTGTGGCACATACGGCCAACAACCTGCCCTCATGCGTGGGATGCCAGGTGAAGGCCACGAGCGGCGAGGCCGGTGCGCTGCCGACACACACGTCTCGCTCTATGACGTGTAGTGATGTACTGGTGCTGCTTACCTGTGGCACATACGACCAACAACCTGCCCTCATGCGTGGGATGCCAGGTGAAAGCCACGAGCGGCGAGGCCGGTGCGCTGCCGACACACACGTCTCGCTCTATGACGTGTAGTGATGTACTGGTGCTGCTTACCTGTGGCACATACGGCCAACAACCTGCCCTCATGCGTGGGATGTCAGGTGAAAGCCACGAGCGGCGAGGCCGGTGCGCTGCCGACACACTCGTCTCGCTCTATGACGTGTAGTGATGTACTGGTGCTGCTTACCTGTGGCACACACGGCCAACAACCTGCCCTCATGCGTGGGATGTCAGGTGAAGGCCACGAGCGGCGAGGCCGGTGCGCTGCCGACACACTCGTCTCGCTCTATGACGTGTAGTGATGTACTGGTGCTGCTTACCTGTGGCACATACGGCCAACAACCTGCCCTCATGCGTGGGATGCCAGGTGAAGGCCACGAGCGGCGAGGCCGGTGCGCTGCCGACACACACGTCTCGCTCTATGACGTGTAGTGATGTACTGGTGCTGCTTACCTGTGGCACATACGGCCAACAACCTGCCCTCATGCGTGGGATGCCAGGTGAAGGCCACGAGCGGCGAGGCCGGTGCGCTGCCGACACACACGTCTCGCTCTATGACGCTGGGGCCGCGGGAGTATTGCTCCTCGAGCTCAGCTTCCACTGCTGGAGCAGCCGTCTATCGCGAACAATATTTCAGAGTTATAAACATGGACTAATATTAAACGAAATGATGAACGAGCTGATTTTTGTAAAGCAATTGATTAACGTAGCATTCCCTTCAGACACTGAGGGCACAAAAAGCTAACCGTTTTAAGCAAATAATTAATGGTTTTCCGTTGTAAGAAAACGTCATAAATTGAACAGTTACTAGTACTTTTCATTTATTTTATGACATGATTTAAACGGAATGTCAAAGGGAACTATATTGGGACCACAACTACTTAAAAATGTCATTTTTCGTGTTGTGACATATGTTTAAAGATTAAAAAAGTTTATGAAAACCATTTTATGTGCTTACAAAATTTGAGGGTTTCGCTCGATTTTCATGGGATCCCATCATCAGATTCTAACTTGGTGACTATGGGACCACCTCAGGTGTGGTGTAGTATAGACTTTCGAATAAAAAAATAATTTTTAAAATCGTTCCAGAATTGGCGGAGAAATCGGTGAGCATACATAAAAAAAATACATACAGCCGAACGTAGAACCTCCTCCTTTTTTAATAAGTCGGTTAAAAAGCTCAATTCTTCGTGAAAGTGGTTTAAACGGAACTCACCATAGAGTCAGACAAGTTGACTTTGTTGTCACTATTGGCCTGTTGTATGTCGTGGATGCGAAGTGTGCTTGAATCTCGCTGCAGTGACACCAGTAAATTACGTCTGGGAAAAGACAATGAAACAAAGTCAAGACTGATCCGATCCGGTGCGGTCTGATCTGGTCTGGTCTTTTAACTTAAAAACTTGCCTTAATTCTTAGGTAACTTTGCTTAAGCACAAATCTATTGTTTGTTTAATATTTTGTTATTCACTATATGGCAACAAACTCGTAGCAGTCGTAGCTAAATTCTGGGCCGGACTGAAAAAGTACGTCTATATGGCTATTTTGCACACAGACCTCTGTTTACACCCCATGCAATGTTATTTCATCTCCACCTTTTATTGATAGGTATAGAATGTCTAGGGTGTTATAATATACCTTGTAGGACACCACTGCAGCTGCGCCAGCGGCCTGGGATGCTGCATGCTGAGCAGCGGCCTCTGCAGCGCGCGCGCGTCCCACACGCAGGCCACCCCCTCCCCGCGCGACGCTATCTGGTACCCCCCGCAGGGCTCCGCCACCACGCCGTAGCAGTAGCGGGTCGTGGTCATGTTTACCGCCTTGTTCGATAAATCTAGAAGCAGAAAAAAAAATACTAATAGCGTCACGAGATGACCTCACTGCGAGCGAAAATTGGGGAAAGAATTAATTCGAAACCAAAAATGTTGGGGATAACTCAAGATTTCCTATTAGTAAGTTTATTCTAAGAATTCTGTACCTCTACAAATTGCTGACGAAATGTTTGTGTACCCTTACGTCATGAATGAGTTGCTTATTAGTCATCGCCTGGAATCTATGTTAACTGGAGAATATTGGGTCATTGCAACCACGATTGCGGTCTATCTTTGTCATGTTTATGCATAATATAAAAATAGAGGGTTTATTCCCCAAACTTACTTGCTTATCTACATATTTTCAATAAACCAGCCAGTAACAATATTCTAAGATGGCCCTGCTTTTTTCAGAGAAGAAAGTATCACCAAAAACATTAGGCTCGATTTCCAATCGTCTTCAACTTTTATCAAAGTCAAAAACCTTTATTTCAATTAGGCCATTAAACGGCACTCTTGAACGTCATCATTACATTTAAAATAACATAGTAACTACTGTCCATTCGGAAGGGTAGATTCTTATGGAGAAGAACGGACAAGAAACTCCATAGTTACTCTTTTCAAATCAATTTTTTACATGTTCTGTGGTATACAAAACTTTTGTTAATATATGTGAGGACCATGAACCTAGAGTATGCAGAGGTCGACTTATTAATTTTCTAAATAAGTACATGGTACTCACATACTTACAAATATTGAAACCATTATTTAGCAGAGTGTGAGTGAACAGAAAAATAAAAACCCAAAAATGAAACAGTAGGTACAAAAGTAAATATATAAACCAACCAGTTTAATCTTGTCTCCACCATTAATTGTCCTATGGAGCAGGACCAGCATGTTTCCAAGCATTCTTATCCTGAATGTAACCTTCTAATTTGTAATATATTATGCTTGTTTACAAAGTGTGCTTTTAATGTAGGTTTTAAATTTTCTTTCATTTAGTTCTAATATGTCACAAGGTATTTTATTGTAATATTTAACACAGTACCCCATGAAAGATGTGTGTACTTTAGCTAATCTATAAAATGGTTGATCTAATTTATCTTTATTTCGAGTATTAATATTATGTCTATCACTAACTTTACTAAAAAGATGACGATTTTTCCGTACATACATAATATTTTCATATATGTATTGGCAAGGGACTGTCATAATATAATATTAATCTTTTTAAAAAGTTCCCTTAGAGAACCGCGACGACGCAGATTATAAAGGGCTTTGACAGCTCTCTTTTGTAAAATAAATATGGATTCAATGTCAGCAGCCCGACCCCACAGCAAAATACCGTACGACATAATGCTGTGGAAGAAGCTAAAATAGACCAAACGTGCGGTTTCTACGTCTGTTAGCTGTCTTATCTTCCTAACAGCATAAGCGGCTGAGCTTAGACGCCCCGCTAAAGATGTTATATGAGGTCCCCATTGTAATTTCTCGTCTAAAGTTTTTTGTGACCGTCGCTCTATTTTAAATATCAATGACGTGTCATACGCGAATAACACCATCTTTGGGTGATTTTGAAATAATTGGGGCAAATCATTTATGTAAACTAGAACCCAATATTGAGCCTTGCGGAACGCCCATTGTCATTTCAGACCCTACTGAGTTTACAGAATATTCCAATGGAGTCTTGCGATTCTTCCCAGGTGGTAAAGATATTCTTTATGAGGGTAACACCGGCGTCAGTTGTACAACGCCCTTTGGTGAAACCGTACTGTTGTTCATGAAAGATGGAGTTTTTATTAAAGTGTAGTAACATCTGATTAAGCATTAACTTTTCAAACACCTTACTGAGGACTGGCAGAATTGATACAGGCCTATAATTATTGGGTTCTTGACTATCACCTGATTTGAACAACGGAACTACTTTACTGTGTTTCATAAGATCCGGAAATACTCCTCGGTCTACACTAGTGTTAAATATGACAGCTAAGTAGGGGGCAATAGTTTCAATAACAGATCTACAGACATTCCCCAAAGATCTTCTGTTGATTTAATTTTAAGATCTTTAAAAGCTTTTATAATGGCCTGGGGGTTTATATGTTAATACTTAAATTCGGATGGACATACCTTCACATTCTTTCTAAGTAAGGCAGCAGAGAGCGCGGGTGACGAGTTGAGAGTTTCTGTAGTTTTTAAGAAGAATATTAGCAAAGAAATTTTCAAATTCCTTAGCTAGCTCTGCATCTGAGTTTATTGGGCCATGTACAGTATTTAGATTAAATTTAGTTTCACGTTGTTTCTTCCTACCTGTTTCATTATTTATTATTTTCCAGGTAGTTTTTATTTTGTCGTCAGCTGATTTTATTTTATTACCAATATGCAAAGCTGTTTTACATACAATTTTATGTTTTTGAATACTTCGCAACATGCTTCTGAAAGCTTGCATTATTCATATATATCAGAGTAATTATTACTCTGATATATATTAATATGCAAGCAACAATGAATATGTCAAGTTACCATGTTAATTCTTCAGACAAATATTTGTCTATTAAAATATCAGCCCTTGAGATTTAAAGTAATAAATTACTTTTAAGGTTTTTACCTGGTTTATGAATCGCTTTCTATATACACTTGGTCACCGCCTTGCTTCACGTATCATCGAAAAAGGCGGTGACCGAACGGCGTCCGAGGACTGGAAGAAGTATCGGGCGTCCGGCGGCGTGATCAGCTGACGACATTGTTGCCATCGCAGGTAGAACCTAGATCAGGCTGGCAAGGGAACGTGGGGATTGGCACAAAAGAAGAGTGGTCTATGCCCAGCAGTGGGCGAAGTCGAGCTGTTGTTGTTGTTGATGATGATTATAACTTTGAATAATATTGAAAGTAGGGGCTTGTTCTCACCTCTAAGATCAAATATCTTGATGTACTTGAGGTTCATGGAGGCGATCAGGGTTCTGCTGGAGAAGTTGGCCCAGGTGACGCAGTGCGCCGTCTCCGAAAGCCCCATCTCCGCCAGGGGGCGAGGGGGCTCTGTTGCTGATGACGACGAGGCCGAGTCTGTAGCTGTTGAGAAAGTAGGATCCTTTGTTGATATTCCATTTTGTATGTTCCATTCTGTCAGATCATTTATCCTTTAAAACGGCTCGTACAAAGTGGTCGAAAGGGGTGGTGGTCCTCGCACTCGAATGGTTCCATACCATAAACCTTAATTTTTATTATTTGTTGTTATAGTGGCAAAAGAAATACACAATCTGTGAAAATTTCAACGATCTACCTATTACGGTTCTTAAAATACAGCCCGCTGACAGACAGACGCTGACGGACGGACAGCAGAGGCTTAGTAATAGGGTTTCGTTGGTTACCCTTTGGGTACGGAACCCTAAAAAATAAATACGGGTCTGTGAAATTAGGAGATTGAGGGATATTCAAATCACGCTATATCTTAGTTTCGAGGCACATTTTACCTTCAGTCAGTCAACATCTATTTATTTATACATTATGTTCAATAGTGGTCACATGGGCGGACATAATGCAACAAACTATTAGATTAGGGAATAAGATTCCGTCTGGTTTGTCATGGTAGCTATAATCACTATTAATGTGTTAAAACTCGCACTATTAGGGAACCTACAGCATGAGGTATTCGCCAAAGTATTCTCTTTTTAGGGTTCCAAACAACCGTAAATAACGGAACCTTATAGGATCACTAGGGTCTCTGTCCGTCTGTCACAGCCAGTTTTCTCCGGATCTACTGGACCGATTCTGTTGAAATTTAGTACACTTATGGACTTTTGTGACTTGTTACATAAATAAATACGTTTTTAGTATGGGGGTCAATTTTGGGGCTAAAACTAGAAAATTAAAAGAAAAAGTTTTTAAAACGTATCGTGTAACATATCAAATAAAAGGGCTTACTGTGAGGGTTTTAATTATATTTTTTTCATAATTTTAAAATAAACTGTTTAGAACCTATTCAAGAAGTTACACCAAAATTGACCATGCTTAACTTCTTTTTTTAATTAGGTATACAAAACAAGTTGTTATCTTACGCTTAGCCGCCTCCTCTGACAGTGTAGACCCTCGGTACACATCCCAGAGCAGAATGCAGTGGTCACTGCGGTGCTTCTCCATGGCAACTGCCAGCATGTTGGTCTCCGAGGGGCTCCATGCTACTGAGTTGCAGAGTCGAGGATAGCGCGGACCTGCGCGACATAGCTCAACATTATAGGAATGTGGGGTCAGCCAAACAAAATTGTTTGCATGTTGTAAATAAAATAAATTAAAGCGAGCTTGTACATCTGTTGTTTATATCTAATAGATGACGATGCATTGGATAATTCAAGTCTAGCTGAATGATGTTCATTTCTTGTTTTTAGGGTTCTGAACAAAAACGGAACCCTTATAGGATCACTCGGGTGTCTGTCTGTCCGTTTGTCACAGCCAGTTTTCTCTGGATCCACTGGACCGATTCTGTTGAAATTTGGTACACATATGGACTTCTGTAACCTAAACACGGAAGCATTACGTAAATTGTGAAAATTTTAGTATGGCTTTTAAGGGTTAAACTAGAAAATACCAAAATAAAAGTTTTTTGAACAATATCATGTGACATATCAAATGAAAGAGTGTATGAGGGTTCTAATTATATTTTTTTTCATAATTTTAAAATAAATGGTTTTGGAGTTATTCAAGCAATTAGACGAAAAATTAACATTCCCCCCTTATCTCTGAAACTACTGAACCAAAAATTGCGTGTGCCCTTAGGATTAACTGTTCATAATTTCTCCTTTACTTCTTCAGCAATTACTGCTCATACTGCATACTTTTTTAATAATACTTACTAAACTCCCTCCCAACAAGTCCCAATGGGTCATAAGTCTGCTTCAGCGTAGTCAGTGCAACTCGTCCACTAGCATAGCCTAGTGCCAGCAGTGGCTCCGGTTGCTCCGGGATGGCACTGATGTCTACACAGCGGACGCCACTGGCACTTTGTGATGCAAGGACTGTTGCTCCACGGGTTGAAGATATTGGAGTGACTGATGGAAAAATAAAAAATAAATGTTTTTCAAAAAAAGACCTGTTGTTTAACAGCAGCGTTAAAAAAAAATTTGATTGATCATTACTTTGGTACTTGATCACGTTTTGTTTTTTGTTGTCTTTTTTTTGTTTTAGCGTGTAATGGCTTCATTTGCGTGAGCCCTAGCTGTTTTTGGGAAATTGATCTTATTATTCACATTTCTTATTAACTACAACTGAAAGCTTGTAAATGGCCATTTTTTACATGCCTATTGTTACTTTATATTGTCATGGACACAACAATATAATAAACAAAATTGCTTTCAAAAAAAGTATTGTTTTTGAGGTAAGTAGCATTTTATACTTGCTACCCTCGCCATGGGAATAAGAAGAGACTAAGTTTCTGCTTATTTGAATGTCAGGAAGTGCGAAGCGAATTGCTAGGTTCCAATATTGTAAACACATATGAACGAAATAAGTTAGTAAATATCTCTACTAAAACACTTGCCCTCTACATAGAAGGCCAAGTTTATTCTTTGTCTATTTGCTCTAAAAATACCCACAATCATACTCATTAGCCCGCTAATGAGCATTTTATGTGCTTAAATATATTTATAAACTTTGGCTCTCATAATGATAACAACAACAAGATAACATGGAATTTAATAAATTTTGTACTTTTGTTGTTATTTTTTTTTTTAATTAATAGCAGGGCTCGGATGTTCGTCTTATTAATGATAATAAGACGAACATCCGAGCCCTATTATATACTGAATAAACATGTAATTTCGTACGTACATGTCGTTTTTTTCTCGATTTCCTTTATCCTAGAAACTTCGTACAAGGTTATGTCTGGGCCCCATAATATAAATTTGTCGTGGTGTATCGGTGACCAAAGGACTTCCAATTTAACACCTGACATCATTTTATTTTTATTTTACACGTTTTTTGAAAGTATCAATTACTATTCATGTTTTTTTTCGCAAGTAAATAAATACGCAACCAACATTCATGAATGTTTTGACTTTTGACGTTTGAAACGTTTTGTTCTTTCACCAAAATAAACACTGATACGCAATTAAAAACAAAAAGAAGAAAATATGTTTCTTGTACTAACCAAACGTTTTTAAATTTGTATCATTTTTGAACGTGAACTTGAATGTCACATGAATTTGGTGATGCCATTACAAAATTAATAATATCCACTTTTTGTGCAATTACAAACTATTTTTACGTATTTAAATAAAGCTGTCTCTCAAGTGATATAGGAATGAATCTCATTACATACATTATTCGGAAGAAAATAATAAAAACAATAACGTAGTTTACAAGATCCTAGGATCCTATGAATAAATAAATGGAAAACTTGACTCGGCTCGATCGATATAACAGTTCAGTACCTAATTATTTCTGCTGTTTCACGAGCCAAGATAGATGAATGGTGTGAATGGGATATTACTGACTGGTTGATCATTTTTTGACTTCTGTGAGTCTTTTTAACCCCCGACCAAAAAAGAGGGGTGTTATAAGTTTGACCGCTATGTGTGTCTGTCTGACTGTCTGTGGCACTTTAGCTCTTAAACGGGTGAACCGATTTGGATGTGTTTTTCTTTTTTTTGAAAGCAGGTTTTCTAGCGGTGGTTCTTAGACAATTTTTATCAAAATCGGTTGAGCCGTTTGAAAATCATCAGCTCTTTTTTAGTTGATGAAGGCATTTAACCAGCTTTTACGGGTCTGTTACTTCAATTTGGTATTCTGTTACTTCAATGACATTTCAAAAACATGGTTTTTGAAATGTCATTGACCTGATGATGATGCTGTAGCATACCCTGAGGTCTGCAGAATACCCAACTCTTCACTATATTACAGCAGAGTTGTCATGTTTGAACTCACCGGAATGGTTTCAATGAACAGATTATATTTAGATCATATTAGTAACATTAACCTGACGCTGAAGCATGTCCTGAAATCAGTAGGATACCCAACTTCTCACTTACCTACAGCAGATCTTTCATTTTGGTTTTCATGGTCGCAATGACGACCCCCAAACCCTCAAAACTTTGCTTTATTTGAGTCAACAATGGAAGATATCCTTGCGAAACTTGCAGCAGGTAACAAGCCCGCGATTATTTGTGGGGATTTTAATATTAATATTTTAGAAATTAATTCAAATAGCAGCAGATTTATAAGCCTTTTTAAATCGTTTAATTTGTCTAATGTGTTTACAGAACCGACTAGGGTAACACCAACTTCTTCAACCTGTATTGATAATGTATTCTGCGATTGTGAATATTTAGATAAAGCCATAGTTAATTACCTTCCCTCTGATCATAGTGGTCAATTGGTTACATTTCAGTTTAAAGCAGCCTTGGAAAAAATTCATATACAATATAGGCCAATTACAACTGGAAAACTAGCTAAATTCAATGGTACCTTACAAAATAAGTTAAATTTTGTAGGCCATAACATTGAAGATGCTAATAAATTTTATGATAATTTCTTTTCAGTGGTTCTTAAGGAATTCAATGCAACTTTTGAAAAGAAGTCTAAGGATACTTTCCCTAAGTATGTATTTAGTGACTGGGCGACTAAAGGCATTAGGATAAGTAGGGAAAGACTATATGAGCTATATGGCCTTAAGCCTGTCATAAACACTGATTCTTTTAATAAGTTTGTAAATAAATATTCTAAAGTGTTCAGAAATACTTGCAAGGTAGCTAAAGCCCTATATATTAGCAAGAAGATCAAATCGTCAGAAAATAAAATAAAGACAGTTTGGAAAGTTATTAATAATGAAACTAATAGAAATAAAAAACGAAACACTGATTATTTACTGGACACTACACATGGTGCCAAAAGCTCTAATTTAGAAGTAGCTCAAGAATTTGTAAATTTTTTCACCAATGTACCAACTAAAACTACGGAATATTTAAATTCTTCACCTGAGGTCTCATATAATTTATTAAAAGCTAACGTTCCAGGTTGTACGGTTGAATTCCAGTTCAAACATATCAACCCTGTGACAGTCATAAAAGCTTTCCGGCAAATCAAAATCAAATTGACCGAAGACATATGGGGAATGTCTATTAAAGTGTGCACGTCCATAATTGAAACTATAGCACCATACTTGGCTTTAATATTTAATTTATGTGTGGACCAAGGAGTCTTTCCGGATATAATGAAATATAGTAAGGTTATACCACTATTTAAGTCGGGCGACAGCAAAGACACCAATAATTATAGACCTGTATCTGTTTTGCCGGTTTTTAGCAAAGTGTTTGAAAAAGTAATGCTCAATCAGATGGTCAATCATTTTAACATCAATAAAATTTTACACGATCAACAGTATGGTTTTACCAGGGGTCGTTGTACGACTGACGCTGGTGCCACGTTGTTAAAACACATATACTCAGCGTGGGAAGAGGCACAAGATGCCATAGGAATCTTTTGTGACCTCTCCAAGGCATTTGATTGTGTAAATCACGAAACCTTGCTCCTAAAGCTAGGACATTACGGACTAGGTAAACTTGCACTCAGTCTAATAAAATCTTACTTAAATGATAGACAGCAGCAAGTTCAAATAAATGGTGTCAATTCACGGGGTTTAAAAGTCAAAATGGGGGTACCACAAGGCTCTATTTTGGGTCCTTTCCTCTTTCTAGTATATATTAATGATCTACCCCATCTTTTAAAAAATCAACCTCATATGGTATTATTTGCTGACGATACGTCCTTAATTTTTAAGATAGATAGACGTTCCATAAATCTTGACGACGTAAATAACGCCCTACAGCAGGTCCAAAATTGGTTTACTGCTAATAATTTAGTATTAAATGGGAAAAAAACTAAATGCATCAGATTTGCCTTACCGAACGTTAAAAGAAATGATTGCGACATAGTATTGAACAAGGAGAAACTTGAATTCGTCGAAAACACGGTTTTCCTGGGGATTACGCTTGACTCAAGGCTACAATGGGGTCCTCATTTAACATCTCTTGCGGGACGGCTAAGTTCAGCAGCATACGCTGTCAGAAAAATCCGTCAATTTACCGATATAGATACCGCGAGGCTGGTCTATTTTAGTTACTTTCATAGTATCATGTCTTACGGTATCTTATTATGGGGACGTGCTGCAGACATCGAGTCTATATTTATCCTGCAGAAAAGAGCCATCAGAGCCATTTACAATCTCCGTCGGCGTGATTCCCTAAGAGAACTGTTTAAGGATATCAACATCATGACGGTACCTTGTCAATACATTTACGAAAATATTATGTATGTTCGGAAAAATCTTCATCTCTTTAGCAAGATTAGTGACAGGCATAACTTTAATACTAGAAATAGGAACAAATTAGATCAACCCCGATTCAGATTGGCCAAAGTACACACTTCTTTTATGGGGTTCTGTATTAAATTTTATAATAAAATACCAGTTGATATTCTCGAACTGAATGAGAGAAAATTTAAAGCATGCATAAAACGCACACTATGTAGACAAGCGTATTATAAACTGGAAGATTATATCCTCGATAAAAACGCTTGGCTAAATGCTGGTCCTGCTCCACAGTCACAGCTGATTAGGTCCACTTTTTAGGTTTTTATGTTTTTATATTTGGAAGAGATGCTCGCTCCTTTTAGAGGTTCTTACATTATTTCGTTTATTTATTCTTATATACATACAAATTATATTATTATATTAAATACTTATTTATTATTTTTGATGTAAGAACTTAATCGTTCTCTTTATTAATTTATTTTTCATTATTTGGTCATTGACAACCATAGTTTTGTGTAAAGTAGAAGCATATTTTTCAAATTTTGTAAATGTGAGTACCATGAAACCATTTACATTTTATGTGAGTAGTTATAGTTTTACTTGTTGGACATGAACGAGCATGGTGGTTGAGAGCATGTCATGCTCACTCAAATGTCTCGCTGATGGCGGCGCGTGGGTTTGATCATTCGGTTCCCTTCGAAATGGTTGAGCTGAAAGGTGCCGATTCACGCGTCATGTTCGTGAACAGGCGCCGTCGGTTGAGACTGGTCATCTCTTAACTGCCATTGGCTTATTTTAATCTTTAAATTTAAAATTCTTATAATAAGCCCTTTTTTTTTTTCCTTTGCATTGTCCTCACATGCAGAAGCAACAAGTATATGTAACTTGGAATGTTGTAAAACAGAACATGATTTAAAAGAGTGTCCGTGGAGTTTCTTGCACGTTCTTCTCCATAGAGATCTACGCTTTGGAACGTGCAAATAGCTTCCATGTTTTTGACTGACCGACCTTGACGTTTCAAAAGTGCCTGTGAATGGTTTATTTGAAATAAAATGCTTTTGAATTGAATTGAATTGAATTGAATGAATAGGTTATAAATAAATTTATTGTGATAAGGGTCTGATGAAGCAGAAAACAGAAATGAGTTAAATCATTGGTAGATGTAGTGCCGTTTAGGTGAGTGTAGATCATATTATGTGGATGGATGGAGAGGGAGAGGAAGGCCAAAAAAAAGGTGGATGGAATGTGTCATGCTCAAAATGAAAAAAAGGGAGTTGTGATAGCGTGACGGCTGATAGTATTATTTTTTTCACTTTATAAAGTAATTTTTGTCGGGGGTTTTTTAAATTTTTAGTTTAACTTTTTTCATACCGCTGATCGACTACATAAAACGTTGACTAAACTATTTATATCCAAAATTCCGAACTGATCATATCGTAAACAAAATCTCCCTACATAAAAGGAAATGTTTATTTCAATTTGAAGTACCGCCCTAAAGAGGTCGCTACCTTCGACATCGACACCGATCATCAACCCTTTTTGACAGTCGTGTAAAGTGAGTGACCATTGACGAAATAAGTGAAATCAATTTGCACCGAAACACTAAAACGGAGGATAAACCGTCGGAGTCCTATTATTTGAGGTAAGTTCTAGATTTCAAGCAGAGTGTCGTTCAGAAAGTGCAGCGGCGGGCGGCTCGGCGACGGAGCTGTGTAGGTCAATGACGTGATGAATGTTTACTACAATGGCAACGCCTCGACTTCTCCCACAGTTTCACGCGCATTGTCTTACGGTTCTCACGTGTTAAAGCACTTTTCCCGACCCGGTTAGCTGCCGAATACTACTGTATTGTCGTTGGTCGTGTTTGCTTCAGTTAAGTGTTTGTACAAGTTTCCATAAGGCGTCGTTAGCAGATGTTTGTGACTCACTCGCTCGGTTTGTGATTGATTTTCCGCGGAATTTCCTCGAAATTAGCCGCTGTCGTTAATGATAATCATCCTTTAATCGTTGACCGTCGTAACAAGCGCGTCGGGCGCAGTGCGTGTGTGTCATGGTATTGTTGGGGCCCTCTCTCCCGTCTCCCGCGTTGTGGAGACTGTGCTGAGCCCCCAGTGATGTTCTCAGCCCTAGCCTACCAGTTATCTACTAAGTTTCTGGAAGAGCAAAAGGTGAGATTGAGTTTTGATGTACTTTATAATATGCCTGAAATGAAAAAAGCTATAAACTGAATTCTTATTTGATGATCATAAAAATGCTGTACAACCATAATGAATTGTCTCTAAACTAATTAATGTGAATCATATAAATTCTAAAGTCTTTGTCTTATCCTCCATAGCTAAAAGAATGTTGTTTAGAATGCAGTATTCTAACAGAATCAACTCGAGATGTGCCACACAAGGACGTACAATAGCATCCCTTTCCCTTCACAGTCACCACATAAGAAAATAATATATTGTTTACTGCAGCACACACACATAATGATAAGATATTATTCGCATAACTTTCACACATTTACGGAATGGATTTCTCTGTAATGCTCATAAATAATGCTCTAATTTAACAATGGATTGAATACTAACAGCCATTAAGGCTGTTTGTTTATTTGTTTATACTGTAAACCTGTCTGTGTATAGAAATTGTTTTGCTGTTTTCAAACAATCAATATTTCAATTATTAAGTCCTCATTACAAACTCATAGATTTATATTTCTATGGAGACTATGGGTATCTACGTACCAAGTAAAATAAAATTGCCTTATTCCTACCACACATTCACAAATAAAATATTATATTGAAATTCCAATTATGTTGTATTTCCAATGATAATTATTAATTTTGTCATTTCAAATAAATAAAATTACCTACTTAGAATAGTTAATACATGAGTGGTAAGGTAGTTCAACATTACTCATAAGTTGTGATTTTTTATGTTGATTATTCTCATTGTATGCTAAGTTGATTGCCATTGTTTGATTATTATCTAATAATATCTATTATCTATTTTTCTAATAAAATAAAATACTGGTATTCAGCTAAATCCGGTTTGACTTGAAGATAAAGATAAAGATCATTTATTTCTGAGCATATGGTACATTAAAGTCTTATTCATTATCCAGTTTCACATACACTACAGTTGCCGGTGTAGAAATATTAAATTAAGTGACATGCCAAAAAATAGCTCAATTCGAGACCACAACAATTTACGTACACATGTTTGTCATGAAAAAAAAAAGTATCAGAAATTTTGTCTCCATTAATGTAATAAATCAGTTTTTAAGAAAATAGGTGATTTTTCTACAATGTCATGTTTTATATGCGCAATTATGTATATTTATTATTTATGAACGAAATGTCAAAATTTACTGATTATATAATGTCAAATGCTAAAAAAAAAATACAACAATACTACTACTATAAATAAAATAATAACAAGTCAATAGGCAAGTACATACACACATAAAGTATATTATTTAAATTGTAATATCAAAATTTGTAATTAAAAAAATCATTAACTGAATAAAAGCAGTTTTCTAAAAGCCAGGTAAATATTGTTTTCCTGAATTTATTGGTAGGCAACACTCTGATGCGTGAGGGTAAATTGTTGAAGATTTTGACTGCCATGCAATTGGAATTCCTGCTATACAAATGTAGTTTCTGGCTAGGTGCAAGTAATTTATTTGGACTTCTGCTTTTCACTCTTTGAGAAATGTGTTCATACAATGGGAACATGTGCGGATATCTTTTAACAAACATACAAATTTCAAAAATATATAGGCAAGGAAGTGGAAGAATTTTTAGTTCTTTAAATAATGGCTTACAATGCTCTAAATATTCTGCTCCGTATACAGCTCTGACACACTTTTTTTGTGCAATGAATGCTTTGTTCGCATCTACTGAATTTCCCCATATCACGAGGCCGTAACGAAGCACTGTTGCCACATAGCCATGATAAACATGGAGGGCTGTTTCTTTACTGGCTATTCGTCTCAGCCAACCCCAATAAAGTTGGGAAAAGGCTAGGCAGATGATGATCTATTTTTCTAATACATATTATTTATTGATTTTGTTCTATGCTAATCTGCAATAGCACTCATTACCATAAGTAGATGGTTTGTGAGGTTTTCTCAGGTCAAGTGCATCTGAGGACAGCTACTCATAATACTTATACATAGTATAGTGAAGTCTCAATACAGTATGTCTTTTCTCTTGAGACCTTTTTGATAGCTTAGCATAAGTAGATTAGCCGCAAATACATTTGGATATTTTTCCAGCCGCTTTGATATTTATTTGTTGAGGCCTAAATTTCCTCTTTGACAGTGGTTATATTTAAATGTGTGTGGATTTCGAAATTTGTAACCAACCATGGTACACATGCTGTTTTTCTTAATATTGCGTTCTGCATTCTTATCAATATTACTATGTATGTTTGAATTGCTTGCACTGCCCCAAAGCTGGATGCCATATGTCCAAGTTGGTTTCAGTATAGCCTTGTAAATTAGTAGCTTGTTATCTAGCGATAACTTGCTATTTCGACCCAGCATTCAATAGAGGTTTTGGTGCCGTATATTGTGTTCTTCTCTCTTGCATTTGATATGCTGGTTCCACGTCAAGCGGCGATCCGGGTTTTTGCCCAGATACCTTACGCTGTCTTGGTGTGGTAATGTGGAATTTTCAAGGCGGGCAGTTTTCTCTACAAAGTGTAAAAGTAACTTGCACTGACTTTGTTGCACTAGCCTTAATTTTCCATTTTTGAAGCACATATTAATTTGACTGACTTTTTACCGTAAGATAAGCAGAAACTTCATAATGTGCAGCTACTGTCCTTCCTAGCATTTCCGAAAATAACATTTCGCACCCACTTACATTCAACAAATTCAGTACTAACATGATTCCGATAGGATGCTAGATTATCAGCAGTTCCTTGTGTGTCAGGAATGACCACGTAGATCTAATCAGAACAGCTAATGCATTTGTAATGCCTTCGCCAATAGGCATCGTACTGACTTAGAACTGTTATTTGAATATTATCTTCATTTAACTAAATATTATACATATACCTGTTGTGTTGTGGTATATTATATGCTACTCAGTTCAAACTAGATAATCTATTTTCGCTTCTTAATTATGTGATGTATGAACTAGTTTTGTCAACACAATGGACTCCTTGTCATGGTTCTTCAAGGTTACCTACTTTATAAATTAATTTATTAGTAATACAAATATGGAAGTGTGCACCTTTTTAAAGAGAAAACTCTCACTGCATTTCTTTAAAGATTATTCTCAAATAGATTGGTGCCTCACTTTGTTTCACCCTAATATTTGTTTGCAACAACAACAATTGTTAAAACCTTTATTAAAAATTCTAAATCATAAAATTCCACTTAATTCCACTACCACATTTTTGTGTCCTGGACAGCGGAATCCCAGGTGAGCATCAAATACGTATAAACATAAGACTTTTATGTTGTGTAATAAACTTAGTGAGCTTTGTCACTCAGGTGAAGCTCGATATCGAAATGGTTATTTATAGAATAGACTAGCTGCTTGCTCATAGCCTTGTGATTGATGAAATAATGACCCATATAATTGGAACAAAAACAAAACTATTATATTCTTTAGCCTCAGTAGGCCCTATTTATTTATAAAATCAGGGTTTTTGTCTGTAAATCCTTTCACTGAAAGTGAAGGTGAAATCTGAAATCACTAAATCTTTCCAATGAACTTTATAGCTTTATCTGACAAACATCCTCTTGTTCTCATTGGATTCACATTTGCATACTGATTAAATGGAGTCATCGCTTTAAATGAGGATCTCCTTATCACTTTACCTTTTATGATATATATTTACAATAATTTATTGATTGGTGTGTATAATCTGCTTTCCCTTTATCACAAATTTAATAGCTTTTAACAATCAGTTGGAATCAGTATACCTTGTCGTAATTATCAGTATTGGATTGGTCATCAATTTATGTATCTTTTGTAGTTTTTATCTTGTGAACTGTAATCTTAGGAAGAAAATTATAACATGTGATAAGCGGGTGATAATACGTTATCATCTTATCTGAACAATCTGATAGAACAGCTGATGATGCAACTGCCTAGTATTGATAAACTTGTAAATAGGATACCCATGAAATGTATTTTTTCTTGAAGTACCTGTTTGTAGTCCAGAATTATTACTTCTCTTTCGTTTTACGTTCCTAAAAGCTAAAATTACGAAGTACGTAATGGTGGAAATCATGGTGTGCCACCAGTAATGTTATCAGCGACAGGTATGGCGGCAGGAATGTCTTAGTTAGTAGCGCTCACGCGCCTATTAGCTATTTGCGATAAAAAATCTTGATAAGATTGACGCGCGCGATAGTCAATACTAAACATTTTAACTCACCGTTTGTTTTGTGGAAATAAGTAAACCGGACTTGATAGTGTTAATTGACCTACTTTATCCGTGAGTACAATGAGCATGCTTCATGAGTTCATGACGGTTATCCACCGAGCCCTCATTGGTTTTCAACACTTTCTCCCATGGCGCATGCCGCTGCGTGAAACCATAGAAAATCACGTTTTTGTGTAAATGATAACACGTGAAAGTGGTTCAGTACATATAGTTTAAAACAATAAGCGGTTTCTATTGCACACCGCGATCGGTATTCAATTTTCATTTTAGTAGCACGCCACAGCACAGCCGGAGCAGTGGGACAAGCCAAGGTTTTTCTACCCGTGGTATGCTCATGACCTTCCGCTTGGGATAAATATGTATGTAATACATCCATTGATGAACTGTGGGTGTTCGAAAATAGACGGCTTACCCTCTAAAATGTTTTACTGAAGTTACCTAGGTGTATGATTAACGGTTCTTGTTGTTTATGCATGATTTTCGACATACCGAGCTTTGAGAGTCGTTAATCAGGAGCCTGAAAATCGGACAGTCAACCTGTCTACTTAAGTGTAGTAAATACGTAATTGGTACGGGATTTAGTGGAGTTTCCACATCCTCAAATTGACGGAACAGAAGTTGAGTCTAACTAGAGCAGGACACAGAATGATGTCTTGTGGCATACTCTCAATAGTGCGTGTATGCTCCCACGGGTTTATTCAATTACTTATCACCTCTATCTAAATAGCTCTCCAACTGTAAACAAGCCAACAATACCACATAATTAATCCACATATCCACGCGAACCATGTCGGTCACTCGTCCGTGACTAACGGTGACACCATGCCCGATGTGCCACAGTCTGTAATGTGACCTAGCTGCTAATTACATTAACTTTCGGTCGTCGGTCTGGGCTAGTGAATAGTTAAACATGTGATAAAGTACCTATGTGCGTCATGCCGCGTTGAATTTCTGATGGAAGAAGTTCGATATCGGGGTCCTTATAGATACCAATAGCCTTCATCCTGGCGAAGTGAACTTCCAGATTATTACTCACCAAAACAACATAATTTTATTCCTCCAACTGCGTTTAGTCCAAACGGCAGGAGTTTCTCTATCATTTGTACTCACCCCTTGCTAGTTTTAGATGTTACTAGTAACAGGGTGTATTTAATAAATCCTCTTCGCGCCATATTCTGGTAAGTTAAGATTCAAATATTGGTCTATTTGGTGCAGCCCCACAGCTGAACACCATAACTACAAGGTTTCATCAGGACTTGCTTGTCAAGAGCGCCCTCAAAACTGTTGTTGAACGATCCTTCTTCATCAGTATGTAGTTAACATTTCCTAGATTGTATACACAGAAATTGTTTACAATATTTAGTCGTCCGCTTAGCTATAAACGTCGGTTCAGTCCCCTTATCGACTAAACATGTCTGACCCCCCACAACGACACAATTATCTCCTACACACGTTAATACTTTATCTTTCTAACATTCCGAACGTTGCACTCTGTGGGGGGAGAAAGTTCTCTCTGGTTGCAAGGCTCAGCTTTCAGGACAGCTAATGAGGTCCCTAAGGAGTCCAGCCTTCTTTTTTACGTTTTAATCTTCCGTCGTGTTAATTACTTATTTACCGTCAGATACAGGTCTAGACGGTAAAATCTGTATAATATTCGCATTTCTAAATGCTTAAACAACGTCTCTAAATGTAAGCATACAAAGTGCATGTTTAACCGATTTTATCTCCAGTGATGAAAGCTTCTAAATAAAGTTGGTCGGTATGCGAAACGTGATGAATGAAAACAAATGTTATATTTTTAGTTAGAAAGCGGCCAAATGTGAAACGTCAGATTTCGCGATAGTAGATTTATTAAAAAGTTATGAATGTGCTCTGTTCAACTTTGGTATATTGATTTTATATGGCTCCTTTCGAATCTAATTCGCATAACGATTGACTTTCATAAAATTGGTTACTTGGTTTCTCGGCGATATTAAGTAGTTGCTAGCCTTTTCCCGTGGCTTCGCTTGCATACTATTCATAGGATACTTGACTTTTCCGGGGGAAAAAAGTAGAAATTCAGCAGAATGGCAGTGAATGTGAAATTGCTACTGGGCCAAGACAAACCAAAGCGTCAAAGAACCATCGACACGAAAAGAACCTAAAATATATCAGTTGCAATCTGTCAAATATGTATAGAAAAGAAGACTTTTCTGGCAGATTGCGACTGATAGGCAAACGCGAACATCGCTTAATAAACAAAACTTTTTTTACAAAAAACAAAACACTACAAAGTATAAAATAACTTTAATTTCAGAAGTCGGTGTTTTTGGTATTTTTTGTTTTTTTGACACCGACTTCCAAATACAGCGTACCGGCGTGATAAAAAAAAAAAACAAAAAACAAACAACAGACAACTGCTTCAGAAATCCCGATCCATTTGCTATTATTGATTGAAGAGTTCCGTTGCCCACCTCCGAATTTCTTCATCAGGTCTTCACCAAATTTAAATGGGACCAGTTCGAGAAAATACTCTTCCAGACAAAAAAGAATCATCCAAATCGGTTAACAATTGTCGAAAATATCGCTGATCAAACATTTTTCATAGGATCTCATCATCAGATCCTGACTTATACCTTCCATTATCAGCTCAGCAACATGAAATGATGATTAACAGGCACAAATATCTGAATTGCGTTAGAAATGTGATGAAAAACATTGTATATGCCTATAAAATTTGAGGGTTTCCCTCGATTTTCATGCGATCCCATCATCAGATTCTGACTTGGTAACAATGGGACCACCGCAGGAGTATAGGCTTTCGAATAAATAAAATATTTTTTTATATCGGTCCACAATTGGCGGAGAAATCGTTGAACCGCCTCCTTTTTGAAGAAGTCAGTTAAAAATTAATGGAATTGGCCCTCAGATCAGGTACTTTCAGAGATCTACTAACAAACAAGCAACTTTAGATCAGAAAATGTTTTTATCGAAAGAAAATATTGCACCACCAAATGCGTTCAGTTTCAATGTAACTGTTAAATTTTTTAAGACGATCGATATTGCCAGTTATTGCGAAACATTTTTTGATCGGTGTTTTTTGTTCCTAGAATTATCATTTAGATTATTTTTCCCAACCGTTCGTACTTTAATTGTTTATTGTCTTCCCCTGCTCGTGATGTAGTACTTGTTTCAGTGAATCAGTGACGTATTCATGAGTCAGCCGCTCAATGATTACATTTTATCTTTTTATGTATTCGACGCTGTATGTTTCACTCCGTTGATTTGCATATTCGCGATAACCGTGCCTTTGAAACATTTTTTATTCGTATTGGCATTCAATGGTTTTATAGTGACTGGATAAACGCTACATTATTCTTCTTGTCCATAGGTTTATTCGTTTCGTATTCGTGTGTGCTGTGTAGTGTGTGTAGTGTTGCAGACAGAGGACACTGTATGGAGCCTGTTGAATAGATCATTGCTAGCAAACCGTGAGTCTCCGTTCGTACAGCACAAACAACCTAGAATGACCAGTAACGGCCCGGGACTTAGGGAACCCCAGTCGCTGTCACAGTTCCTTTTATAGATCTCATTTGTCGTGGCAAGTTGTCTCACTGCACCTCGGCGCACAGTGCATTGTCACACAGGTTTCTATTTCGCGCCAACTCGTCTGGAAAGCGACGAACTTTTTCCGCACCAGTGCTGCAGACGTGAAGTTTTTACAGAATTACCAGCTATTATGTATCGGTACACTGTGTACATGCGACACGCGATCTCCAAGGGAAACCTCTTACATCATTCAGATGATCATAATTGATTTAGTGGTTAAGAGATTGGATGTTTGCGGGTAATTAAAGCGATAATAGTCTTGCTCATGAGCGTTCACGCATTTTGCCATTTAGCGATGTTTGTTGTGAATGCAGCTGTTCCATATGACTACTGTGACAGTGAAATGCTCTTGTAGTGGTAATAGCTCTAGAAATTATTAAGACAAGACACACATACGACCTCTTTCCCTCCCCTTGGTCTTAAATGCATATTTTGTATCCGCCTCTTACCTAAACAACTTTTGCAACATATAGGTGATATAGGGTACTAGCACTTCGCCCGCGACTTCGTCCGCGCTACAATTTTCTTAAGGATCCCTATTTATTTCAGTAATAAATATAGCCTATGTTACTCACGGATAATGTAGCATTCTAATGGTGAAAGATTTTTGAAATTGGTCCAGTAGATTTTGAGTTAATTCGTTACAAACATACAAATATTTTCTCTTTATAATATTTGTGTAGACAAAGACGTCAGCATGTTTATCCGTTTAAAAAGCAAGTTATGCAGGTGTCTACAAGTTATGCAGGTGTTTACAAATTACCCATTCCTTATACGGCACAGGTCGCACGGGGCAAAGATAATGAAAAAGCACATTATTTACATCGCAGTTTTCCAGCCGCATAAGAAGCACCTGTCACGACAGACGGCCTGATCATCATAATAATGATTGATTCAGATTTGTATGGCGTGAACTGAGCCGCGTTGAATCAATCAATCTTGCTTTGACATCAATTTGTCTTGACATCACTGCTTCGGAATTAAAACATTTCAATACTGTGTACTGTTGAATAGATATTTGATTTTGATCACTGATTGAATGGCTGTCGGATCAGTCCCAAGTGGTGAAGGCTAAGCAAGTTTACAATCCTTTCTTGGCTATTGTTTTTGGTTTAATGAAAATAATCGAACAATCTCTTTGTTCTTGCTTGATTGAGTTAAATAATACGTTGTCCAAGAATAACTATTGTTCTTAAATAAAAAATGAGGCAGTAGTACTTTCGGATATACCTTACCTATACCTAGATAGCTTCGTGACTGAGCTGTGGAGGTCAGGCAGCAATCTAGCTCCCGATACCGTTTGGATACCGACCGATCTCATTTGCATTTAGCGTCTTATTAGAGTGGATGCTGATCTGGATTTGTGTATGGATTAGAAGAAGTAGGGTTGTTGAAGAATATCGAAAGACGCATGATATTATGTAAGTAAAGTACAATAGATGGGAGTTTAAAGCATAGAGTTAGAGTAAATGTAGTAGGTTAGAGGTAGGCGTCGGTATAAGTATTGAATAAATTTGCAGTCTGCTTGGAGCTCGTTTAGAATCGTCCCACCTTGTCATTTTAACAACAAGTACCGAGTCAAATTAAATTGTCAAAAGTCAATATATCTTTAATAGTCGCGTATGAGGCATGCTATTATGGATATTTCGTGTATCGAATGTCGATATTGTGGTCCAAAACAAGCCTATCAATAATAATAAAGAAATAAAACTGGCCAAGTGCGAGTTGGTCTCGCGTGCAAAGGTTTCCGAACTAATTTAATTTTTTAACACTACAGACTTCTTATAAGTTTTCCTGTAATGTTTAAATATATAACTATTATCTGCATTTTTTTATTTTATTTTAGGCTTAGTAATTTCGGAGATAAGGAGGGGGGAATGGTCATTTCTGATCTAATTTCTTGAATAACCTAAAAATATATATTTTTAAGTTATAAAAAGAATATAATCAAAACCCTCACAGTAGGTAAGCCCTTTCATTTAAAATGTCACACGATACAGTTTGAAAAACTTTTTTAAACATTTTCCAGTTTGACCCCAAAAGTGACACCCGTCCTAAAAAAAATAATGATTTACGTAACGCGTCCGTGTTTGGGTCACAGGAATCTATATGTATAGCAAATTTCAACAGAATCGGTCCAGTAGATCCGGAGAAAACTGGCTGTGACAGACGGGCAGACAGAGACAGACAGACAGACAGAGACAGACAGACAGACAGAGACAGACAGACAGACAGACACCCGAGTGACTCTATAAGGGTTCCGTTTTTTGTTGGGAACCCTAAAAACTTTAAAATGAATGAACATCAGCTTGTTTATTCTCAAAACAGAGTTGTCGTGATCCTTCCCAATGTATCTTGCTTTGTGTGTCTGTCAGTAGTTGCAGCCGTGCCACTGGGGGACGAGTACCAAACTACCGATACTATACCTAGGTAGGCAGTTGTCTCTGAAACTGTTTGGTTCATAATGAAGTATGTAATGGCTTTCAAACAGTAGCGCTGATTTCCTTATGGCAATAATAGGGAATGTGCATGCGATTTTTTTATTTGCAAAATGAAATACTTATTAGCTCTAGTAAACAAAATTATTTTTTAAATACCTTTATCAGCGATGAAGTTATAAACCTTCAAAGATTACAATTAGAAAGAGAATTCCGATGTAAACTTTGACGTCATCGTCTATGACGTTTATACAGCTGCCATAGAAAACGGCGTTTTCGCGAGAGGGACAGATATATTTGTTTAAAATAATTATATCTCCTCTATTTTTCGACTAATTTTGATTCTATTTTCACTGTTAGTATTAATTTTTTGTATATTTTTAGATAAACTGTACAGATGATAAATATCTTTTTCATGCATATTCCCTATAGTAGGAAATTATGTGCCATTATTTTAATGATATAGGTAGCTTGGTTCGCCATGCAAAATCTATAGACGAAATTGGAACTGAGAGTAAAGAGGAACTGAGTGGGAACTGTTACTTTGCTCTCGTAACCCTCGAAGTTTTTCTATTGAAAACATCGATAATACTAACAGTTTCGTCACAAAATGACGGGTACTTATGTAAAACTGACGTTCAAGAAGACAGCCTTATTTGCACAAATGAAGTTTGATTCAAACAAAACTACCTAGGCTTCAACTCCTACAAACTAGACAGTGACGTAACATAACATTACGTAGCTATATTTATGTGGCCATAAAAGAATTCATTAAATTCGTCACACCAATTTCCAAGTACAAACACAGCGTTAATAGATCGTTATCGCATCTGTGGCAACACTGCGACTGTGACGAACCACGAGGCTGCGCTTGCGCACGCCGCCGTCCGATTGTTGTACATCATGGCTGGGTAATCACTAACTCTGTTTATGTAATGCAAGAATCGCTTTCACTTGCCGGTTTATTGGATTTTTAGTTAAATCTTAGGTACTAAATCAAACTAGGCAGCCAGCGAAAAATAAAAGTCATTTATTCCTAGGTCAGAACTTGAATTTCTACAATAGTCTGCAAATACATACTTAACATGAGACAGGAAAACGCTAAGATATTCCAGTCATACAAATGTCACTTACCGTTTATCTAAACTATAATATAATAAAGAGGTAAAGTTTGTAAGGTTGTAGGGGGTAATCTCTGGATCTACTGAACCTGTTTTGAGAATTACCAATGAAAGCCACGTTATTTTTGTGTGTCATAGGCTATATGTTAACCCGAAAAGTACCGGCCAACGAGGTGGGCACGGGTCAGCTAGTTCTAAAGAAGTCTGTTAAAAACTCATTGTCGTACTATCTTTTCTTTTGAAACGGTCTGTAACTAAGTGGTGACATGGTCGTGTTCATTGCTCCCCCAAACTCTCAACGGTTTGTCTGCGTGGCTCAGTTTCACATGAATCAATAATACTGTCTAGCGGGTCGTCGCCCTACTCGCCCTAACTGAGATAGACTCGCCAATTACAGAAATTAGATCGCTTCTGCTAATTGCACATCTGAAGGGCCGTTTGTAAGCAATTAAAACTATTTTGCATTCTTTATTTCATTGCCATACTTTTGTTTATGTGCAGGATTGTGATGTAAGGAGGAAAATAAAAATAGGCATCTTAAAATAAGTATAGTCTATTACCGTAGCCTTTGTTATAGTTAGTAAATTTTAATAGTAGGCCTTTTCTTTTTCCACAATCCAACCATGTAAAACCTGTCTATTGGGACTCCCAAAAGACACATATGGACTTCTGTGACCCTTCCTGTAAAAAATCTGTAGCGTTAAAATAACATTAAAAAAAATTTTAATCGGTTCAGAACCCTACGCACGCGAGTCCGACTCGCACTTGTTTTGGATCCATTGTATGATCGTTTTTGTTCTTAGCTCATTCTGCCTCAAAAAAAAAAATAGATAAACTCATGATTTCGAAATTGAAAACGAAAATGTCTACTACCCTTTTCATGCAGTCTAGTTTGTGGTACTTGAAGTGTACGCCCTTCAATGAATTAAATGGCTCGAAAAATTATTTGTTGAAATAAGTATGACTCTTGCCCCCTTCGTTATACCGGGTACCGGGTTCAGTTGCCTCGATAGTGGTCACAGAGTCGGCTCTTGCTCGGTATTTAGCTTAGCAAGTTAACCTATCATGCTATCTATCGTTCGGTGCTGCACTGCTGACCGTTACATGTTCTTACATCAAAATTGATTATGCACAGCAAAGTAAAAATGAAATATTGCATGTCTCACATATGCCTCGCTAACGTTGATGGACATAATTCACTGCTTTATTTACAACTCATTCTTGTACATGACTGCAGGAATTATGAAGTATGAAACGCATCGGCGGACACCCCTTATGAACTAAGGAAAATATATGAGTGTAGGTCCTGCGTCATCAAAACGTCATGAGTACGAGTCGCTAGGGTTCGGCAGCGGTTTGTCTGGAGTATTTTTAGCTTATGAATGATTGTATTGCATCATACCATGTCATAAGGAGTGAGCCTTTTCTGTATTATTCGGACACAATTCATTAGTTTTGAGCTGTGACAGAAATTCCAATCACATAAAGAAAATTGCCGTCCGGTGTTTGAAAAAAAAAGTAGCCGTTCAATGGAAGCCACACTCGCAACAATTACAACAGGACTAATTAGTTTGTCAGTGAACATCATCATGGTTGCCCTTTGACACACTCTGCCATGGTGGGGGAATTATAAAAGTTTATTTTTCCTTTAACATCTGAAGCGTGCAGTCGTGTGTGCTTAATTAGTGCGTCCTTCCGCGCTCCGTTTCCGAATAAAAATAGTTCTGTTTTATGTATCAGTGATGCCTCGTTGGTTTGGTGTAAGTACTTGTTGATTCACATCTAATCGTGGGATGAGTCATTTTGTGATTCAAGCGCTTGTAGGTCGCCTATTGTTTGTGTTTATCTCAATTTCACTGGAGTTGGAGCGAGGCTGTTATTAAATCCTATTAACTGGGTACTAGGGGCGACTAGGGCTTCGTATCTCATCGCCTAGTTGCACTGTGCGAGTATAGACATTAAAACAATTAGCTGTGGTACTTACTTGTGTAGTCTGTGGAAATAAGCGACCATCTCACTCTGCTAGGTTGTGGAAATGTTCGAAAGAGTCACCGCGGCTCTGAAACGCAAAGGAAATTTAGATGAACAAGGGTGGGTTTTAGTCAGTAAGAGTCTGACACTCCCGCACGCTCCGCACAGAGCGGTGGAGACATTTGATGATTTTCCGTAATAAAAAAAAACAAAAATACCCCCAATATTTATGTATCTCATAAATATTAGGGGTATTTATCTCATCTGGTTCTAATGACAATAAAAAAATCATATCCTGACCGAACGAACCGAAGAAAAAAGAGATATCTGTTTTCTTATCAGCGTTTATGTTAGTTGTTTTCGTCCTATCTACTTTGAGGTGGCAATACCTAAGTACTTATACCACACCTATCCACTTGATGTCATCCATATCACCTCTTCATTTAGAAACTAAAGTGAAAAACTTTATAAAAATGAGGATACCTATGTCCTTTCCTTATTCCCCAATAGACAGCGAATGATTCACTTTAAAATAGAAGCCGTAAATAACTTATAAACTCGAGCGAAAGAGCAAAAAGACGTAAAGATGAAAGAAGAGCATAAACCGCTGACGTATCCGCCCCAGATCTGAAGTTTAATTAAAGGAAATTAGTTATTTTAGTCCGTGTAGGCGCCGAGGCAGTCTAGCGACGGTGTCTGAGTCCACTCGGATCTGAGGAGATAAGTCAACTTTGTCTAATCTTCTTCTAGTCAAGATTCGAAGCGCATGAATGGTGCGAAACAAATGCCTCATTGTTTTTATATCGATCCATTTTGCGGAGAAATTCGTATGCTTCCTCAGGCATTCATTTTCTTTGATCCATTTCATTTCAACCAGAAAAGAACCGCGCGACGCCTTGCGTGTAGCTAAGATAGGAGGTACACAAACTATAATAATAAAAGAGACTCCAAAATAGATCGATATCGAACGAGGGTCGTCTTATTTTTAGCCCCCACACACCAAAAAAAATATCCGCCTACATCGTTGTGAGATTTTAGGATTAATGGTTAAAAAAAAAATTGTCTTTCTTGATGAACCTTCTAGTCTTCTGCCAACCAGGGCTTACGCAGAACACCGTATACCTCGCACAGGTGATCGGATCCCGTTGCTATCGAGCAGGAAATCGAACAGTATTGTTTGATAACGGAGCTCCTCCACACGTGCGACGCCTGCCAATGATCCACTGCTCAGAATGTATGTCACGAAGCCTCCTTGTTTGTTGACTGTCGGAAGAGTGGCGGCTTTGGTGAAATATTTCGCGGAATATGGATTTTGTTTGAGGAAATTACGGGTAGGGTTGGGATTCGATTCGATATTGAAGTCTTTGCTTGGACTTGAAGATGGAGTTTCGCTTTCGATTTCAATAAGTCGTAACTTTTGATTTCAGTCACATGACTCATGTACTTCTACTTACTCATGTTTTGTTTAGACAAACACTTGATTTTGGTGCAGATAAAACTGGTTTCGTTAGCGCTGACTTATATTGTACTCGTTAGCTTATTTATTTGCTTTGAACTTGGCTCTAAAATGAGTTATTTTTCGCACATGTGTACATCAATTCAGCGCGTCCTGGAGGCAAATCTGGGCCCATAATGGTAACGTTCTAAGTCAAATGTCATAACTAACTTAGTAAAAAAAACTAGCTGACCCGCGCAACTTCGTCTGCGTCACAGTTTTCATTGATGCTGCGTTCTTATTGGTCGTAGCGTGATGTTATAGTTGGGCTATCCAACACTAACATAATTTTTCAATTCGAATTAGTAGTTCCTGATATGAGCGCGTTCAACCAAACAAACAAACTCTCCGGCTTTATAATATTAGCATAGATATGTTATAAAGGAAGGGAAGACCAAAATAACGATGAATGGATTGTGGGAAACGTGATTGATTATAGCTAGAGAGGAGGCTGCAACGAACATGAAAACTAAGAGTATGAAAGAACACATGTGACTCAAAATTGTCCGTGTGAGCTAAATTGTAAACAATCCATTGAAGCACCACTAGGTACCACAAAGCTCTGAAATGACAGGACAATCTTCACAATACCACTACCTCATTACGTATGCTATCCGCGTCTAACTTTGTCTCACGATCTGTCTGCCGGCTCCCATCAGACGCACCAGTCTTTTGTTCACATTCAATTAACTCGGACATTACTACGCACATTCAGGCTGTACTTTGCGTATTAAAAGATGAGACCTGTGGTTACGTACCGACTACTGATTTGGTTTCGAAGGTCGCGTTTTGACCTTTATCTCACCAGATGGTAATGATAAATTGTATCTCTTTTGATAATAGGTTCAAAATAACACTGAAAAAATCAGTCTTTCTTGATAACTTGAAAATAGATGAGGCCGGTGTTTCCTAGCTGAATACCCAGAAAAGAAACACCTAAAAAAGTTTAGAGGAAAGTCTCTTTTGACGTCCGTACAATCCTTACAGCTCATATTATATGTGATCGTCGATAGAATTCGCCTGTTTAGAACTTATTCACTCTTGACTTAAGGGCGTGTAGGCCAAGTGAAATAGGTATTAAACGCTACCAAGAGTTGCCCGCGATTACCGCAAAGCGAGCCGTGCGCTAACGTCGCGGGGAGTTGTCACATTACAAATAAGCAGGCAGTAGGTCAACTTCTCTGACGCCCACTTGCACAAACCCGAGTTATCCTTTAAACTCAGAGTTAGTCGCCGGGCTTGTGCAAGCGGGCGTTATTGATTTATTTTAAAAATAAAATAAGAGATTTGATTCATTTAAAACTCGTTTTATTATAATTAGTAGTAGGTAATAGCGAATGTGTATCTCTGTTGCCACTAAAAGAAGAAATACGAAAAATTAAAAAATTGAACTCGATATTTAAATGGAGACCTCATTCAAAATTCGTATATTTTTTAATACAACAACGCTAATATTATCAATTTTGTATCTCAAGCATAATGGTAATCATCAAATGTGTCAAAATTATTATTCATGTACTACATTAATCATCTTAAAATTCTTCAAAATTTATTTCTCTTGAACTGGTGGCCGGTTGCAATTCTGATTGTGTCTCAGAAGATGACAGGGCTATGGACTGTACAGAATTGCCGATTTTTTGCGCAGGTGATGGCATCGTTGGAGAGTCCACATAATGATAATTTTCATTTTCCTTGTCATCTTGTAAGGTTAACATCCTTATTGGCATTCCACGTGCATGTCTACTGTCCACAATTTCCGGTAATAAACACTTAATGTAAAATTTGACCAGCTTTGACTCCATTTGTGTCTTCCAGAAATTATCGTCCCTTTCGATACGTTCTGTAAGCAAGGGTTCATTTTCTCCACCCCAGATGCCGAGCAGACAGAATCGTCTGTCAGTAACGTGAAGCCGTCCTTGTATTTGATAAAACCAGTTCGATTTTTTATTTATTGTGCTGGTGCAAGTGTTTTTGTCGTATTTTACAATTTGTATCTTGTTTTGCTGTACTGCACTGGTTAGACCTTTTTTACAGCAGTTAAAGAACACTTGATTTCAATTAGCATATCATCGCCTACTAATCCGTCAGGAGTGGCTCCAATAAATGGATAAGTCCTATCAATGAACAAACCGCAAGGCATAATACTTACATTTTCTTGCTTTTCAAGCTGTTGAAGTGCTTGCCTTTCGTGCTCTATTCCGTGTGCAACAGCAGTTACACATGTCAATTTTTTTTGGTATAATATGTTTTTCACCAAAGGAGCAGTATTTATACTAATTTTTCTTTTACAAATTTGCCCAAAATTTGATGCGGTGATTAGGTTTTTCCGTATTTCCAACCATTCACTGCTATCTCGTTGCAAAACTGTAGCCCTTTCGATAGCATTCTTAAGTTATTTAAGAACTCTTCTTCAGCTTTCTTTAATTCATGTGGAGACATATCTGGTGCTGTGCTCGCTGGACCATAGTCATGTTGCTTCTGATTGCCGTCTTTTAATTTCCGTAGTTTTTTTACGGGATGCTCGAAGTTTAGCTTTCGTTTTTGAGCTCTCCGTCTTTCAATAATTTTGACCCTGCCATTAGGACTTTGGTTTAAAAAAGCTTTTTGGACGGCTGAAAGTCCCGATTGGCTGTTAAACGAAAGAACAGCTGCTGAGCACCTCCCTTGATAACCTCCTTTTAATGAAAAATTGATTCGTTTTCCACCAATGAATTTAGCGATGATGATTTAGCTACATGATGCATTATCCATGTAGTACCTGAAAACCCATCCATATTATGTTAGTTAATGTACATTATGAGGATCCGGGACATTTTTTTTTTTGGCTTTAAAAAATCAATTTCACTCATTATTATAGACAACTCACACTTGACCAAAAAAATAAAAAACCCAAAATTGTCAACATCGAAAAAGAGTTAAAGTTTCCTAAGAAAGTTTTCTCGTATCTCTTATGGATACAAATTTCTCCCTTTTGGCCAATTTAAAAGAAACACCCTGTATATAAAGTTGTGTTCCGGTCATTTATATATTTCTTGGTTTTCCTGTAATCCTTTTTCTGTTTTTTTTTTTTTCAAAATTTTCGACATTTTCTTAAATAATTTCCAAATTATTTATCTTAAGGGCAACCGAAGGAATAGGGCGGATTTAAGTCAGTACAAGTTTGAAAGTCCCTTCTGCTCCATTCAGAGCGGCAGGACTCATTTGATGATTTTACCACCCGAGAAAAAAAAAGATATACCTATTTTTGTTTGAATCCTCAAGTATCAGATTTGTTGCTGCGGCAGTGTTCATATTAGTTTCTTCAGGCTGCCCAACTGACCTATAACAAAAATGAAATGGAGTACCTATTTCACAGATGAAATTGATAGGTACCTAGATATAGTAATTACTGTTCGTTAGCAAACGCCAGGTTGAGATATCGAAATAGACAAAATGTGCTATAACTTTATCAAAAATCTTATCGTTCTGTAATAGTTCTGATATTTTTGTACAGTGGCTCGCCATTCGCCAGGCAGGACACCGAACGAAAAGACAAAATATGAATTAATTATCCAAAATCGTAGCGATCCTCGGTACTAATATTCATAAACTATAGTACAATAATCGTAAGTTTTACATTTACCAATCAGAGATTGAATAAAATAAAATTTAATTTTGTGACCAAATTACATTGCAATACAAATAAAATATTTACGTAGGTACTTACTTCTTCACATATTATTATCTTTGGAGTGCATTCTTTCTGTTTGTGTCTTTTATCACTTTACGCGACTTTTTTCGCCTGCGTTGTTTATTGCCCATTATAATTTATAACTGAAAAGCAACAAATTCTCAAAAAGAGATGATTTGGTGCGCGTAGTTGTCGCTGAAGAAACTGACACAGGTCCGTCGTCGACAAGCGCCAGCACGCTACTGAACGGACCTGTCTGAGCCGCCGCGACCGCTTTTAATTCTTATTAAAACATAGTAATTAAGAAAATCATTTTATCAATTCAAACTCTGCGAATTTGTCTGTAACTAATTAGTTTCTTTATTATAGTACAAAAATTAAATGTAAAAAATCAGTAATAAAGTCATAATATTGAAAAAACGTTTTAAAAAGGGGTAACTTTGCGATTTTTTTCTATCGAGTGAAGTTCATCAGGTCTTGCAACTGAATGCGATTTTGACTAGATAAGATCCTTAACTAAAACATATATTTTTTTTTTAATTTAAAACACTGTAGTTTTTGTCTCAGATTGTTTTAAAAAACTAAAATTTGGGCCCACCTCGTCTTAAACTAACAAAGGATATAGCTGTAAGAAAATAGTATTTTCGTTCTGCGTAAAAAAGAACCAAGAGTTACGGAACTTCTTTTTACTGTTTGGTTTGGATTTTCCAAAAACAGGCGCCAAAACTAATAAGCTTTCCACGTTTCAAGGTATTCAGGCACTATTGTTTACATAGTTATTCAATCGTTGTTCTTTGTCGGTTGAACAGCGATCAATTAACGCCATCGATCCTTCTGTTTAAACGCCATCACGTGACGTTTGAAGGACGCGGGAGTGTGTTCCCGCCCTTATCGAGAACTGTGACGTCACCGTCTACGGCTTTTAGCACCAGTTTCATGTCGACGAGATTAGATTCCGATGTAGATTTAATGACCGTTTTATGGTACAAGAAAATCTAATTTGCATTAATTGTTTTAATACCGCACTGGTTTGAAGTTTAGATAGCTATCATTATTGATCATCCAGACACTGATCTTATAGAGGTAAGCGGAATTAGTTGTAAAGCCCCGTAAACCTCCATTGAAAAGGAAGGATCCTCCGACCAGACAGGAGTGGCGTCTGGTGGGCAACTGCTCTATGGTTCTCGTCGAGAGTTTGTTTTATGTTCACGTCTTGTAAAGAACTTTTATAACGCGTAGGTTTAGTGTGACATCAGTTTTTAACCAGTAATTAAGAGGAACTGCGGGCGGTTTGACTATGTATGGAAAAAGTCATAATTCGATATTCGGCTCTCGCCTGTTTCCTCCTCCAATACTGGACCGATTGAAGCTCCGCCCGTGTTCCCTCTTAAAATAGGTAGAACTCATGCGAGAAGAAAATTAACACTAAATAGCACATCGCGTGAAGCACCGACATAATGATCACTATCACTCAAACCTCACAGTACTGCACTCATTAGAAATTGACGTAATCTCAGCCATAATGAGTGCTGACCGATTTGATAAGGATATCGTTAGCTTATCATACACATGTTGCCTTTATTTGTTGTCATTCACTCACATTGATGACCGATAGGCTATGCGGTATTATTTCCTTTATCATACTTAGGTGAGTTCATAGTTATATTTCTGGTAACGTGGACATAAAAATGAACATTGTCACTTGGAACTTAATTTAACATTTAATCGGTTTAACTGTACGGTCACGACATACACGGAAAATGTCGGAAAATAAAAATAATGAATACCATACCTCGCTGTAATTCTGGAACGAATCCCGAATTCCCGGCTGTCATCCGTATGTAAATCAGATTTGGGCAGGCTCTACCGCTATTCATATTTCACAGCGACCCCTGGGGCATCCTTCATTATCCGATACAGGGAAAAATAGAACCAAATTATCCAATACCCGAAGGCAAACCGAAATTAATGTCGAAATTGTGAAAGAAATATTGAACGAAAACCAATCTGAATTTCTGACCGACTTTTATCGATCATCCAAAACTTAAATGGTTAGTAAAACTTATGACAATATGTTATTAAGCACTGACATTAAACAAAATAAAACAAAAAGGTAGGTACTTAAATACCCGTATTACCTTATTATCATGCCGCGCCAAGTTCAGTTAATCGATAGTGTATAGTGTGGCTTCGATACGAAAACAATCTTTTCTAAACGTCTTAACAAGTTTTGGCAATCGACTAACGTGTGTCATACCCACGTTCAAGGTTCTGCAGGTGCTTATACTCAGTCAAGTTCAATGTCTTCGCGCCATCCATGGCCGCCCGCTCGCGACATTTAATATAAATATTTTTATGTATGGCAGGACTAGTACCGCACCCGCACGTCGGAAAACTTTCGAGGCCTATCGCCCACGTAATTAATTGTGTGGCTTAAATAGACAATTTTATTGTCTCTTTGGAGATTCAGAAATTCCACGGAATGAATTGAGACATCAATCGACAGAATCGTGGTTCTTAAAATAGCTTGGTATTTGTGGATTCCACAGGCTGCAAGATTTGCTCCGCGTACTTTACATGTAAGCTATCTATGTATTTATGTTGAGGTATTGACGTTGTATAATATAATCCGATTTGTAGGGCACTACTGAATAGGCAATTCATCTGCCTAGCCTTTTTCCCAACTACATTGGGGTCGGCTTCCAGTCAAACCGGATTCAGCTTAATACCAGTGTTTTACGTGGAGCGGCTGCCTACCAGACCTCCACAACCCATTAACTGGGTAACACGGTACATCTTGGCAAGACTGGAGTCAGATTTACCGGCTTCTGACAATCTGTAACGACTGCCAAAGATCTACAAATGACAGCCGGGACCAACGGCTTAACGTGCTTTTTGAGGCACGGAGGAAACTTGTTATGTTAAGACGGTCACCCATCCACAGACCAACCTTGGCAAGCGTTGCTTAACCTTCAAGATCGACCCGTGCGGCTGTTAACGTGCACTACTGAATAGGCAATTGATATCCCAAAAACAAAACGTATAACATTTACTTTGATACCGAACAAATGTATACTACCAGTACTGAAAGTGGAAGTGTCACAGTTTCTTCTGCCGTTCTTCTTGCGCTTATCTCCTGATATTTGTGTTCGGTGTAAAATATTACTCATGCATGCATTATTTTCTATCAGTTGTCACTTTATCATGCAGTAGCTGTTAATCGTGGAAAATGCTACGACACCTACCGATAGTTTAGGTTTCCATCAGTGAAATCATCTGTACTTTCAGAGATCCCCAACAAACAAACACCCTCATGCAATCCGTCCAGATATTATTTTGTCTCCCTCTTCCCCTCGATTTCACCATCATCTTCCTGCCCTTATCCCATGTTACTTGGGGTCGGCGCAACACGTTTTATTCTTCCATTCTGTTCTATCAGTCGTCACTCTATCACTAACTCCCTTTTCTTTCATATCGCTCCTCACACAATCCATCCATCTTTTCTTTGGCCTTCCTCTCCCTCTCCATCCATCCACATTTATGTTCATAACTCTTCTAGTTATATGCGTTTCATCCCTCCTCTTCACATGACCATACCAAGACAAGCGATTCCCTTTTAACTTTTCCGTCACTGTCGCCACTTTTAAAGTGCCTCTAATGTACTCATTTCTCACTTTATCCACTCTCGTTACTCCACACATCCATCTCAACATTCTCATCTCCGCTACATGCAATCTATTTTCATCCGTCTTTTTCGCAGCCCAACATTCTGATCCATACATTACGACAGGTCTTGTCACGGATATATTTTCCCTTTTAATTTGAGGGGTATCCGAGGGTCACAAGTTGTTCCAGTGACCTGTCGCCATTTCATCCATCCTGAGTTGATCCGTTGCGTTACGTCTCGGTCTCAATGAAGCTATACTAATTATGTTATTAAAAAATAAAAAAAAAAACATAGCAAAGAAAACGGGTAAACTATGAAATATGCAGGTCTGCGGACGGGCGAGCATTGGCTGTCTCACCGTCTGATCAGAACCAGACCGGGGTCGGCGGCGCGCTGCGATCCCCGCGCACCTCAAAGAGATGTCAGCACAGAAGACGAGGCCCGCTAGGGCAAGTGCCTGCTGGGGCTGCGGAATCTGTTCGAAAGAGGTACCGTAGCCCTGGAACGCAAAGGGCACTAGGAGGAACACGGATGGGTTTTAGTCAGTAAGAGTCTGACACTCCCTCCTGCTTCACCCAGAGCGGGAGGAGTCATTTGATGATTTACCATCTTTAAAAAAAAACATGAAATATGACGACAAAAATTCTTCCGCAGCGCTGTCGACTGGAAGTGTGCCCTAAAGTCTGACAGTGCCACGTTGTATGGCAATGCTTACCCTCTGTCCAAAGCATAAATTACCTTAGTTAACAAAAGCATGTTCTTTGTTCCAGTGTTCGTGCCTAGAGCCGCTCGCCAAGCCCCGCAGCATGTCTAAGAAGCCGGCGGCGCAGCCCACGCTGCACAAGGTCATTATGGTGGGCTCGGGCGGCGTGGGCAAGTCCGCGCTCACGCTGCAGTTCATGTACGACGAGTTCGTGGAGGACTATGAGCCGACCAAGGCTGACAGCTATAGGAAGAAGGTGAGAATAAGCTAGACCAATCCTTGGGCTTTAAACAGGCGGGCTGCGTTTGAACTGCATACCAGTCCAGATGCAGTCGGTTGGCAGTTTCGATGTAGTTATGTCTACTACAGAACATATCTGCATCCAATATTCCAATCTGCGGGTCTAAAGGCCCCTAGTAGAATTATATTAGGATCATAATATTAATCATACAATCTGTCACATTTCATTTTCATCTTTATTGCTAAAGCATTAGGTTCATGGTTGATTGGGAAAATTTGTCAGTTTCACCCGCTTGATGTTCTTTCTGATACTACTAATGTGGCCTTGTTAGATCCACTGAAATCCTGCAGTTGGCGTTCGGTTTAAATGCAGCCACTCTGTTTAAGGTGAATGCTCCAGGGTAGCCCGCGAAATTCAAATATTTTTATGTTTTTTGCAATTTGACGGTCAGTGTGAAGCTGTATGTGGACCAAATGCGATCCACGACCGTAACGCGTATTTATCTAAAGAATTATAACCATTTTAATCATCAATATAGCCCTCTAAGTTCATGTAGTTCGAAAGAATGAATATAATCATTCTTTCGAACTACATGAACTTCGAGCATCCACCTTAAGAGAGCTTTATTCCGTTGAAACCCATCGTAAATGCCTAGGAAAGACTGAACACCTTTCTAGTCCTGCTGAAAGTATTTCTAGTAGCAATTAGCGTTTCAAGATGGGCTATTCTATAACAACCTACAACGAAATAAGCAAAGCTGAGATCGGCGAAAGGTTAAGGAGTTATAACCTCGGCCGCGTCTTTATCGACCGTGGTGCAAGGACAGGCTTGGAATAAATTCCTACCTTCCAACCATGGTGAATGTACGTGAATAACACTAGTTACTGACGTCGGATTCCTACTAGCGGGAATACCTTACATCCCACTTCTATACTAATATTGTAACGAGGTAAAGTTTGTGAGGTTGTAGATCTACTGAACCGATTTTGGATTTTTTTTACAATAGAAAGCTTCATTATTTGTGAGTGTCATCTAATCTAATCTAACTTAATATTATAAATGCGAAAGTTTGGATGGATGTATGTTTGTTACTTAATCACGCCAGAACGGCTGAACGGATCTGAATGAAATTTGGAACAGAGATAGATTATAGTCTGGAATAGCACATAGGCTACTTTTTATCTCGGGAGTATGTTCCCTTGGGACCACGCGGGCGAAGCCGCTGGCAGAAGCTAGTTGACTATATATTTACCCGAAAAGTACCGCCCAATGAAGTGGGGACGGGTCAGCTAGTATATTATAAATGTTTAAGTCTCAATTATGTCATTTAATCACGCCTCCACTGCTGCACAGATTTGGATGTAACTTTGCACACTGGTAAGATACCTGGAATAGGACACTTATCCCCGTATGGTGTATTGTTCCTTTGGCATATTAAAAACAGTTTTCACGCGAGTAATGCCACGGGTAGAAGCAAGTACTTAGTTGATAAATCACAAAGTGAGGCTTAATATCTGATGAATACGTAGCAGTTTCCGTACTGAGAACATCTAGTTGCTATGCATTAAGATCTGCTCCCACGATTAGAGAGAAAACTCAAGGAAAGGCATTACTTCTCCATCTACCAATTGTACCGATCTGATTGTCGTGGGAATCGGCACTGTGGCTCATTGAGAGGTTTCTAATGTTGAATGAAAAACGTAGGGTAATCAGCTGTTTACTATGTCAATGCTGAGTGCTGGTACCAAGAACAAATTAGTCGAACGAATGTTGCTGTGGAGCTGAATATGGAACACTCGCTCATGCTAGGATTAAACATATCTTATGTCTTTATCCAAGGTCCTACCTATCTGTATACAAAATTTATCAATAACGGATCAGCAGTTTAGGCGTCAACGCGAAACAAACTGACAGACGGACAGTTACTTTACATTTATAATAATATGTAGTGTAGATTACATGTACAATAACTAATATAAATGCGTACAAAAGCCAGTAAGCACACGATACACTTTTATATTAATTTAATGACTTCTTTGACATCAATCATTCAGCTTAAGGTTATACTCGTACGTGATCATTCATTCATACAGCTTCATAACTCACTGTAATGCATTAACATTCGTGGTCACGAGCTACCCAGACATCTTAGTGCTGTTTGTACAAAGATCTCGCAACGCGATGCAGCTCAACTGATCAACGAGACGATCGGACATTTATTTCAAGGCTTAATAAATTGCAATGGAATAATAATGTTTTGCAAGTCATTTTATCTGAACGAGAAAATTTGCAGTATTCATACTATGTTTTAGAGTAGAAGTAAATATAATGTATTGGTCACAATTATCTTGAGAGCAGATAGTGGTTTGAATCGATAGTGCGTGTAAATAATATATTCTGCGACAAGGTTTTCTCACACTTCTGTTTTAGGGTGTCAAACATCCGTATGAAAAAACGGCACTCTTATAGGTCAGTCTGTTCGTTTGCCACAGCTCTTTTGCTCTCGCATCTTATCTGAATGAGTCTAAAACATTGAAAAAATGAACTTATGGATTTCAGGAAAACCCATAGGTGTATAGTTTCAAAGTAACGTTTAAAAAATATATAAGACTTCAACTCACACTTAGTCGGTCGGGTTGAAAGGTCCAGGACTGGTGACTGCGTACCGGAAGACGCAACGTTGGAAGGTCTCCCACAAGGTGGACTGATGACGTGGTGAAGGTCGCGGGTATTCGTTGGTTGCGAGACGCACTGGACCGGTCTATGTGGCGACTCTTGGGGGAGGCCTATGTCCGGCAGTGGACGTCTTTCAGCCGAAATGATGCAGGTGAACTCCCATAACCCAGACCCTTGTGATTCGCAGGTGGTATTAGACGGCGAGGAGGTACAGATCGACATCCTGGACACGGCGGGCCAGGAGGACTACGCCGCCATCCGGGACAACTACTTCCGCTCTGGGGAGGGCTTCCTCTGCGTCTTCTCCATCACTGAGCCTGAGAGCTTCGATGCTACACAGGAGTTCAGGTAAATGGACCGTTGTGTCTTGTGTTTATGATAGCTGAAAGTCAAAGTCAAAACGTTTATTCCAATTAGGCCATTAAACGGCACTTTTGAACGTCATTCACATTTCAAATAATATAAAAATTCTAAAGTGACTACTGTCCATTCGGAAAAGTACATTCGACCTGTCTTTTTTACAATATTTGGTATACAAAAATTTAGTTATATGTGAGGACCATGCACCTAGGGTATGCAGAAGTAGACTTATCAATTTTCTAAATAAGTAGGTACATGATAGGTACTCATACACCCTGCAACGTTTCAGAGAGCAAATCCTCCGTGTCAAAAACGACGAGAACATTCCGTTCCTTCTGGTCGGCAACAAGTCGGACCTGGCGGAAAAGCGCCGCGTGCCGCTCGACACGTGCCGCGAGCGCGCGCAGCACTGGCAGGTGCCCTACGTCGAGACCTCGGCCAAGACCAGGGACAACGTGGACAAGGTAAGACAGCACGTGTCCTGCTGGCACACACGACACGTGCCGCGAGCGCGCGCAGCACTGGCAGGTGCCCTACGTCGAGACCTCGGCCAAGACCAGGGACAACGTGGACAAGGTAAGACAGCACGTGTCCTGCTGGCACACACGACACGTGCCGCGAGCGCGCGCAGCACTGGCAGGTGCCCTACGTCGAGACCTCGGCCAAGACCAGGGACAACGTGGACAAGGTAAGACAGCACGTGTCCTGCTGGCACACACGACACGTGCCGCGAGCGCGCGCAGCACTGGCAGGTGCCCTACGTCGAGACCTCGGCCAAGACCAGGGACAACGTGGACAAGGTAAGACAGCACGTGTCCTGCTGGCACACACGACACGTGCCGCGAGCGCGCGCAGCACTGGCAGGTGCCCTACGTCGAGACCTCGGCCAAGACCTACCTGGTAAGTGGAACACATTCGCCTTTGTTGGTAGATCACAAGTTGTACCTAGCTGACCACATTAGAGACAACTTGGACAAGTTTGAACGAGGACACACCGTTTTGCGAGTTAATAACAATTAGGCCAGAACTATTTACAATGTTAACAAGGTAAGACAGAGACAATCAGTAATGCTCGTGGACATGAAGTCAGGCTACGGCCAAGACCAGGGACAATGTGACAAGGTGAGAGTTTCTACATTCCGATCTGCTCATGGGCGACAAATGTGGACTAAGTAAGGAGCCGGCCTTTCAGTACCGCTTGTGGACAAAACGCGAGATTTGGGCCGATACCTAGAATAGTATGGACCAGGTGGGTAGTTTATAATAGTAACAGTGGCAACACTGTGGCGGTGAGGTGGGGGAGAGTCAAATGTGGTCGGATTTAAAGTGCTGGAGATATCCTCCTCCGCCTCTCCTCACCTCCTCGCCTCTAGTTCATAAGATAATTCTTTCTTACCTCCCACCCGAGCCAAGCCTGAGCTTTGCACGCTTCTGACTAAGTTAGTACCGACTGTACCGCGGCTGTGCGGCTCCGGCTGGCTTGGTAGAGTTGCGCGCGCATCGCCTCGCCTGACGCTTCCTACACTTCACCCACACTCACAGACACACACTACACAAGGTTTTGAACACAGTGTTTTCAGGGAACTGAGAAATAATTTCGTTAGTCATGTATTCGTTAATTGTGGGATCGTGCCATTTCAAAAGCGTTAAGTTTCAGGCAGTGCGCGGTGCAACTCTTATTCATGTTCTCATACCAAAAACTTATCTTTCAAAAAATGTCTTAACCCAAAACAGCTCAAATTTAGGGGCTCAGCAATAGCTGCAAATTCAAAATTATGGACTGGGTTTACATTCGCGTGTTGACCGCATCGGATTTAATAAGACTTGGTCGACTAACAGGGCCCTGATTCCCACTAATTTGCAATAGTTTCAGAGACAGATTTGCCATTGAAAATTTATAATCTAAAAACCAAATATGCTTATATAGATTATGAAATTAAGCACCTTGTTGACTGTCGATCTTGTTAAATCGTGCTAACAAATCGCCTATGTAAAACTAGTCTCACGGAGATATCAGTACTAAGAGTGGTTTAAAAGAGTATCAGCCACATAGGAAGCGTGCAGGTACAGGTGGCATCATAGAAGTGTCAATGTCAACTTTTTAATATGTAAAAGTTTCGAATTTTCGCCTCTAGATGGCACTGACCACGCCCGGCACGTTCCCCAAATGGGAGTGTGTAGGAGCTATAGGTGGCAGCACAGAAGTGTCTCTGCCTTGCACATTTCCTATACTGCTACCTCTTTAAACCAGCATCAGGTCAATGTGGGTGGTGGGGAATGGGGCTTGTGTGTGGTATGTCCGGTGTGTGATAGTGGCTCGTCCGCAGGTGTTCTTTGACCTGATGCGCGAGATCCGGTCGCGCAAGTCCGACGACAGCCGCGCCACCAACGGCGACGTCAAGGGCAAGAAGCGGAGGAAAATCAAGTGCACCATCTTGTAGGCTCTCACATGACGACACGCTGTCTTGTAGGCACTCACATGACGACACGCGATCTCACTTCACTTGAGGGTAAACGTTAGTCTATGGGCTTGTTTGTATGATGCTGAGGTGTAAATAATGTCAGTAGGACGATTAGTGCGCAGCGTGCGCGGTGTACTTCGCGCCTGTGCGTGCGCAAGCGCATGTCTGCCAGTGATACCGTCTCAGCCGCACAGTTCTGCGTGCCAGAACACAGTTGTGTGTGTGATACTTGTCCTATGTATCAGAAATACACTCAAATAATATAATACAATGTGCGAGTAATAAACTGTTTGACTCGATTAAACAAACACAATTATTTATTTTCAAAAAGTTTCTTCACATAACAATTATCACATACATTCAACTTCACTACTCAAAAAACACATCGTGTATATTCGTCTATTGTATTGTGGACTCTGTGCCGTTAACGTTAAGGTCTACAATCGCGTGTCAGGTGTCACTAGCACGCTCACATGTACTAGATGTAAGCAGGCTATTGTAAATTTTAATATATTTCGCCCACTTTGGTGCTTGCATTTATTGAATACTGTTTGTAATGATGCAGTCGAAATTTATTTGCGAAATATTAATGAAATTGTATTCCCCAATTAAATAAAAACTAGCTAAAAATATGTAATAAAATGAAAAAAAAAAATGACGTTATTCAACTTAACAAACATAATTCTTATAAAAGAAATATTTTGACTCAACTCATTACAAACAGAATTTCATAAGTTTTTATGGATTAATTAATGGTTATTGTATGAAAGCTTAGCGCTTCGCGTCTTATGCGTGTCTCCCGTGTCTGACGTCACTCGCTGCCAAGTGTACTCTGACAGCATGGTTGCGTATTGTTCATATTATACGGCTAACTACAAGGCTTTTGGCGCACGCCACTCAAAAAAAAAAAGTAACCCAGAGAGAACATGGCGTTTTTAAACCATGATAGTTCAGTGTGAGAGGGAAAAAAGCTATGTAAGACAGATAGCACCATCTCCTTTTCGAAATGGAACATAATGTAAAATATTGCAATGTAAGCTAATCCAAATTTTTCCCTTATTGTAAAATTTGCCTACCTTTTAAACATTTGTTTCTATGTCAGGTCAGATATAAAAGAGGCCTAATTAAGATATTTTCCTTGTTAAGGGCTGTGCACATTCGTCACAAAAGGTTTAATGTAAATGTCCCTACAGTTTATGCTTTTCTCTTTGTATAATCGCACGCATTAATGCAGGGGCATTTTATAGAATAAAATGTACGCGATTGTAAGAGGGAGAAAATTACCTATAATACGAACAATATAGTCACTCACACTCTCACACGCATGGTCGGTAGCGTAAGTTTCGTATTTATTTTGTATGTATAAGTGCTAAATGTATGTGTAATGTCGAGCGGGTACTGTTTGTACGACGTGTTGCAGAAATAGTATTTATTCGACTACGCGATGTAAGGCTAGTCACTGTTGATGTCGCAAATTATAAGTTATTTGGTATAAAGCTCACGGTAAATGAATCTCTTGGATGTTACAAGATTTTTGTAAGAAGTATTTTTTGTTTTTGCGAAATTTGGGAAGCACTTTCTTTTGTATAGAAAGTGGATATTCAAATACTATTTCAGTGAACGTTTCGTGTGTGATGTCTGCACCGGATGCTTAGGTTCGCTTCTCGGAGTAGCCGATAGTTGTGATGTCGTGTATGTACCACGGGTATCGTTCTCACTGCCACTGCGCATACTATTATTTTCTTTTCATATTTCTTGCTGAAATAGCATCTCCAGTGCAACAATTAAAATAGACTCTAATTTTATTACTTCTTATGTTTTCTTTTATTCAGTATCGCGCAGTGGCAGTATGAACATAAACCACAATATATAAATGTAATGCTAAGTTTTGTATGCAATAAAGTCTGATATTATTAAATCTTCACGATTTACTTTTTTATATTTGGCCGTTGATCCGCCATTTTGGGCTGTTTGACTCACTTTCAACTTACTATGAGAAAGTAATCTCGGAATCACTTAGAACATACTTACGCTAGAACTATTGTAGTGGTTACAGAGAATGCAGGATTGTCCTGGTCAAACATTTGAACTAGTAAACTTGGCTGAAATGGTCAGTTTAAATTAAACCGAACGGTTATTTTATTTGCGTCGAATAAAGGCTTGTTCCTACATGATAGTGAGTAAGCAAGCTCGACAGTAAACTTCTCGTTGTAATGCCATTACGATATATTTGTCCACACAGTGCGACGCACGCCTAGCAATAACATGTTAGCATAATATACTGATATCGGGGCCAGATGTGTATATCTTTAGATGGTCCCCAACTGCCAAGACGAAGTAATTTTATAAGTCCATTCGCAAATATAGAATCTTTCATATTCTATAGTGTCTATCCTCAAAAATTCGTCACATGTCGATAGGAACTGTCGAGAATAGGCTTAAACTTTTATAATTATCGTGTTTCACAGTTAATGTCGACAGATGGCGGTTTTCAAACTTATATTCCTATAATTGTACTTGTAATTTTCTATAGGCTAGTTATTTTAGTTCACAAATGTATGGATTATGTACCTACGTGTATGTATGTATATCGAAGTCACAGGAACAAAATGATTGATATAAAGCAGGAAATATACAGATTTGCAAAATTATGTGTATTATTTCACCATAATTAATTAATTAATTAACGTATGAAATTAAAAGTTAAGAACAGTAATATGAAGATTCTAGATTTAATCAATACTGCATAAAATAACATAATTCCGGAAAAAATATCTATCTTGTTAGGTAAGTATTCAAAATAACGTATATTCCAGCACTAAATAACACAGGTATTTAATACTATTACATTTCACCATTTCAGAACTAAAGCATGCACTAGTAGATTGAATATATATACGTTGAAAATTATCCTTAGTTATTAACAGTTTCTGTCATTTTGAAATCAACCTACTTCACTTATTTTAGAGTTTAGTTTTGTGCTAGTTACATTTATTTCGTTTATTTGGTATCATAAGGTACCCATGTAATTCTTTGTAAATGCAACCTGCAGGCGTTCCTGACGCTGATCCGGCAAATGTCGCGCATCAAGAAGGGACTGGCGGCAGAAGAAGAAGAAGAAGACGTCAAGAAGAGAGGGCCCTGCTGCGTCATGTGCTAGTGCTAGCTGGCGACACTCGGCTGATCACATCCACAATGTTACTACGCAGTGGCTCGATGTTCACGGCTCCCGTTGAACCACTGCACACGTTACACTGTGACACTAGTGTGGACGTAGCCGTAAAATATAAGAGGCGAGGCTGTATAAGTTGCCATATGAATAACTAACCGCAGAACACTGCTAAAAATAGGTTTTAACCCGGCCCTGTCGCCGAGCTTATCAAGTATAAAATGACTACAAACTGCGTCTGGTAAAGTCAACCGCAGCTACCTCAAAGCAAGCACTATCTTGACGAGGTATTGGTCAAAATCACAACAAATACCTGTGATAAGATTCATGATAACCTAGTGTACAACGTGTAAAAATAAAATAATAGACGCAATAGCTGAAAAAGAGTCATTGTACTCATCCTTGAGCAACTTTTAATCTTTTGGCCGCTTGGCTGAATATCAATTGTCGTGCCCCTAGTGCGCGTAGCAATCATTGTATCGATTAAAAAAAATGTTTTAAATAATATCTATATTCAATAATGGTTTTAGTTGTACCACGCAGTTAATAGGACGAAAGTAAAACGAAAAAGTCATGCAAGTTCTCCGTCGCAGAAATACGACGCGAGTTGGAGGGGCTCGGACATATGTATAGCATAAATACGACACAAGCGGTCAAAAGGTTAATATAGGACCTACTCTGAAATTGCGAAAAAAGCGTCCCATACATTTTTGTGAGCATAACTCGACAAAATGTACTGAACAGCTGATTTTTTTCGCTATTTCGAGAATTTTCCATAGTAGAAGTTGTTCATAACGATGAGTACAATGACCCCTTCAGAGGTATTGAGTTTATTCTGTCACATGTATAACGTTGGCTTCGTTCATACGTCTAAAGAATAAGCACTGCCAAGTTTTCTATATTATACAAGTCTTTGAAATGTCAGCTATCATGAGATGTGCCATGAACTATTTTCTAATGATGTCTGACAATTAGTTTGATTTAGGAGTAGTGCTATCTATAATAATTTATTTTACTAGTAAAAAGGGCTGATTTTTTCAAAAACCGATGTGTTTTATCTGAGGAGTGAAAATGACGTTGATTTTTGTTTAGAAAAACTGTCAAGTGGTCAAAGTTATTCCTTAGATAAGAATATCTGGCATTTGAAAAAACAGCCTAAAATAAAATGTAAGTTAATCTCATATCACTAACCGATGCATATTATAATGAGGTTTTCATACAAAGTGGTACTGCATTTTTCTCACATTTCAAACAACTGATTAAAAGACATGCTATAGTGGCGCCATCTATGTTTAATATCATCTGTGTCGCTGTTATCCTCAGGGGAAAGTAGATATTTTATAGGTTTGATATTATAATACTACAGATGTTGCATTTCATGAACTCGCGCGGATCATTCCAATTTATGTCTTATAAATATGATATAAGTCACAAAGCGCGCGTTCGTGAATAGCATTATCTGGAAATGCTCGCTCAATCTCATAAGCCCTGCTTGTGCCAATAATAATTAATCGAAACTCCTTTATTGAGTGTCAGCAAAAGTGGCCTAAATGTCAGGGACCTATTTTATAAAAACACGAAAATAAACTGGTTTAGGCCACTGTCGCTATAGCGATGCTAAAGGCTATCTTGCCAAATCCGGCTACTGACTAGTTACTCGATTAATACGAATATTTCTGTAAATAATTATTAAAATAAAACTATTGTATTATATTTGTGCATTTAATTTATATTAAAAACATGTCTGTTATAAAATGTACCCTTAATTCAGTCTGAATACACAATTTTCTTATTATTATTAATATTTACATTGTTTTAATTACTTACACTTGTAAGTGCTCTGAGGGCTTGGCACGAACATTTTTGACGTAGGTATTAGTAACGTGACGTAAAATTTTACCATAGCTAAAATTTCGCACATAATATTTATTTGAATTATTTATTTATTTATTTTCAAATAATATAAATTGTGTAAGTTCTATAAAATTAAACCAAAATACTATGGGGTTGTAGCTTTCCACATTCAAAGTTCACTTACGTTAACGTTACTATACGTCAAAATATTCGTGCTAGGCCCTCTGCTCTTACTGTAAAATAAAATATATACAAAATCATAATTATTCACTCATTATAAAACAGCTTCTTTAGCAGATTATTATTTAAGAACACGCTCTTACGTATACGTCAACTGTTAAGTGTCTGATAGCAGTTGATTACTATTCAATATTGCCAAAATAAGTTACCGACAAATAGAAGGATATGAATGGGCATGAGGGAGAGGGAGGCCAACGAAAGGGTGGATAGACTGGGTGAGGAGTGATATGAAGGAAAAGGGAGTTAGTTACCTATATTTGTGACAATCTAAGAAGTGCCTGCCAAGCGTGGCGATTATGGCAAACCCCCCCTTTGGGGCCTATGTCCAGCAGTGGACGTCTTCCGGCTGTTATGATGATGCTGATGAAGAAGTCGGATTTGATAGCTAAGTAGAGAGAGATAGAAGATCGCTTTACCACTAAGTGCGAAAAAGATTTATTTTCGTGTCTCTTTCACACTTACTAGTAAAGCAATGTTAACTTGTATGATGTATCTTGCTGTCGAATCCGACTTCAGAGATTGTCACGAATATAGCGATAGCGTGACGGCTAAACGACAGCGCTTCTGTTTTCCTCTGATTTGTGTCAAATATAATGCAACAGCTGGAGTAAGTGTGCTGGAGTTTATGATGCAAGGACTAGGAACCGACTAGTCGTTTCTTATGACAATTTCGCTCAGGCCAACTTGCGCGAACCACAGTTATCTTTTAACATCGTGTTACCAACTCGAGTAACAAAAATTACATACACACGGTGCCATTCTTGCAACGGCAGCCCACTTCATCTATCTAATGGATTACTACAAATTCAATAAAAAACATGATATTTATGAACATTTGAATTATTAAAAATATTATCCATTATCATGACGCACAACGCAGTTTGAAACATCCAGGAGCGACTTCAGTCCGAGCCTTGTGCTGCAAGGTCGACGCGGAAGGGAACGGTGATATTGTTTTGATACGTAAACATATTAACAGAGTCATAATTCTAATGCATTATTTTTTTCTTATCTGTCAGTGGCTTCACACTGACCGGCAAATTGCAAAAAACATAAAAATAATTGAATTTCGCGGGCTACCCTGGAGCATCCACCTTAAAGGTTGTTTATTTCGGGAACATTAAGTGCGCCGCTTTTGTAAGACGAATAAAATGGCACTGTTTGTAACTAACTCGGAGTGGGAAAATAATTGGTTTGTGCAAGTGGGCCTCACAAGCAAGTGCAAACGGGCTCTAAAGGAAGTCACGCTAGGTGGCTGTGCCTGATGCCTTATCCCCAGCAGTAGGTCTGGCGAGCTGTTCCTCGCTGGTGCATGTGGTGCAGGTGTCCTATGTCCAGCAGTGGGCACTCAGGCCAGCTGGCACTGGTGGCCGCAGCCCGCGGGGCACAGCTGGTGCGTGTCCATCCAGAGCCGCATGTGGTGCAGGTGTCCTATGTCCAGCAGTGGGCGCTCAGGCCAGCTGGCACTGGTGGCCGCAGTGGGCGCTCAGGCCAGCTGGCACTGGTGGCCGCAGTGGGCGCTCAGGCCAGCTGGCACTGGTGGCCCCGCAGTGGGCGCTCAGGCCAGCTGGCACTGGTGGCCGCAGTGGGCGCTCAGGCCAGCTGGCACTGGTGGCCGCAGTGGGCGCTCAGGCCAGCTGGCACTGGTGGCCGCAGTGGGCGCTCAGGCCAGCTGGCACTGGTGGCCGCAGTGGGCGCTCAGGCCAGCTGGCACTGGTGGCCGCAGTGGGCGCTCAGGCCAGCTGGCACTGGTGGCCGCATTGGGCGCTCAGGCCAGCTGGCACTGGTGGCCGCAGTGGGCGCTCAGGCCAGCTGGCACTGGTGGCCGCAGTGGGCGCTCAGGCCAGCTGGCACTGGTGGCCGCAGTGGGCGCTCAGGCCAGCTGGCACTGGTGGCCGCAGTGGGCGCTCAGGCCAGCTGGCACTGGTGGCCGCAGTGGGCGCTCAGGCCAGCTGGCACTGGTGGCCGTAGTGGGCGCTCAGGCCAGCTGGCACTGGTGGCCGCAGTGGGCGCTCAGGCCAGCTGGCACTGGTGGCCGCAGTGGGCGCTCAGGCCAGCTGGCACTGGTGGCCGCAGTGGGCGCTCAGGCCAGCTGGCACTGGTGGCCGCAGTGGGCGCTCAGGCCAGCTGGCACTGGTGGCCGTAGTGGGCGCTCAGGCCAGCTGGCACTGGTGGCCGCAGTGGGCGCTCAGGCCAGCTGGCACTGGTGGCCGTAGTGGGCGCTCAGGCCAGCTGGCACTGGTGGCCGCAGCCCGCGGGGCACAGCTGGTGCGTGTCCATCCAGAGCCGCATGTGGTGCAGGTGGCCGCCATGAGAACAGCCCTGGCACCAAGCGTACAAGCCTCGTACAACCTGGAAACCAGAGAACAGATCAATAATTGACGAAAAGTGAGGTGTCAAATACATTTTATCCATGAATGGTACTACTATTATAGAAACATTGATCTGCCGAGCATTGTGAACTGCCCTGCAATGATTATGGTACAGGTACGGGTGGCTGCTGACATACCCGATGGCATACGGCACACAAGTCGGGCAGGTGTCGCAGGTGCGGGTGGCAGGAGTCGCACGCCGCATGCGGCCGGGTGCGGCGCCCGCAGCGCCCGCAGCACACCGCTACACTGGTGGACTGCTGTGACATCACCCAAACACTGTTCAGCCAAGCACAGCGGACCACCTGGATGGCGAAAATAGTGATTTGAGACATATCAGACAAGTTTAACACAAAAAAATATTCCAAGCATTTTGCCAGTGACAATTTACTGCAACATCTTTAATAACTAACTGAACCATTTTAGATTTAAACGAAAACAACAGAACTGACCTCGGTAGCGACATTCCACAGTTTGTGTCTCTGCAACAGCTCGATGTAGCCCAGTAGCCAGTGCTCTTGTAAACTCTCATCGATGTACGGAAACAAGTCACTCCTGAGTAAACAAATATAACCTGATGTCAAGATATTTGACTGACTGAAAGATCTGCATAGCTTTTGTATCATTTGTATTGCCCGATCACAACACAAGGTCAAGTAACCTGTGTACACACTAAGGACTGTTACATGTAAAGAACAACGCTCGTAATGGACTTGATCAACATCAATCATTAGGTATTGTAACATTTACTATTGACCCCGCGCGCGCAAGGCGACAACACGTACTTCTTAGTTGAGCTAACTTATAGAAATCATAACAGCTGTAAAATGTCCAATAAACAAGTGTCATAATATATCAGTGTGTAGACAGTTGAACGTGTATTGCGGTGCACAAAACAGTTCTTCAATCCATCAAATTACAAAGAAGTTAAACGATTTTTCTTTAATCCAACCGCAAAAATATTTAAATTAACAACAGCAGCGTGAGTCATCGTATGAACGAGCGGTGCGCGTGCGACCTTCGTGACGAAGGACACACCTCCAGCGGGCAGTCGGATGCGTTCGGGCAATACTCGGAAATATTCGTAGCGTTGTGGAACACGAAGACCTACGAATCTTGCGGCGAGCCGTGTTTACATTTAAAAACACAGATAGCGGTCATTCCTGCGCATCAAGCTTTCCAATATGCTCTCCGGTGTTAGACGCACGCCTCCACCAGCCTCGCCTCACTTGGCATCTGAACTAAACCTGACATCGAGTACCAATACTAACAGCGATAACAACACAAATATAACCCATAGGAGAAAGATACGCAGTGCAGATGACATGACGAGAATGGAGAAAATGATAGAAGATATGAAGGAAATGTTTTCTGAATTAGTTACCAAACAGAATGAACAAAATGCAAAAATGAATTCGTTACAATTGGCTCTTGAGGATATACGGTCCCAAAACACTGCGATCAGCTTGCAAAACTCCGAAATACGAACTCAGAATGAAAAAATCAAGGAGACAATAGATTTTTTTATCAGAGAAATATGATGATGCTCTGGTGGAAATTAACGACTTAAGGGCGGAATGTAGCAGTAACAAAAAGGTTATTAAAGCGCTTGAAATCAGGGTAGGCTTCTTAGAAAAGCAACAAAAGGCGGCTTCGCTTGAAATTAAAAATCTACCTTCGTCAACCCATGAATCTCGTGACTCCCTTACTGGCACAGTACAGAAATTGGGTCAAATCATCAGTCAACCCGTGAGTACAACAGAAATAAAAAATATCTTCCGTTATAAGAGCAAGTCTGACGCTGTGGGTCCAGTCTTAGTAGAATTCACGTCGGTAAACCTTAAAGAACAGTTTCTTTAGTCGACCAAAGACTTTAACAAGCACAACAAGGAAAATCGCCTGAATACATCCCATATTGTAGAAAACGGACCTAGGCAACCCTTATACGTAAATGAAGTACTTACGGCTATGACCAGACGCCTACATTATCTCGCCAGAGAACTAACGAAGGAATTCGGTTACCATCAATGTTGGGTTGCAAACGGCAAGGTGTATATTCGTGAAAAAGATGGAATGTCAAGCCGCCTCATCAAAACTGACGAAGACCTCGCGAAACTCCGTAAGGAAAGATGACTAGCCCTGTACCTACCACTGCATGCAACCTTTTACATTACAATTTTGTTAACTTTGATCCTAACTTATACTATTTCATTAATAATCAAAACAAACCACAGAAATAATCGTTTAAAAAAACACTGTTCAATACAAATAACTTTGTTACTAACAATAACTATACACAACACATTAAACACATCACAAATACAATCACGTTACCTGCACGCCACATCCATAACGCACACAAACTTAACCGGCCGACATACTGTATAAATAAAAGCCAACCATATGTACATACTCTCGCACCTGCTCTGTACCAATATATTGAACGTTACTGTTACGTCATTAAGAAGCGCTTAAAACATGAATGTCAAATTGTAAATTATCAACATTAACATTCGATAACACACAAAACAACCTAAAAAACCTAGATGCTGTCTCTGTGTCGGATGCCTCGACTTGTGACCTAGAAAAATGTGCTCCACCAAATTTCATACCTAATCAAACACTTAAAATCATTACACAGAACATAAGAAGCATAAATAAAAACATAGCGGGATTTATGACTACACTTGCTCGGACGAAACTTGAATGGGACATAATCGCATTAACAGAGTGTTGGCTCCCTAACACCCATAATATACCTGACTTACCGAACTATAACTATTACCTTACCAACAATAACCATACACAAAATGAGGGTGTAGTCCTGTATGTGCATAAAAAACTGCAACTAGTTGCAGAGGAGCCGTCATTCGTAGATGCTAACTGTCTCCAAGTAAAAATCGATAGAAATACTGTTCTCTTAGCGATATATCGTCCGCCAGGTTACAAAGACCTAGATTATTTTCTGAACTCCCTAAATATTACCCTTACTCAGTTATCTAAATACAATAATATAATTATTACGGGAGACATAAATATAAATATACATGAACACTGCACGGATTCCGCTAAGCATTCCTACCTAAACTTACTAGCTACCCATGGCCTTTTACCTGCTCATACAATACCTACGCGACAAAAAGCTTGTCTTGACCATGTTATACTGAAAACTAGACTACCTGCTTCTACTTTAGTCGCACACTCTGCCCTAACTGCCCACTGCCCTAAAACAACTAGATTTTAGTGAAGTATACAAGACCCAAGATCCTCATGTGGCAGGGGAAACAATAACTAGATTGATTAAACACGTGATAGACTCAAACTCCAAATCTGGCAAGACTCCTAACCGTAAACAAATACTAAAGCCATGGATTACTTCTGGTTTACTTCGCTGTATGCGGCATCGTGACACATTGCATAGGAAATTTAAACAGGCGCCTAATAATGAGATTTTAAAGATTACTTTTACTAGGTACAGAAACTACTGTAATAAAATATTAAGGATTTTAAAAATAGAATTTGAAAAAAATGAGATCATTAAAGCAGGTAAAAACACTAAGCAGTTATGGTCGGCCATAAATAGTATCTCAAACAGGTCGACAAGGAAAGTACACCACAAAATTCTGTAAACCATGTCAATGACTTTTTTGCCAAAATAGGTGAAGAACTAGCAAAAAATATAAAGAGTACACAAACAAAAGTTACAAAGGGCAACCTATCTAACGGAACGCAATCCATGGCAATGCTCCCAACAGATGAGGAAGAGGTAGCCGGAATATTAATGTCGCTCCGTAATAACTGTGCCGTGGGATGGGATGGGATATCCGGTGACCTTTTGAAAAAGCACGCGGCCGTGATTGTGCCTCCGCTAACGTACGTATGTAACCTTGCTCTTTCCAAAGGTAAATTTCCGAACGTGTTCAAAAAAGCCATAATTCACCCGATCTACAAGAGTGGGGACAGGAGCCGTGTTGACAACTACAGACCTATATCTGTGCTGACTGCTTTTTCCAAAATACTGGAACGGGTAATGAATAGCAGACTTGTGAGCTACTTGGAAAACAACAAGTTTATTGCACCAGCGCAGTTTAGGTTTCGCTCAGGCAAATCCACCTCTGACGCGGTCCATGAGCTAACAGACTATGTGGTCACAAACATGTATAGTGGGGATAAGGTTATGGCCATATTCCTAGATCTTGCCAAGGCTTTCGACACGGTTTCTGTCCCAATTCTTGTACGTAAGATGGAAAGCTTGGGAATCAGAGGACTTCCACTGGACCTCTTTAAAGACTATATTTGAGTGAGCGTACCCAGAGAGTAAAGATAGATGAATTCATCAGTGAAGAACAATTAATTAACTACGGCACGCCTCAAGGTAGTGTCCTCGGACCTTCATTATTCCTCATATATATTAACGATCTGGGTGTGCTCAATATCCCCAATGGCAAAATTATTAGTTTTGCTGATGACACTGCCCTCTTGTTCAGTGCGAGCTCGTGGGAAAATGTCTATGAGCGTGCACAACTAGGCTTTAATACGGTATCTAACTGGTTACGCGACAATCTGTTGACCCTTAATACAACCAAAACCAATTACATAGCGTTCTCCATGAAAAACAGTGGATCTTCCCAAACATTACCTAATACTATTGTAGCTCACTTTTGCACAAACCCACTTACCCGTAGTAGTAACTGCGAACCACTTACCAGGGCTGAGAATGTAAAATACCTAGGAATAACAATCGATAAAAACCTAAGATTCCAAGATCACATAACCACTCTTAGTAACAGATTGCGGAAACTAATATATGTGTTCAAGACGCTGAGACATGTACTCGATAAAAATGTTATGAAATTAGTGTACTATACCCTTGCTCAATCTATAATATGCTACTGCATCACTTCTTGGGGTGGAGCTCCAAAAACTACCCTAATAGAAATCGAAAGAAGCCAAAGAGCTATACTGAAAGTGTCGTCTTGCCGACCGTATCGCTACCCCACTGAACAGTTATACAAAGAGAACGAAGTCCTGACAGTGCGTAAACTGTTTATATTGCACATTCTGCTAAAACAGCATTCTCTCCTGGTTTATAATCCAACGCGGTCTAGGGGGAAAAGACGATATGACCCAGTGGAGCGCCATCATCTACGTCGAAAAACTATTTTTGCAAGGCGTTTCTTTTGCTATTTGGGTGGGTACTTGTACAATAAAACTCATAAGATGCTACAAATCTTTAGCCTCACAAAAAATAAATGCAAAAAGAAGTTAACTGACTGGCTGCAAAAATTAAACTATAATGATACTGAAGACATCCTTAAAATGACCTGAACACACAATAACACTCTCACACACCCACACACTCACACATCTACACAGTCACACACCCACATAATCACCCATACTACGCATCTACTAACATTCGTTTTGCATACTTATCCTAGATTTCTAAGTATATTAAATAAACTATAAAAATGTCGTATGATTCCTTACATTCTGTCAGCGCGCCTAGTACATAATTTATGAAATGAAAATGTGAAGGGGTGGGATCCTGGTGTCCTGAAATACAGGCCACGAGCCTAGCTTAGGCACCTGTCTCTCACAATGTATTATTATACTTACATAAATTGTGAATATTTGTCGAATCTGACCAACCAATGTAAAATAATTAATGTATATTGTGTGAGAAAAACAAAGTTATTTTTATTTCCTTTATTCATCATTTTCGCTTATTTCTAAATTTGTAAATATTTTTATACAATATATACATAAAAAAAACATTTAATAATATAAAAATAGTAGCCCACCGATATCGGGAACAGGGTCCAAGCTACCGGTGGTCAGGGCTCCAGAGGAAGGAACCTCCTGACAATGCGAGCCGTGTCCAGAAGTACCGCTTTCTGAATCAAGCCCTTGATCCAGCTGCCCAACGAGAGCCTCCTAAGGTGTTGGTCGAGGCTCGTGGCTATTAAGCCATTGGCCGACACTACTATCAGTACAATGATTGCGGAGTCCACTTCCCACATGTCGACAACCTCGCGAGCCAAGTCAATATACTTGATTTGTTTGTCTTTCTCGGCTTTCACGAGGTTCTCGTCATGCGGGACGGTTATGTCTACAATCATTGCACGCCTCACAATTCGGTCCACCACCATTATATCAGGCTTATTGGCAACAATAGTCCTGTCAGTGATGATGGACCGATCCCAGTACAATGTGATATTGTCATTATCGAGAACTGGGTCGGGCGCATACCTTTAGTATGGCACCTCCGACTCCACAAGAGAGTATTTCAGAGCAAGTTGCTGATGGATAATCCTGGCTACAAGGTTGTGCCTATGCAAGTATTCTCCGTTAGCTAGACGTGAACAACCAGAGATAATGTGGCGAATTGATTCTCCCGGACGGTGACATGCCCGACATATGTCGTCCGTGCCGTCTTTCACAATAAATCTCCGGTAGTTATTCGTCATGATAACTTCGTCCATAATTGCACAAACAAAACCTTCGGTTTCTCCAAAGAGATCACCGAAACGCAGCCAGGCTACGGACGCTAGTTAGTCTACGTCAGGCCCATGTAGGGTCCGGAAAAAGCGTCCGTGAAGCTCCTTACTCTGCCATACCGCCCTGAGATCGTTGGTGTCAAGCACCGCAGGTTTGCGCCAGTTCTCATTTGCAAAGGAGAGCGGGGTGAGTCCCTTGTCTACCGCCACTACATCTCGATGCATACCCACGTCGACAGCTAGGAAATATTCCCTAAGACTGCATATCTCGCGATTGTGGAGAGTCCTAGCATTTAGAAAGCCTCGACCTCCACACTTTCGCGGGATATAGTCTCATTACCGACGATCGTGGGTGATGCATTCGATATGCAGTAAGCAGTGTGCGGACCCGCCTATCCAGGGCGTCAAGTTCCGTTTGAGTCCATTTGAGTACGCCGAAAGAGTACATCAATACCGGCATGACCCAACCGTTGAAGGCGCGCACCTTATTTCCGCCTGATAGAAGGCTATTAAATACCTTCTTCAGGCGGCCAAAGAAGCGCTCCTTTAACGATTGCTTCATGTCAGTTACATTGATACCAAACGCTTCCAACATACCCAAATACTTGTAAGTTTCAGTTGGAGAGAGGGATCTCAGGTTTATGGAATCCGAGAGTTGAGTTCCCACGGATTCCATAATCTCTCCACGCTTTATATGCATGACCGCACATTTGTCCACACGAAACTCCATCCTGATGGCGTTACTGAATGTTTCAGTTACCTTCAGTAGCTCCATCAGTTGCAGATTAGTGGGGGCAAAGAGTTTCAGATCATCCATGTAAAGGAGGTGAGATATAACCTGACCACCTCTCTTCAACCGATAGCCTAGCCCTGAATTCTCCAGCAGTGTGCTAAGAGGATTCAAGGCTAGACAAAACCAAAGTGGACTCAAACTATCGCCCTGAAATATACCCCACTCGATCCTTACCGGTTCGCTATTCCTCTGGATATTTCGACATCCTGGATAGCGAAGGACTGTCCTCCATTGCCCCATACATGACATCAGGAAGGTGCGTAGCGTTGCATCAACTTTATACAATTCTAGCACCCTCATGAGCCATGTATGAGGCACCGAGTCATAGGCCTTCTTATAGTCTATCCAGCATGTCGACAGATCCTTTCGGGAACGTCGAACCTGTTGGCTAATAGCCATATCAATAAGGAGTAGCTCCTTAGTACCGCGGGACCCATTCCTACATCCATTTTGAGAGGCAGACATGATGTTGTTGTTGTTAATGTGACTATTAATCTTTGCCCTCAAAATGGATGTAAGAACTTTATAGACCGTCGGTAAATACGTGATCGGTCTATAATTTTTAGGTTCCGCAGTACTACCTGATTTATGGAGCAGGTGGGTTATTCCTGTAGTTAAGAACTGGGGTAGCGACCCAGACTCTAAGGCAGACTGGAATTGAGACGCCAAACAAGCGTGCGATCTCGTAAACCATTTAATCCGAAATTGTGCAGCCCGTCCGGCCCTGGAGATTTCCAGTTAGGTAACGGACGGACTGCACAAGCTACATCTTGGGGGCTGATGGTAATTGCCCCCATTTCTTGTATCGGATCGCACACACGCTCGACCTCCCGAGTCCAGTCACCCTCAGTATGACTGACAGGAACCGACCAGATGCTGCGCCAGAATGAACACATAGCATCATCATCCGGCAAGCGCGTGTCAGTCACACCTTGGTCCGGTCGCTCCCAATCCCTATATACCCACCTTTCATTACTTCGGAATGTGCGATTCTGGGTGTATCGCTCCACTCGCCGCCTGTACCTACGAATACGGCTTGCCCATGCATACACCTTCTGCTTCAGGAAGTCGATGCGCTCTGTGACACGAGATATATATTCTCGGGGATTGACATCAGTCCCCGAAAACGCCCGTCTCACAAAGCGCATCACTCGAGGGCGTGTGTTGCCCTCCCTGAAGCAGATCAGTTTGCCGATTAGCGCTCTGGCCTCACCAATCCGACGCTCGATCCTGCACTGCCAAGCTGGTACGGCTGGTTTTAGTCTTGTAGCTCTGTCATTGGTTATTTTTATTTTGACATGAGCTACACGACATGCCGCTACAGCCGCGCAGTACATGATCGAATGTGCATCGGTGAGGTTATCACAGTTATCAAAATAGCTTGACAACTGCGAATCCAGAGCAGCCACCGGCGCCCTGTTCTTGTTATGCATGGGCAAACGAGGTAAGCGTGGTCTAAGGTTAGGCGGCATGTAGCGGTATTCCCGAATAGCACACTCCAAAGCACTCCTCAATTCGTTATTGCACTGGGTACTTAGTTTGTAACCCTGTCATTACTCTCCTCGTCAGCGTGGCTGGGCAATGGGGTTGACTGTGCTGGTGCCACAGTCTGCGACGGAGGAGCAATGACATGGCTACACATTTCAGTGCGGAGGCGATCAAGCACACTATCATCCAACATACGGTTACGCTGGATGACGCGCACCTGATCCGACAGTCGTTGGGCCGATACGCTGACAGCTGGTTCAAGTACCTGAAACAGAGAGAGCATCCGACCACGGTACGCAGTCAGGTTAGTTCCTTCCTCTGTAGCCCCAAAGTATGAGCGTATTACATTCTCATTTATGGTTTGAGTCCATTTTATACGCTGCACACTTCCACCGATAGCGGGGTCCACCCTGTCAGAGACCGGTGGGCCTCGAGGTCCTAAGCTGGCCGGTGGTCGGCCTCGTCCGCGCCGACGCGCAGGTGGCGGTGTCGTCGGCTGCGACAAGTACTCGTCGCTCGAGCTGGACGCACGGCAGCTACCGGAATCTCTGGCCTCGCGGCTGGCGCAGGTCACGGCGGCTGCGACAAGTACTCGTCGCTCGAGCTGGACGCACGGCAGCTACCGGAATCTCTGGCCTCGCGGCTGGCGCAGGTCACGGCGGCTGCGACAAGTACTCGTCGCTCGAGCTGGACGCACGGCAGCTACCGGAATCTCTGGCCTCGCGGCTGGCGCAGGTCACGGCGGCTGCGACAAGTACTCGTCGCTCGAGCTGGACGCACGGCAGCTACCGGAACCTCTGGCCTCGCGGCTGGCGCAGGTCACGGCGGCTGCGACAAGTACTCGTCGCTCGAGCTGGACGCACGGCAGCTACCGGAATCTCTGGACTCGCGGCTGGCGCAGGTCCCGGCGGCTGCGAGGCGAAGCTCAGCGACGAACCCGAAGATGGTGTTGGTGCGGCTTGTAGTCGTGCTCGGCGTCTTGTTAACATTTTATTTCCATACTGTCCAGTTTTTGTTCATTTAGTTAGATTTTTTATTTTCGTGTAGTTTTATTTCTTTTTTTTGATTTTTTCGGTATGAAATGCATTGTTTCTTTGGTTTTCTAAATTAAAATCGATGAAAATACGGGATGAAAAATTTCTTACGTCACTTGCCTTGACAGCCGAGCCACAGATTATTATTATTATTATTTGTCCAGCACACTAAAACCTGACCACGGCCGCAGTCTGCACGTCGCCCAGCTCGGCATGCAGCTTCAGCGCCTGCGCCAGCAGCGGAGCCACCTCCAGCTGAGGACTCTCGGCCTCTCCCACCACACAGAGCACTATCTGGAACCCTGACCTGTGTTCCTGCAGCACCAACATGACCACGGCCGCAGTCTGCACGTCGCCCAGCTCGGCATGCAGCTTCAGCGCCTGCGCCAGCAGCGGAGCCACCTCCAGCTGAGGACTCTCGGCCTCTCCCACCACACAGAGCACTATCTGGAACCCTGACCTGTGTTCCTGCAGCACCAACATGACCACGGCCGCAGTCTGCACGTCGCCCAGCTCGGCATGCAGCTTCAGCGCCTGCGCCAGCAGCGGAGCCACCTCCAGCTGAGGACTCTCGGCCTCTCCCACCACACAGAACACTATCTGGAACCCTGACCTGTGTTCCTGCAGCACCAACATGACCACGGCCGCAGTCTGCACGTCGCCCAGCTCGGCATGCAGCTTCAGCGCCTGCGCCAGCAGCGGAGCCACCTCCAGCTGAGGACTCTCGGCCTCTCCCACCACACAGAGCACTATCTGGAACCCTGACCTGTGTTCCTGCAGCACCAACATGACCACGGCCGCAGTCTGCACGTCGCCCAGCTCGGCATGCAGCTTCAGCGCCTGCGCCAGCAGCGGAGCCACCTCCAGCTGAGGACTCTCGGCCTCTCCCACCACACAGAGCACTATCTGGAACCCTGACCTGTGTTCCTGCAGCACCAACATGACCACGGCCGCAGTCTGCACGTCGCCCAGCTCGGCATGCAGCTTCAGCGCCTGCGCCAGCAGCGGAGCCACCTCCAGCTGAGGACTCTCGGCCTCTCCCACCACACAGAGCACTATCTGGAACCCTGACCTGTGTTCCTGCAGCACCAACATGACCACGGCCGCAGTCTGCACGTCGCCCAGCTCGGCATGCAGCTTCAGCGCCTGCGCCAGCAGCGGAGCCACCTCCAGCTGAGGACTCTCGGCCTCTCCCACCACACAGAGCACTATCTGGAACCCTGACCTGTGTTCCTGCAGCACCAACATGACCACGGCCGCAGTCTGCACGTCGCCCAGCTCGGCATGCAGCTTCAGCGCCTGCGCCAGCAGCGGAGCCACCTCCAGCTGAGGACTCTCGGCCTCTCCCACCACACAGAGCACTATCTGGAACCCTGACCTGTGTTCCTGCAGCACCAACATGACCACGGCCGCAGTCTGCACGTCGCCCAGCTCGGCATGCAGCTTCAGCGCCTGCGCCAGCAGCGGAGCCACCTCCAGCTGAGGACTCTCGGCCTCTCCCACCACACAGAGCACTATCTGGAACCCTGACCTGTGTTCCTGCAGCACCAACATGACCACGGCCGCAGTCTGCACGTCGCCCAGCTCGGCATGCAGCTTCAGCGCCTGCGCCAGCAGCGGAGCCACCTCCAGCTGAGGACTCTCGGCCTCTCCCACCACACAGAGCACTATCTGGAACCCTGACCTGTGTTCCTGCAGCACCAACATGACCACGGCCGCAGTCTGCACGTCGCCCAGCTCGGCATGCAGCTTCAGCGCCTGCGCCAGCAGCGGAGCCACCTCCAGCTGAGGACTCTCGGCCTCTCCCACCACACAGAGCACTATCTGGAACCCTGACCTGTGTTCCTGCAGCACCAACATGACCACGGCCGCAGTCTGCACGTCGCCCAGCTCGGCATGCAGCTTCAGCGCCTGCGCCAGCAGCGGAGCCACCTCCAGCTGAGGACTCTCGGCCTCTCCCACCACACAGAGCACTATCTGGAACCCTGACCTGTGTTCCTGCAGCACCAACATGACCACGGCCGCAGTCTGCACGTCGCCCAGCTCGGCATGCAGCTTCAGCGCCTGCGCCAGCAGCGGAGCCACCTCCAGCTGAGGACTCTCGGCCTCTCCCACCACACAGAGCACTATCTGGAACCCTGACCTGTGTTCCTGCAGCACCAACATGACCACGGCCGCAGTCTGCACGTCGCCCAGCTCGGCATGCAGCTTCAGCGCCTGCGCCAGCAGCGGAGCCACCTCCAGCTGAGGACTCTCGGCCTCTCCCACCACACAGAGCACTATCTGGAACCCTGACCTGTGTTCCTGCAGCACCAACATGACCACGGCCGCAGTCTGCACGTCGCCCAGCTCGGCATGCAGCTTCAGCGCCTGCGCCAGCAGCGGAGCCACCTCCAGCTGAGGACTCTCGGCCTCTCCCACCACACAGAGCACTATCTGGAACCCTGACCTGTGTTCCTGCAGCACCAACATGACCACGGCCGCAGTCTGCACGTCGCCCAGCTCGGCATGCAGCTTCAGCGCCTGCGCCAGCAGCGGAGCCACCTCCAGCTGAGGACTCTCGGCCTCTCCCACCACACAGAGCACTATCTGGAACCCTGACCTGTGTTCCTGCAGCACCAACATGACCACGGCCGCAGTCTGCACGTCGCCCAGCTCGGCATGCAGCTTCAGCGCCTGCGCCAGCAGCGGAGCCACCTCCAGCTGAGGACTCTCGGCCTCTCCCACCACACAGAGCACTATCTGGAACCCTGACCTGTGTTCCTGCAGCACCAACATGACCACGGCCGCAGTCTGCACGTCGCCCAGCTCGGCATGCAGCTTCAGCGCCTGCGCCAGCAGCGGAGCCACCTCCAGCTGAGGACTCTCGGCCTCTCCCACCACACAGAGCACTATCTGGAACCCTGACCTGTGTTCCTGCAGCACCAACATGACCACGGCCGCAGTCTGCACGTCGCCCAGCTCGGCATGCAGCTTCAGCGCCTGCGCCAGCAGCGGAGCCACCTCCAGCTGAGGACTCTCGGCCTCTCCCACCACACAGAGCACTATCTGGAACCCTGACCTGTGTTCCTGCAGCACCAACATGACCACGGCCGCAGTCTGCACGTCGCCCAGCTCGGCATGCAGCTTCAGCGCCTGCGCCAGCAGCGGAGCCACCTCCAGCTGAGGACTCTCGGCCTCTCCCACCACACAGAGCACTATCTGGAACCCTGACCTGTGTTCCTGCAGCACCAACATGACCACGGCCGCAGTCTGCACGTCGCCCAGCTCGGCATGCAGCTTCAGCGCCTGCGCCAGCAGCGGAGCCACCTCCAGCTGAGGACTCTCGGCCTCTCCCACCACACAGAGCACTATCTGGAACCCTGACCTGTGTTCCTGCAGCACCAACATGACCACGGCCGCAGTCTGCACGTCGCCCAGCTCGGCATGCAGCTTCAGCGCCTGCGCCAGCAGCGGAGCCACCTCCAGCTGAGGACTCTCGGCCTCTCCCACCACACAGAGCACTATCTGGAACCCTGACCTGTGTTCCTGCAGCACCAACATGACCACGGCCGCAGTCTGCACGTCGCCCAGCTCGGCATGCAGCTTCAGCGCCTGCGCCAGCAGCGGAGCCACCTCCAGCTGAGGACTCTCGGCCTCTCCCACCACACAGAGCACTATCTGGAACCCTGACCTGTGTTCCTGCAGCACCAACATGACCACGGCCGCAGTCTGCACGTCGCCCAGCTCGGCATGCAGCTTCAGCGCCTGCGCCAGCAGCGGAGCCACCTCCAGCTGAGGACTCTCGGCCTCTCCCACCACACAGAGCACTATCTGGAACCCTGACCTGTGTTCCTGCAGCACCAACATGACCACGGCCGCAGTCTGCACGTCGCCCAGCTCGGCATGCAGCTTCAGCGCCTGCGCCAGCAGCGGAGCCACCTCCAGCTGAGGACTCTCGGCCTCTCCCACCACACAGAGCACTATCTGGAACCCTGACCTGTGTTCCTGCAGCACCAACATGACCACGGCCGCAGTCTGCACGTCGCCCAGCTCGGCATGCAGCTTCAGCGCCTGCGCCAGCAGCGGAGCCACCTCCAGCTGAGGACTCTCGGCCTCTCCCACCACACAGAGCACTATCTGGAACCCTGACCTGTGTTCCTGCAGCACCAACATGACCACGGCCGCAGTCTGCACGTCGCCCAGCTCGGCATGCAGCTTCAGCGCCTGCGCCAGCAGCGGAGCCACCTCCAGCTGAGGACTCTCGGCCTCTCCCACCACACAGAGCACTATCTGGAACCCTGACCTGTGTTCCTGCAGCACCAACATGACCACGGCCGCAGTCTGCACGTCGCCCAGCTCGGCATGCAGCTTCAGCGCCTGCGCCAGCAGCGGAGCCACCTCCAGCTGAGGACTCTCGGCCTCTCCCACCACACAGAGCACTATCTGGAACCCTAACCTGTGTTCCTGCAGCACCAACATGACCACGGCCGCAGTCTGCACGTCGCCCAGCTCGGCATGCAGCTTCAGCGCCTGCGCCAGCAGCGGAGCCACCTCCAGCTGAGGACTCTCGGCCTCTCCCACCACACAGAGCACTATCTGGAACCCTGACCTGTGTTCCTGCAGCACCAACATGACCACGGCCGCAGTCTGCACGTCGCCCAGCTCGGCATGCAGCTTCAGCGCCTGCGCCAGCAGCGGAGCCACCTCCAGCTGAGGACTCTCGGCCTCTCCCACCACACAGAGCACTATCTGGAACCCTGACCTGTGTTCCTGCAGCACCAACATGACCACGGCCGCAGTCTGCACGTCGCCCAGCTCGGCATGCAGCTTCAGCGCCTGCGCCAGCAGCGGAGCCACCTCCAGCTGAGGACTCTCGGCCTCTCCCACCACACAGAACACTATCTGGAACCCTGACCTGTGTTCCTGCAGCACCAACATGACCACGGCCGCAGTCTGCACGTCGCCCAGCTCGGCATGCAGCTTCAGCGCCTGCGCCAGCAGCGGAGCCACCTCCAGCTGAGGACTCTCGGCCTCTCCCACCACACAGAGCACTATCTGGAACCCTGACCTGTGTTCCTGCAGCACCAACATGACCACGGCCGCAGTCTGCACGTCGCCCAGCTCGGCATGCAGCTTCAGCGCCTGCGCCAGCAGCGGAGCCACCTCCAGCTGAGGACTCTCGGCCTCTCCCACCACACAGAGCACTATCTGGAACCCTGACCTGTGTTCCTGCAGCACCAACATGACCACGGCCGCAGTCTGCACGTCGCCCAGCTCGGCATGCAGCTTCAGCGCCTGCGCCAGCAGCGGAGCCACCTCCAGCTGAGGACTCTCGGCCTCTCCCACCACACAGAGCACTATCTGGAACCCTGACCTGTGTTCCTGCAGCACCAACATGACCACGGCCGCAGTCTGCACGTCGCCCAGCTCGGCATGCAGCTTCAGCGCCTGCGCCAGCAGCGGAGCCACCTCCAGCTGAGGACTCTCGGCCTCTCCCACCACACAGAGCACTATCTGGAACCCTGACCTGTGTTCCTGCAGCACCAACATGACCACGGCCGCAGTCTGCACGTCGCCCAGCTCGGCATGCAGCTTCAGCGCCTGCGCCAGCAGCGGAGCCACCTCCAGCTGAGGACTCTCGGCCTCTCCCACCACACAGAGCACTATCTGGAACCCTGACCTGTGTTCCTGCAGCACCAACATGACCACGGCCGCAGTCTGCACGTCGCCCAGCTCGGCATGCAGCTTCAGCGCCTGCGCCAGCAGCGGAGCCACCTCCAGCTGAGGACTCTCGGCCTCTCCCACCACACAGAGCACTATCTGGAACCCTGACCTGTGTTCCTGCAGCACCAACATGACCACGGCCGCAGTCTGCACGTCGCCCAGCTCGGCATGCAGCTTCAGCGCCTGCGCCAGCAGCGGAGCCACCTCCAGCTGAGGACTCTCGGCCTCTCCCACCCGGACTGCCAGGCCCGAGTCACCGCTCTCGCCCTCGTCCAACTGAGAGGCCGTCGAGAGTTTTAAGACATATCATGTTTAATCAAATATAAGCTAAATACAAGGAAATCCATCCAATATAATCATTTTTAATTTTGTTTTATTTAAACGACAAACACAGTGAAATGGCATGAAACTCACATGCATGTGGTTGTGGTGGTAGCCGGAGTGGTCGAGGTTGGGCGGCGCGGTGCAGGCGGAGCCGCTGGAGCCGCTGCTGGGCGACGAGCTGCCGCCCGGGGGCGTGCCGCCGCCGCCGCCGCTACCACGGTGCGACGCTACGAAATACAACAAATCACATTTCGACATCTGTCGTGAAATTGTGCCATCAACTCAGCCAAAAGTTTCCCCTTGTAAAACAGCTTGGTTTTACAGGGGGCTCGTTCAACAACTAATGCCAGTGATGAACTTCTAAGACACATTATAATGCACAAGTTTATGCGATTTATCCTAAGCATTCGATTGCGTTCTCAATGAGACACTAATCAGGAAACTCACTATTACGGAATCCAGGAAGCTTCTCTGGATATTTTTACATCATACGTGAGTGATAAGATTCAGAGAGTCGATATCAACGGTAAAATATCTCCTGGATCGAAAGTCAGGATGGGAGTCCCTCAGGGCTCAATTTTAGGCCCCTTCCTGTTCCTCATTTATATCAATGAAGTTACCTCATGAAAGGAAACATGATATAGTGTTGTTAGCAGACGACAAGTAGCTTTTATTCAAACTAAAATGTTAGCATTTTTACGTTACCCCATGCAAGATAAGTGAACAATATTGTGTAAATAAAAGATGAAAAGACTCCTGCCACACTGAACAGCACAGTACTCACTGTTGTGCTCCTTGTCGTCGTGCCTGGCGTGGTGCGGGCTGGCGTGCGGCGCGTGCGGGGGGGGCGGCGGCGCGGGCGCGGGCGCGGGGGGCGCCGTGCGCAGCGGGAAGGCTTCCTCCGGCAGCGTCCAGTCCGCAGCCTCCGTGTCCACATAGTGCGCGGAGGCCGCTGATTCCCAGCCTGCGGTCTCTGTACGACAAAGGATCATATCAAAAGTCAGACCTACGTAAGGCTACGTGGTATTTTTGGTGGCAGCGATAAAGTTCGCTCCGTTTCGCGCAATATCCCGCGTGGCATTTTATATGGAGTTCAGCGGCTAAAGTGTAACAGGCGGAATTGTTTCGCCATTCCGCCCGTGATGGTATCTTTTCGCATGCTGATGCATTCATTTGTTAAAATTCTATTGGGCACCAAGGTGAAAAATTTATAACTGACATTTACCTACACGGCTTTAGGTTTTATTTTATTGGGGCTGATAGAGCCAGGGAGAAAATAAAATACTTATATGATGTATCATTTGCTGAGCCTTTTCCCAGCTATACTGGGGTTGGCTTTCAGTCAAACCGGATTCAGCTGAATACCAGTAGTTTAAATAGAGCGGCTGCCTACCAGACCTTCACAACCCATTATCTGTGTAATACGATACTTCTTGGCAAGAATGAACTTAGAAGAAGTATCAAGTGTGAAGAAGTACGCAGTTACAGTAATAACAGTTTAGCAAGATACTACTCTACACACAGCTAGGTATCTTATTTTAAATCTTATTTACACAAAAAACATCAGTTTTTTCTTCGTCATGCTTGGCGTAAATAAACTCTTTTTCTTCTTTCTATTCTATATTTATTACTAAACTCACCTTCTGTTCTGACATGCTTCGGCTGCTTGGCTGGTGGTATGTAGATGCTGAGCGTAGGTTTACCCAGCACTCCACTATTGTGGAATTGAGTTTCGGCCCAGTCTTCCACCTCTTCTAGCGGTTCTTCTTCTACTGCGTTGCTGGTAATAAACGTTTAATTAAAGTTTTCTTTCAGTTCCACAGAGAGGCGACAGACGCATTCACGCGGGGGAAGCCGCTGTAGAAGCTAGTACTGGACACGTCAGTAACTCACTTCTGATAGGTATGCGTGTAGGGCGGCAGGGGCGGCGGCTCCGGGCGCGGCAGCTCGCGGTCCGAGAGCGGCGCCGGCGCCGGCGTGCCCCGGCCCGCCGCCGCGCGCGCGCCGTACACCGAGCGCACCACCTCCCACACGTGCGACACCTGCGGACAGGGCGCTGTTAGGTCGACATAGACAGGCTTCGCTGTCATAGATGATCACAAAGTTCAATGTACAGCGTAGCTCGTACGTCCACATATTATCCGCGCATATAAACTAAGACTAACTGCTACCGATTTAACGCTTTACAAATCCTTTAACGCAGAAGCAAGACGGAACCAAAAAAAAATTATGGAAAACAATCATCATTATCATTACCATATCAGCCGAAAGACATCTACTGCTGGACATAGGCTTCCCCCAAGGCAGGGGGGAGTTTGCCGTAATCGCCACGCTTGGCAGACAGGTTGGCGATCACAATGCATGGTGTTGACTGTTGAGTTTTACAGAGAACTCTTAAATTTTTTGCATTTTTTTTTTTCAATTTTATTATTTATTTATTTAAACACTTTCAGCACAAAAATGTACAGAGGCGGACTTAATGCCATAGGCATTCTCTACCAGTCAACCTTTGGGTAATGCAGAGAATAGTCGTAGGTGCAATAAAGAAAATTTAAAGCGATTCAAATACAATAATGAACAATATACAAATATAAACCATACATACAATATAAATATACAAATCAACAAGATAAATATACAAACGAAATACTAAAACAATTAAGGAATCAATTTTCGGGATTGCTCACACAGAAATGGGCTCAAAATGCAAAATGGAAACAACAATAATATGCGATTTTTTTGTCATATCTGTTAACATTGCAGCATGGCTAAATGCGAAACTCGTAAAAAGAACTAAAATGGCGATAACGATAGGTTGGAGGACGTATGTAACTCACCATGTGTCTACTATGTGCTCTAGCGACCTCCGCGTTGTGCTGCGCGAGGTCGTGCGGACTGGCGCCCCGCATGCGGTAGGCGCGCGCGCACTGCACGAGCGCGAGCGTGCGCGCGCTGGGCGGCGCCGCGTGCCGGGTCAGCGTGGAGGACGCTCCTCCGGGGAAGGCGCGCTCTAGGGCCGCCTGTGCGCTTGGAGATAGAGAACCGGCTGTTGGTTGTTTGCGGCTGAGGAAAAGACGGAGGCAGTCAAATAGCAGTCAAAAGATCAAAATTATTGCTACAGTTTGATTACAGGCCAGTCACAGGCCTAAAATCCCGAAAGATTTAAGAAATCGAATACGTAAGAGAGGTTTTGTGACCAAACCAAGGCATTTGATTGCATAAATAACGAAATTTTACCCTTAAGGTGAATAGCTCCAGGGTAGCCCGCGAAATTCAAATATTTTTATGTTTTTTGCAATTTGCAAAAAAAATGAATATTTCAGAAATAATCATTCTTTCGAACTACATGGACTTAGAGGGCTATATTGATGATTAAAATGGTTATAATTCTTTAGATAAATACGCGTTACGGTCGCGGATCGCATTTGGTCCACATACAGCTTCACACTGACCGGCAAATTGCAAAAAACATTAAAATATTTGATTTTCGCGACCTTAAATTAGAAGATTACGGACTAAGTAAACTTGCATTCATTTGAATGATATCATATTTAAACGACAGAAGTAGCAAGTCCACATAAATGTTTTCAATTCAAGGGGTTTAAACATCAGAATGGGGGTTTCACAAGGCTCAACATTGGGACCTTGCATCTTTTTCCTTTATTTAGTTAGTATTTACTCCATCGGTTAAAATATTGGACACGTATTTTTTGCTTTATCAAATAAATAAAATTGACGAAGATAAAACGCATCAAAGATCAGGATTGGCGGCTTGTGATGTCACTACTAAGTTAAATGTATACTGAAATGTGACATCACACGAGTTTTACTGTCTTAATTTAAGGTTTACGTGAAGAAATAACAAAATACGTTTACAATATTTTTTAGAAATCTATCTGACGGACTAATTAGATTTTTTAGTTGTCTACCCTTTTGTTTTATTTTAAATAAATGAGCGGTTTGAAAATCAAGTTTGCAATAGGGATGGAAGAATGCATGTATTTTTTAGCAAATTTTATTTTCATCTCCTATCCTCTTCCTCCTCTCCTCCTCGTTTGAGTAGAACACAGCTCACCCCAGGCCGGGCACGTGGCGGTCGGGCGCGGCGGCCCGCGGCGGCAGCGCCGGCAGCGGCCGCTCGGGCGCCGCGTGCGCCAGCTCGCCGCGCGCCGACACGCACACGCCCTGCGGGTTGGCCCACAGCACCGGGTGCGCCGCCTCGCTGAAGCGGTGCCGGTACAGGCTGCAGTCCTGCCGACCGACACTACGTCATGCCTCTACTACCTTCAGCGATAGGCAGAGAGGTCTAATTATTTGCCATGCACTATTTGTCATTCTAACCCGCGAGCGACTCCTCAATTCAAATCCTATTATTGCCCGGCGGGTTATATTCAACACAGTATTACGAGTATTGCCCGGCGGTGGGCTGGAGCCTCAGCTTCGGACGAGGCACCAATTTTTTGTTTAATGTTGCCCCCCACTAGGAATTTCTCCTGTATCGTGGGTGCGTTTACACACATATACAAACAGCGAGACCCGGAGCAACTATTTGTAGGCCATACAAATATTTGTTCCGTGCGGGAATCGAACCCGCACACATGATACACATGCATGATGCGCATGAATTACATGTATAGCACCAATAAATACTGAGGTATCAACCTTACAAGTAGTAGTCACCTGGTATTGTGTGGAGTAAAAACTAACTACGGTAAAAATACACTCAACTTATTAAAAACAAATAAATAAATTATTCACTCAAATTTATAACGTTTTTTTATTTATTTATTTTTTACTTCCAATAAAAAGGCAACAACTTTTAACTTGGACCACCGCCTTATCTTAGGAATGCAGTGAACACGGTAAACTCTCTTCTGATTTTTGTTGACAACATCTAGTTTTTGTAATTTTTATTTTTTTTCTTCTACCCTCACAGTTGTAACATAATTGTATAATATAATATTTCATGTAAGTGACGATTGTCTGGATGAGGAATAAAGTTCTTTAAACTCATTAGCAAAAAAAAAATCATAGGTAAACTACACTCACACAAACACACGTTACACCCACACACACAGACAAGCACTCACACAGAAACCCTAGACACAACACATCACAATTCACAACACACCCTAACATACATACACACACATTCTGAGGCGTTTGTTTTAGTCTTTATGCTTAGTTAAAAAAATTAAAATTATTTAACTACCTACCCATGTTTCTCCTACTGTAATATTTTATAATCGCTCCTTATACCAAAAAGTGCCATTATATCAGTACCACTTAAATACTTCTTGTTCCTTCCGTGGGTGGGGACCTGGTGATTTGAAATACAGGCATTCTCATGCCTACCTCAAACACCAGCTTCTCACATATTCTAGACTATACACGTACCTGTATTAAAATAGATATAAGTAACATTGTAGGTAATTAAGATGTAAGGTCTGTTTTTGTGAGGAGAAATAAATAAACAAACATTATTATTATTATTATTATAGCGGTCGGCCTGGGCCTACAACCTAACCCCTGCTTACCCTGCTGGTGGACAGGAAGGTGTGCGGCTCCGCCAGCCAGGCGATGGCGGTGGTGACGTCACGGTGCTCCGCGAACGTGGCCAGCGGCACGTGTGGGCGGCGCACGTCCCACACGTGGACCGCGCAGTCCAGCACCAGCGCGCACGACGCCACTTGGTACCTGCTCGTCATAAATGTAGTGTCAGTCAATCTCAGGTGGCGACTAGACAATTTGACAATAAACAATTAAATAAAGCAATAAACAATTTGAGATTGAGATTTGAGACACATCTATTATGCGGAGTATGCGCTTACTGACAATTTGGTGGTTTTATTATAGAGAGGGTATGCGCAACAGGGTATTAAGACCCGCAAACCTCCATTGAAAAGGAAGGATCCTCCGACTGGACGGTTGTTGTGTGAGGAGAGCAACTGCCCGATAGTTGATATTCGGACTGTAAGTTGTATATGTTCAAATCGCACGGAAAACTCTGATAACGCGATGCAGGATTTTGTTGGAGCCGCTAGCGGGATAGATGGCGTTGTTGTTCTTTTTGTTGCCGTACTGTTTTAGCTTCGTTAGTTTTTCTTGTGGCGGAATTGCCCGTATTGGTGCCGCTAAAATTCTTAGTGATCCTAGCGACACAACATGAAACACAGTGGTTTTTGACAAAAGATCGATTCGTGCTTGATTTGTGCGGTCGCCATAGGACAATATTATGATGAAATACAATTATAGGTTTAGAGAATGGTTTCTGTAAAACTATTGTTGTATTTCATAATATTAATCTATAGACCCACCCACCCACCAGGGTTAAATGTGCAGAAGATCTTTTAATAAAGGTATGAATCTAAAGTTGCACTTACTTCTTCTGCGGCCTCCACTTGACGTGTCCGACGGACGCGATGGTGTAGATAGTATGCTCCAAGTTAGGCTTGCCGTAGATGTCCCACACCTTCAATATTATTATTATTATTACTGCTACAAATCACTTTTTAATTTATTTATTTAGGAGCAATAAACAGCCACATACATCTACAATTTTCACCTAATAGTAATATGCTTTAGTTTTAACAATTAAAAAAACATTATCCGCATATTAGGAAACACGTATTATGAGTGCCACTAAATGAGCATTATTATTAACTATAGCAACTTTCAGACGCTGACAGAAGCTAGGGAAGACAATAAGCGTCCTCTGCACATAACTAAGTACTTAAAATGTTTGTCCTCTACAAAATCCTTATCTCGGGTCCTCTCAGACACAATAACAGTAATAATCAATTTATTAACTCAGACAAATAGTCCATTTGTTAGTAACAAAACTATCTTACAAACTATGTTAGGAGATATATTAGTAGGTACACATATAGTTATCATTAGCCCACTTAGCCCAGTAGTATTGTATTCTCTTACACGCGCCGCGCTGATAACGGCTAGACACAATAATTACTCGTATCTAATTAATTGTAAAGTGTGGCACTGTCGCGTGGGGTCGCTACAGACGATAGACCCGCGGCTCTAAAAAGGCCACTATAGCAGAATCAGAAAGCACATCACGCTACCCGTCACTACCAAATTTTCCCAATCAACCTTGAACCTAATGCGAATGTAATAAAGATGAAAATGAAATTTGATAGATTGTTGTGTGGTTAATATTATGATTCTGCTAAAGTGGCATTGCAACAAAAGATTGGGAAAATTGCTTATTTAATTATGTTAAGTGACCTCTCTTGCACACATACATGTGTCTATTTTATGGATTTTAAAACGCGTTTTGTTATTTATGCATGAGGGTGCCGATCTACACAAAAGAAGGGGGAAAAAATGGTGTAAGGGATGAAGGGAAAATATTTAGTAAAACTATCGGTCCAGGGTCACTGAGCAACATCGGTTATATTTAATTTTCATAAAAAGGTACGAGTAGCGGAAGACGTGCTAGCTTCAATTTTAGGTGAAGACGAAGGATAAAATGTTTAATTCCTATTTTAACTATTTTTAATTAAGTATGTAAGGAGATTTCAAACTCGAGTACGTCCTAGCTCGGGTCCAGTTGCTAAACCTTTTGAACTCTAGAACATAAACGCATCGGTGTACCCAGTCCCCTACGCCTAGCCACAAATTCACTGTTTTTGTCATAATTATGTATGACGTTGGCGTACAAGGTTTTTTTATGAGGATTCATCAAATGCCTCCTCCCGCTCTGTACGGAGCGGAAGGGAGTGTCAGACTCGCGACGATTTGCGTTCAACGTTCGCGGTAACTTTTTCGATCAATTCCGCAACGGCGTACAGGGTAAGCTTTCGTTTGTCACATATACAACGTTGATACGACAGAGGGGCTTTCCTTTAAACTGCCTATACTAGGTACCATTTTCAAGCTCTGTACCAAAAATAAATTAATTAGGAGCAGTAGTTTAGTCGCAAATGATTTTTAAAGTTTTTGCACGGTTTGAACACGATGTATCTTTTCTAACATCTGATTATCGTCTAAGCATAGGTCATGCACCTTACAACGATAAATCTACGATGCGTTGTTGCCGCTCTGACGCATGTCGAAGGACATTCACTAAAAATTGGCAATGCAAACAAGGAAACAATCAATACACACACACTTGCACTTTCACTACGAAAGCGACTAACATAAAGCGAGCGAAAGAAATAGAGATAGGTCAGTTTGTTGCATCCTTGTTTTTTGCGATCGGTAAGTGGGGCCTCAGTGCGCCAACGCTTGTTTTTCGGAACGTATGTTTTGTGGAATTCGCGCGCAAACAATTGTAATTTTATTTTGTTATTGTGAGAGGACACGTAACTTGGGATTATTATTATTTAGTATTAGTGTTTTTTTTTTTGTGATTGACTGTTTTTTATGGTGATAGGACACGTAACTTGGGATTATTATTATTTAGTATTAGTATCTCCGGACCTCACTCCCATGGATTTCTTTTTGTGGGGGTACATTAAGGGTGAAGTGTATGCCTCAGAGGTAAATACAATTGATGAGTTAAAAAATAGGATTATTTTAGCATTTCACAAATTAAAGTGCTTAGCGACGGACAGTGATCTAATTAGAAAAATAAATAACAATATTCTCCGTCGGTATAATTTGTGCATCAATGTGAATGGAGGACACATCGAAAATTTAAAAATTTAGTGTGTTTGTTTTTGTGCGCGTACTTCGAAACGTTACCTAACATAAAAGCCAGTGCGAGCGGAGGCCTAAGTCGCCGGCCGCCACCCCGGCCCGGCCCCCACCGAGCACACGAGATACCGCACACCGCGCTCCGGCGCGCGCGCGACGTTGCCGCTTTGTTACCTAGCGGTATCTAAGGTCAGTGTCATTTTTTTACAAAGGGTGGTTGCGTTTTATTCGGATTTGCAAGCTATTTAGTTTGTTTGAAAAAAATATTTTCGTATTTTATGGCGCTTTTTGTTTTTGTACCGTATCGAATTAATACTGAACACGTATAGTATACGTAGTTTAATTTAATGCCCCTCTGTCGTATCAACTCTGTATATGTCACAAGTATCGTTCAACCGGTTTATAATGTGCCATAGCTATGTAGCAGAACAACTGGTCTAGAAGATAACGTTGCAATTACCTAGTACTTAATATGATCTAATAAGACAATAGTGTCGGCGTGCGACCGATAGGCGATAGGCGCGAACTATCGGCGACCCACTTGTTTATCTAATAGCCGCTGATATCTCAGGCGCGTAACTTCTTCAATGTTATTTACCTGCTAGATATTTAAATAAATGTTTGCAAAATTGAGAAGGGATATTATAAATTGCATATCAAATAAATAATCGCCTATCAATATATACTCATCATTTATATTCTTTTTTACATCAAATAACTTACTTCACTACAAATAAACTAAATGTTTAACAAAATTCAAACTGCAGATAATTCGAAATCATACATCAATATGAAATTACTTTTTTCCTCATAATGCAATACAGTTACATATATTTTTGTACAAAAATACTACATACATAGCATAAATACTGACTGCACAGCAAATTTTCCATATTTCATAGGTTAGGTTAGGTTGGTAATTAATAAATAATAAGACGAATGTGACTAATAAAATGCTGTTTTATTTAGAAAAACTGCTGTAAATAATATAAAAATATTACCTATATTTAAAAGAAAAAGAGTTAACATGTATAATGTGCATTAAGATTATTAGCTGTGCATTGATGAAAAAGCTTTTGCTTTAGGAAAAATCGCTGTACGCTGCGAAAATAAATTGTAGTGTGTTAAGTGATATTTTGAGTTGAATATTTTGCTGTGCAATCAGTTATTTTGATGGGAATTCGGAATCTTATTGCATAGAAAAAGGATATTTTTTTATTTGCGTTTAAATACTACCCAATTGAGAATACCTATTAAATTTGGGCTCTTTGTCATCCTGGATACTTGTAGAATAGATATTACTGAAAAATTTAAAATGTAAACCTAATCCAAGTGAAAAGATACAAAATTCCAGCATTTTATAAAAATATCAACTATGTGGTAAATTGCACAATAATAAAGGGACCCAGCGCTTATTTACATTAGGCAAGCACCGTTAGAGCTAATGTATTCGCTTCGCGCTCCGCTTCCCCTTTACCCCCTGGCCACAGCCGAGCGCGGCGCGGATTGCGGCGCGGCGTGAGGCGCGGCAAGCGGTGAGAGGCGAAAACAAATGGTAGACAACCTATGAAGTATGCCACAGCTACCGGCGACGCGAATTGCGGTGCGACGTGCGGCGCGAAGAGCACAACGCGGCACGCGGCGGCGACGGGCTGCGCGGTGTGCGATTGAAACAAATGTACCAGCGAGTATCGAGGCGGCCACAGCACAGAGCGGCGCGCGCGGCGGCATCGGTGGACGCATTTAGGATCGCGCGAGCAAAACAAATTATTTTGTTTTTATCGCGCGTTGAGCCTACATCAATAATGGATATGCAACAATTATTAGTGAAATACTGGGTAGACCAGCAATAGGGATGTCAAAACATCCATATTAGGCATGTTATAAAATCAGGATAGTTCCTATACTCCATCCGAGTAGGTAGTTAACTAAAGGTAAATAATCTTCACATGTCTTTTTACATAAAAGCTTATTAATTAAATACAACTACTTCTTAAACAAATTGTTTAATTGATTATGTAATCGTTTTTGCTGTATTAAATTTGTTTCCAGATGCATTTTATTTTTAAACTGTGTTGTTAACTAAAAAGACATGTGAAGACTTTTTTTTACCTTTAATTAACTACCTAGGTTCGTTACCAACCCTTCAATCAGCACCCTAACTCGCATCAACCGGTCGCTGCATCGGTCTAGGTACTTCAAGGAGTCCATCTTGAAGGTCTCTAGATAGCACTACGGCCACTCCCTCCCTGCCCGATGGTGGTCCGGTGTACACTAGCCAGTACCCCTGCCCAATGTCACGTGACTTATTTTCCTTCCAGGGCGTCTCCTGAAGGAAGGCGTACTGGACCCGACGCTTCGCAAGAACGTCCGCGAGTTCTCTGCAACGTCCGGGCCATTATAATAGGTTTTCTAAATACGTCCACCGCTGACGCCGCCGCGGCCGTAGCTAGTCGAGCTGTGGCATACCACCGCAAATCGCGCCGCCCGCCGCGCCTCTCAACGCGCCGCGTCCCGCACCGCCAGAGACTGTGGCCAGGCCCTTAGAGTCTAATCGCTTGCGCAGAGCGAGGCTAGGTAAATGAAGCGATTCTATTCGTTCTTAAGGCGGAGATACCTGAGAGCAGCTGATTTTAAAATGAAAATCGCGTCTAAACGACTATATGTATTATATGATATTTATTGGAAAAAATATTTGTAACTTTAGGCTATTTTCTTAATAATTTGATATATGAAAATTTTGAGTTTTATGCGTACAATAAATTTTAATTAATTAGTATGTCTAACATGAACATAAAAACGACAATCGGACCAAAATTGCCGGGCGTTTTTTAATGGAATTCACCTGGAATTCACCTATCTCAAAGACAATTTAACTATCCACATTTTGATATACGGCTAGATTTTTAAGTCTTAGAATAATAAGGTAAGTACAAAAAAACTACTGAATTTTAGGTCGCGTTTTGTTCCCTCAAGGTCGCTGTCGTACATCGTCGCCTTAACAAACACATCCCTCGCTCACACATCTCTGGTGTATGTATAGATAGCAGTTGATCGATGTTTGCCTGTTCTGTTTGATCTAGTGCTGAATACAGTAGCGAACTGCTATTAGGAAAAGTTATTAGATTTTAGGTAGGAGGTAATATCTGAACGAACTCGTAATCGTACTGTACGATTTAAAAAAATCCGGAAAATGCACGGTTTTTGTGGTTGACGGGAGCGAAGTCGCAGAAAAAGGCTACACAATATTCAAAATCAAAAGTCGTTTATTCAAATTAGGCTGGGAGCCAGCTCTTTTTAAACGTTAAGTTTTACAAAAGACGGTCCCTCAAAACGCCCGCCCGTCACCACTTCCTAGTGTTTTATTGACTGGTCGATCGACAGTACGCAAAATGCATCTTTATCTTTGCGATGTTAGATCAAGCATTTAATGTCTGGGTACTGTGTTATATTCTCAAGCACACGATAGAATATACAGGCTTTGTCAGAAGTGGTAGTAGTTTTGACGGCACGATTGGCGCAGTGGTTGAGCGATTGGCTGTTGCGCTGCGTGTCGCTTCCCGCACGGAACAAGTATTTGTTTTGTAAGAACTGGCCAAGTGCGAGTCGGACTCGCATGCAAAGGGTTCCGAACGAAATTCTTTTTTTAACCATGTTATTTTATGACTATAGAATTCTTTTTGTTGTAATTTATAGGTCCAGAGCTATCCTATCTATTATCTCCATTTTTTTTCAAATTTTTAGGCTAAGTAGTTTCGGTGATAAGGGGGGGAGGAATGGTCATTTTTCGTCTTATAAAACCATTACTTTTAAAATTATGAAAAAAATATAATTAAAACCCCCACAGCCCTTTCATTTGATATGTCACACGATATTTTTCAAAAATCTTTTTTTTATTTTATTTTTAGTTTGACCCCCATTCTAAAAATTTAATGACTTTCGTAACGCTTCGATGTTTGGGTTACAGAAGTTCATGTGTGTATCAAATTTCAACAGAATCGGTCCAGTGGATCCGGAGAAAACTGACAGACGGACAGACAGACACCCGAGTGATCCTATAAGGGTTCCGTTTTTAGTTCGGAACCCCAAAAATATAGAATTCTTTATATACTGTATTTCAGATACCCTTAAATATGATCATTGAGCATGCAGTTCTGAAAACAGCGTCTATAGAGTTAAGTAAAGCAGGCTATTTACCTTAATGGTCTTGTCCCTGGAGGCGGTGGCCAGCCAGGGCACGTCGGGGTGCCAGTCGCACGCGAACACGGGCCCCGAGTGCGCCGTGAAGTGGGCCAGCGCGCGCTCGTGGCGCCGCACGTCCCACAGCTGCACGCTGCCGTTCTCCGACACGGCCGCGAACGTGTGCGCCGCGTGCGGGCTGAACTGCACGTCGCGGATCGACTCCGTGTTGCTGGTGCCAAGCCAACTCATCAGCATCGCAAAACATTTGTTTATCAACTAGCTTCTGCCGGCCTCGTGGGCCCTAGGGAACATACTCCCGGGATAAAAAGTAGCCTATGTATTTTTTCAGGCTTTAGACTATCTGTGTACCAAATTTCGTTTAAATTTAGACTAGACTCAAGAGCAAACCCATCACAAAAAAAGAAATCGAATCAGTAGTAAGTATTGGTGGGAAAGCGCTACAGACAGATAGACAGAGTTACTTTCGCATTTATAATATTATAGTAAGGATTTATTTAAAACTCCTCCGTTACTGACTGACACACACATTGCACAGCCGAAACTGCTGGTTGTAGAAAGCTAAAATTTGAAAACACTACAGAGGATTTGCCGTATGGTGTCGGCCGGTGCCGTATGGTGCCGTAGAAGAATACTACCATTCCATCACTTCCCGTGGGTGTCGTAAGAGGCGACTAAGGGACTCACCAGAGAATGGGCAGCAGCGTTCTCTGTAAAACGCAACACCATACACTGCGATCGCCAACCCGCCGCACAAGCGTGGCGATTATGGCAATCCCCCCCTTTTGGGGGAGACCTATATCCAGCAGTTGACGTCTTTCGGCTGATGACCGAGGATTTCCCAAAATTTCGACGGGAACGGGAAAAATAGAATATGCGCGTACAAAGTCGCGGGAAAAAGCTAGTTATTCATTATTTTATGTACTTCCTAAGACAAAACTGTTTAGAGAACATTACCTCACGGACAGAAGCTACTCCCAAATAAGATTTATTTACAAGTAACTATATTAAAACACCTACTCATGTTTTCAAATTAACTTGAGATTCTAGGTCCAAGCTAGTGTTAGTTTCCAAAAGATTTGCGTGGTCTTTTTTTTTTTAGCACATCTTTAGAGGTATAAGGGACAGAGTAAAGTCCTGCAAACCTCCATCGAAAAGTGAGGATCCTCCGACCAGACGGTTGTTATGCCTGGCGGGCTACTGCCCGATAGTTGATATTCGGGCTGATGTATATGATCAAATCGCACGGGAAACTCTGCTTGCGCGATGCAGAATTTCGACGTAGGAGTTCGCTGCTAGTTGGGTAGATGGCGTAGCAGTTCTTTTTGTTGCGATGTAGATTTGCTCTTTGGTTTTCTTTCACATCCATGCCATCCAATATTTCAATCCAAAATCAAAGGGACTTATAAATATGATTGCTTCTCATGTCTTACCTTATGAAGGTCCTGGCCACTTCCTTCATGCGCAAGTCGAAGCACTTCATCATGCCATCCTGAGAGCCGGAGATGAGCAGCGCTGGCTCTGTCAGGTGGAAGCTGACCTGCATGCAAATAAATCTCATTTTAGATAGTAAGTATTGTATGATTGGTAGATAAGGCTAGGTGGGCAGCACTAGCTAGCCCTTCACTAGTGTGTTAACATAATATTTTATGTGGATCAGTAAGCAACGGCGTGTGAGTTTTTCGCTCAGAAAAAAACATGTGTGTATCTTGAATATGTATAGTGAAGTTCCGAGTCGCGCCAAAACACAAACTTTAACAAAAAAGTCGTTTGTGGTGCAGGTGCCAACTCATCAGCTCGAGATGTTCCTCAAAGCTGAGTTTTGGCCGAAGGGTGTCATGTATCGACGTTTCCGCTGCACGACACCAGTCAGCGAAACACACCGTCATTTCGTGTGCAGTAGTTTGTAGTTTTAATCAACTGTAATATCTATTAATTTATTAATAGTTATTGTTTCATGTTTATGTGTTGTATGGGCCCTAGACACAGAACAGCTGTGGCCCTAGCTGCCTGAAATAAAGGTTTAAATTAAATTAAATTTGATTAATTTCAATATCGAGATATAATAATACCTGATAGGTGCAATGATAAAAAGTCCTCAGCATCTGGTTATTATCTAAGGTCAGATATTTTTATATTCCCAGCAATCTTATTATGTTTACATCAGAGTGAGGGCTGTTCAAAGCCAGTATCAGCACTTAGTGCTAATAATATTTAAGTTAAAATATAATGCTATCACATACCAGTGGTATGTGATAACATTATAACCTATTTTTGTAACCTATTTGGGGTCATCACAAGTCATCGTTCCAAATACAGATGTTATCATGAATCATTTTAATAGCAAAACATTCTGCATGCTTATCAATGTTAACTTCGTTTACCTTGTTGACCGTTCTCTTGTGGTCGGAGAACACATGCTCCTGCTTGGAGCGGCCAGAACGGCCCAGGTTCCACACCACCACTGCGCCATTGGTAGCTGCTGTGGCAAGGGTGTTTTCTGCAAATGAAATAAGTTTTGAAGTAAAATGAATTCTACCAACTACATCAGACTGATTGAGGAGTGACTTGTTTGAAACTTTTTATTAGTTTTTACTTTTTTGTAATCTACTCAGGAATCAAAATCGGGCTGAGTTTGATTCCTGAGTCAAAAGGTTGCGAGGAAAAAAGTTTTAAAATAATCATTTGGCGCCAAAAACTGTCATTAAAATATTACCCAGTGTCACTTTCACAATTAAGACGAATCTAACGACACCTCTCAAGCTAAAATCCATCAATCCGTTTAGGCTACAGAGCGTGCCAAAGATACAAGTACATATATACACTCAAAAACACTTTTTAGATACACACCGTTTTCATCTTAATCCTTTATTGTACACCAAAACCGCTTATATTAGATACAGACATAATAAAGTTCATGTTTCTTAATATCCATTATGAAAAAGGTCCATGAAATGTTATTTAGCTTATGCTATTAACTTAAGAAACAATTGTTTAAATATTATGTAAATTAGTATAGATATATCATTGTTGTCTACTTAATACCATTGCATAGGAATCCTACTTTTTTCTTGTTAGTAATTCACTATACTTTTTACTAGCAAAAATAAATGTTATTGTGCACCACAAGTAACAATTATCAGGAATTTTATTTTAAGACCTACTTTAAAAGCTAAAACTGCAAAGATCAAAGTAATAAGTTCTTATCAGAACTTTTGATAACAAATGTTATTGACAGCATTCCTTCCAGTGACTTCAAATTAAAACCACATGTGGGACGGCGGTTATTGTCTTTTAATTTTGCAAGGCCTGACGGGTTAATGTGAAAGCATTTGTTCCCAACGAGTAACACCCTCAAATGTCACACTGTTACTCGATGGGAACACACTGTTACAGAACTTAATGAAAATAAGAATTAAATCGGTTTTTTTAATTTTTATTAAAATCAACAAAATAACAACATTGGTAAATACAGTTACTTAATTACGGACGTTAAACGTTAACATTCGTCATATTGCTAGTAATTCTCATTTTAATGTTTTAGTCATAGTAACAATATCTAAACACAATCGGCCTTATATAATATAACAGAGTAAATCATCACATTTTACAATAATTAACAGTCCTTATTTCTAATATTCATTTGAACCTTTAAAGAAGAATTTTCTAAATATAATCAGCCTTATGTTTGTACCTATATGCATGTATCACAGTAAATCATCACATTTTACAACAATTAACAGTTATTAATTCTAATGTTAATTTGAACTTTAAAGAACAATTTTCTAAATATAATCAACCTTATGTTTGTACCTATATGTATGTATCACAGTAAATCACCACATTTTACAATAAGTATCAGTTCTTAATTCTAGTGTCGTAAAATCTCCAAAGCATGGCCAACTGAAATAAGACCTTGTGTTAATTCCAGCTGCACTTCCAGAATAAACTCGTCTCTTAATATAGATTTCTTACCCCGTTTTCTTTTTGACGGTTTGCCTTGTTGTTTCAGAACATTTCTGACAGTATTCTGAGAAGAATCTTCTTCAATTGTGTGCAAGAAATGCATAATATTCGGGTGTTTTGTTCCAATGGTCTTATTTAGTTTATTATGCCAAGATTCGAGTGCATTTGTTGTGCGATGGGCGTCACCAAAAACGTACCACACTTTTAAATATTCCTCTCGGAGCCACTGTTTTTCCATGTAGTTAATGAATTTTTTTGTGCCTGTACCTTCACTATCTCCGTATCTAGCAATTATGTAAACCCATCCATTAATTATCTCGTTTTCGGGCAATAATGGAAGAATCGCACTAAGTTCAATTATTCGCACCTCCTTCAAATCTTGTGACGTTCGTGAGGTCATATTCAGGCTTTTTCCTTTTTTAAAAATGGCATTGTTGTAATGATAATAACAACCTTTTATTATGACTGGTTGGGATTTTTTTCTGAAGAAATTCCCATCGAGTAACAGTGTGACTGGTAGTGTGACCGGTTGGGAATTTTTTCAGAAAAAAATCCCATCGAGTAACAGTGTGACATTTGAGGGTGTTACTCGTTGGGAACAAATGGTAACAGTGTGTTCCCATCGAGTAACAGTGTGACATTTGAGGGTGTTACTCGTTGGGAACAAATGTGTGAAAGTCAGTATTATTACTATAGATTAGTGCTAATGGTTTGTAAGCTACCTCCGAAAAAAATTGAAAGAACTAAAAAAATTGACTAAAAATCCTTAATGATACCATCACTAGAACTCTGTTCATATGATAATAAAATAAATGTAGTAATAATATTAATTGATTTTAAATCGATACAGTTAATAATTACCTTCGATCGTACTCCAGGCAACGTCAATTGAAGAAAAATTCAGATTCAAGTTCTTCCCAACTCTCAAGTTACATACTTCGGAAAATTCATTTTCGCCAATGGAAAACACTTTGAAAACTGTAACAGAAATTAATAATTATCCTTTAAAGTGAGAGCAAGTCAATTTATGCAAATTAAACCAATGTTTTATTTTATTTGATTTACCATTGCGCCCAGCTATGACTACTTGTGAGCAATCTTTATTTAGCGCCAAAGCATTTGCCGGCCCCTCCTGGGACACGCATATTGTGTTCGACGGTATCATTATCAATGTATTAATTTTATCAAAACAATAAACACTACAAATTGTCACATGATCAATCTATCTTACAAAACTTTTCAGCTACCATCACAGGATGAAACCCTGTTAGTTACTGAGGGCGAAAGATAGAAAACTTATTTAATGCATATTTTTTACAAACTACGGTTCGTATAGCACCGTAGCACGCGTAGATCTTACAGACCACGTAGCAATAATTTACAAGATATTACACGTACTTTTGGATTCCGTTTTAACAAGATATTACAACATTACAGATCGCTTGTTTATTTTTTGTTTTTGACTGCTTCTTTTGTCCGTTTTGAGGTTGCTTGTCAAGTTGTCACTCCTTCATATTTGACACTGGCAAATGCGGAACGTCCTACGCATTTTATTTTGATGCTGAGTCCAATTCTGACGAAAGATCTTTACTACAGTGCTTCTAAAATTATTTTGATCAATGTTTCGTGTCACACCAGAAATAAAAAGATATTTGATTAGTTATCTAGATTTCTCTTTAGTTGGATATAATTGCAATGTATCAAAACAATGTGTGGTGATACTAGCGTTTTGAATAGATCTGCGTATTCAACGCCAATTAAAAAATCAAAATGTCAGAACCCAGACGTCAACCGCAGGTTTTCTTTTTTCATGGATTTTTCGAAAAAACGCATTAACTGCGTGTGGGTCGAGTAATTAATTGCTATGGTATTTCGAATACAAAAAACAGTATGTGAATTATAGTGCGAAGTTCATTCATAAAATTGGGACGATGGAAAGTGGAGACAGGATTTTGGTGGCTGCGGGGCTGACGGCGGCCGTAGTGGTCGGAGCCTTCGTGCTGTGGGGTCCCGGCGGGGCTCCGAAGGTGCGCAAGAGGCGCGGGCAGATCGCCGGGCTCCAAAACCTGGGCAGGACCTGCTTCCTCAACACCCTGCTGCAGGCACTCGCAGCCTGTCCCACTTTCATCGACTGGCTCAAAAAGTATGCTAAAGCGGACGGCCACAACCGTATGATCACCACATTGTATACAGTTATTGAAGGTAATTTCCTCCAAGAGTACATTTATTTTAGGAAGTACATAAACGGCATAAAATAATGAATAATTTAAAATACTCATTATGTGAATAATAAAGACAAAAACTGTATATTTAATAGATTTCATGTTTAAAATAAATTGAACTAAAATAGGGGTCAGTGGGTCATCTTAAGTGAATGCTACTAAACTATCACTAGTAAAGTGATAGAGACTAATACACATTTACATGAATTATTTTAGAACTGAATATTATGGTGAACTACTCTTTTAAAACCAAGAAACATCAGTAATTGCCTCTAAAGCAGTTTAAAAATGACCTACCTGTTGACTTGAGTTACTTACACAACTCTCAAAAACATCAATAATTTTATTATATAATTCTCTGGTACCATTACCTTTTATTTTAAAAACATAGCTATTGTTATAAGACCAAGATTAAATATTTATAGAATGAACTCAAATCAGGCTGGGAATAGAAATCACAACTTAGTAGCAAAGCTGTACCACTACTTGCGTTTTCACACTCAAGTTAAGTTTTTCTCCTTCAAATAGGCAAGCAGTGTGAATATAATTACATTAGTATTCAATCCTGCATGTTTAAACATAGTGAAAATACATAAGCCTATCTGCCTAGCCTATTCCCAAATGACTACCCATAACAGATGAGTTCTACAAATAAAAGTGGGAACCAATAGCTTAAAATACTTTCTGAGGGACTGAGTAATCTTATTAATATGTTAAAATGGTCAGTGGTCCCACCCATTCAACAACTGACCTCGCATTGCTTAACCCTGAAGATCGAAAAGTGCAGATAACAGCTGCATCAGTTTAGCCACAAGCTCCTCTGCAAAAATAATATATTGCCAAAATATTCCTTATCTTTGTGATGTAGTACTAATGATGCAATACCCAATAGATGTTTATAACATACCTATGAAGCTGTAAACAGGTGAAAGATACCTGACTCTATCTATCACAATATTGTCTGCAAGAAATTAAAGATTCTGAGCATAGGAAAATCTGGAGTTATGTAGCCTGTGGTAGATCAGATGTGTCCATAATTGTGGCATAGCTGTTGTTGAGCCCAAGTTCATTTCTGCCATGGTATACTAAATTCTGGTTGATTTTTTACTTTTCAGTATTTTAATGAGAAAAAAATATCTATAAATCTGTGTTTGCGAATTTTCAATACCTTGAATAAGAAAATCGGTAGACATTTTTGCTCATTAATATAGCATCAAAAGTTATAATCTACCAGATGTTGGATAACAGCATTTTAGTTATACCACGGTAAATTTGTTTTCTATGTAGCTTGTTGCATCTGTATTTCCCAAAGGAAAATATGGGGTCAACACAACTAAAAAGTTATAAAAAAAAGAAACAGATTGTGATGATAATGTGGTTGAAAATAGATTCCTACTGACTTAAATTGTTCTTTGTAAGACAGTTCCCTACTGCCAGTGGTGGGTCCAGGATTGTTGTTTGGGGCGGGCTTGATCCTGCTGAGGGCAGGTTTCAGCAAAGTCAACACAAAAAAAAAGAATTTGCTTAATGCATAACAAGCCTCCTTGGATTACTTATTGTTAATTCTTCAATAACTTTGTTAAATGGTAGACTGCCAAAGATATCTCGGACTTTTTGGAGGATTTGAGCCCCCTAGCCGTCCTGGATCTGCTAGTGCTTAAACATAATCAGTCTATAATGTTTCTGAGATTCAGAACTTCTGAGAGAGAGAGAGGCTTTAGTGGGCCTGTAATATAGCTGTGGCACGAGATTGTGCTATTGGGCGTCAACTGAAATTGCCGCATTGGCTATTGCGCCCGGTCAATCACAGGTTTACCTCATACATTTCATTGTTTATTTAATAGCAAGTCTTCTTTCCACCCTAACAGTTGTAAACGGTACACATGAGTCAGCGCGCGGCACGCCAGTCTGTCCGCTGGGCGTGCTGCAGTCTCTCCGCGCGGCCGGCTGGGTGGTGCCTGCAGATCAGCAAGATGCACACGAACTGCTCCATGTTTTACTGTCTTGTATTGAAGAGGAGACCACAAGCATGTCCAAGAAGGTATGTCTTATAGAGCTCTATACCTAATAGTTGCTTGACCCACAGTCCGTACCTCCATATGGATGGTACCGAAGACCAGCAAGCCAGTCAAGAAGTTGACTGAGTTTATTAAAACCAAGTCAGTGGTGATTTGTGGAACTAGAATAAAGTAGTACTATGCTACAATTGCATCCTTAGAAACTGCAATAAGAAAGAAACCTTCCTAGAAAACTCTGACTCAGCAGGTCTGAAAACCACAGATTACTCAGTCATAAACTTCCCTAGGCTCACATGCTTACTACTGGTGATGTATTGTTACCTTATTTACTAAGCTTTGGCTTGCATTCTTAACTATGCTCCACCCTTGTTCAGGTCGGTATTATTTGGCCCATTCAGGCGTCAAAAACGAATATTATCATTAAAAAAGACTGACACCCCACAAAATTTAGCAACATCTATTGTTTTTTTGTTTTCATTCAGCCGGGCTGCTTGTCGGACGCGCTGGGGCTGGGCGGCGGGCGCGCGTGGTCGGCGCTGGCGTCGCCCGCCTCCCCGCCCGCTGCGCCGCACCCCCTGCGCGCCGACTCCACCCCGCCGACGCCCTCCGGCTTGTCCATGAGGCCGGCCTCGGCCGCGCCTACTGACGAACCCGATCTTGTGGAGCCAGGTAATTTATTTTTATTTTTAGTGTTCCATACCTCAATAGGAAAACACGGAACCCTGATCACTTTGTTTTATTATGAATACGCGTTTGACCACCTGATGGTAAGCGATGTTGTGGTCGAAGATGGAGCACGCTTGCCTAGAAGTAACCTATTGACTATAGACTTGACTAAAGACCTATTGACTAAAGACTCCCAGGTTGTAGCTATCAAGTAACACAGACTCCGGCAAGGGAATTCCACTCCTTAGCTGTACGCACTATGAATGTGTTCCCAAAACGTTTTGTGCGTGTGGGTGGGTGGGATGTCTACCATGCGGTACATGGTCCGTTCGTCTTGTTGTCCGTTGATGGAACGGGCTTGACGGATTTTTTTATTTTTTTTTTACTTTAGATAGGCACGCGTTTGATCACTATCTCACCTGATGGTAAGCGATGATGTGGTCGAAGATGGAGCACGCTTGCCTAGAAATAACCTATTCACTCTTGACTTAAAGACTCCCAGGTTGTAGCTATCAAGAAACACAGACTCCGGCAGTGAATTCCACTCCTTAGCTGTATACGCATTATGAATGTGTTACCAAAACGTTTTGAGCGTATGGGTGGGATATCCACCGTGTACCGGTGGCGCATCGCCGTTCGTCTTGTGTTCCGATGATGGAACGGGCTTGCCGGAATTAAATTATGCAATTCCGTCGCACATTCCCCAAAATGCAACCGGTAAAAAACCGACAGGCTAGCAACTCGTCGTCGATGTTCAAGACTTTGGAGCTTCGTTGCGACGAGCCTCTCATTGCCGATGATCGTCTTGGCTCGTTTCTCAATTGACTCAAGGGCATCAAGTTGGTATCTGGCAGATCCATCCCAAAGATGAGAGCAGTATTCCATACACGATCGAACTTGCACTCGATAGAGTTTAAGCAGCTGTTCCGGCGTGAAGTATCGTCTTACCTTTGCTAGAATCCCCAACTGCTTTGCAGTCACTTGAGCTTTTGCCTCTATGTAAGGGCCAAAATTGAGCTCAAGTTGGTCGGTTATCGGCTCGGTTAAACCTCGGAAAGATGTAGCTGGGTGGAATTGGCTCCTTTTGGCGGATAATAGACACCCTTGGGTCTTAGCAGCATTGAACTTGACCAGATTGGCATCGCCCCATTCAGAGACAGCCTGTAAGGACACGTTCAAGCGCTCAACCATTGCCTCCCGGAGAGACCGGATCAGCGACCCACCAGCTCGTGCGTCGGACACGTATCTCTCAGCAACAGTGCTGTCGTCTGTATACCCAAAGGTACCGGGTTTAAGCAGATCATTAATATGCAGCAAGAACAGTGTTGCCGATAGCACCGACCCCTGAGGAACCCCGGCATTAATATCCAGCAGTCCCGACGAGCAGCCATCTATGACCACTCGGAAAGACCGATCCCTCAGGAAATCTGCGATCCAATCACACAAACCGGCGGGTAGACCGAAGGAAGGAAGCTTACCAATAAGGCTATCGTGCCAGACCCTGTCGAAGGCCTTCGAGATGCCAAGGGAGACCGCTAGTGCCTCCCCGTGCTTCTCTATGGCCTCACTCCAGATGTGAATGGCATACATCGGGCACCCTCGTTGCCCCCTGGACCAGCTGGGTAAGATTGAACGCAAGCGCTAGCTTTCGCGTCTCTCGTCCAGCATGGTCTGTGCACTGGTATGGGAAGAGCCACTCCTGATGGTGGGCATTGAAGTCCCCCAGTAACACCAATTAGAAGGGCAGAAGGGTACCGCTACTGAGCCGCATCCGCCGCTTCAATCAGGTGCTGTGTAAGCCCAGTCTCCAAATCACCGCTGTGCGAACGGTACACGCAGGCGTAGACAATTTTGTCTAGGTCTGTGTCCACTATAGCCCACAGCGTCGAGAACCTGGAGTCTTCAAGGTAACGGAGACGCCGATAGCAAATGTCGTCCCGGGCGTACATGCATACGCCCGCGCGTGGTCTGAAGTGGTGCTCCAGGGTAAACCCTGGGTAAGGCAGGTATGACGGTTGTACGTTGTTTTATAGAAGATAGTTTTATAGAATTTCGTTTCACATAAAATTTTTCTTGTATTATCATTTCATAGAATAATCAATAAACAGAATACTTACTTTGAATAAATTTAAATCATAGGTTTTTGTTACAAATAAACTTTGTTTCGATATTTATGATATCATAGAATTACAAATCAAATATTCTTTATCCGCATAATGAGTAGTTAACATAAAACTTTTTACCAAGAAAAACATTTCATCAACTGACAGTTTCTAAACGTTTGACAAAATGCATACCCTCCTATAAAATTACAACATCGCAGTCACAAAAAAAATGCGAGTTAATTCTACTCAAGTAAAACTTTTCATTCGGGCCCGCTAGACGGTACCCCGCGAAGCGGCAATGGTGGCAAATGGCGATGGGAATAAAGACAAAACTATGCAAACAAGCATAACCATTAATGCAGCAAGCATTCGGCTTGCAACATGCAGCATGCAAGCAAGCAAGCATGCAGCATGCAAGCAAGCAAGCATGCAGCACGCAAACGAGCAGGCAACATGCAGAATGCAAGTAAGCAACACAGTATGCAGGCAAGCATGCAACACAGTATGCAGGCAAGCATGCGACATGCAGCAGGCAAGCATGTAACATGCAGCAGGCATGGTTTCTGTCACGGCTCCGGCGCTGCGGGGCTCCGGCGATCCCACGTGAACTTATCGTCGCACATGGTTATGACGCTCACCACCGCAGCCTCAGCCGCGGTGGCGGGCGTTATAACACCTGCTCCTCAGCTCGCGGGCCGCCTAACCCCTCCGCAACTACGCGGGCTTAAATTACACTCTAGGGGTAGGGCAGACAAGACTACGTGGGGTCGGTTTTAGAGCGTTTTATTTCTATCACAAATTTTTTAGTTCACATGTTGATATTTTAAGATGATAATATATTTTTATAAAATAGCATTTAACAAAAAAAAAATGGTTAAATGCTATTTTTTAAAAATGGCAATACGTGTAGTTAAATTATTCCGAATAAAATTCTTCCATCTTAAAAGTATGCCATTACCATATTATAAAACAATAATATTTAATTATAGTTACATTTCACTGAAGTATAAAATACTGTGGAAAAAAACACCGGACAAACAATATTCGTTAAAAAATAATTCTACTGTTTGATAAGTTTGTTAAATAAAAAAATGTGATCATAAAATTCATTGAATTGTGTTTCTGTGAAATAGGTTTCATTCAAGTAAATAGTCTTTGAAATAATAAAATTTGACATAAAATTACAACAACCAAATATTATGTGAAACATTTTTTGCGAAGCGATATTCTATGAAATTTCTGTCTACGAAACAAGGGTACACCCAGGTATGACACGTCCGACGTACATCCGATCTGCGTCTCCGACAGGAACAAGAGCGCTGTTTTCTCGGTCTCAAGGTGGTGATGGACTGCAGCGAGATTTCAGTGCTGACCTCGTATGTTAGAGAGGTGCACTTTATGCGAAAGGGCGTGCTGCCGCTGTACAGCTTTTCTCTTTTTTTCCCTGTTCATAAAAAAGTGATTGAGGTTGAGGAGAAGGAAGTGAAATGAGGTTCCATGCTGCTAACCCTCAGGCACGCCCTGACAGGACGACATCTTTGGGGGACTATTCTGGAGACTGCGGGGACGCCCGAGCCCCCCCGGGAATGACCATCGGGCCCTTTCATCTGGTCGCCAACCAGCACGATGGTGCATTCCGGGATTTGTCGACAGTTGGCGGGGCAGCCTTTCATGTGTGGCTAGCACACTACTTGGGCCCCCAACTACCTGCGGTCGGCCAGCGGCGCACCGTGCCTCGGATCCCGCTACCCTCCGCGACTAGTCTCCCGATACGCCCATGCCAGGACAAGCCTGGTTGGTCTGCCTGCATTGGAACAACTATTTCGACCCAGCTCCTCTGAATTGGCTACACTGAGCATCGTACCGGAACGCTGCTAAGCCGCTTGGGGGTACGTCTTTGCCCAGTGGGTGGTCACAAGCCATCGGCCGAAGCCTACCACCAGTAACCAGGAATTAAATTATGCATACCGTCGCACATTCCCTAAAATGCAACCGGCAGAAAACCGACAGGCTAGCAACTCGGCGACGATGCTCAAGACTATGTGACTCGTCGTGACGAGCCTATCATTGCCGAGATCCTCTTGATTCGTTTCTCAATTGACTCAAGGGCATCAAGCTGGTATCTGGCAGATCCGTCCCAAAGATGCGAGCAGTACTCCATACACGATCGAACTTGCGCTTGATAGAGTTTGAGCAGCTGTTCCGGCGTGAATTAGTACCGTCTCACCTTTGCTAGGATCCCCAACGTCTTTGCAGCCACTTGAGCTTTATAATATTATTATAAGCAATAAGTATAAGAAAGTTTAGATGGATGTTAGTTACATACGGTTCTGTGCCGCAGAGCCAGTGCTGGAGGCGCCGCGCCTCACCAAGGGCGTGTCGCGCTCGCTGTGCCACCTGAGCTCGGTGGGGCGGCGCTGGCCCGCGCCCGCCGCCGCGCGCCCCCCGCCCGCGCCGCCCTTCCGCGGGACCCTCGCCTCCAGGCTGCAGTGCACCGTGTGCTCACATAAGGTATGTGGAACCCTAACGTAGATTAAGTAACCCTATGCTCATAGTTGCTAAGGTCCTCGTACATGTATAATTCACTGGCTCTCTATGGCAGCCAGGCCCCTGTGTATTGTCGTTGTTGCCATTACGGTTAAAATAATAAAAAGTATTTAGAGTCCATTCGCAAAAGTAGATTCTTGATTCCTATTTTCGTCTGCAAAGATTAAAATAACCTAACAACCTTTGAACCTAAGGTATCGGGGTGTCCCAAGTTCCCTGTGCCTAAAGTTCCCAAATCACTTGGCTAGGCAACTTATTACACGATGTCGACCTGAACATTTGCCTAGCTGTCCAATTAAGTGCCTGGATGTCACTTAGGCCCCTGATTAAACAGCGGCGTTCAATGTAAAGGCTAGGCTGCTAATAAAACGGGTGATTAACCTAGATAGCAGTGGCAGATACACCAACACTACATTTAAAAACAACCATCAAAGGTTCAATGGTTTTGCTGAACAAATTAACTCGACGATCGCGTATTCGTGATGAGCGCTTTGTATAATACAAAGCGCTGGCACTTCAGTTGCGAACATTTGCGCTCAGGCCTGAAGAGCCGTATTTCTTCACGAAGTGTGAGCTGCGTGTCGGGCGAGGGTCCCTCCAGCACCCTGCTCGCTCCCAGTCCGAGGTTTCACCTCGGGTACTGTAGCGAGAGGGTCAAGGAACCCTGAACCTGGATTACTTTCGCCGGCGACCTACTCGTAGCGCCCTGGTCTGGTGCAGCAACTACGGTCGCTGCTGCTGCTGAACCTGCTGCAACCGCTCGAATAGCCGGGGTAGCAGCAGTTCCCAGGCCCTGACATGTGTGGCGCTATTATCGCCCTTAGGCACTTTCCTGCATTCAGGGCACATCCCGTCGCTGCTTACATGTGTAGTATCGAGCAGGCAGGCGAGATGATATCTATTGTGGCAGTCTAAAATGACACACGCAGCGCCTCCTTTCGCCGAGAGGAACTTTCCGCACACTGCGCACTTGACCATGTCTCGTGGTACGGCTACTCGCAGTTAGATGGACCATGAGGATGACGCCTTAACCCATCCTAAAGTCAAACCGAGATATTTTACTTACATGACTGAAATGATTTCTGTATGCATTCAACTTCAATGAACCGTACCCAAAGGTGCGGGCCTAAAACTTGTTGTATAATCCCCACAGAGTCCGATCCGGTACGACAAGTTCGACAGCATCTCGCTGTCCATGACCAACGCCAGCGTCGGCCTCACCGGATCCTTCAGCCTCTCGGGTGAGCCAACTGTCAATATATTCCTACTTGCTTAATGTATATTTTTTACCCGACTACAGAAAAAGGAGGGTTATGTTTTAAGAGAGTATGCATGTATGTCTTTGGCATGCTCGAAGTCAAACGGCTGAATAGATTTAAAAAATAAACGTTTCAAACTTTTTGAGTACTTTTGAGTTTTCTAGAGAAAGTGAAAAATCACTCTCGTTTGTAAGAAATACCTACCGTAAGGAGTAAACGCGCTTAACGGGGACTTATAAATTAGGTTGTGTTTAAGAAATCGATACACTCCAAACATACTTGACCTTTACCTGGTTTTAACACTTATCAGCTCTCAGCTCTCTGAAGCATACATAACTTAAAAGGAGAACCGGCAAAAATGTTTGGAGTCCAACCTATATGAGTTTCCCAAGTCTTGAATCACTGTGGATAAAAAGTTATGGCTTAATGAAGTTACATTTTATTTGACCACTAGCGGACGTCACGCGGTTTCACCCGCATAGTTCCCGTTCCCGTGGGAGTACGGGGATAAAACATAGCCTATGTTACTCGCTGATAATGTAGCTATCCATTGCTGAAAGAATTTTTCAAATCGGTCCAGTAGTTAGTACCTACATAAAAAAATACAAACCTTTCTTCTTTATAATATTATTGTAGATAACTTTTTTCTACCAGCCCATTTTAAGTTGTAGAATATAGAAAATCCTTTCCAACGACATATCTGTATCTATACTTCTATCTTATATAACTTATTCTTATACTAAAGCTGAAGAGTTTGTTTGTTTGTTTGCTTGAACGAGCTAATCTCAGGAACTGCTGGTCCGATCTTAAAAATTCAGTGTTATTTCAGTATTTCAGTTATTCAATTATTGCAATGTTAGAGAGCCTATTTATCGAGGAAGGTTATAAAAAATCACGCTAAGACCAATAGGAGCGGAGCAGACGAAGTTGCGCGGGTCAACTGGTCGCTCATATAGGCTAAATTGCTGGTCCTCATTTGAATGTGTACCATTCTTGTTCGCCAGTATTGGCGCTCACGTAAGAAAGTAATAATATCGTTTCGTCGTTATCGCGGCGATAACCAGGCCTTTGTAGTAAACAGCTGATAAAAAATCAGTTTAGGTTAATCTATAACAACTATGTTTTGCAAGTAACCCAATATTTATCGGCATACTTAGCTACGGTCAAAAAACTCATTAACATTACAATAATAATAGGGTGATCATGGGCGCCCGCCGACACGACTATTTCAGGGGGGTGCAACTTCATAAACCCTCCTCGAATAGGAAAGGTTTTCTTTTCCCCAGAACTACAGACGGACGTAAGACCGACCGCGGAGGAGCTCGAAGTACCTCGCCTCGGATTTACTAGGTCTCTTTTACTATATTCCGCTTATTTACTACATTTTAAATGTTTCATGTTTTCGTATGTTTTATTGAAAGCCTGGGTTTGAGTCAGTAAGAGTCTGACTCCCTCCTGCTTCACTCAGAGCGGGAGGAATCATTTGATGATTTCCCATCCTTAAAAAAAGGGGGGTGTAAGTGCACCCCAACTAACCTAACCTAACCGGCGCCCATGAGGGTGACTAGATTTCTTTTTTTAAACCTAGATTGCAGACAAGACGCAATTAAAAATATTGCTTATGAAACTCTAGAAATGGCAGTGTTATCAGCGTTTTAAAATCTATGATAAACAGAGACAGCACTAATAGCGTGTAGCGTCACTTGCAAGTCATTTTGTGTGACAAGGATAGGAGAATAAATTCAAAAGCGTATAACTTCCTTGTTTTTTCAGCCAATTTTATTTATTTCGTTCATCAATCGTACTGTTTCTTTGTTGTTGAGTGTTGTGTGTCGTGTTTCGTTTGTTTGTTGTACTTGTTTGTTTGTGATCGTAGTCAAATACCCTATTGTGCCTACTGCTTTGTAAAATTGATTTGTAACCCTGACTGTACACGGTGAGAAATAGTTGAATAACATCAGCATAAAAAACAGAGCCTTTTAGCCCAGTTTTTCTTTGATTGCAATTTTCCTTTGATCATGATTCATAAAAAAGCCTTTGTACCTTATAAGTAAGCGTAATTGAACTTTATCACTGCAAGTTACGGCTGATTATTCAATGATGATGAGATATTTGTCTTTTTACTACTGAGTAATCTAAAGTTAGCGCGAGCGGTCAGTGGCCTCAGTGCGAGTTTTTTAACGTTCTCGATCGCGTTAGCGTAAACGTCAATTTGTATTGAAACTGGATAAGCGCCGTCTGGTGACAGTAACGGAAAACCTTTTTTTTTTCTATACAATTTGACAAAGCGAACGTTTACGTTAACGCGATTGAGTGCGTTAAAAAACTTACACTAACTCTCAGGTCTGAAGTCGTTTACCCAGTGAGTGTCTTATGGATTTGTCTATAGACACAGAGTCGGTTCTCGTATGAAGCAATACCGGCATAAAACTGTGAGAGTGTAAAAGCGTGCTTTCGTCACTACTACGCACTGCCACTTTTAATCGAGTTGATCGAGAGGGTGTTGCCCAGGGGTACGTATCAAAATCCCGAAAGTTCATAATACCTATGGTTGAAATACCGACGTCCAAAACACCGAATTTCAAAATACCGAAAGTTTTTAATGTCGATAGTCGTTATATCGAAACACAAAATACCGATGTTCAAATGCCCGAAAGGACGAAATCCCGAATGGACGAAATCCCGAATGAACGAAATACCGATGGATGAAATCCTGAATCAGAGTATCGAATGTCCTAGGTTAGGTTAGGTTAGAACAGTGTAAATAAACGCGCGAAGGCGAGCGAGCGAAGCGAGCGTGCCGCGGCAGCGGCCGCCGAGCGCCACATTCCCTCTATTGTTACAAGTTATTATTGTTATAATACGGTGGCAATTTCGGGATTTTGTACCTCGGGATTTTAAACTTCGGGATTTTAAATTTTCGGGCAAATGAACTTTCGAGATTTTAAACTTTCGACCAAATAACCATTCGGCGTTTCAATTATCGGGATTTCGTCCATCGGTATTTTAAAATTAGGTCTTTTAAAATTCGTGATTTTGATACGTACCCGTTGCCCAGTCCATAAGCTATAAATCTATGATGCTGTTATTGGTTGACAGCTAAGAGAAAACACTCCATTTGCTGTAACGCCAGCAACGAACTACGTCAAATAAATCTTACATCGTGGTAAAAGAGGTTTCGTGCGCTTTGACTGTTCTTGTGATATTTAGGTTGTTGAATGTGTATACAACAGCCCAAATATCGACTTTTGGGCAGTTGCCCACCGGACACAACACACGTCTATTCGGAGGACGGGAGGCGGCTTTACCTATAGTGCAGGGTGTGCGGTTCACCCGGGCCCAGGAGTGTAGGGGTCGCCAAGCGCCGCTCGCGGCAACGTTCAAAGAGCATGCGTTGCTGTTAGGCCAGGCACATATTGTCCGAAATTGTCTTTCAGAAATTTCTGATGTCCGTCGCTTACGCACTTGACATATACGAGGGGGCGTTTTTAAGTTCGCGGAATGGAGGGCAAGGAGTGAAAATAAAAATACTAAATTATTTTTCTTTTTCAATATATTCACCTGCTACCCTAATACATTTTTCAGATCTTTCAATTAGCTTATGTATACCTTCATAAAAAAATGTTTTGTCTTTGTCCGAAAAATAAGCTGAAACCGCGTCCTTCACTTCTTCATCAGTTGAAAATTTCTTTCCACGAAGTTCTTTTTTCAGATTTGAAAAGAGGTAATAATCACTGGGAGCCAGGTCGGGGCTGTAGGGTGGATGGTCTAAAATATCGAAGCCCACCTTATGCAGGGCAGCCAACGCAACACGGCTCTTGTGAACAGGCGCGTTGTCGTGAAGAAGAAGGACACCTTTGGTCAATTTTCCCCTCCTTTTTTCTTTAATACTTTCTTTTAACCTCTCGAGGATAGAAGCATAGTATTCTCCGGTTATAGAAACGCCTTTCAATCAATCAATCAATCAATCAATATTTTTTATTTGTAAACATAGGTTACAGTAGTGTGTAAGATGTTACAATGGTTATTTTATAGTTTCTCTATGTTTTGCCATTTGGCGTACAAATACATAAACATTTAAATGGGAGGACAATTATGGACCTGTTAATTAAATTATCACAATTCAGTATTATCAATGTCAATTTTAAGATAAAATAAAATTTAATAAAATGCAATAGGCAATGTCAATATTAAACGAAATGTAGATCAGATAGTAATGTCAAAAAAGATAGGTAATTATAATGTCAATAAGTTACATAAACGAAAATAGTTTGAACTTCACATTGTCCTCAGAAATGCTACTAATCACTCAGTACAATTTAATATAATTAAAAATGTTTTATTAAGAATAGATACTGAATTTTAATATTAATTCAAACTTTATCGTTCAAAAAATCGTTTATCGAATAATAACATTTTTTTGTCAACAAATCTGTCAACTGCTTCTTGAAAACTGGAACAGTCTGTGTTTTTATTCTATCGGGCATTTTATTAAATATTGTCGGACCCATATATAACACACTTTTCTTTAATAAGGCGGTGTCATAACTACTCACATTCAGCATGTTTTCATATTGCTTTCGTAATGGCCTATTTCTATTATCAGATGCTTTATTAAAAAGATGCATATTTGACTTGACGAAAACAGCAATTTCAAAAATATAAAGAGATGGGAATGTAAGTAATTTTAGGGACTTAAACACAGGTACGCAGCTATCTGTTACTGTTAAATTGCACATTGCTCTTAGACATCTTTTTTGAGCCTTGAACACCTGTTCTCTCAGGCTACAATTTCCCCAAAATATTATGCCGAATCTCAAAATCGACGCAACTAACCCATGGTATGCAACCAATCTCGTGGCCGTGCTCACTTTTTTAGACAGGTTAAAAAGAACATATGCAGCTATACTTAGTTTTTTGCACACTTCTTCTGCTTGTGGCTTCCATGTTAGTTGGCTATCTATCATTATACCCAGGAATTTAGCAGCAGTTACCTCTTCAACTTTTTGATCATTATAATAAAGATTTAAGATTTCTGGTGGAATTCGTTGATAAAAATGCATAACATTGGTTTTTTGAATATTAATTACTAAGTTATTATGTTCTAGCCAATGTATAATATCTGTTAATGTATCATTTATGTCCTCTGCATATGAATTTCTGTCAAGGCATTTAATCAAAGCAGTGCTATCGTCAGCGAAAAGAACCATGGGATGTTTAATGTGTCTTGGCAAGTCATTAATGTACAGTAAAAATAATAATGGACCTAACACACTGCCCTGTGGTACACCATAGTTGACAATTCTAACTTTAGATAGATATTTTTTCTCTCTCTTAGTTTTCAGGCATATTTTAGTGATCTCTGTTTGCTGCTTACGATTACTGAGATAGGATTTTAGAAGATTAAGTATATTTCCTCTAATCCCTATGGCATATAATTTATTTACCAAGATTTCATGATCGACACAATCAAATGCCCTCGTCATGTCCGTCAGAATTGCACAAACGGGTACTTTTTTGTCAACATTTTGCGTGATTACATTTATCAGATCATAAACGGCCACATTTATGCCTTTGTTCTTTCGGAAACCCTTTTGTTCCGCACATAAAATGTCATATTTAGATAAAAAGTGATTTATCGAGTCATAGAGAATCCTTTCCATAACCTTTGAAAAAATTGGTATTAAAGCAATTGGCCTATAATTAGCAAGATCTTTCTTATCTTTTTTTTTGAAAAGAGGTTTCACTATAACTATTTTTAAGCTGTCCGGAAATGTACCAGAACTAATACATATATTTAGTATATGAGTTAAATGTGAGGCGATCTCAAACGATACGAATTTTACGACTTTTGTTGATATTCCATCATATCCAGTGCTGTTTTTATTTTTTAATAATTTGATTGCTCTTAAAACATCTTGCGGTAATACTGGTTGCATAAACATTGAGTTTGGGTTACTTGTCAAATTCTTAGAGTCGGGCGTAGTAGTCACATTTTTTTGGGTTTGGTCGATAAAAAAATCATTAAATTTATAATCGGTCAACAGAATCCCTTCCGAATCCCAAAACACTGTTGCCATGATTTTCCCAGCCGATTGTGACACTTTAAACTTCTTGGGTGGTGGTGTACCTTTTTTGTGCCACTGCATAGAGTCCTGTTTTGACTCAGGCTCATAATGATGAACCCAAGTTTCATCTCCAGTAACAATTCGACTCAATAGTCCATCCTTATCTTCGTTACAGAGGTCCAATAACGTGCGAGAACACTCCACGCGGCGTTGTTTCTGAGGCGGCGTGAGCATTCTTGGCACCCATCTTGCACTGACCTTTGTCATGCCAAGATGATCGTGTAGAATTTTGAAAATTGTTGTATCCGATACTCCAACCATTTCTGCAAGCTGTTTCTTCTTTAGTCTGGCATCTTCCAATATTATTTTTTCGACATTTTTAATGATTTCCGGAGTAGTCACCTCGATCGCCCGTCCGGGCCGCGGGTCGTCTTCAAGTGAGGTCCTGCCTTGTTTAAAAAGACAATGCCACTTGTAAACCATGGTTTTACCCGGGCAAGAGTCCCCGTAAACGGATTCCATCTCTTCCAGTATATTTTGAACTGACTTTCCTTGCTTGGTAAGGAACTTTATTACGGCACGGTACTCGATTTTTTCCATAATGCACACTTTCTTCCCGATTGAGTGGTTTGCTTGACAATAGTTCAAAGACTAATGACCCAATTAAGACAAAACCTGGTATTTATACTAATATTGAGTGGCTGAAGTCGTGGCCACCTCGATAATGACCTATTTTTATCATCTACCCTCCCATTCCGCGAACTTAAAAATGCACCCTCGTACATTTAGTTCTAGATCCCGTGTACTGCCAACCACGCCAGAATTCTCATATGAGAATTACGTCCCCGACGACGACCCCGTATGTACGATGTCTAGAACATAATGATCGTGTTCGTCGACGAGGTGGGCAAGCTCTTTGAAAGAGTAATTGCAAACTGCCTCGTCATGCTCCTGATTGGGGTGGGGCCAGATTTAGCATAGAATCAGTTCGATTTCCGCAAGAGCCGCTCGACGATGGACGCCATCATGCGCTTAAGATGCGGTGTCCCGAGACAGGGTCGTCTTGGCGGTGTCACCCGACATCACCAATGCCTTTAATACCATGCCCTAGGGTTGCATCAGGGAGTCATTCCGGTATCACCGGATATCGACCTACCTCCGTCTCGTGGTCGACGCTTATCTGATGGACAGGGCCGTCATCTACCCCGGTCACCGGGGAGAGTGGAACCGGCAAGAGATGTCGTACAGTGTTCCACAGGGTTGGGTTTTGGAGACGCTCCTCTGTGTCATCGACTACGACTGAGTGCTGTGCGCCGACCTCTTAGCGGCGTTAGCGTAGTCTGTTACGCTGACGACAAACTGGTCCTGAGGATCCGGCAGTTGGGTCTCGAGGTAGGCCTACACAAGTCTGAAGTCATTGCTTTCATGACTCGGAGCTCACCACCATCGGAATCCCAAATAATGGTAGGGTGGGTTCACGTCGGCGTCGAGTTGACGATGAAGTAAAGACGCTAGCACATCAAGCTACGCGAAACTCAAATTTTCGCAATTTACCTTGAACCTAGGTACAAACCTCAGCACAAAACTGAAATTCCCTTCAGCTCGTCAAGTGGGCAAGGAGTTATTTCATGATTTCCCATTATGAAAAAAGTATTCCTCTTTGACCGCGCGCCTACTAGAGGGCGTCAGGCTAATGATTGCACACGGGCGCTACAAAGGAGGATCCTCCCTTTTATACGGACATTTGCGGGACTTTACTTACACCCTGTTCCGCATACCTCTATAATTATGTCCAATAAGTCAAATGTTGTTTGGTCCTCCAGGGCTACTCCGCGCGTTCACAGCGCCCGAGATGGTGAAGGGTGTGCGCTGCAGCAAATGCTGCCCCGAGCCCGCCGAGCCGCTGGCGCAGGCCGCGCCCGCAGCGCCCGCCTACACCAAGCACATCCGCACCGTCAGCTTCGGCAAGGTAGGTGTTGTCAGCAGATGTGAGTGCACCGAGCCCGCCGAGTCGCTGGCGCAGCCCACACATCACACATCCGCACCGTCAGCTTCGGCAAGGTAGGTGTTGTCAGCAGATGTGAGTGCACCGAGCCCGCCGAGCCGCTGGCGCAGCCCACACATCACACATCCGCACCGTCAGCTTCGGCAAGGTAGGTGTTGTCAGCAGATGTGAGTGCACCGAGCCCGCCGAGCCGCTGGCGCAGCCCACACATCACACATCCGCACCGTCAGCTTCGGCAAGGTAGGTGTTGTCAGCAGATGTGAGTGCACCGAGCCCGCCGAGCCGCTGGCGCAGCCCACACATCACACATCCGCACCGTCAGCTTCGGCAAGGTAGGTGTTGTCAGCAGATGTGAGTGCACCGAGCCCGCCGAGCCGCTGGCGCAGCCCACACATCACACATCCGCACCGTCAGCTTCGACACGATACAACAAAAACGAATAATAAAAAATAAGAAAATAAACGAAAACGATAAAACAATATCTCCATACAAGGATGTAGTCAGCCTTGTTAGTTCGAGGTATTGTTTAAAACCAAAGGTAAACCGCCCTTCGCGCCCGATCTATCATTGGATCGACCTATGTGTTCATGTAGCGTAAACGCGGGTTATTAACCCAGTAATAATAATAATGATCTGTGGCTCGGCTGTCAAGCCAACTGACGTAATAAATTTTTCATCCCGTATTTTTATCGATTTTTATTTAAATAAACCATAGAAAAAATGCTTTTTATATTGAATACATCAAGAAAAAAAAAATAGAACCATACGACAATAAAAAACTAACCAATGCGGACTAACTAATGGGAAAACAAAATGACAATATGAAAATAAAATGTTGACACGACGCCGAGCACGACTACAAGCCGCACCAGCACCATCTTCGGGTTCGTCGCTGAGCTCCGCCTCGCAGCCGCCGGGACCTGCGCCAGCCGCGAGGCCAGAGGTTCCGGTAGCTGCCGTGCGTCCAGCTCGAGCGACGAGTACTTGTCGCAGCCGCCGGGACCTGCGCCAGCCGCGAGGCCAGAGGTTCCGGTAGCTGCCGTGCGTCCAGCTCGAGCGACGAGTACTTGTCGCAGCCGCCGGGACCTGCGCCAGCCGCGAGGCCAGAGGTTCCGGTAGCTGCCGTGCGTCCAGCTCGAGCGACGAGTACTTGTCGCAGCCGCCGGGACCTGCGCCAGCCGCGAGGCCAGAGGTTCCGGTAGCTGCCGTGCGTCCAGCTCGAGCGACGAGTACTTGTCGCAGCCGCCGGGACCTGCGCCAGCCGCGAGGCCAGAGGTTCCGGTAGCTGCCGTGCGTCCAGCTCGAGCGACGAATACTTTTCGCCGCCGACGACACCACCACCTGCGCGTCGGCGCGGACGAGGCCGACCACCGGCCAGCTTAGGACCTCGAGGCCCACCGGTCTCTGACAGGGTCCCCGCTATCGGTGGAAGTGTGCAGCGTATAAAATGGACACAAGCCATGAACGAGAATGTTATACGCTCATACTTTGGGGCTACAGAGGGGGGAACTAACCTGACTGCGTACCGTGGTCAGATGCTCTCTCTGTTTCAGGTACTTGAGCCAGCTGTCAACGTTTCAGCACAACGATTGTCGGATCGGGTTATCCAGCGTAACCGTATGTTGGATGACGCCGTACTTGATAGACTGCGTCTGGAATCACGGAGCAGCCGCGTCTCACCCACTTCGCCACTGGCCGCGGTGCAAATACAACCCAGTGCAAGTGTTTCACCGCGACCCAACTACGTCGGTGAAGATGATGATGACGGGGCCACATCCGTGAGTACCCAATGCAATGAGCGATTGAGGAGCGCTTTGGAGGATGCCTTCCGAGAGTATCGCTCCACACCGCCTGGGCTTAGACCTCGTCTACCTCGTTTGCCCATGCATAACAAAAATAGGGCGTTGGTGTGTGCTCTAGATTCGCAGCTAACAAGTTATTTTGATAGCAGCGAAGACCTTGTCGATACCCACTCGATCTTGTACTGTGCGGTTGCAGCGGCATGTCGTGTAGCTCATGTCAAATTTCCTAGTAGTGATAGAGTTACACGACCGGCTGTACCAGCTTGGCAGTGCAGGATCGAGCGTCGTATCGGTGAGGCTAGAGCACTCATTGGCAAACTAATCTGCTTCAGGGAGGGCAACACTCGCCGCAGAGTGATGCGCTTTGTGAGGCGGGCGTTCTCGGGGACTGATATTAGTCCTCGAGATTATCTGACCCGCGTCACAGAGCGTATCGACTTCCTGAAGCAGAAAGTCTATGCATGGGCAAACCGTATACGTCGGTACAAGCGGCGAGTGGAGCGATACACTCTGAATCGCACATTCCAAAGCAATGAGAGGTGGGTTTATAGGGCTTGGGAGCGACCAGACCAAGGTGTGACTGATACGCGCCTACCGGATGATGATGCCATGTGTTCATTCTGGCGCAGCATCTGGTCGGTGCCTGTCAGTCATACCGAGGGCGATTGGACTCGGGAGGTTGAGTGCGCGTGCGATCCGATACCAGAAATGGGGGCAATTAACATCAGCCCCCAAGACGTAGCTCGTGCAGTCCGTCCGTTGCCTAACTGGAAATCTCCGGGACCGGACGGGCTGCACAACTTTTGGATTAAATGGTTCAAAAGATCGCACGCTCGCTTGGCATCTCAATTCCAGTCTGCGTTAGAGTCAGGGTCGCTGCCCCAGTTCCTAACTACAGGAATAACCCACCTGCTCCATAAATCAGGTAGTACCGCGGAGCCTAAAAATTATAGACCGATCACGTGTTTACCGACGGTCTATAAAGTTCTTACATCCATTTTGAGAGGAAAGATTAACCATCATATTGATAGTAATTCAATAATGTCTTCTTCTCAGAATGGATGTAGGAACGGGTCCCGCGGTACTAAGGAGCTGCTCCTCATCGACATAGCCATTAGCCAACAGGTTCGACGTTCCCGAAGAGATCTGTCGACATGCTGGATAGATTATAAGAAGGCCTATGACTCAGTGCCACATACATGGCTCATGAGAGTGCTGGAGCTGTACAAAGTTGATGCAGTTTTACGCACTTTCCTGATGTCGTGTATGGGGCAGTGGAGGACGGTTCTTCACTATCCAGGGTGTCGACAGACCCAGGCGAACAGCGAACCGATAAGGATCGAGCGTGGCATATTTCAGGATGACAGTCTGAGTCCACTGTGGTTTTGTCTGGCCCTCAACCCTCTCAGTACATTGTTGGAGGGTTCGGGCCAAGGCTACCGGTTGAGAAGAGGTGGTCAGGTCATATCGCACCTCCTTTACATGGATGACTTGAAACTCTTTGCTCCTAACAACTTGCAACTGATGAAGCTACTGAAGGTAACAGAAACCTTCAGTGGCGCCATCAGGATGGAATTTGGTTTGGACAAATGTGCGGTCATGCATGTAAAGCGAGGGGAGATTATGGAATCCGTGGGAACACAACTCTCGGATTCCATAGACCTTAGGTCCCTCTCCTCAACCGAAACTTACAAGTATTTGGGTATGTCGGAAGCGTTAGGCATCAGTGCTACGGACATGAAACAATCGTTGAAGGAGCGCTTCTTTGGCCGCCTGAACAAAGTACTTAACAGTCTTTTATCAGGCGGAAACAAGGTGCGCGCCTTCAACGGTTGGGTCATGCCGGTTTTGATGTATTCTTTCGGCATACTCAAATGGACTCAGACGGAACTTGACGCTCTGGATAGGAGGGTACGTTCACTGCTTACCGCAAATCGGATGCATCACCCACGGTCATCGGTGATGAGGCTGTATATCCCGCGGAAGTGCGGGGGTCGTGGCTTCTTAAATGCTAAGACCCTGCACAACCGCGAGGTATGCAGCCTTAGGGAGTACTTCCTAGAGGCCGATGTGGGTATGCATCGAGATGTGGTAGCGGTGGACAAAGGCCTCACCGCGCTCTTCTTGGCTAACGAGAACTGGCGCAAACCTGTGGTATTAGATACTAACGACCGCAGGGAGGTATGGCAGAGCAAGGAGCTTCACGGACGCTTTTATCGGGTCCTACATGGGCCCGATGTAGACTTCTTAGCGTCCGTAGCCTGGCTTCGTTTTGGTGACCTCTTCGGGGAAACCGAAGGTTTTGTCTGTGCAATTATGGACGAAGTTATGATGACTAATAACTACCGGAAATACATTGTGAAGGACGGTACGGTTGACATATGTCGGGCATGTCACCGGTCCGGGGAATCCATCCGTCACATTATTTCCGGTTGTTCTAGTCTGGCTAACGGAGACTATTTGCACAGGCACAACCTTGTAGCCAGGATTATCCACCAGCAACTTGCTCTTAAATACAATCTTGTGGAATCGGAAGTACCGTACTATAGGTATGTGCCCGACCCAGTTCTCGAAAGTGGTAGTTGCACATTGTATTGGGATCGGTCTATCATCACTGACAGGACTATTGTTGCCAATAAGCCTGATATAGTGGTGATAGACCGACTAGAGCGTCGCGCAATGATTGTTGATATAGCAGTCCCTCATGACGAGAACCTCGTGAAGTCAGAGAAAGATAAACAAACGAAGTATCTTGACTTGGCTCGCGAGGTTGTCGGCATGTGGGATGTGAACACAGCAGTTATTGTGCCGATAATCGTGACGGCCAATGGCATTATTGCCAAGAGCCTCGACCAACATCTCAAGAGGCTCTCGTTGGGCAGCTGGATCAAGGGCTTGATCCAGAAAGCAGTACTCCTGGACACGGCGCGCATCGTTAGGAGGTTCCTCTCTCAGAAGCCCTGACCACCGGTAGCTTGGACCCTGTTCCCGATACCGGTGGGTTACTATTTTTTATATTTTTAAATGTTTTTTGTATTTTTATAGAAATATTTAAAAATGTAATTTGTATGTATATATAAATAAATAAATGGAATAATAATAATAATAATGGCAACTCTCGTTGACAACCCAAGTTGTTTTTTCATTCGATCAAGATAATTTAATTTCAAAATAACAGTTTTTCATCAAATTTATGCACAATTTCGAAATAAATAGGATCCAAAAACAAACAATTTAATAAAAACAAACTCTCCAGGAACATAAGGCACCAAAATGAACCGAAAGAAAAGAAAATTACTTGACTCGGCAGTTGACCTATGTTTATAAAGAAAATTACGACGAATGAAAATAACATGAAGAAATGTTAACGAGACAAGCTTCGAGACGCGCACGCCCACCATCCCCGGACCCGTCGCTGAGCTCCGCCTCGCCGCCGCCGGACAGCGGATCACCAGAGTCACCGGCAGCCGCAGTCGCGTCGAGCTCCAGCGACGAGTATTTCTCCCCGCCGACGTCGCCAACACCTGTGCGTCGGCAGGGGAGAGGCCGGCCACCGAGGGGCTTGGGACCTAGGGGCCAACCGGCCCCGAGCCGGGTCCCCGCTGCCGGTGGTTGTGTGCAGCGCATAAGATGGTGTCAATCCATGAACGAGAACGTTATGCGCGCATACTATGGGTCTACAGAGGGGGGAACTAACCTTACTGCGTACCGTGTCAGGATGCTGTCTCTGTTTCAGGACCTGGAACCAACCGTGAACGTCTCGGCCCAACGATTGTCGGATCAGGTGCGGGTTATCCAACGTAATCATAGGTTGGACGATGCCGCACTTGACAGGCTGCGCTCAGAGGTACTGAGCAATCTTATCATCTCAACCCCGACACAGACCGCGGTTCAGGCGCCAGCTAGTGGCGCAATCACACCGCGGCCCAACAACGTCAGTGATGAGGTAGATGATAGGGTTGTCACGGTAAGTAGCCAGTGCAACGATAGACTGAGGAGGGCACTGAAGGATGCGCTTCGCGAGTATAGGTCAATTCCGACCGAACTTAGGCCCCGACTACCACGGTTACCCATGCACAAAAAAAATAGGGCGCTGGTGTGTGCCTTGGACTCGCTGCTGCAGAAAATCTTTGAAAGCAGCGAGAGCCTCCTTGATACGCACTCGATCCTGTATTGCGGGGCTGTTGCGGCATGTCGTTTAGCAAATGTCAATTTTAATACTAATGATGAAGCTATTCGACCAAAACCTGCTGCACCAGCCTGGCAGTGCAGGATCGAGCGGCGCATCGATGAGGCTAGGGCACTCATCGGCAAACTATACTGCTTCAGGGAGGGCAACAAACGCCCACGCGTGATGCGCTTTGTGAGACGGGCGTTTTCGGGGACTGATATCAGCCCTCGAGATTACACGTCCCGCGTCACGGAGCGCATCGACTTCCTGAAGCAGAAAGTTTATGCATGGGCGAACCGTATTCGGCGGTGTAAGCGGCGGGTTGATCGATACTCGCAGAATCGCATGTTCCAAAGCGATGAGAGGTGGGTGTATAGAGCTTGGGAGCGACCTGAACAAAGTGTGATGGATGTGTGCCGCCCGGATGATATCGCCACGAATACATTCTGGCGAAACATCTGGTCGGTGCCCGTCTGTCATACCGAGGATGGCTGGATGCGCGATGTCGAGCGCGTGTGTGAAGCTATACCACAAATGGAAAAAATTAACATCTCCCCATTAGATGTAGCCAAAGCAGTCCGTCCGTTACCGAACTGGAAATCTCCAGGACCGGACGGACTGCATAACTTCTGGCTCAAATGGTATAGCAGCTCACACGCGCTCCTGGCAACTCAATTCCAGTCATCCTTAGAGTCTGGGTCGCTACCACAGTTTCTAACAACTGGCGTTACCCACCTGCTCCATAAGACCGGTAGTCCCGCGGAACCCAAGAACTATAGACCAATTACTTGTTTGTCGACGGTCTATAAACTTCTTACATCCATTCTGAGAGTGAAGATTAATGAACACATTGAGACTAATTCAATTATGTCCACCTCTCAGAATGGATGTAGGAAGGGGTCCCGCGGCACTAAGGAGCTTCTCCTCATAGACATGGCTATAAGCCAACAGGTTCGTCGATCTCGCAAGGATCTGTCGACATGTTGGATAGACTACAAGAAGGCCTACGACTCTGTGCCACATACATGGCTCATGAGGGTGTTGGAGTTGTACAAAATAGATGCAACTCTACGCACCTTTCTTGAGTCATGTATGAGGCAATGGAAAACAGTCCTTCGCTATCCAGGATGTCGACCAATTCAGGGAGACGATGAATCTGTGTGGATTAAACGGGGAATATTTCAGGGCGACAGTTTGAGTCCGCTTTGGTTTTGCTTAGCTCTGAATCCTCTAAGCACATTGCTGGAGGGTTCAGGTCTAGGCTATCGGTTGAGAAGAGGTGGTCAGGCCATATCTCACCTTCTTTACATGGATGATCTGCTACATCTCTGCCCCCAACAATTCGCGACTGATGGAGCTACTGAAGGTGACTGAAACCTTCAGTAGTGCCATCAGGATGGAATTTGGTGTGGACAAATGTGCAGTCATGCACGTAAAGAAAGGGGAGATTATGGAATCTGAGAGATTTCAACTCTCGGATTCCATACAGGTTAGATCCCTCAGCTCAACCGAAACCTATAAGTATTTGGGTATATCGGAAGCGTTGGGCATTAATGTTACTGACATGAAGCAATCGTTGAAGGAACGCTTCTTTGGCCGCCTGAAAAAGGTTTTGAATAGCCTTTTGTCGGGCGGAAATAAGGTGCGCGCCTTCAACGGTTGGGTCATGCCGGTATTAATGTACTCTTTCGGCGTACTCAAATGGACTCAAACTGAGCTTGACGCCCTGGATAGGAGGGTCCGTACACTGCTGACCGCAAACCGGATGCATCACCCACGATCGTCGGTGAGGAGATTGTACATCCCGCGAAAGTGTGGAGGTCGAGGCTTTTTAAACGCCAAGACTCTCCACAACCGCGAGATGTGCAATCTCAGAGAATATTTTCTCAAAGCTGATGTGGGTATGCACCGAGATGTTGTCGCAGTGGACAAGGGTCTCACCCCGTTATCCATGGCTAAGGAGAACTGGCGCAAACCTGTGATACTTACCACAGATGACCGCAAGGAAGTATGGAAAAGCAAGGAGCTTCACGGGCGCTTCTATCGGGCTCTTCATGGGTCCGATGTAGATTTTTCAGCGTCCGTGGCCTGGCTACGATTCAGTGATCTCTTCGGGGAGACTGAAGGTTTTGTCTGTGCGATTATGGACGAAGTTATCTTGACGAATAACTACCGGAGGCATATTATGAAGGATGGGACGGTGGACGTGTGTCGGGCATGCCACCGTCCGGGTGAATCCATCAGACATATTATCTCTGGTTGTTCTCGTCTGGCTAACGGCGAATACTTGCACAGGCACAACCAAGTGGCCAGGATTATCCATCAGCAACTAGCTTTGAAATACAAACTTGTGGATGCTGAGGTACCGTATTATAAGTATGTGCCCGACCCAGTTCTCGAAAATGACCATGTCACGTTGTACTGGGATCGATCTATCATCACTGATAGGACTATTGTTGCCAATAAGCCTGATATAGTGGTGATAGACCGATTAGCGCGCCGCACAATGATAATTGATGTTACCATCCCGCATGACGAGAACCTCGTGAAGGCCGAGAAAGAGAAACAAATCAAGTATCTCGACTTAGCGCACGAGGTTGTCGACATGTGGAATGTGGACTCAGCTGTCATTGTGCCGATAGTCATTACGGCCAATGGCCTGATGGCCAAAAGCTTCGACGAACATCTGTCGAAGCTGGCGTTACGCGGTTGGGTAAAGGGCTTGATACAGAAGGCAGTACTCCTCGATACGGCTCGTATTGTGAGGAGGTTCCTTTCTCTGGAGCCCTAACCACCGGTAGCTTGGACCCTGCTCCCGACACCGGCGGACTACTACTTTTTATATTTTTAAATGTATTTTTTTATGGTTTTTAGAGATATATTTAAAAATATACTTTGTATGTAATAAGAATAAATAAACGAAATAATAATAATATTTATTTACCCAAAAAGTTTGTACAAAAGAGACTTAAATTTAGTAAGCTAGAATTATAATTATAAATACAATACAGTATACGAAGTGCCTCTGTAACCGAACTAGGTAAAAACCTGTATCTCGGTATACAGCGCCAAACCTCACGGAATAATATTTGTATACAAAAATTATTCTAACGAGTACAGCATTGTTAGGATTGTCCAAGAAAAAACAAAACAAAACTTAACAAAAATAATAATAAAAATAAAGTTAGTTGTTGAGTATATGTGATGAGAGGTGAGTGAGAGTGTAAAGGGAGGTGAGTGTTGGGGTGTGTGTGATGATGTATGAAATGATACGTGCGGAGTAAGATGGTGTGACTATTTGAGTATATGTGTCGATATAGAGTAACGAAGAGTGAATCAGAAATTGCACAAAGGACCCTACCTACCTCGGTACGGTAAATAATTTTTCTGTGTCATCATAATTTAGTGTCAGTAAATACTTTTTCACCCTGTCTTTGCAACGAACCCTATTAAGCGAGTAAATATCCAAAATATAGTTTATTTTATTATAGACATGGGGACCCAGGAAACAGACTACAAAAAATCTTATAATAAAAGAAGTTTTGGGTTTATGTCCACGAGTACATACTAATTGTTTTCCACGCCTATGTGTAAGGTTGGAGTCATATACTAATTCTTGATGTTGCTTTAATATTATTGATAGTATGTAGAGCTGTCTGACAATGAGCACCTCACAGTATTTATATAGCTCCATAGTGGGAAATAACCGAGGCTTGAAAGCGCTAACCTTCAAAATGGCGCGTTGAGCGATCTCAGTGGGCTTAATAACTGTTTTGGGAACTCCTCCCCAGGATGAGATACAGTATGTGAGTACTGACTAACACAAAGCAAAGTAGATTTGTTTCAATAAACAAGCATCAACAACGTATCGCAGCTTCCTAAAGACATATATAAGCTTTCTGACTCGAGTGCTGAGCAATTTTATATGGTCTTTGAAGCTGAGATTGGCGTCGAAGAGGATACCTAAGTATTTTATTGAATCCACACGTCCTATAGGCTTACAATTACAATGTGTGTCTAAGGAACATTGGTGAGGGACTATGTTGTAGTTGTTCCCTACATTTGTTGAATGGCGTATACTAAACGTCAGGTATTTGGTTTTGTCAGAATTTAAAGTTAAAAGATGAAGTCTAAGCCATTGGTTTACGGTATTAAACCCATTTTGAGCAGCATTAAAGGCCTCATCCCAGGTATCGGCAGAGAAAAGAAGAGCTGTATCATCAGCGTATGATATGATGTCACCCTTGGGAATGTTGATACTAGTGAGATCATTAATATAAATGAGAAAGAGTGTAGGGCCTAAAATGCTACCTTGTGGAATGCCGAATGACACTGGAAGATCAGCACTCACAAAGCTCCCTATTCGAACACGCTGTGTCCGCCCTGTGAGATAACTCTCGAAAAGGCGGAGTTGAAGTCCTCGCACTCCAAGTTTTTCCAGCTTGGTAATTAAGATGGGAATAGAAATGGTGTCAAACGCTTTTTTGAGGTCGAGGAATATAGATAAGCATTTACGACCTCTATCCAGGTTAGTACTCACAAATTTAGTTAGATAATAAACAGCATCATCTGTAGATCTGTTAGACCTAAAGCCAAACTGATTATTCGCAAGCAGGTTATTTTTTTCCAAGTATTTAGTGAGTCTATTGTTAATTATCTTTTCCAGTAATTTTGAGATAGAAATCGGACGATAGTTGGAGACGTCATTTCTATCACCATCCTTAAAAATTGGACGAACTTCGGAGTTTTTCAATTGGGAAGGAAAAATACCCGTACGGAAGCACTGGTTAAAAATGAAAGTAAGCGGCGAGACAAGGAATTCAAGATGTCTTTTCAAGAATTTATTTGATATATTATCACGGCCCACCGTACAATCCGTTTTTAGACCCATTATAAGGCGAGAGAGCTCATCCTCGCTTGAATCCTCCAGCACAAAGGAGTTAAGCTGTGTACTAGTGCTAGAAAAATCCATCACTGGTGGTGAGGAAGAATCGTGTAGTTTCGAGCAGTTTTCAGCCAACGACGTGCCAATGTTAACAAAATACTGATTTATACAGTCTAAAGATTTTTCGGGTGAGGAGTCTATAGTCAAAAGCTGATTGGGGTGAGTGGAAACTTTATTAAAATTGGATATTTCTTTTAAACATTTCCAGAGCTTTTTTGGATTATTTGTTGATTTTTCGACCTCCGATTTTTCATATTCACGTTTAACTTTCTTTAAAATTTCGGTACAAAAGCTCCGGTATCGCGTGTATGTTACTTTCAGTGTGTTATTATCTGGCGAAGATTTTAGTTTATTGTGTAGCCTGTCTCTATTTCTCATGCATCTTAGTAGCCCAGGAGTTATCCATGGCTTAGTGAACTTCTTACGCCTAGACGTTTTGACAATAGCAGTGTTTTCTTTAATAGCGGTCTGTATTGAGCTGGTTAGGTAGTTAAGAGAAAAAGCGGGATCATTTGACTGAAAAATTGGAGCTAAATCAATTCCTAGTATGTCTTTGGTTAAAGATTCCTCATTGGTTACTTTGCACGTGGTGTTTGTAAGAGTTCTAGGTACAGTAAAATCTAAACATACAAGCACAGGGTAATGGTCAGTTAAAGTAGTTGTAGGAATTATTGTATGTGTACGGTAGGAACTTCTTAATAATACATGGTCAAGACATGTGCCACTCGCACTGCGAGTAATTTCTTTATGGGCGGGTAGTAATCCGTGAGACGCTGTAAGAGTTAAATATTTCTCTCCAATTAAGTCTATTTTAGAGTTGTTGATAGGAATATTAATATCTCCTATCAACATCAAGTTGTTTGATCCTTTTACTTGTAAAAGAGTTTCATGTAAAGAGTCTAGAAATGGGTCAATGTTTTTGTAAGAGGGAGAGCGGTAGATAGAAACAATAGCAATCTGTTTGCCAAGACGCATTATAAGACAGTTTCCTTCTTGAAATGATGGTTCTTCAAACAGTAACTCAATATAGTCTTTGTAATAAACAATCACTCCATCATTTTGTTTTAAGTTTTTTAAAGTAGTGAACGATTGGTAGCCTGGTAAAGTAGGAATAACACTTGATTTTAATAACCAGCATTCCGTGAGAACTATAATGTCACAATTTATTTTTAATCTTTCAAGTAATAGCACAAGTCCAGGATGATTACAATTTATGCTGCGGATATTTTGCGTGAGTATGGTCAAACGTTTGTCCGGCGCAAAAGAAATCAATGTATGACAGTGCTCTAAATCACTGATGGATACCTTTGACACAGAACAACCATCTATATCATTAGTAAGGCTATCTAAGTCACCAAAAATAAGTCTGTAATGAAATAGGACAAAGTAAAGGATAGCCACCAACGTAAAAAACAAGGTTAAATGTAACAAAAGTATGAGCACAGGGACATTTGTAAAGATTACTCTTCGTTTCTTTAGGTTTGTAAACGTGTATGTGAAGTTTTATGTTGAGTGTAGATGGACAAGACTTATAGACTAGCAGTAAAAAATTAAAAGCATGTATAAAGTACATTTTAGAAATACAGTAATATGACAAAACAATAACTAAGTCCAGTCACTTGGTGCACTTTAGTTTTTCCAAATCAGACTCTGAAGATATACGAATTTGCGGATCACTGACCTTTTTTCTAAGGTACACTGCACCATTGGCAGTCCAGCAAAACTGATAACCATGGCTCCGCTGGAAAGCCCTAGCAATATAAAAAAGTTTTTGTGCGCGGTATGTGAGGCACTCAGCGACATATATGGGTGCCAGAGATTTTTAAGTGAGAGGTATTAAGTTTAGCCGCTTTATCCTTCGATTTATTGAAATGTTTGACTCCACTTATGACTTTTTCTTTAGTAACAACCGTGGTAAAGTCCACAATAATTGGGTGGGAGTTGTCCTTTGATTTCCGATAAATATCTTTTATCTTGGAGCTTTCAATATCAATATTCAGTGACGTCCCCATATTGACGACTAGGTTGCAAAGGCCTTCTTTTGTCTCACTATCAGTCTTAGGAACGTTTCTAATTTCTATGCCCGTCGAGCGTGATTTTCGCTCCAATTGTTCTAACTTGTCCTCCAGTAATTGAATCTTTTTTTTGTCATCCATCCGTTCCGCCTCCAGAGTGGCAATACGTCCCAGGAACTCATCGTATTTAGACGACATGACTTCGACACTGTGCTTTAACTCTGAGTTCTGAACAATAATGCTACCAATCTTTTCCATTAGGTCCTCAAAGCGAAGCTCCTGTTCACCCGAGAAAGTATTAAAAGTAGACAAAGTTACCGGGCCCGTATCTTCCTTACTATGTTCCTTACCTTCAAACTTCCTCTTTTTACGCTCTGTGATGTTTGTTGCTCTGACAGAAAGATCAGGCGTAGATAGGCTTTGGGGTAAGTTTGCATCGTGCGTCGGTACAGGCGCTAAGCATTCGCTCGAAGCTGAATTTGAAAGCACAGGTACAGGTATCGGAGGAGGTGTACGATTAATAGGCATGATTCCGTAGAGACCACCACGTAGTTAACAGGAGAGCAGGTATTAAGAAAGGCAGTAGGCAGTCCTTGTATAAGCTCAAAAGGAAGCAATGGCAAATCGACCAAAATTTAAATGGTGATATTTCGTTCAATCAGCAAAAGCAAGGCCGTATAATAATGCTTGGAAACCGTTATTCGACAATAATCGGGTTATTAAGCACCGTCAAGTACTAGGCGCGCAGAGAGTCCGTGGAAGTAGTATTCGCCAAGAGTAACGTTTGCAAGGGCGCGTACCTTCATGGGCTTCGTCAGTGGGCGGCTCACTCGCTGTGTGAGGGAGATGGCAGTATTCCAGCAAGATGTTCACGCGCAGGAGGCCGGAGCTTGTCGTAACGCAGGAGCACGATGCTTAGCGTAGCTTAACTCCTCACGTTTGTGCACTCCTATTTTTTCACTTCGAATTTAAGTGGTAAATACTGATTTAATAATTAAAATAAAATCTTTGTGGCGTCCAAAAACACGTCAGCTCGTAACCGAGGTCCGGGAGGAAGGGGTACTTACCAGTACTTAGACATTCTGTACCTGATCGTTTTGTCCAAAGATATTGAGATAATGTTGTTGTTATCTTGTGTGACAGCTGCCGTACTGCCTGTGCCTGCACATCGGGCGCGTGGAGTGGCTGGGCGGCGCGCTCAACAAGCGCGGCGAGTTCGTGGCCTTCCCCGAGACGCTGTCCATGGCGCCCTACTCCGCCGTGCAGCAGCCCAAGGTACCGCTCATCTCATTGTCACCGCCTGCGCCACTCGCCCCACGCCCCACTAACGCCGCCACCCCAGCAGATGGACCTGGTGTCGCTGGTGGGCGAGGGCCGGCTGCGCTGCGGCCTGACCGCGCTGAACTCCCCGGAGGCGGGCGGCGGCGAGGCGGGCGCGGCGCTGTACCGGCTGGCGGGCGTCGTGCTGCACGTGGGCGGGCCCCGCTCCGGGCACTTCGCCACCTACCGCCGCGGGAACGGCTTCGAGGCCAAGAGGTAATGTACCATTTTTTTTTTTGTATTGTAAACCGGTTGATGGATAACAGTATGACTGAGTTCTGCGCTCTCCGCCCTCTATCTCAAAAACGGTGGAGCGGATGTAAAATGTTTGTCACAAAAATTGTTGCAAATTTTACGCTCTACAATTTTTAACATTGATAATATCATCATTGGAGCTATAGAAACCGAGATAATCACAAACAAAAAAAAAAAACATTTTTTGTGACCTTCAATAAACGACCCAGACATGAGATTTTATGAGACTTCTGACACAAAAAGAAGGTGTATACTAGTTGTTCCAGCTTATCATCTCTCAGTTTTCAGGTTCACCCATTTTTTGCATATATGACTGAACTATACGTGAAATATGACAATGTCAAATTTTCGTAGCTTATACAGAGTTGATACGACAGAGGGGCATTAAATTACACTACGTATACTATTCGTGTTTAGTATTAATTCGATACGGTACAAAAATAAAAAGCGCCAAAAATGAGAAAATATTTTTTTCAAACAAACTAAATAGCTTACAAATCAGAATAATACGCAAACACCCTTTGTAAATAAATTACACTGACCGTAACACAGTGGCAACGTCGCGCGTGGTATCTCATGTGGTCGGCGGGGGCCGGGGCGGGGGGGCGGCCGGCGACTTAGGCCTCCGCTCGCGCTGGCTTTTATGTTTGGTAAGGTTTTGAAGTACACGCACAAAAACAAACACAAAAATTTTAAATTCTCGATGTGTCCTCCATTCACATTAATGCACAAATTATACTGACGGAGAATATAGTTATTTAGTTTTCTAATTCACTGTCCGTCGCCAAGCACTGGGCAATTGCGGCTGAAGTTACACGAGGCTTTGTTTAACACTTTAATTAAACACACACACAACTAAAGTTTAATTACGTGTCCTACCACCATAAAAACAGTCAATCACAAAATAAAAATCACTAATACTAAATAATAATAATCCCAAGTTACGTGTCCTGTCACTATAAAAATAAGAAAGTCTTAAACTTATTTAGTGTCCTATCACAATAACAAAACAAAATCACAATTATTGTTAGCGCGGGAATTTGACAAATCGTACGTTCCGAAAGGACAGCGTCGGCGCACTGAAAAAACAAGTTTTTTAGAGGCCCCACTTACCGATCGCAAAAAACAAGGATGCAACAAACTGACCTATTTCTGTTTCTTTCGCTCGCTCTATGTTGGTCGCTTTCGTAGTGAAAGTGCAAGTGTGTGTGTATTTATTGCTTCCTTGTTTGCATTGCCAATTTTTAGTGAATGTCCTTCGACATGCGTCAGAGCGGCAACAACGCATCGTAGATTTATCGTTGTAAGGTGCATGACCTATGCTTAGACGATAATCAGCTGTTATAAACTATACATCGTGTTCAAACGGTGCAAAAACTTTAAAAATCATTTGCGACTAAACTACTGCTCCTATTTAATTTATTTTTGGTACAGAGCTTGAAAATTGGTACCTAGTATAGGCAGTTTAAAGGAAAGCCCCTCTTTCGTATCAACGTTGTATATGAATGATTGATTTGATTGAATATGATTGAACTGTCACCGTTCCGCAGATGGTGGTACACCTCCGACACGCTCGTGCACGAGGTGTCCCTGCAGGAGGTGCTGCGATGTTCAGCGTACATGCTGTTCTACGAGCGCGTGCGGCCCGAGGCCACCATGTCGGCCTCCACCAACTCGCACCACTTCTAAACCGGACGCCGGACGCCCACACCGGATACGCGCCATGGCCGGACACCAGGGTCTTTACACTCTTGAGAATATCACTCTAACGGCCGGACGGTACGTCCATTTACAACCAGGGGATACTCGACTTTCAACAGCCGGACAGATTGGACGGTCACATGAATATCCCGGACACTTGGGTTGGGTGTCACTTACGAGAAAATATAGTTTCAAACTTAATGATAGGAAATGGAGGGGACATATTAGCTTTAAGGCTGGACTCATCGTCATTCGGTGACTTGACTGTTGGAGGGATAGCCATGAATGATTAAAATTGTATGAACCTTACAATATACGTACTATTATGTAATTAAGTTTATAACTTAAACTTTAAAACTTTTATGTGCTCGTGAAGTTGAAAATTCGAGAGTTGATTTACCGTATAAGGTACTTAAAAGACCTTCAAAATAATAAATTATTTGAAATAATTGATTTTTAATATATATATATTTTTTTTTTCAATTTCCATCATTTTATTAGTTGTAACTCTTTTAGTTGTATCATGATAACATTCTTTTGCTCAAACTCAAGTTACTAAATACGATGACCTGTTGGTCTTGAGATTGGTACAGGAGCGGGGTTGATCCAACCCCTCTCGTTATCGCCGCAGTTTTACTTTGAAGAAAGGGTAATAATATGAAATCTGTTTTCTTACAATACCTATTTTTTTCTGTTAGCACATTTGAAACTATATTTTCATAGAGGTGACAAACTAGAAAAATCATCACTAGAACTGACATCCCAAAAAAAATCGAAAAATTAAATAAAAAGTTTAAAATTATGAAGTTTGGCTGTGTCCTTATCAATTGTACAGAATTCACTCACTTAACATTACTTACTAACGCTCATTTTTTAATCATCAGTATTACTTTTAAGTCTGTCTTTTGACATTTGATGTTGTGAGTACACTGGCGAGAATAGCTCACCTTTCTTTTATAAACTCTTTAGTAACGGGGTTCGAACTTTTTTCTATGGGAGTTGGCATAGACACATGCCGCCATTATGGTTTTTTTTTTTTTTTCAAAGTTGTGGCGCACCATCTGACATGCGTTAGAAGGGTAGAGGACACTTAAAACATACAAAACTGTAAGCAACATGTGCCCTAAAGTGTTACGTTGCGAAATATTTAAAGGTAAAGTCGTACCCATGTATGCATGCTAGATCGTGCACCGCAACTTAAAAAAAAAAAACAATAAAATGGCGGGGATGCCTATGCCAGAATGGTTCTATGCCCTTTAATAATAGTTTCGGCCATGCCAAGGCAGATGCTATGGAAAAAACAAAACCCTCCTTCTTTCGCAGTCGGGTAAAAAGTATCGAAACATTCACTAAAATATCTTGTATCCTTTGTCATAATGCCTTGTCAAATATTTTTCTTTCAATGTTCTTATATTTCTAAAAGACTATGTATGCCAGTGTACAATGTTTAAAAAATATTTCACAAAATTCTTGAATTTGATCCTTTTTCTCTCGCATTATCGAACACTACATATCGTAAGCAGTGACTAGGTACGTGTCGGTCTCTCATAGCTTTCGACTCGGACGTAGCGTGCCGGCTAGTTCCTTTTGTAGACCAGCTGGTACTGATTTCACGACAACTATACTAAGACTCACGTAGCCGTATGGAAAGTACTGACGAGTGTGTATCACCACAAAAGGGAACGTAATGACCAGAACAAATCTATAAAAAGTATGTCTTTCTCCCGCTATTCCCTTTGTTGGTGATCCTTAATAAATAAATTCCTCGGGTCTCGGGGAAAATGTGTAACTCGCTTCGGGCGTGGCACCTCCAACCCCATCGCTCGTTCACTACTTTAGAACAACCCTTAGTCCAATATTCCTGTCGGTCTATTCTCTAAACTTGCGCCTTGAAAACTGTTGACAGACCTAACAATCTGACTAGAATTCTGATCAACTAGGGATTGACAGGTCACTTCAAACTTAAATACTCGTTAGTCCGTGTTTATCTCCGGCGCGCTACGTTTCCAAGTTATACCCTAATCTGTAGGAAGAGTCTATTTTTCCACTCGCCCGATGTTTTCAGTGTAAACTCTTTTACCTTTTTGTACAAACTACACAAGTTAGCGTTTGATCTTTAGAAGGCACCCTCTTCCTTTTGATAAATAAAATCAACTTGGATGCCCTGGTGTATCGTAGGAGCTTACATATAAAACTGATTTTAATATGCGGATATACCATGTCAAATATGCAGAAGACTAACCCCCAGTTTTAGGAACTAAAATTTATCTGAAAATTATATAATATGGCGGATTGTCAAGTGCTCGTTAATTGCTTGCGCATCAACACTCGAGTTTAATCTTTAAAGTTTCGATGATATCGTTCCTTAAACCGGGTGTAAGTAATGCTGTTTTCTATTCATCCAATAAAGGCCGTGGTGGCCAGTTGCTTACACAGCACATATAATGTCTCGCAATGTACAGAACGTCTAGAATGGCCGGACATTATTATGGCCCTGCCCGCTGCCGCCACCACTAACCTTGCCGCAATCATGTGTAGACGCCGTAACAATAACTTGTGTATTTATAATAGCTGACCAAGTTTTTATACAATTAGTGTCAGTTGGCAAATAAATTGTACGGCCAAACACACGGCAGCGCATGAACTGCGAAAACCGACTACTGCTTACGACAGAACGGCGCTGTCATTCTGATTTCCTGGCATGCAGTTGTGGCTGTCCCAGACACAACTTAAGCATGTTCCACACGGAAGTAATCCATCCAGCGTCCCATCCAAGGTGACCTAAATTCATACACAACTCACTCAGAAGAAACCAAGCTCCTACCAAAGTCACCTTGATTGGACATTGGATTACATTCGTGTGGAACATGCTTAAGACAAACTAGCGCTATGCAGGAAGTGTTAGTTTTCTTGGTCGGCTAGTATAGTATTGTCTCTCTCGAAAAGTGTGTGCCATGACTGAGTGATATTTTAGCTTTTGCTTCTTTGTGTAATTGAAATGTACAATACTTTATGTCAATCAAATTCTATTGAAGTTGTAGAATATTACGTCTCGAAAAAGTAAAGTGGACCTTATTTCTAATTCAATAAAGTTGAATATTTTTCTTATACTGGACGTTCTACGAGTATGTGAGAAATACCTGAGTGTAACCAAATTAAAACGTATTGGTAGCCGATCCAAAGTTAATTATTATTACTATTGTCTATACACTTTATGAATTTATTGTAACTACACAAAATAAGGGACTGTATTTGTCGTCCAATCCTGTATTGACGTACTTTAGGTGTATGTCATTCCTCTGTGCATTTTGTCTTTAGGCGGTAGATATTCGAAAAAATGGCCGATTCCCTTTTTCTCCTAAAGTAAAAATTACTTTTTACAATTTTCTGCGCCGCGGTTGTAGCGGAAGACGATTTCATTACTTTGGGAAGTATATCTATCTTCTGCTACGGCCACACTACCTTACCGTATGCCACCGGTTTACCAATACTTTATTATGGCATTAGATTACTGCCTAAATTACCGCTTGATGTGATGTGATGTGGTGTAGATACACAATAGTTCTTAGATATGACAATTAACTAGGTATAGATATGACCATTTTTCAAGATGGAGGTTGAAGCTGCGGCGGTGTTGTGATGATTTTTATAATTTTATTATTCTTCTGTAGGGTATCCCATACACTTGGTTCCGATTGGAATACTTCCAAAAACTAGAGCGCCCTTTCATTTGACCACAACATGTCGGTCGGTACGTGCATTTCCGTTGAGCTTATGGCATGCCTATATTGTACAAACTGCTGTAGTGTGGCCACATCACGCAAAAGTTACCACGGTAATTGTCTTTGATATGCAAAAAAAAAAATACAACCGAACATAGAACCTCATCCTTTTTGAAGAAGTCGGTTAAAAAGACAGCCACCGGAGCTATTGCCTACCGTCCTATGCGATATAGATTGAGATTGTAAAATTATACGTGGCTTCACCTCGGTGTTGTGATGAGAATGACTGCCATAGCACGGTAGTGTGGCCGTAGTATTCCCGTGTGCGAAAAACGCACTACCCACTGCTAACAGAGAGTCAGCGGTATCCATGGATTGGCAGTGATAATGTTATCAGCAGTTGTGACCTACCGCCACTTAGCAAGTACTTACTATGCATTTATTTTATACGATTGACTTGTCCACTTGTGTCCTTCCTGTACATAATATAATATAGATATAGTAACAGTTGTCTTGAAAATCTAATTTTCGAATTTAAAACTCGTTTTGTAAAATTAAACGTTTTTGGAGGCTAAAGTTGAGGGGGGAGAGGAAGTATTGGTGCCTAAATTGTGGCCATTTGTGACATTTGTGACTACGACTGAGCAGTGTTGCCATTTTATATCGTTATCGCATAAACATAGCTTTAGACGTTATTTATTATGTTCTGACCGGATGAGACTCGGCGGTTCAGTGGTACGGAATATAGAGTTGATTATTTGTGTGAAAGTTGCTTTTGTTGCCATATTTCGATAATTGTTGTTTGCTGTACACAATATGCGATCACCGCAAGATGCTTACAAATCCTGGGAAATGTTAGACTACAAAGTTGCTGTACCTAATATTTAATTTTGCTATTTGTGTAGCGCCATCTTTTGAAGTTTGCAGAAATAATGTATTCTATAATTTGTACTTCTGTATAATATTTTAGTTTTAGACGAATATTAGGTTATATTACTTGAAAAATATGTTGTAAGAGAATGATTTAAAAAACATAGTAAAATAAAAATGAAAAAAATTGCATAATTGTTTGTTGTTTAAAAAAATGTTTAGAAGATTGCTTTATAGAAACAGGTTTTTTTTATAGAAATACAGTTTTCCCGCCATTGTAATGAAGAACTGTTAGGAGCCCTCTCAGCATGAGTCATAGCTTGGGAGTATGTTGTGCAAAACTTACACAACAGTTCATGAAATCAATTGTTTACCAAGTTTGGAGATACTAACTTATGTTCCCATTGATTCAGCAAATTCTCCGATAAGTGAATGAATTAAGTATGTGTTTGAAAACACAGAAATATCCTTAATTTAATCCTTTTTGTGCAATAAGTTATTTGTGCAAGATTTGTATGTTGTAACAAAGTTTATTTATTTTATGATTTTTATGTCATGCTTTGTCTGTAATTATGAGAAACAATTGTTGTAAAAAAACAGCTGGTGCTATTTTAATAAATTATTCAATTGTTTGTCTTATTAATTTAACTATTCATGTGCAAAAATTGCACATTATTATATTGTGCAACAATTCAAATTTTGTATGAATTTATGACTCATGACTGAGTGTTCAATTAATTATAGTGTTTGAGCTTTCAGCCTTTTGGAATGTAGTGTATATGAAGGCCAAGGGATAGTTTAGATGAATTATTTATTCTTTCCAATTTGATTCCGATTCACAACTAAAATAAAGAATAAGTTGAAAATACTACATCAATTTGTTCGGAAGTAATAAATCGAAAGAAAGGAAATCAATATCTGCATCCTTCCTTAGCCCTCCTACACTACACTTCATTTGATTGGTGGGAAACAATAGGAAATTATGTAAACTTATGTTCAACTTCAGGAAATTGCTTCGCATAATAGTTTGTTAATTATTTAAAGATTGTTGTGTTGGCGATGATTGAACTTCCAGAGAAACACTTGTGGCAACTGTAGATAGGACGGATTGTATCTAACAAATGTTTATAAATAAATTGTATCATAAGTGCCTCTGTCTTTCTATTAAATCACTCCTTATCTTTTAACTTTATAATTACTTTAATGGATGTACTTTTTAGTCGTGCTCTTAGTCTTCTAAACTACATTACAGCAATGAGGGTAAATACAGGCAAAAACAGAAAATATATGACTCCAAAGAAATAGTATTTATTAACCAGTTCTTCAATTAAAAATTTGAAACCAAAAGATATTCATAATATTCAGTTTATTTTCTTGTAAACAAATAAAAACATAGACAATATTCAAGACTCATTGGTTTGTATGCAATCTGATAAGCAGAATTAGTTTTCTTAGATTTTTCTGTGCACTGTGTGTGTATGTTACACAAATAATATCACAAACAGTCTGATCTACACGTAGTTAGATGTTAGGACATGCTGTCAATGAGTGATGCTCGCATTGTCGATGTAATAGCTGTGGGTTTGGCGTCATTCAACTTGAACACACTTTCGATAACTGAGATTTCTGTGGATGTAGTGTCCAGACCACAGAATGCACACCAGTCGTTGACCACCATTCCCGCCGCAATGACGTCACTGCCTCTGTTCACTGTGCCCGCCACCAGCGGTACTTGTAGGAGAGATGACAGCTCGTCCTGGTCCTGGATTGTGGTTTTAGGATGCACGAGCCCGCCGCGATTACTTAGCGCGGCATAAGATCCGACCAAGACGTTCTCCGCGACTGTTTGTCTGAACACCTCCACGTCGAGTGTGTCTGCGAGGATCTCCTCTGTGTCGCGGTCCAGGTCGGGGTGCACGAGCGCCACGTAGTCGTTACAGGCGATCACATTCCCGAGCGCGCTGAGCCGCTCTTCCACGCGTTGCACTTTGATGGTGTCAGGGAGACTGTTTCTAATGTGTTGTAACTCTGTGTCTGTTGTCGAGGATGGTACCAGAAGTCCGTTTTTGTTCCCTACCGTCATGCGGCCGATGATCCGGCACCCTGCGACGCTGACATGCACCACGGGTATGGTCTCTGACAATTCTGCCTCGAACACGCTGTAGAAGTTCTCCGATCCGCCGATTGCGACGAGGCAATAGGAATTTGTCAATTTACTAAACACTCCAACCTCATTGTTGTTTTCGAATTGGACGCGGACTGCCATGTTTTTTGATTAATCAAACTTTACTTGTAATTACAAAGTATTTCACAACAATAAAGCTTCACGTGGGGAGAAAAGAAAAAACACGGGGATCTTCGTTCAAATGGTTACTTTTTTACGTCAGTTTGACAACTACATTCGCAGTTTTATCTCGACGGTGTGTTCCATTTCAAATAACAATATGTCAAGCATTTTTATAATGTGTCTCTGTCTTACTTGAATGGAATTAGCATTATCTTTCACCTTCTGGTCCTTATGGTATTGTGCAAGTGTGAATAGTTTTCTTATAAGAAATGCATAAGACCGCGTTCAGAGAAAAAATACATAGGGACCGTGCACGGCGTTGACTATGCCATCTAGTGTCGCATATTCGACGTTTTAAGGGTCAGAATACTTGACATTGCCTCTTCTGTGCTGCCACCTGTGGTACCTGCACGCTCAGTTTAGGGGAACATGCGCGAAGAAGACTGTGCCCTCTAGCGTACTATTTCGAATTTTTTACTGGAAACATACTAAACTTGACAGTGAGATTTCTGTGCTTCCACCTTTAGTTTCTGCACGCTTCATATTATTTGGTTTCTTCAAGGAGTGTAAAATATATTAGCACTGCTATTTTATAACAATTCAAAAAAGATAAAAAAATAAATAATTTTGACAAAATCTATGAGTTCTGTCAATAAGTAGTTGACATCATCAGTAAGATTAATAAAATGGATGAAATCATTTAATTTTTGATATTTATTTTTTACACAAAATTAAAAGTATGAAGAAAAAGAATTCGCCATGAAGATGAAAGATGCGTAAATTCGTAATACTGAATTGTTTAGTGGATTGCAATGATACGGAGTTATTCCCAAGTGATGTTATTCAAAACCTGAGGCAGGTTGTGATTGCTCCAATCGCATACAAGCCGAAGATACAGCAAGCCTTACAAAGAATTAATTTCAATTATCACAGGACTAGTAGTTACTCGAGTTTATTACGGGTAACTAATATTACCCATAATGCGATAAGGCCGCCCATTGTGCTTATGTGTTTTAGTTTGTAGTTTTCTTTATATGGTATTATCGGTGTACAACAAAGTATAAAAATAAATAGTTAGCAAAAATCAATTCACAATCAGCTTCACCATCATCAGCCTAGCCTTTTCCCAACTGTATTGGGGTCGGCTTCGTGTCAAACCGGATGCAGCTGAACATCAGAATTTTACGTAGGTAGAGCGGCTGCCGACCAGACCTCCCCAACCTATATCTGGGTTTAAAATCAATTCAGCTTATAAGTTCCAAAATGGTCAATGGGGTATTTTACCAAAAAATGTAATTAGTCCGTCTGAAAGATTTGCAAAAAATATTGGACACTTTTTTTCTTTTTTCACGTAAACAAAAAATAAAGAAGATACAGCGAGTTGAAGACACGCGTGATGTCATCTGGCTTGGTAAATTTGTACCAAGACGTTACGTCCAATATTTTTTTTAAATCTATCAGACGGACTAATTACATTTTTTTAGTAAAATACCCTATTTAATATGTAGGTGACATTTGATTCGATTCGGAAATAAATCACCTATTTGGAAAAGTTCACGAAATGGATACCTACCTATTGATAGTCTATTCAGAATACCTGCTTTTCCTCTAGGTCCAGGATTTTTCCAAAAACTCCACCTCCAGTATCTTGACCTCTTTTTAAATACATAAATTCCAAACCTCATGACAAACTTTGTGTTTATCCAGGAATGTAATGTTGGCGAGGGTGAGACCCTGTTGATGTTCTGGGGCTACGAGCAAGCACGCTCTGACAGCAAGGCTACTATAAGCATGTCCACCGATAGCTGCACATCTTTACATTTACCGGTAAGAACCGTACAGAAACCCTAAGTCGCATTTACGTAGTACGGCATCGAGCAGACAATGGCAAGGCGAATACAAGCATTACTTTCTACCCATACCGTAAGGACTACCTAGACTATCAGCTTGAATTAGCAGAGAACAAGGGACAATACAGGCTAGCTAGGTTGATCAATACAGATCAGGGCCGTACTCCGGACGTGAGCGGATCGTGGTCCATTAGGAGCTCTAAAACATTTTGATAGGTACGCACATTTTACACGGACTCGTTTATAAGAAATCTTCTCTTTATATGTAATATAAAGAGAAGATTTCTAGCTTTTCCACTATCATCTTTCTCAAAATGTAACCAAAATGGGGTCACAATTAGTCCGTCTGATAGATTTTCAAAAAATATTCGACATGTCGCACCTTTAGGACGAAAACGACACAATTAAAAAAAAACGAAAATTGAGTTACTGTCTTAAAATGACTCAAAACAAAATTCTCAATGTAACAATAGTTCAAACATAGCCATATTCGAGCTGGAACAGGACAAAACTGTTATATCGGTCTCTTTCTTACGTGGCGAAATCGGGGCCTGAGTCGGGACGACGACGACGCAGTCAGTGTTGTGTTCGCATCGATAAGTGCAAGACGTCGCGCAGTCAACCGGGTAGTGACTCAAAGTATAATACGTCGTTTTCATTCCGAAACAATTGGTAAGTTCTCTTTCGATTTTTAAAATGGAAACGACCAATTTAGCTTTGTGGTTGTTTTCTTCTGATTTTTAATGTAATACTATTGACTTATTTAGGTTTGTGGCATTTTAATATTAAATACACTTATAATTCCAATGACGGATTTAAATTTGTGTCGTGTTAATAATAAATAACGATAAATGTTTTGGGACTAAGTTTGACCTATTACAAATAAAGTCATTTTTTTATTTATCAAAGTATTATTGTTTGTGACTCATTGACTATTAGGCCATTTATTTATTTTTTTCTAGATAAAAAGGAAGGCGTATTGGTTGATGTGTCACTACACAATTACTAAGCCAGCAAGTTTATAAAGAAAAAATCACAAACCTGATCATAAAATGAAAAGAAGGAAGGACATTATAATGGATATTGCATTAAAAAATGTGAAAAATTACAAAGCAAACGAACACGAGGTATGATTATATTAAACAAATCTTTAAAATATTTTGTACTGTGCGCTTTAGACTGTAAACTTTTTATTGATTAAAAAAATTAACCATTATGGTGTTTATCTTTCGTCAGGAACAGTCGGATAGCAAAATGCAAGATAATAAAGCAAACGAACCCGAGGTATGATTATATTATACAAATCTTTAAAATATTTTATACTGTGCACCTGTAAACTTTTTATTGATTTACTAAAAAAATAACCATCAAGGTGTTTATCTTTAGTCAGGAACAGTCGGATAGCAAAATGCAAGATAATTTGTCTCTGAATTCCACAGAGATTGTCAATTTTTCAAAGAAAAGACAGACAGTAACAATTTTTATGTTAGCAATCAGTTTGATTTGGTAAGAAATCATTTTAGTTTATTTTGGTACAGACGACTGCATGTCGTTGTAAACAGTTTGCCCTTGAAAGAGCCTTTTTGAAGCAAAATATTAGTAAGACAGTGCGCAACACTGGAAAATCTTACAAGTCCCTCTCAAAATCTAGAAAAGAAGTTCCAGCCCGTTGCATTAAAAACCCATGCGCTCCATGTCGATTAAAATGTCCTGACCAAATTAATGAAGTCCAAAGGACTGCGATTTTTGAATCGTATTGGAAACTTGCAAGCATGGTACTCAAAAGATCCTTCATCAGTTCTTGCTTAATGGAAGTCAAACCGAAATATAAATATACCAATGCTGAAAAGCCTAGAGCACCAAATAATGCTTTTTTTTTTTTTCACTGTTTTTAATCAGAGAATTCGAGTTTGCAAAAAGTTTTATATACATACTTTAGATATAACAGAAAGACAGATAAGAACTACAAAAGAAAAAACCAACGTTAACGGATTCATAGCTGAAGATCGAAGAGGAAAGCACACTAATAGATTGACATTGATAAAATTGACGAGACCATTATAAAAGATATTGAAAACCATATAAATTCAATCCCAAGGGTCCCATCACACTACTTAAGAGCCTCCACATCTAGAGAGTTCATTGAAGGAGGCAGGACTGTAAAAGATCTTTGGAGAGACTTCTCAGACGCAAGAGATCCTAATAAACCCAAAGTAGACTACTGGCTATACAATCAAATTTTCAATAACAATTTTAACTTGGGATTCTTTCACCCTAAAAAAAGATCGATGTGATCTGTGTTTGGAATACGAAATGGCATCTGTAGATCATAAAGCACAGCTGAAAGAAAAGTTCGATACCCATTTAAAAGAGAAAGACCTTTGTCGCCTTGAAAAGAAGAACGACCGCAGAAACATTGGTGAACGAAATATATGCATTATATATGATTTGCAAGCAGTCATGCAATGCCCTTTGGGAGACTCGAGTTCTTTTTATTACATATCAAAACTCAACTGCCTAAATTTTACTATGGCAGAGCTGGCTCACAAATCGGACAAGAAAACAAGTAAAAAACAAATAGGACAGGAAGTTGAAGGAAACGAACAGGAAGGAGAAGATAGAATAGAAGAAGAAACTGTGGGCGCCTATGAGGATGTATATAATTACTTTTGGGATGAAAAACAAGGAAAAGGGGGGCAAACGAAATAGGATCATGCATATTTGAGTATTTAAAAAATGTCAGTGAAAAATATCCTGATAAACAACTGAATATAATTTTCTATTCAGATAATTGCTGTGGGCAAAATAAAAACAGGTTTATTGCATGTCTTTACTCGTATATTGTGTCTAATTTTCCAAATATAACGAGTATAACTCACAAATTTCTCATTCGCGGGCACACACAAAACGAGGCTGACAACGTACACAGCTTCATTGAAAAAAAATGAGAAAAAACCTTAAATCTGGACCAATTTATACTTCTCATCAGTATGTTGCCCTGATTAAAAGTGCCAAGAAGTCTGGAAAGCCTTTTAAGGTACTGGAGTTAAATCATGACTTTTTTATTGATTTGAAATCTCTACAAGATCAGTGGGGCTATAATGAAGACGATGAGCGCAACCAGGTGTCCTGGAACGATATTAAGGTTTTGAGATTCTCGAAAGACAAACCTTTTATGTTTTTCTTCAAAACATCTTACACGCAAGAAAATTTTAGGTGTGTGAACATGAGAAACAAACGAAAACGAATGCCTAACCTTGAAGATGTCACAATTCCGAAAGTCTACACAAATAAAATAAAATTAAGTGAAAATAAAAAGAAGGGGCTAAGCGAATTGCTGCGGAAAAATTTGATACCCGGTTTTTATATAGATTATTACAAATCGTTATTATATGATTAAGATGACTGGACTGATTAGATGATTAAGATGACAGATTTTACTGTCGTATAAAATAGTAGGTATATTAGATGCAGATCTTATTTTTTGTTGATTGATTTACATTTACGTTTCTTTACGAACTACAATATTTTTTTAAGAAAGTTCCTAATGAACAAAATTTTTTGTTTATTTTTAAGAGTTGCGTTTTGTTGTTTTTTCCGAATAAAAAAAGATTTCTTTGAAGGGTCGATTTAACTTTTGAGATTTTTTATAACAGATTTCTATTATTTACTAAAAAGAGTTCCTGATGAACAAAGATCTCAGTTAATATTACAAGTATAAGTGTTGATTTTTATTAAATTTTACTCCTTAAGCATTTGCTTAACGTAATCAGACCATTTTCATTTGTTTCAATTCAAACATTGCCATTAATAAAAACATCCTATTTTTTTTTACTTTTCTTTCTGCGTCAGTGACGCATATTCCTTTAGTGTCCCATCCCATCGTTTGCTATTTATTAGCAAAAAACAGACCTAAGTCGAAAAACGTTAAAAAATTACATAATGATATAAAAACAAAAAAGGCGTAAGTATTAAACTTCCTTAACTAACATTTCTTTTTTCGGCCGAAAAAAGACGCAACTCCTAAACTGTCTGGTTTATATCATTTTCCTCGGTCCAAAAATGACTGATAAAATAAAATACCCTTTTTTCCATATTAACCTTTTAAATTATTATGTTTTTTTATGACAGAATAATAGCTGAATGACTTTTTTACAATTTGCAGCACAAACATAGGCACTGACGTAAATAATCACGAAATATGAGACGAAAGATTGTGGAGGTGCCAAAATTTTAAACCTTGTTTTGCCATTTCCCTAAAAGTTGTTTTTTTGAGTTAGGTCGTTTTCGTCCTAAAGGTGCGATGTATTTTTTCTTTTTTCACGTAAACAAATTATAAAGAGGGTACAGCGAGTTGAAGACACGCGTGACGTCATATGGCTTGGTAATTTTAAGAATGAATAAAGTCATCGTTTACTTCCTTTTAAAAATAATGACATTGATCAAATTACTAAATAAATATCAAATCTCGTAGTCGTTATTTACAGTTCAAATTATTGTCATGACTATCGAGTCGTAGCGAGAGTTTTGTTGTTAAAGAAATACGATTTACCTACGTTGAAAATAACAAAACGTTGGGTTCATTTTCTCGTTTCGTCAAACGAGTTGAATTCATAAACGTCGTTGTCTCGTAACTCGTTGACGAATTCAACGAGTTGATTTATACACGGTCAACGTTAATCCCGTTGAAGAGACATCAACGTTGATTCAACTAGTTCGTTGATTCAACGCCCATCACTAATTGTCAGCGCGCGTGTAACGTGCTCGTCCGTTTTGTATAAAATAATTGTAAACCTCTTTTGTTTTTGCTTGTGGAAATTTTCACGGATTTTGCCATGGACTTTTACTGACTGACAAAACCTTAATTTAAATTTACCTACAATGGATTGGTCGTCCTACAACGGTAATGCACGCGATCAGTCTAGCGAGACCCGTTCTATTAGTGGTAGGTGCCTGGGAAATTTCATTTCCGAATTTAATGCTACGCAATATCATACTTTTACTCATGTTATATTTATTAATATATCGATAGGTAATAAGTCCAATGCCCTGTTTTTACAGGACATTGGACTTATTAATCAGCAACGAATACTGCCGTGTTTACCAGCCAAGTGACAACTTACCCGTTGAGCCTCATCATCCTCTTTACTGTGCCGTCACCTCCACTCACTTAAATACTCACGCATGAAATGCTGCCCGATTGTCAAATTTAATTATAACAAGGGCGACTAGGTACGATCAAATAAAAGCGGATTTATCTGAAATCGATTGGAATAAGTAGTTCCCTGGAAAAATTATCAGCACAAGAATCTGTGAATACATTTTATAGTTACTTGTTTAGTGTCGTTAAATTATTCATTTATGTGAACCTCTACATTACATACATACATTGCATACATGCATTTATTGAACAATTAATGTTCAATAAATGCATCAATGAAGATGTTTTTCCTGATGTTTCGAAACTAGCTCATTTGACCCCTATCTTTAAAAAATAAAAGGAAAAATGCCTTTTTAAAAAAAAAGCTTTTATTTAAATGCTCTAAAAGAAGAAAATAAAATTTTCCTTTAAAATTGATCATAAAAGCTTGTCGCGAGGTTTGATAATTAAATACTTATTGGTACTTACGCAAACCTCGCACGGTTTCCTGGCTTTTATTTTATTTTTTACTTTTAAGTTATTTCGAGTTACTCTCAACAAGGGCTTGTTAGTTTTTCATTTGATACCCATATTGCAGAAGTGCATAAAAATAACTATTCCACCATCTTGGATGTTCCACCGTATTGGATTTAGAATGACGTCACATTATTTTTCGAGTTACTTTCAACAAGCCCTTTCATTTGATATCCATATTGTAGAAATGTATTAAAAATAACTTTTATTATACATATACATATATTCCGCCGTCTTGGATGATCCGCCATATTGGATTTAGAATGACATCACACAGCTTATCGTGTATTGTCATCCAAACTAAACGTGTATACAAAGCTTAAATCCAGCTCAATCGGTTGAAGATATCTGCTTCAAAGTTGAATAGTTGAATAGCAAGATTCCACCTGAACAAACATACATAAATACATCATCATCATCCACAGCCCGACTTCGTCCACTGCTGAACATAGTCCTCTCTTATCTTGTGCCAAACCTGCGATGGCAACAATGTCATCTGTCCATCTCGCCGCCGGCCGACCAACACTTCTTCTTCCAGTCCTCGGACGCCACTCGGTCACTACCTTACTCCACCTATCATCACCGCGCCTTGCTAGGTATCTTGCCCAGCTCCATTTTAGATCCATAGGTACATACATACATACATTGCAAGTTAAAAAAAGCTTTTAAAAAGGGATCCAAGAATGACGTTGAGAATTACCGTCCTATCTCAATTCTGTCCACCGAGTCAAAGCTTTTTGAGAGATTGATTTATAACGAAATATATCCTACTTTACACAAGCCCATAATTAAACAACAGCACCAATCTGCTCACTTTTGTTGGCTACATTTTCGAAAACATAGCAACAAAGTTACAAACTGATGCAATTTATACGGACTTTCAGAAGGCTTTCAGCTAGGTGGTTACGTTTACATCAAATCGCCTTCAATGGTATTCGCGAAATCTGCTGCGTTGGTTCATCTCTTACGTAACAAACCGTACTCAAAAAGTCGTGATTAACGGATTTCAATCGAAGTTAACTTTTGTCACATCCGGGGTCCCACAGGGCTCAATGTTGGGTCCTTTATTGTTTACGTTATTCATAAATGACATTAGCGATTGTTTTAAAAATTCTGACTTTCTACTATACGCAGGTGATCTAAAAGTCTACAAAACTATGAAAAGTATTGAAGACTGTCTTTTACGCCAAAGTGATTTAGACCGACTTTTCAGTTATTGTGTGTACACTCACAGCGGGACTTCGGTGTGGTAGACTCAAAGCTTCACTTCAATATCCACGTAGACAATATTATCATCATAGCGCTCAAAATGTATGGTTTTGTTTTTGCGCAATAGCAGAGATTTCAGACGTCCATCAACTTACAGACACTTATATATAGGTATCACTAGTAAGGCCGTGTCTGGAGTTTGCTACTATGATATTATGGTATCCCTATTATTCTTAATATATTGACTCTATCGAGATTGCTCAACGTAAATTTCTACGAGCTCTGCATTATAGATGCTATCACAGCCACAGTCCGCATGACATTTTACTCAAGAATTACAAACTGCTTACCTTAGCATCCGGAAAACTGCTTCTTGAGCAATATTTCTACACTGTCTTGTGCACGATAAATATGATTGCACAGATTTGTTAAATAAACTGTGTTACGTTGTTCCGAGAACGGTAGTGCGCAGACAAGTTCGTCCTTACCGATTACTATTTACCAATACCAGCCCTGTCTGTGACTCCAATGCTGGTCTTTGAGATCCTCTGCGCCAACTTATGGACACTTATAATAATAGATTTCAGAATATTGATATTTTTAATCTCTCCGCAAGTAAATTTAGGAAATCTGTAGTTAATTCTTTATATTTGAAAACCTTTGTCATTATTTTATTGTAAGCCTTACATTAGAATTCGATTTCTTCTATTCCTTACTTTTGTCACCCGTCCGTACCTTTATAGTTATTTTCACTTCAGTAGCTCAAACATGTAGGTTTTGCTGCCTGAAATCAACAAACAAACAAAACAACAACCAAAAAAACAAACAAACACACAAACCACACAACAAACAAACAAACAAACACACAAACCACACAACAAAGAAACAAACAAAACAAAGTAAGTTTTTTTTTTCAGAAAGTCGCGAATATCTTATTCAGCCTTGGGTTAATTATACATTTCGAAACATTCACACTCTATCTCTTTCCCGCCATTAGAAACAGAGAGAGACAAAGACCAGCCGTTCCGAAGTTCAGATTTCGAATTCGACCTCAAAGACAAACACGTTCGGAATTTCGTACTAACTAAAGAAATTTTGCAAAAAGAAAATTATTTCTTTTAATGTAATTTATTGAATTTTTAACTTATTGTTGTATTTAAACAAAAATAAGTATTTACTGCAAATAAAACCGATATTTAACCTGTAAATTATTTTTTCTAGTTTCAATAATGTTACGTAATATATTTTGAATAGGAATATAAATCATGGGTGCTATTTCCGAACACGCCATAGTTTAAATAAAAGAGCGGGATTTTTTTTTGTGGCTGACGTAGAGTTGAATAAGTTAAAAAATATTAAAATAATCGTAAAATATGTGTGAAACTAGCGACGAGAACAGTATTTTAACACCGGAAGAGTTAAAACAACAAGTTATTAATGTAGAATTAAGTTTCCTACATAGATATAAGAAACAAGGAGATATATCGATATAGAAATAATATCGGAACCCTGTGTCCCCAGTATATCCCTTCCACACGAAAACTACTACACATGCACTTCTGTAAAAGCAATAGATACGCAGTCGCGCACACACCCGCATTTCTTAAATCAGAGTGTACTACACAATCAATTATAAACCTTATCCATCGAACACAGCGTGTATTTACCGTTCATCGTACAACTCACGCACACTAAAACAACGGTCGCTATCGTTTTGCTGTGCAAAAGCAATTTATTTCTCATATACGCTAGTGATTGACTAAACCGGAAAGTTATCGAATGTTCAATTTTATTATCGTAGAAACATTTTTTTTAATAAAAGAATAAGTAAAAATAAACAAATGTAGCTAAAAAAATATCTTCTTTATTATCTATACTAATACATAAAGCTGAAGAGTTTGTTTGCTACGCGCTAATCTCAGGACCTACAGGTCCGATTTGAAAAAATCTTTCAGTGTCAGATAGCCTATTTATCGAGAAAGGCTATAGGCTATACAATATCATCACGCTCAGACCAATATGAGCGGAGCGCAGACGAAGTTGCACGGGTCAACTAGTAACAACATAAAACAGCGTCGAAGCTGAAAAGGTAAAAACAACTTATTTATCATTTACATCTATCCTAAACTACTTCTAAACCTCACCATGAGGCAGCACCTTAATTGCGTAACACACTTTCAATCTAGATCTGAATGACTTTTTCACATATTGCTTCATGTGTGCGAAAAATTGGTCGGCTCAACAAATTAAATAACAATTACCCCGCATGTTTTTGTTATAAAATAAACCCTAGTTAGTAAAGAAACTTTTGAAATTATATGACCAAAAAACACGCACCCATGCATAACAAACAAATAACGTGAATATGTTAACTTATCAAAAGCAGAAGTTGATATTATATTATCTGAACCGTGCCAATTACCATAACGCATTCGAAGCTTTAACGGAAGTCAAATACAAAAACCATAAAAAAGTGCGGCACGAGGAAAAGACATAATATACGATACTTCAAAGCCAAAAACACTCCACCGATTATTAACCTAAGATTTTAATTGACTTACTTTACGAAAGTTGGGACTTGGGACACATTTCTGACTCCACTGTAAAAAATCAAAATACGTAAAAACATTATTTCACATCGATCTCACAACCGGGTTAAAACGGTTGATAAATAAACTATATTAGCAAAATTTCATTCGTCAATCGACATTGTTGTCGATAGCCTACGTTAGTGGATCTGCACACGCACACCACTAACTCATCGCAAGGTGCAGCACTGCAGCGGCCGTAGGTACTACGCGAATTAACCGGTTAATACAGTATCTTTTTGTGATTTTTACATTGCTCGTCCAGTCACTTAGCGACAAACTTAGGTAGTGGTTAAAGAGCAATGTATTTGTTGCAAAAATAATACAGTCGCTGTGATATTTGGAAACAAACATAACATAGTAAGAGCCAGAAATATTTTACGATTTGTTGTTTTTGTTGATTTTAAAGACAAAATATAGTAAAATACTTGTACTTACATAATAATATGATAAGTGATTCCATGACTAACAAAGTTTTGGTTTGTGCTTCGGTTTTTACAAGAAACCACTGAACAACACGGTATTCTTATAAAACTTCACGATCACGGTCGAAAGCGCACTAGTTCACGGAGACGGCCATTTGCGTATTAAATGATCAACTTTCGCATGTCGCGCGGACACCGACACGCCGCTCGCGAGAAATATCTGACAGCACACCATGTCTCCAATGACTGTAGACTTACAAAGGGCGCAAGCAGGTTTTCGGAGACGGTGTTGCTATCTTATTTTTTAGATTTATCACAGACGAGGCGATCATCTACAATGTGGGGTATTTACTCAATGTTGAAAGCTACTTTAAAAACAAAACATAACGTGCATATTGAAACATACGCAAAACTCGTATCTTTTCTAGAAAGAATGTCAGTTGGGCATAAGGCTAAAATGTCCAAAATTTTTACGGCCCTTAACATAGAAAAATTTCTTAATGAAGCTCCGGGTTGCAATTTTCTTGCCGCTAAAGTAAGTGGTACCTATGAATCTATGTTGTTAGTTATTGTGTGTAGACTGTTATGTATAAAGGTACTTATTTACCTACTAATTTTGTGAGTGTCAGTGTTTTTGGACAATGAATCCTAGTCTGGCATAGCAATACTGTTAAAATATTTAGCTGCTGAAGTGAAAAGTTATGTGTGTTACACGAGAGCAAAGTTTTTTGCATCTCGTGCCTTTGAATCCCTCGCCACACTCAGGATTCGACTTTACAATCACTCGCTACGCTCGTGATTTAATCGACTTTGCTATCTTATTGCACAAATAACTAAAGATGCAAAAAACTTTGCTCTCGTGTAACAAACATAACTTTTCACTTCAGCAGCGAGAACACTTTAGGAGATAAAATAATAAACAGGAATAGATTTAACATTGTAGATAGAGGTACCAATTCAATAAAATGGAACATTTTAAAAGTTAAAAGTAAAATTACTACAATTCTGAAAATTAAAAGTTATTTAGCAACGTTATAGTTGCATTGAGTTGAGTTTGATTATCTAGGGTTAAGGTTTCTGTTTCGGTGGTGGATTGAGAAGGAGCAAAGGTGAACGTTGGTGACTCTGATCGGCTTTCTGTATAAGTAGGTACACTGTGCGTTGTTGGAAGTGGATGGGCGTGGGTGAGACCAAGGATGCGAGGTCGAATACAGACTTGTTGTTTCCACTATACGCTTACCGATTTTCGACTTATTTTCTATTGAGTCTTCAATATAGCCTTCTGCAACCGTATTGGACTTCCACCCGCCGTGACGTATTAAAGTGAGATCGGCTCCGGAATCAGCCAAGAGCGTTGCCGAAGTTCTCCGAAAGCAGTGACCCGTGTATAGCTGAGGTTCTTCCAGTTTTAAAAAAGTGGCAATTTTTCGCGGTATAGCACCTATTTTATTTACTCCCATAGGCTGTCTTGAGCATTTAATATTATGGTATTGTATGACAATACCATGTACAATAGTTACATATTCTTCGCGTACGACAAAAGACCTGTCCAGGTTCGTCTTCGTATTTTTCAATTTTACTAACAGTAATTTATATTAACTGTTAGCTGTAATAGCTCGCTATTGCGACACGCTCCACTAATTCCTATGATCAGTACAACCTGTAATGAAAATATTACATAGTTAATAATTTATCATTAACAGCATCTTTTACATATCGTAATTAATATTTTAACAGTGTTGCTAAGCCAGACTAGGATTCATTGCGCCTCCAAAAATTAGTAGTAGGTAGGCAGTAAGTACCTTTATACATAACAATCTACATACAAATTTTAATAACTAACACCATAGATTCATAGGTACCACTTACTTTAGCGGCAAGAAAATTGCAACCCGGAGCTTCATTAAGAAATTTTTCTGTGTTAAGGGCCGTGAAAATTTTGGACTTTTTAGCCTTATGGTACTGACATTCTTTTTAGAGAAGATACGATTTTTGCTTATGTTTCAATATGCACGTTATGTTTTGTTTTTAAAGTAGCTTTCAACATTGAGTAAATACCCCACATTGTAGATGATCGCCTCGTCTGTGATAAATCTAAAAAATAAGATAGCAACACCGTCTCCGAAAAACTGCTTGCGCCCTTTGTAAGTCTCCATTCATTGGAGACATGGTGTGCTTTCAGATAGGTATATCTCGCGAGACTTCTCAAGTAGGAAACTTAATACTGCATTAATAACTTGTTGTTTTGACTCTTCCGGTGTTATAATACTGTTCTCGTAGCAAGTTTCACTCATATTTTACGACTATTTTAATATTTTTTAACTTATGCAACTCTTTACGCCAGCCATGAAATTTTATTCCCGCTCCTTTATTTAAATTAAGACGTGTTCGGAAATAGCACCCATGATATTTTATTATTCAAAATATATTACGTAACATTATTGAAACTAGAAATAAATATTTACAGGTTAAATATTTGTTTTATTTGCAGTAAATACTTATTTTCGTTTAAATACAACAATAAGTTTAAAATTCATTAAATTACATAATTTTCTTTTTGCAAAATTTCTTTAGTTAGTACGAAATTCCGAACGTGTTTTCGTGACCCCAAAAAAATGTTTCTACGATAATAAAATTGAAGATTCGATAACTTTCCGGTTTAGTCAATCACTAGCGTATATGAGAAATAAATTGCTTTTGCACAGCAAAACGATGGCGACCGCTGTTTTAGTGTGCGTGAGCTGTACGGTGAACGGTAAATACACGCTGTGTTCGATGGATAAGGTTTATAATTGATTGTGTAGTACACTCTGATTTAAGAAATGCGGGTGTGTGCGCGACTGCGTATCTATTGCTTTTACAGAAGTGCATGTGTAGTAGTTTTCGTGTGGAAGGGATATACTGGGGACACAGGGTTCCGATATATTTTCTATATCGATATATCTCCTTGTTTCTTATATCTATGGTAGGAAACTTAATTCTACATTAATAACTTGTTGTTTTGACTCTTCCGGTGTTAAAATACTGTTATCGTCGCTAGTTTCACTCATATTTTACGATTATTTTAATATTTTTTAACTTATTCAACTCTTTACGTCAGCCGCAAAAAAATTTCCCGCTCTTTTATTTATACTAAGGCGTGTTCGGAAATAGCACCCATGATATATTCCTATTCAAAATATATTACGTAACATTATTGAAACTAGAAAAAATAATTTACAGGTATACTTATTTTTGTTTAAATACAACAATAAGTTAAAAATTCAATAAAATACATTAAAAGAAATAATTTTCTTTTTGCAAAATTTCTTTAGTTAGTACGAAATTCCGAACGTGTTTGTCTTTGAGGTCGAATTCAAAATCTGAACTTCGAAAGGGCTGGTTTTTGTCTCTCTCTGTTTCTAATGGCGGGAAAGAGATAGAGCGTGAATGTTTCGAATTGTATAATTAACCCAAGATAAGATATTCGCGACTTTCAGAAAAAAAAAAGTTACTTGGTCTCACTCAGTGAGCAAAATCGCATTTTGCTCACTGATTTCAGGCAGCAAAACCTACATGTTTGAGCTACTGAAGTGAAAACATTAATTTAGTTCTAAGTGGATAATGTTTTTAGTAGTAGGTATAATAAGTACTTTTTTAAGAAAATCAATGTACTTACTTATTATGTATAACATTGCATTGTTCTACTGCTTTTTTTATCCCGAACTAAAATAAAATAAAAACCACACGACGTTCACTATCTTTGGCCAGGGGCGCAAGTACCTATTTCAGCAGCTGCTGAAGTATTTGCCCAGCTCATCACGCTTCCCGGCCAGCTATTGGCCCGCATGCAGACCCTGTCACCCTCAGATGCAGTTGTTTCTTTTTTCTGTCATGACCCACTGGGGTTAGTGGGGTTTTCAGGGTTTTTAAAACCTACCTGCCTACTCACAGAACAGGTAACCTTCCCGGAATTGGACTAAATTGATTGTAATTGGTCTCTTAGGCACTGAGCTCTGGCCTGCGTGATAAGGAGTTGCGTTCCACTGCACAACAAACGGATATTAGCTGCCGTTACTCCGGCATCTCTTCACCAGGTTCGTTCTTACGCTGATATATACTAATAGAAGAAGGTTTTAAAGTGCAGAATGCCGTCATGAACTGTAGTCTGACATACATACATACATACATACAGCTATCATAACAGAAACCCAATGCGAAATTATCTTAACGTGCGCTCTAAAGCCGGATCTACACGCTTGCCAAACCTCAACAAACCGTCACAAATCCAAATGCTAGTAGCCATGTTTGGCACAAATAAAAAAAAAGTACCGGAAACGCTTTCTGCTGTATGAAAAAAATATGGGAAAGTTATTATTACGGAAAAAAAATATACCAAAATCGTTATGCCAAAGTATATTGGGAAAAACAACATTATGTGAAAAGAAGGTATCCCTAATCTTATACGCGACACTAGCCAAAGGGCCTAGCACGAATATTTTGACGTATATTAACGTTAACGTAAGGGAATTTTGAATGTGTAAAACCACAACCCCATAGTGTTTTGGTTTGATAATATGGAACATATACAATTTATATCATTCAAAAATTTGAATATAGTGTGAATCCCTTCTTTTCGCATAATGTCTTTTTCCTGATATTATTTTGGCATAACGATCTTGGTTTTTTTTTGCTATAATAATTCAAAACAACTGATAGTAGGCTCTGAAGAGCGTCAGTTTTACCCTGTCACTGCACTGTGCAAACCTGCGGGCATGCATATTGCATCGAGCTGCCAACGCTCTGCGCTCCCTATCTATGTCTTGGTCATCCGTGAGACAACCCGTGACCACATGACCGAGGTATTTAAATTGAGTGACGACTTTAATGGTGTTCTTTGTAACGTCACCGGTGGTATATTTGTGGGTTTTTTTTTTTTTTTTTGACATTCTCGGGCCCCTAGAGACCCGGTCCTTTGGTAGGCGTACGAGGGGCCGATGCTAACTCGCAGAGGCCTCTTTAGACATTTCAAATGGAATGGGACACCAACCGACGATTATCCCTGTATGCACTGTGAAAGTACACCTAAGGACAATCCCCGGTTGAAGCAAAACTATTGCAAAATATGGGAATGGTGAATATGGTGTATTATTAGGTATTTAAAAACCACTACTTCACTTTTAGTAGCATTATACCTCAAGCCATGAGCCTCCGCATACCTCTCACACATGGCCAACAACTTTCTTAGACCACAGATTGACGGGCTGAGCAACACTTTACTTTGTTTTTTTTTTCGCATATAGTTTATGTTGGCATAATTATCTTGAAAGCTAATTTGTTTTGGCAAAATGCCAAAACAAATTCACATAATCATCATCATCTGCCTAGCCTTTTCCCAACTATAAGTCTTGAGCATCGACGACGAGTTGCTAGCCTGTCGGTTTTTTACCGGTTGCATTTTGGGGAATGTGCGACGGAATTGCATAATTTAATTCCGCCAAGCCCGTTCCATCATCGGACCACAAGACGAACGGCGATGCGCCACCGGTACATGGTGGACATCCCACCCATACGCACAAAACGTTTTGGGAACACATTCATAGTGCGTACAGCTAAGGAGTGGAATTCCCTGCCGGAGTCTGTGTTTCCTGATAGCTACAACCTGGGAGTCTTTAAATCAAGAGTGAATAGGTTATTTCTAGGCAAGCGTGCTCCATCTTCGACCACATCCTCGCTTACCATCAGGTGAGATAGTGGTCAAACGCGTGCCTATCAATAGTAATAGTAAAAAAAAAAAAAAAAAAAAAATATTGGGGTCTGCTTAGTTCGCATAATATTACTAGGCATAATTGCTATTAGCATAAGCATTTAGACATATAATTTATAGAAGTAACGGAAACAATTCCATTTTTATCCTTGACATATTATGTCCACATGATTAAAGTATTATGTCCACAAAATTCGGTGTACCCTTGTTTCGCAGACAGAAATTTAAAAGAATTTCGTTTCGCAGAAAATGTTTCATATAATATTGGGTCCTTGTAATTTTATGTCACATATTATTATTTCAAAGACAATTCACTTGAATTAAACCTATTTTACAAAAACAGAAAAAAATGAATTTTATAATCACATTTTATTTAATAAACTTTTCAAACAGCGTAATTATTTTTTAAAGAATGTTGTTTGTCCGGTATATTTTTGCATGGAATTTTATATTTCAGTGAAAATGCAATTCATCATCATCATCTGCCTAGCCTTTTCCGAACTACATTGGGGTCGGCTTCCAGTCAAACCGGATTCAGCTGAATATCAGTGTTTTACGTGGATCGGCTACCTACCAGACCTCCACAACCCATTAACTGGGTAACACGCTATATCTTGGCAAGACTGGAGTCAGATTTATCTGACAATCCGTAACGACTGCCAAAGATCTACAAATGACAGTTGGGACCAACGGCAAATGCAACTATAATTAAATATTTTTGAAGATTGCAGAATTTTATTCGGAATAATTTTACTACGCATATTGCCGTTTCTATAAAATAGCATTTTAACCTTAAATACGTTCGCGTGGGATCGCCGGAGCCCCGCAGCGCCGGAGCCGTGACAGAAATCATGCCTGCTGCATACTTGCTAGCATTGTGCATGTTGCATGTTCGTTTGCGTGCTGCATGCTTGCTGCATGCCGCATGCTTGCTGCATTTGCATCCCGCATGCTTGCGGCATTTGCATGCCACATGCTTGCTGCATGCTGCATGTTGTATGCCGCATGCTTGCTGCATGCTGCATATTAAATGCCGCTTGCTTGCTGCTTCTTTGTTGCATGCTTGCTTTACTTTCATCGCCATTTGCCACCATTGCCGCTTCGTGGGGTTCCGTTGACCGGGTCCGAATGAAAAGTTTTGCTTGACTAGAATTTATCCGCATTTTTTTTTGTGAACGCGATGTTGTTACCTATATCATAGGAGGGTATGCATTTTGTCAAAATTTTAAAACTTTCACTCGATAAAATATTTTTCTCGGTAACAAGTGTTATGTTAACTACTCAATACGAGGATCATGAATATTTGATTTGATGTTCTATGATACGATGAATATCGAAACAAAGTTTATTGGTAACAAAAATCTATGATTTAAATTTATTCATGGTAAGTATTCTGCGTATTGATTATTCTATGAAATGAAAATACGAGATTAATTTTATGTGAAACGAAATTCTGTGAAACTGTCTTTAAAACAACGTACAACCACAAAATTCAATATATGGTGCTATAAAAGTTAGTGACAGAAACGAATCGCTGCAAAACCGACTCCATGTAGTCTAGTCTACCCTACCCCTAGAGTGTAATCTAAGCCCGCGTAGGCACGCAGGGGAGAGTCGGCCCGCGAGCTGAGGAGCCGGCCAGCAAGCCGAAGCTGCGGTGGTGAGTGTAAAACACATCTGCGACGATAAGCTCGAGTAGGGTCGCCAGTGCCCCATCATTATGATAAGAGAAATTATGCGTAAGCTGTTATGCGTAAATAATGTCATGCGAAAATATAATTAGGAGAAACTAAAGTATGCCAAGTTATATTTATATTAGGTCTTAAAATTTTATGCAAATGGATAGAAAACCATGTAGTATCTAATTCAAATAAATATTATGGGCGAAACGAGTATTGTTGCTATGGTAAAATGCGTTACGTTACTATACGTCAAAAATATTCGTGCTAGGCCCTCAGATGTCCGTCATGCGTCACCTTTGTGGAGGTTTGAAGTTTGCGGCAAATTCCAAGTGTATGGATCCGGCATAAAATGGCAAATATTGAATAAAGATGGTAGTACCTATATAACTACCGCGACCCCATACTCCGCCCTGAGCATGAATACGTGGCTATCTTGCTACCGATTAGTGCTGATTGTGCTTGCCCTTTTGTTGTGATGGTGCATGACGCATGTATATAAGATACATCATTGACATCAAACCTATTTTCCCAAAACAGGCAGCTATGGAATGGGCTGACCTTTGTATCTATGTTACGTCTACATTCTGATAATCATATTTAAGTCTCTTGTGGGTAATAAGGGGAGTGCCTCTTGCGTTCAACACATCTAGACTCCGGGCTGCTACCATTCAATTCCTAATGGAAAATGCCAAATTGTGACGTGAATGCCGAAAACGTGCCTGACCTAGAAATCGAATCCAGGACTAGTTCTAGGGGCAAATATGTAAAGAATTAAATAAATTGGCAGCGAATCCAAATGAAACGGATGAGCAGCGTCAGATGCGCGAACGCATTGCGGACTCGCTGACGTTCTCGTCGCCCGCGTCCTCGCTGCTGCAGCCGGGCGGCCGCTCCATGTCCATCCTCAGCTCCGTGTGCGCGCTGCTGCTCAACAAACAGGTACCAGTAGGTACCCTCTGGGCCCTACCTTGAACCAGCCCCCTGCTGGACCAGAGGACCTCTTCTATTGCATTGCACTACTGTTTGGATGAATACCTTGATAATGTTACTTCAATACATATTTTCATATTATGTAGTTTATTGTGATTCTAAGGTAATTTAATTAGAAAAGAAAAACAAAATAAGTAATTAGGTATGTAACAAAATGCTTGTGTTCGGCGAAGTTTCGTTAAGGTCAAAATTTCATTTAGGACCCCGGTTTGAATAGATTTAGAAATGCCGTTACTTTCGAAGCTGGAACTACCTACTGGCAATTTAAAAATTCTTTTTGATATCCCTTGCTTTGATTACTTGAAGCTTTTCATGTGGTGTATCTAATAGAGTGTCAAAGTTTAGTCCTGCAACGCTAGGGCTCTCATCCCGCCGCGAAGGAGGTGTCCAGCTTCACGGGCAGCATTCGCTCGGACAACATCTGCCGGATCTGCTTTGGCGGCGAGTCGGCGGAGCGCCTGGTGCGGCCGTGCTCCTGCCGCGGCACCATTGCCGCCGTGCACCGCACTTGTCTCGAGCGCTGGCTGCTGCAGGCCGCCACCTCCTACTGCGAACTCTGTAGGCATCATTATGTCGTCACCAGGACTCATAAGTGAGTTTTATTGGAGTTCAAAGTTACATAAACCAGCTCGCGATTTGTCTGATATGCTTGAAAAGTTAAGGTGGGCCTAAGGAACCTCAATATGCTAAGAAGCGCTTGCAGCCACTAGAAGCAATGAGGTAGGCTCATAACTGTCGTAGGTATAAGTAGCATTTGAGGTGCCAGGTCTTTGATTTTGTTTTGTCAGGCCACAAGGTGGACCGATGAAATGGTGCAGCCAAGGCCGCGGTAGACCGCTGGTTGCGCTACGCTCAGGACTGGTCGATGTGACGACACTTAAGGGAAGGCCTAGGTCCGGCAGCGGACGTCTTTCAGCTGAAATGTCGGTGATGACGATGATAACACATACTCCGGGGAGTCTATTACAAGCGCTTTCGTCCAGATGGTCGTGGATGCGCTCCATGGCGGAGTGGGCCATGTCGGGGCGCGGGCGCGCGCTGGCGGCGGACGTGTGGCGCGCGCTGGCGCTGGGCACGGCCAGCGTGCTGGGCACGGCGCGCGCGCTGCACGCCTGCGACGCCGTGCTGCAGGCGGGCGCGCGCAGGGGGGGCGGCGCCGCGCTCGCCGCCAATCTCTTCTCGTCGCTACTAATTGGTGTTATTGGTAAGTGCTAATTATCTATGAGCCCCATGTTTCTTAGATATGTCGCAACTCCAGATATAGGAGATACCTATTAGCAGAACTTCATAATGCAATAGAAAGATATAAGTATCTCCAGTCAAACAAGGGTGACGTGGTGTTGACACAGGTTGCGCCCACAGCAGAGGTTCTTATTTTCGTTTCATTGTTAATTTACTTAATGTTAAAATAAGTAAATAAATAATGGCCTCATGTGAAACAAAAACCGATGGTAATTTTTAGACTGTAGTTTGGCAATAGAACGTTTCGCTCACAAGACGTTTTGCTAATAGGGTATTTGGATATGTCTGTGACCTTAGAGTCACTTCAGAATTTTTATATAGGTATTTGAAATGTGAATGACGTTCAAAAGTGCCGTTTAATGGCCTAATTGGAATAAACGTTTTGACTTTGACTTTGATACAGAGGCACCGATACCTACACGTTTACTTCTTCCATTTTCCCTTATCAAGCAAGTATATTATTATTCTGTCTATTTATCTATCATTCACTCTTTTTCTTTCATAATTATTATGCTTAACAATTAATTCGTCATCCCACCCTCTCTATTCATTTTCTTTTATGATCGCTCATTTTGTCAACGCGCTTCTTTTTATAAGTTGTCATAAATCTATATATATATAAATCAATTGCTGTTCGTTAGTGTCGCTACAACTCGAGAACGGCGGGGCCGATTTGAATAATTCTTTTTTTGTTAAAAACAAAAAAAAAGGTTAAGTAGGTAGGTTAGGTAGGGTAGGTATGGTAGGCAGGGTAGGCAGGGTAGGCAGGGTAGGCAGGGTAGGCAGGGTAGGTAGAGTAACCAGTTGACTGGAGCGAAGCCGCGCAGCTCAGCAGTAGAAAATTAAATCAGATAATTAAGCGAAAGAACTCTGCTTTTAGCCTTAAGCCTGTTAAGACTCAGATTCCCCAAAATAATTGTGCTTTCCATGGTCACACCAGGAGCGCTCAACGGTCTGCTGACGACGTGGATGCTGCTGAAGATCCAGGAGCACCAGCTGTCGTGGCAGGCGTGGCGCGACAGCACGCTGCACGTGCACGTGACGCTGGGCGACGAGGAGCGGACCCTCACGCCGCACGCGTCCGACGCCACCGTGGTCGGCGACGAGGACGGCAACGCCACCGCCGACCGGAGCACCAATGTTGCTGACCCCTTTATGGTTTCACTCCCGTATCATCTGCCTGAATCGTGAGGTCAGCATTTATAGATCACCATCATCGTAACTTCGACTGAGATCGCCCAAGACCGAGGTTTGGTATAGAGAAAGAGGGATGCCTTTGCCTAGCTGTTGGACACAAGTGTGGTCTAAAAAAAGTCTGAATTCATTATTTGGAGAAGATTGCAATAAAGTATGAGTGCGGAAGATTGAGGACTGATGTTGTGACGTAGTGAGTTCTTCATCTATTTTTTTATTGCGATGACATGTGATTGCGTTGACTGTTTTTCGCTTAGTAAATTATGTTACGATCAAACTTACTATCTACCTACTGAAGTTTCACGTTTACCATTTATCATAATATCTATGACTGTCACTTTAAGTGTTGTGTTTTAGCACATGATATTGCTGTAGACCAAGATACGTCATACGACCGCAAAACATGCAACTCACGACCGCCTGTGACGATCTCTATCAGCAATATTCAAAGGTGCACCATTATTCACCTAATTTAGCTTAGATTACCTATAACGTTTCAGGGAGTGAGCCTATCATCAATGTTCTTTATCTTTAGCAATAGATTTCCGATACGAAAGTAGGTAATACTCAGATAATTATTATTTTGTCCACAGACTACCTACAATATCAAGCCCACTGAGATATCAAATCGCAATAATACAAGATTATAAATACATTCGACCACATTTAAGAAGAAATCGTGTCCCATCTAGATCTCCGAAAAAGTTGATTTAGCTCATCATAATGGTATCGATCTCGTTTTTGTGCTTCGTACTGACGACCGTCGTTTTTGTCATCTTTTTTTCTGCTCTGGTAGCACTGGAGTTATTCAGAGACAGCCCGGTTGTCGTGCAATTTATAGAAAACCCTTAAAAATTAACTGTTTAAGTAGAAAACGAGATAAGGAAGTTGCTGTTACTTTAATGGTATTTTTCTTTTCTTAATTGAATACTTCCACCAATTATCAATAAATTAAATGTTTTAATACCCTATTCATTTTATATTGTTTACTTCTAATAAAATAGTTTTAAAATTAATCACATATTCAGTTTTACACTTACCTCTAATATAAAGTTATACCTATCTATGATTATACACAAAATTAGCTTAATTTTTACTTACACTTCTACCAACTTATCTGTGAAATGGCGAAAATTGGAACTACGGCCGTCATGTTGGAATATCATTCGATTGTCAGTGTCTACTACATTCGGGTTCTCTAGTTGTTTTGTTGTGATATTTCTGAATTTATAAAGTTAAATATGCCGAAAGCTATTTATTGAAAGTGATGCTCGAAACACTATTCTAAAGGTTAAAACCTTTTTTGAAGAAGAAGCTCGGGCGGGGTCGCCGATTATTCCATTTAAGGTGGATGCTCCAGGGTAGCCCGCGAAATTCAGTGTGAAGCTGTATGTGGACCAAATGCGATCCGCGACCGTAACGCGTATTTATCTAAAGAATTATAACCATTTTAATCATCAATATTTCAGAAATTATCATTCTTTCGAACTACATGAACTTAGAGGGCTATATTGATGATTAAAATGGTTATAATTCTTTAGATAAATACGCGTTACGGTCGCGGATCGCATTTGGTCCACATACAGCTTCACACTGACCGGCAAATTGCAAAAAACATAAAAATATTTGAATTTCGCGGGCTACCCTGGCGCATTCACCTTAATCAAATATACAAACGAATTTCGGCAGCGACAGGTTAGAGTTGTCAACTTTCTTGTTATAAATTTCCCGATACTTAACTAATTGAATACCACGAAATATTCGTTTCTATTCATATTGCAGGTTAGCGTAACGGTAATGAGTAGGTACATCTATTAGGTAGCCTGCCAAGTGAGTGAGTTAACTAACCTGCCAGATTTAAAATTTCTACTAACATTAATTTTATGTGTTTTGTCTAACAAACAGCATCTCCATAACCTGCCACCCGAACCGCCTCCTAACCTTGGACTTATTCGAAACCCGCATTGCTCTTCGCCACATGGTGTGGACCTTCTAACGGATCTTTTTAACCGCATCCTGAATACCAAGGAAATGACGAACCAGTGGCGATTTAGCCTGATTATGTCTGTTTACAAAGGCAAAGGTAGAGTACAGGATTGTAGTAGCTACCGCGGTATCAAGATCATGTGCCACACCATGAAGCTCTTCGAGCGCATCATTGACACGCGGCTCCGTAGCGAGTGAACTGTTTCTGAGTGTCAATATGGCTTCCGGGCGTGTAACAGCACCATGGACGCAGTGTTCGCCTTACGGACTCTGGCTGAGGCTTACAGAGAGAGAAGGAGAGCTTTGCATATGGCCTTTTTAGACCTGCAGAAGGCCTTCGACTGTATACCTCGGCAGTCCATCTGGTGGGGCACTGCGCTTCAGGGACGTTCCCGAGGCCTATATTGACATTACCAGAGACATGTACCGCGATTCCGTGTCCTCTGTCCAGACCGCTGTTGGCGAATCGAATGGCTTCCCAATATCTGTTGGCGTTCTCCAAGGCTCGGCTCTTAGTCCGTTCTTGTTTAACGTAGTGCTCGATGTAGTTACGGCAAACATCCAAGATCAGCCTCCATGGCTAATGATGTATGCTGATGACATCGCCCTCGTTAGTCAGAAAAAGCCCATCTTGAGCGCAAAGTCACCATTTGGAAGGACACTCTTGAAAGCGGTGGTCTGAGACTAAATGTGGCGAAGACTGAGTACATGTCCTGTGGCAGCACGGATTCAAACACCATCCGAATAGGTTCGGACCTGATCAGAAAGTCCGATACGTTCAGGTACCTTGGATCCGTGCTGCACGAGTCTGGCAACGTGGACGACGATGTCCAAGCACGTATAGGCGCGGCTTGGGTGAAGTGGCGCGAGGTAACGGGCGTTGTATGCGACCGAAAAATGCCTCCGAAGGCAAGGGGCAGATATATAAATGCATCATACGGCCTGTCCTACTGCACGGCGGCGAGTGTTGGTCAGCACTAAGCAGACAGACCCAGGAGCTTCGCGTCACGGAGATGAAGATGCTGAGGTGGATGAGCGGCGTAACGCAATCCGATCGCATGCGCAACTCTTTCATCCGAGGTAGTCTTGGTGTCCGTGACGTTGGGGAAAAACTGCAAGTGTCGTCTGCGATGGTATAGCCACATTATGCGCCGCCCTATGGAATACGTTGGTCGGAGATGCATGAATATGGCTGTCCTTGGGGCTAGGTCCCGTGGTCGCCCTCGCAAGCGCTGGCTGGACGTCGTCAAGTCCGACATGAGAGCCAATGGCCTGACTGAGAAGGATGTTCAAGATCGGGCAAAGTGGAGGAAGCTAAGTAGGAAGGCGAACCCTGGCAATAGCCGGGATTAACGCCAGGTGGAAGAATAAGAAGAAGGCTAACATTTATTTTATTATCTTATATTTGAGGTGTGAGTCAAGGACTAATTTCAGAAATAGGTAAGGAAGGGCACGCAGCAGAAGAAACTGGTACAAAAATTCGGATTCCTGGCAAGGACAGAAAACATAAATGTAGATTTGTACATGTTGATGATTTTGATATGGGAGTTATACAGAGGAAAGTACATGAATTTTTTTCTGCTAAAAAAGAGGTCCCTACTGTTAAAAAGCTTCTAGAGGTCTTAAAAACAGATACACACGGGACAGCGAGAGAGTCTGCGAAAGCTGCTTCACAAGGTAGGATTTCATTTAAAAAATCTCAATCCAATCGGAAGGTTCTTATGGAGCGTAATGAAATATCAGCTTGGAGAGCTAAGTACTTGCATGTAGTGGATAAAAATAATAAATCTCCCCCGCCCCGGCCCATAATCCATTTAGATGAGACCTATATTCACTCTTCTGATACATCGGGTAAATGTTGGCAAGGAGAGGATGAAGACGGAGTATTGGAGCCTGTATCGAAAGGGCAAAGATATATGTATTATTGTTCATGGAGAAGATACGGGATTTGTTACAAATGCAGTACTTGTGTTTAAATCAAACACAAAAAGTGGTGATTCTCATGACAAGATGAATTGTACAAACTTTAAAAAGGATTATTGCAAAACTTGTGCCTAATTTACGAGAGCCATCCATAATAGTGTTGGATAATGCTCCTTCTCACCGTATTAGTGTGAATGAAGACCCAAATACGAATTCCATAAAAAAAATATATGCAATTATGGTTGACCCAAAATAAAATTGACTACGGAGACTTGACTAAACCTCAGCTTTTAGAAATAATTAAGAGAAACAAGCCTGAACCTCTATATGAGATTGAAAAAAAATTAGAAGACAATAGGCACAAATGCTTATATTTACCACCTTATCACTGTGAGCTCAATCCTATTGAACTCATATAGAGCACAATGAAAAGAAAAGTTGCCGATGTAAATATTGAGCACAAAAATGCTGAAATTCCCCGCCTAGTTAGAGAAGCTTTTGACGCTATTACAGTTCATGAGTGGCTATAGCATTGTAAACACGTTCGCAGGTTAGAAGAAGAATAGGTACTTAAAACATGATTTGTATTTAGATAAACATTTTATTATAGAAGTGGTAAGTGACACTGAAATCGAAAGTGATAGTGATAATGATGATATTGGTACGGAAATAAGCGGAGTATGGCCTCACAATCAGGATGTAGTTGTGTATGCAGGTTCATCTAAAGATTAAAATTACTGTAAACCTGGTTTTCAATAAATTATTGTAAAGCAATTTGTTTTTTTTTTATTACTTTACACTACCACTAGGTACCACTGCTAATTATAATTAGTCAAATCTGGTGTTAGGGGTTAGGTACGGTAAATGCTAGACATCCAGGTACCTCTTGCAGGGTAGGTACCTACTTAAATTCATATTAAATGAAAGTTGTATCCCCCCGTGGAACATTTTATCTGCTGAATTTACACTTCATTGGATTACTTTTTAGATAAAGCCATTGTTTATTCCTGAGAGACTAAACTGTTAGCGTACCTACGTAACTGTTAATTATCAAATTCTTTTTACTTATTTTATTATTTTTATATAGTTATCATTGTTTTTAATTTGTAAAAACTGTAATTCTTATTTAACGATTATGTCAAATGTGAAATTTGTTCTTGAAAATTTACTTAATTTTGGGCACCTTATATTAACTTTAGCAACACTGAATCGACGGTGCCGTCCTCTTTCAGTTCACTGATAAGTTGGTAGGACTGTACTTTTGATGCCAATAGGTACATCAAAATTAATGAATTGAGGTTTGGTTATGGTATCTATCTAATGTCACATTGAGAGTGCTATTTCAAATAGACGTATTTTGGGGAAATGTTGGCCAATGAATATTTATATATTTTAAAAGCAACAATTTCTCAGTAAGAAAAAATAAAAGAGCCATAGTCTAGACATAGAGTAATATTGGGTATTTAACAATAATAAAATTCGTAAGGTCGATCCTTGTTTATGCATCCTTTCTACCTGCAGCTTCGATATTCCTTTTACAAAATAGGTATACTTTTCTCAAAATGGTACATGTGTTAACTCACACCACGCCAGTGTAAATTATAAAAATAGTAGATAATAATACACTTATGTTTTGTTAATCAATATTTATTTCATTAATAATATAAATTAACATAATAATCATATAATAATATAAAATTTCATAAAAATCAGTAGCGAATACATCAAGCCGCTGTTATTATTAATGTCAAATTCATATAATATGTTAAATGTAATCGTGAAACAGTATGTACACTGATAAACAAAGGAGTCTACTCTCTTATGTGGGTATATAAGTGCAAGCGATCCTCCGCAGTGCGTACACTATGACCTAACAGTAGTCGCTCGATATATTTATAAATGTTAGTAAAGACTTACAAGCTAACGTAGAAAAAAATCACATCTTGAGATTATAATAAATAGGAGGACTGTATCGAGACAGCGCTTGGAGATACGAGTTGGGCGGACACTGACATATAAACATTTATAACAAACGAACAAATCAACAACATACGCTCTTTGGATTTATAACACACTTCGTACGAACTATTTGTGACTACAGCGCGCGAGTACTCGGCGCAGCCGCCTGCCTCCGCCAACGAGGACACCGCTTATTGTCCGCGCAAAACCTTCTAAAAGGATGGACCAACTAATTTATGAATGGAAAATCGAATGACTAAACCATTGGAGCCTTCTAAAAATAATCGCCAACTTAGACGTAAAGGAAGTCTAATCAATTACCCCTCGAGGCTTCAATTGTTTGCGCGACAGTAGGGGGTGTGCTCGTTGCTTGCCGGCGACGGTGACGGTCAGTCCTGGTCCTTGAACCGGCGGTAGATGGACTGGACGTACGTGAACACGCACTTCCAGTCCGGCTTGCGCATCGTCACCATGTCGTCCACGTCCAGCAGGGGGTAGATGCCCGCCTTCTCACTGGAATCAAACAAACAAAAAAAATTAAGTAAAGAATATTAACTGGTCAATACCGCTTGATCATCTAATAGCCCTCATCAAACTGAGAACTTTGGCGATGAAAAATTTACTAAACTTCATAAGCCCTTCCTTCGTACGGCAAATACTCTGCATTACCCAGGATGTCGAATTTGTGGTCGCAGTCGGTTAATCTATAGAAGTTATAGCAATAATAACAAAACCCATATTGAAGTTTCACATTAAATGAAAGCTCTCCCCTTTTAACAGCAGTGCGCGATTCTGAAAGCATCTCACCGCGTGAGGTAAGCTAAAGTAAATAGGAAGTGAGCTGTCAATCCATACACTCGAGATGGGATGACAGCTAACTTTACGCTCATTCCACCTGACGACGAGATGTTGACAGAAAAGAGCGGCTGATCCTTTTGGGGTTCCTGTTGCTAAGTTAAGCTGAATATATTTTAGTCCTACCCGAAGGCGGGAGGCCCAGGCCTCTGGCCATCCGCCTGACCCTCGACCCCAGACTGGACGATCAGGCGGGACCGACCTTAACAATTAGTTTAACTCTAAGAAAAACGAAAATTTTATCAGCCTAGGGTAACTTAGGAACACAGATTGAAAGCGTTTTGGGTGTTCAGAATACTCACTCGGCAATTTTGAAGGCGAGCGTGAAGTTGTGTCGGCGTTTGTCAGGCGACAGCTGTGAGTAGTCGAAGGCGTCAGGCAGGAAGTGGTGCACCAGCGCGCAGAACGCCAGCCCGTCCGCCCAGCTCGTGGAGAAGTTCTCCAGCTTCACATTCTGCAGTGACAGTTACACGAACGTTGTACTTAGTGGATAACGAGGAAGAATTTACTTATTTCAGAAATCGTATGTATTTGTTTTTTATTTTTATTGGGAAGTTGATAATTTAGCAGCATCCTGGAAGACTGCACGACATTTTTTTCGGTATACATAAGTAAGTCAAAGATGGAGTCAAGATGGTTCTTTGAAATTATTGCGAACCAAAATATTTTTCGAGTTTGGGGCATTGCTAATCTAAGAAATATCTATATAGTGGAGGACTGGAGGTACAGTGAATGTTACCAACTATTTAGGCACTTGGAGTGTTCAGATTCACCCAATTTATTTACAACTCCCCCACGTTTACTTGGACATTTCTATCTAAAGTTAACAACACAAAATCATGCATAACCCATGAAATTTATCACGCTGCGATTGACGTAGTTGTTTTTATAAAACCCATGCTTTTTAATACAAAATTAAAATTGATTATTAGTCATCTTTGGTTTGTTATAAAATTCACACGAATCACATATTCTGGATTATGAGTTGGTACAATTTCGTCCCAATGTTTCATATTACATATTAAAAATTATACATAGTCCATGTATACATGTAAAATACATAATTATCACATTGAAACCAAAGCAATATAATTTGGTCGTACAGGGACAGATGAATAAATAAACAATAACTATTGGAAAAAACACAATGTATAAAATATATACAGGAAAGTAGCAGCCAGAATGAAGCGATAAGAGAAGCGTGGTATGAGTGGTAGTGACGTCATTGACGTGTGTGTTAATACTAGGTGCGCGTGCGCAGCGTTCGCTATCAACATGCTACATCTCGATAACGCGGTTAAATCCGTTAAATCCGAACGCCCTGACTTGAAGGCTGATGCAAATTTTCGAACATCGACTAGGGATTGGCTTTCTACCAATTTTAAATTTCGACGAAAATATGCATTTGCCTAATATAACCGCATTTGTAACCTCCCCAATACGTTTATTTACATTATCTAAATACTAAAAAACATAAACAACTAATAAAACACAGAAAATATTGCTATTTGGTGTGCAGAATAGCTACGAAAGCGTACGTCTATGTAGACGAGTTCACAGAGGACGCAGTGGGGGTGTTGCGTGCGGACGGAGGGGAGGGCGGGAGGTGTGCAGTGTACCTCGTAGTCCCGGGTCTTGTCGCGACACCACTGCAGCAATCGTTCTTTAATAGTGACGGCGCTGGCTTGCAGCGCGGGATCCGTGAACTTGAAGTAAGGCTGCGCCGGAGAGCCCGGGCTCTGCGGGGTCTTGGGCGAGCTACAACCGGGCACGCATGTTAGTCACCGAGGCTCTCCTACTGCGACCTCGCCGGTTAGTCGTCGACGGTCAAACTATTAGTTCGTGTGTCACATCGTGTGCTACGGAACGCGTGTGCTATTAATGGGGGTCGCAGGTTATTTACAAGAACGCGTGCTGATCTCATGTCAACTATATTTCAAGCTATCAGCCGGACTTCGTCTATGAACGATACTTGATGTTCTCATGACAGGGTAAGTACACACGTGCGATTATTGACAGAGGCCTCGTATGTACTTAGCCTTATATGCTTCTCAGAAAAAAATGATTATCGTATTAAGCGTCTAATATACATGTTATATGCAAATCATTAACTTGTATATTTACTTGTATCTAATCCTTATTCGTATCCACAGATATGGCTGCCAAAAATAAATAAAATATATTGCATTACATTACGTATGAAGCGAAAGGATCTTATACATAGAATATAGTACTTGAATGGTAGGAGTCTTATGTATTGGTCTTTCTTTCATGTTTGTACGGTATCGTGAAGGTGGCGCGTGCTCATTGGTAGCAAGGAGGACGGGGCTTACTTGGGACTGTTTGTTGAGTTTTGTTTTTCGAGCTGCCGGAACTTGGCAAATGGCGAGACGGGCTTGGGTGCCGGCCTAGTCATACTCTCTATCACTGTGAACACACAACATCATTTTATTACTGTACATATTAGAGCTAGTTTTTTCTAAATTATAAGTAATTGCAAAACAAGGCCAGCTAACCTTTAGAAGTTTTAGTGGTGGTAGTGCTACTGCTAACAGTTTTCTCTGACGAGTTCCTCCTCACGCTCGATGTCACAGTTACTTCCTCTTCCTCTGCAAAGAAAACGTTCACATTAGTTACCGTCCCTGGCATGCGGACACAAAGAACTAACACTAACTCGAAACACTTGGAAAACAATCAGCAAGACAGTACAACGATAACCTAGAAGCTATTAGTCAAATAACACGGTTACAGAGGGCGCGGATGGAGATGGTACGAGGTTACGGGCATATGTACATCGACGTGACAGCGCGGGCGCAGGGCCGGGGGCCGGGGGGCCGGGGGGCCGGGGGGCATGCGGGGCGGGCACAAGCACAGACCCACACACACACGACTCACGCGCGTCTCGCTCGTCTCCCGCTCCTAACTAGTGGAATGTTGCGACGCTACGCTACGCGAGCGCCGACACCAGGTCTTCGAATGCGTCCTCAGTGTTGCTCTCGTCCAGGAACTGCAGCTCGGACACCGTGGGCATGGTGCGGCTGCGGCCCAGCGAGTAGGCCTGCGGCGGCGCGTACGACTGGCGCAGCGCGCGCGGCCGCGCCGCACCCGCGCCCGTCGCCGGCCGCGTCGGCTGCTGCTGCTGCCCAGAGAAATACGCTTCCACCGTCCGCTTCTTTTCCGTTACTTCCTCACGGGCGATTCCACCCTCAAACAGCTTAGGCACGGCTAGCAGGTGCATGGACTTGGCGCGAGCGACCACTCGGCGCGGCGAGGCGCACTTGGGGCTGGCCACCAGCTGGTGCCACGACCCCGACCTGCTGAGCGGGTTGGACCCGAGGCTGCCGGCCGACTCGCTCGACAGCACGGACTCGCGGGACGCGGCGAGCGCGCCGGGGGAGGGGGGGGCGGCGTGCGGGGGGGCGGGCGCGAGCAGGGGGGAGCGGCCGGTATGTACAGGGGCCCGTACCTGCGACCTCGCCGAATCGCGTTTTTTCCGTTCGATCTGCGCGATGACGTCGTTTTTCGGTGACGAGAACTTGTCGAGTGCGCCGCGCAGGCTGTCAGCCGCCGTACCTCGGCGACCTTCATCGTTGCGCGTACGCACGCCGGTCGTGATTGTAGCCGCGCCGCGCACCGGGCCGCGCATCACGCGAGTTACCACACTATCGTGCTCCGTTGTGACGCCTTCTTCTACGCCATTAGTGTAGGGCATGTCACCGTTTTGGTAGGCGTGGGGCGACTCAATGGGGTTGGTAGCTCGCGGTGAGTACGGGCTGGAGGGCGCGCGCGGCTGCAGGGGCGAGGCGCCGCTCCGGAGGCGGTCCGTGTCGTTGGTGACGACGTCTGGTAGGTAGTCCACCTTGTGGGCGCGAGCCTTCTCTATGTCGGGTGTGCGCTGCAGCGGGACAAACGTGGAGATGCCGCCTGACGGCGTGTAGTCTGTGATGGTATACGCCGGGGGTGCGGGTGGTTTTCGTTCTGCAGGGTCACTGTGGCCGTTTACGACTCCCTCGCGCCGGTTCTTTTCGCGAATTTGTTTCTCGTAAAACTCAATTTGCAGTTTCTGAGCATCAACCTTGGGCGAATATGCGTCTTGAGCTGGTAATTTTGTATCATCAATTTTCCGCACGAGTTCCGGAGCGGAGAGGTCATTCTGACTTGGTATGCTGTTCACCGGATAGTTTTGTGTTTGCGGGAGCGCGCGAGTCGGCGGTGCAGGTGGGTGGAACGCAGACGGTCTCTCCCGGTAAGGGGCGGGCACCGGTTCAGGCTTGTTACTCTCAAATTTGGCGGCAGTCATGCCAACTACCCTTCTTGGTTTGTCTGCGTCTGTTGCCCAAGGTTTGCTTGGCGTCGGCTGACTTGGGGCAATAGGCATTGGGTTCACCGAGAAAGCGGGTGTATGGTCTACGGTAGGGGAGGTCGCGTTCAAGACGGACGGGGGACTCCATATGTAAGCGGGAGCCGCTGTCGGTGAGGTCACTTTGGTTGGCGGCTTAAACGCAGACATAGGCGCGTGAGAGAACTGATTGACGGGTATAGGTCGCGCGACGAATGGTTTGACGACCATCGGTTTTGTGGGGGTCTGCGGGACCGGCGGGTGCGGCGGTGGCGCGACTGGTGCACTGAGCGCTGGCGGCGCGGGCGCCGGCGGGAGGATGGGCGCTGACGCCGGCGCCGTGATGGGCGCGGGGCGGTGCGCGGACAGAGACACGGGCGTCGGGACATGCGCAGGGCGGTGCGCGGACAGAGACGCGGGCGGCGGCACCTGCGCCGGGCGGTGCGCGGGCAGGGAGGCGGGCGCGGTGGCGGGCGCGGTGGCGGGCGCGGGCGGCGGCGGCAGAGGGTTGTACACTTGTCGCGGGATGTGCACGCGCATCGGCTCCCTCCGTTCGTTCACCCACGGGGGCTTCACTATGTCACTATTATTCTCATTAAAGAACTTCCTAGGTCGCGCGGCGGCCGGGTTCACCGTGGTCTCGTCTGCAGTGCGCCAGAAGCGTCGCGCGGACGACGCACTGGACGACCTGCTGTTCGTCATACTGTTGTCTTCTCGCTCGCGACTCTCGAACGCGTTCTTAATGTTTCCGAACCTGCTGCTCCAGTTGGCGGGCCCGGTGGCGGCAGCCTCGCGGTCGGCTGCTTCGTTCTTCTTCATGAATGCTACAAACTTCCTATCGTTCTCAGTCTGAGGCCTGAACTCGGGCACGATGGGCCGCGGTGACGTCTCATCATCGTTGTCGCTGTCGATGCGGTACCCGGCGAGCGGCCTGCCTATGTCGATAGTGTTGGCGCGTTTCATTCGTAACCGTTTGTTACTACTATTTCCGTATCTACTGAATGGTTTGGAATCATCCTGAGTGGCAGTTGGCGGTGCCGCAAAGTTGTAAGTGGGCGGGAGTGGCATGTATAATGGCGCACGTTTTGGGTCCTCGTGTTTATATTCTTTTTGCTGCGTAGGCGCGGGCTCCACCGGCGCACGCCGCGGTATGTTCTCCTTCTGAGCGTGCGAGTCGAACTTGTTCGCGATGGCCGCTATGCTACTCTTAGTGTCGGAGGGGCGGCGCTCCATGCGCGGCTGCGGCAGGTACGACTGCTGGAGCGGCTGCGGCTGGTACAGCAGGTGCGGCGCTTGCACCGCCTGCGGCTGGAAGGCAGGCTGAGGCGCGGGCGCAGGCTGTGGGGGAGGAGGTACCTGCTGGCGCGGTTGTTGCAGAGGTTGCGGCTGTTGGTAAAGTGGCTGTTGGTAGGGCTGCGAGCGCTGGCCGCCTGCGTCGGCGACCGAGTGCCGGAAGAAGTCGGGCTTACGAGTGGTCGGAGCGCGCTTCTCCACGACGACGTGCGCGTCCCTGGTCAGCTTCGGAGCTTCGTAGCTGACAGAGTGTGCTACTGGGACGGGTTTCTGTCGGGACGCGACGGCGTCATGGTAGCTAAGATTCTCGTCAATACTTTGTTTGCGTTCTGGGGTGGAAGGTTCATCTGTGCTAGTTGCCATGGAAGCTGTGGAGGTGGCGCCCGAGGACGAGGGCCCCTGGGCGCCGAGCGCGAGCTGGCCGCGGTCCACGAGGCGGCGCGCCTGCTCCAGCTCCTCGCGCGTCACGCCCACGGTGTGGCGCGCGGCGCGGCTGCGGCGGCGCGGCTTGCGGCGGCAGCCGTCCAGGCGGTCGGCGGCGTCCAGCGCGTCCTCCAGGCGGTCGGCCAGGGACAGCAGCGCGCGCGCCTGCGGGTGCTCGGTGGGCGGCGCCAGGGCGGCGCGCAGGCGGCCCAGCGAGCGCCGCACGTCCGCCACCACGTCGGCGGGCGCGGCGCCCAGGCCGGCCAGCAGGCGCTCGCCGCCGCCGCCCAGCAGCCCCTGCAGCAGCGGGAGGAGGAGGGACTCACCGCGCGTGTCGCCGTCGGCGCCGTCCGCCTCGCCCGCCGCCGCCAGCGCCTCCGTCACGGCGCTCGCGCATGCTGCCGACATTACATGAACGCTTAGAACACGACCTATTAGATACTGTCGTAAGATATAAGCTTGCATAATAAGCTTTTGGACAAAACTGTTATGTGCATAATTTATGTAAAATTAGATTGCAAAGAGAAAAGATAATTAATTTTACCTTGAAGGAATGGCATTAGTGAATAAACTCTGTAAATAAAGATTAGCAAACCAACAATATAATATTCGTGTTGTTCATAGATCAACCGTAGCTGACGGTTTTTCTTGCAATTCTGACTTGAGTTTGTTGTTTTTGTTTAATAAGTTACAAACATAAGCTTACCAGTATGTAGTTAGATCTACAACTTAGTTTATAAGTTACTGTTGTCCGGATAAAAAAATCCTGGGATCGAACAATTACACTTTCTTGAAAACTCAGAAAGTACTAGGCCATGTGTACTTGTGTAGTGGTGCTACAGAGGAGTAGTTTACCTTCTTGTTCAGCCATTAGTGTTCGGATGCGTGCGCGCAGTCGTCGGCGTTGCTCGTAGTCGTTGCACTCGTCCAACTGGAATTAAAACACGGTTAATATTGATTATGCATTTAGAAGAAACCATCGAAAGCTTTTCGTGAAGGAGTTTAAATATAAAGTTTTTATGAGTAGGTAACTAACTAAGGTAAGCGTCCCACCAGTCACCGTCGTCATTTTTCCACTTTTCAATCATATTCCTAGGCCATATGAAGAAGAGAGTCTACCGCCAACTTTGTTAAGTGTACATCAAGAGAGATATTGTAATTAATTTGGTGAGCACTAACAAAAGTATTTTAGGTATTTTAAGGATCTATTAGTTTAAGAAACTCTTAGTTGTAAGTTTTCCGAAAGGTTTCTCTTTACCACTATAACCCCTCAGCGAGCGGAGTTTAGTATATAAGTTTGTAGCCTCGGCTGGGGGCCTTAAATTCATTTGAGGCCCACACAGGCAAGTCCGGTTTAGTAGTTGCAACCCCCAGAGGTTGGAACTGCGAGTGGCCATCGACAAAAAAAAAACACTATACCGGACACAGTTTAAATCGCCGCACAAAAACTCACGCATATCTCTTGGAACCCCCTCAACATCGCGGCACACTCTGCTCTCGCAAACAAACAATAAAATATTCACTAAGTATCTCGTATGCCACAGTTCGTCGAGCCTGCTCCCTCGGCCACTACTCCGCGGTAACTGTGTATCCAGCGCCGACACTGTTTGCTCTGCGGCAACTCAGGTAAGGCTTCGTCTGTACTGGAGAAGCGAGACTCTGAACTGGAATGCTTTCTCGTTGAAGTTGATGAGTAAAGTTGTAGGAATTTAAAATGGCTTACAAAGAATAAATTTCGTTGAAGTCCGCTCTGTTATCTATCCTTTCTATTGTTTTATATAAGATAGGCTGTCACTGAAAGTTTAGAGATAAATTACTCTTATGCTATTATCTAAGAAAAAGCTGTTTAGAAGGTATTTTACTAGTTATTTGGCTGAGGTGATTCATTTACTGATTGATCTTCCAGTTTGTCAATCATGTAGCTTGGATATTAAATAAAGGATATTTTAGGTATAGATAGTTATTGGAAACAGTTGCTAGATTCACTAAGTGTGGAAAATCCGTGAACCTAAAAACGCGATTTAGGTTAAGAATTAACAAATTAAACTTATTCAGGCTTCCTCTTAAGAAATCTTTAAATTATACTTTGTTTAAATACTGACTATTTATAAAATTTTCTATAGGTAGATAGATAATTTTAATTTAGGGTCTGCAAATCAGTAGATATTTAAACTCTAAACATAATTAGTTAAAAACCTATTTATTACTTATTTCTTTTTCTTTGTCATTGTCGCTGTAGTGTTGTGTCTATCCTGAATAAATGTTCTCTAATCTAAAAAGCTGTAACTAATAGGGCTGGTCAAATTTGCGCCGTGCGCCCGTGACTCTTGAATGGCGAACTTATGCTCCAGTATAGACAGCGCCTAATGAGTGCTTTCTGCACGAGTGGTCAAGTTGTCAATAAGTGACGTTTGTATCGCGGGCGGCAACCGGTCCGACTCCCGCGCCGGCCGGAAGTACCCGCTATCGCGCCAGCCGGAAGCCGGAAGTGAGGGCTGCCCTCAATCGTGCGGCTTTGTTGCCGACCCCAGGATTTGGCAACTTGTGCTCGTTTGTCATCATCACAATGACGACTCGATATAATCGAGGTTTATTTGATTTTAATTTGTTTGCGGTAATTATCGGCGATGGTAGTTTGCTCACTGACTAGTGAAAGTTTCTATTGTCGGGGTATTTATTTTTGACCTTTTCAAATACGTTATATACACTCATTTTAAAGTTATCTTTAAGCACATCTTTTGATACCAATTGATCTGCCTGCTATATTCAAGTCGCTTGTCAAAATGATTACCATCTGATAGAATATCTACCCATGTGCTTACTTTTGAAAGATCATAGCGGAAAAAAAACCATGTAAAAGTACTCAGTATTCTTTAAAAGCACATACGCAAACAATCACAATTGTCTGCTAACACAGCTACCGTCAGCAACAGCATTGTCTCACAGTGTCAGTTGACACACCTGCACCGTGAGAAGTGCGAAGACATGATAGTATTTCACAACACTGTCCACGCAGGTACAGTCGCGTCCAGTGTCAAGAACACGCTGCCGAGCGGTTCCCAGGCTGCCGGGCTGCCTCAGCGAAAGCGATTACTGACTCAGTTCGACAAGGCATAAGCGAGCAGCGATTTAGTGTAAATGATACAAAAATAAACGAGATATTTCCTGAGACATGGACACGTTACACGAGGGCTTGGTTTAAGGTGGCATGGGTTAGTAAATTCCTGGAAGCGTCTGCTTTTTCCGCTGTTTTCTCAATAGAAGAAACATACTACTGAGGTTCGGATTGGGTATAATGAAAGCTTGCAAAGTGGCTTTCATTTTCTGAAGTGGTACAATAACAGCAAGAAAAGAGATGAGAACTAAATTAATGTATATCTTGCACCATTTCATTTACAAAAATAATGATTACCTGACTAAGGTATTTTAATTATTGCATTGAATTAACCATGGGTTTCTTGACATTGAAATCTGAGTCGCTTATATCTTGTGGCACACGGCTGACATGCGCACGCGCAGTCCGAGGTGTTAAGTGTCACGCGTGGACGTGCGCGTGAGTGGACGTCGCGACGCACCGTGAAAGCCTCCTCCGACACTTTCCTCGCAATGACTTGACGCTATTTATACTGCTGTTACACTTTTTGTAAAGCTCAAGTGGGACGCTCCTTGTTAGATCTTGTAAAAAATATGCAATTTTTAAATAGGAAATTGGATTGAAAATTGTTGGTTTCAAAGATCTGCCAAACGCTAAGCAATAGAATCAAATCAAGCTTTAGTTTGAAGATTGATTGATAGTAACCAATGTATTTCATAAATGTAATAGTCAGTACAGTATACTATAAGCCCTTCAATGTACTACTCTGTCAAGAAAGTACCGGGAAAAGATCAATAATACACAAAATGTCTGTTATTCATCCAAATTTATTTTATCACCTTCAAAGTATGCTCCTTTAGAAACGATACACTTGCGCCAACGAATAATCCATTCATCAAAACATTTTTTAAACGCTGCTTCCGGAATTGAGTTCAGTTCTCGCCGCGAATTCTCCTTTATGTCTTCTATCGATTGAAAACGGGTGCCACGAAGTGGTAATTTGAGTTTAGGAAAAAGAAAAAAGTCAGCAGGAGCCATATCTGGTGAATATGGTGGTTGCTGGATGGTATTTGTTGAGTGTTTGGTTAAAAATTCGTTCACAATGATAGCCTTGTGCGAAGGCGCATTGTCGTGGTGCAAAATCCAAGAATTTTCTTTCCACAAATCTGGCCTTTTTCGTCAAATTTGCTCTCTTAAACGCCGCATAACGCTCAAATAATATTCTTTATTTACCGTTAGACCTTCCGGTAAGAATTCAGAGTGCACAATAGCGCGATAGTCAAAGAAAACAGTCAACATGACTTTGACTTTTGGTCGACTTTGGCGTGGTTTTTTCGGTTTCGGTTCAGTTGGAAGGCGCCACTCCGAAGCTTGTTGACTAGTTTGCATGTCAAACTCGTAAACCCACGTCTCGTCACCAGTAACAATGCGTTTCATGAATGTTGGGTCCGAACTGACTCGTTCTAGCATGTCCTCAGCGACTTTCATGCGATTGAGTTTTTGGAGAAAATTCAGATCTTTTGGGACTAGCCGAGCAGCACCATGTTTCATACCCAAATGATTAGTTAAAATGGTACGGATCGACTCGTGAGATACAGAAAGTTCGGCGGCTATCTCTCTCAGAGTTGAATGGGGATTTTCAGTCACTACTTTTGCGATGTTAACTTCAGTTGCAGACGTTGACGGCCTACCAGAGCGAGGCAAATCTTCCATCACATCTCGACCGCTTTTGAACGCTTTGAACCACTCATAAGCACGAGTTTTTGATAAAGTCGATTCACCGTAAGCCTTCTGTAACATTTTCAGTGACTCCGAACACGAAATTCCATTGGCGATGTAAAATTAAAGACAAACTCTTTGTTCGATATTTTTGTCCATTATGAAATTCGCAATACACACTATATATGATATTACTAAAACCAGCACTGTATTTAATATAAATAACAGGTGCAACTAACAAACTCCGCGCCAAAATGGAAAACAGTTGTGCCAATCTAACAACTACAAAAAAACAAAAATTTGAATTTGGAACCATAAACAAATCATCCATTCCCGATACTTTTTTGACTGAATGTATATTTATATCAAGACTAGCTGACCCGCGCGGCTTCGCTCCCGTCAACTGGCTACCCTACCTACCCTACCTACCCTACCTACCCTACCTACCCTACCTACCCTACCTACCCTACCTACCCTACCTACCCTACCTACCCTACCTACCCTACCTACCCTACCTACCCTACCTACCCTACCTACCCTACCTACCCTACCTACCCTACCTACCCTACCTACCCTACCTACCCTACCTACCCTACCTACCCTACCTACCCTACCTACCCTACCTACCCTACCTACCCTACCTACCCTACATACCCTACCTACCCTACCTACATTTTTTGTTTTTAAACCTTCCCTGTATTCTGGCGAAACTAACAAAAAAAGAATTATTCAAATCGGCCCCGCCGTTCTCGAGTTTTAGCGAGACTAACGAACAGCAATTGATTTTTATATATATAGATAGCTTCTTGGAAATCCTCTTAAAGGCAAGTCGGTATACTGCGAAGGGCGATAATGTTACTTTGTTTTGTAAAGCGTCTAACCGGCGAAGGACGGTGATTGGTGAGTCAGTAGCTAATGAATGAAAATCGCGTATGAATGGAGACGAGACCGGTCGGGACTCTCGGTAGGTAGCTATCGGAGGGTGACTCACTCAGATAAAGCTGTTTTAGATTTACATAAGGATCAGAAGATACTTGAAGATGTGACCTACCCATAGAAATACTTTTTTTTATAATTTCACACATTACTTGTACACCGTTTATAAGCTACAGAGAGGAAAAATGAAGAACCAATCTTCGCCAAAAGCAATTTTGTGTTTACTACACCTGAAAGAAGACTAACAAATACAGAAGAAAAAAAACCTAGTTTACGGCGGATTCCACGACTGAGCCCATTATGTGACCTTAAGGAATATCCAAGGAGTTACTTGCCGCTTTTCTGCAACGATCTATTTTAGCAAACGCTTTTCTTTCTTAAATAGCTCTTAAAAGTTTAGTAGTCCATTGCAGACAGCCCTGAGCGTATGAACGACACGTCACAAACAGCTTTCTTAAAGCTTTCCTGTTCGAGCGGGATGATGATCCATCGAGCTTACTCGTCGCATTAACACACTTATTCACTTCAATTAATAATAAGCAATCAGGTATAGGAGAAATGACGGTTTCTACGAAGAGGACTCAATTAACACAGTGCGGGGTTCAATTGCAAACTAAGAAGCGAACTTTATTTTCCAGCCAGCAGAATGTCCAGGGTTACGAAATTGTTCTAAAGAGTCACCGCGGCCCTGGAACGTAAGTCAGTAAGAGTCTAATACTCCCTCCCGCTCCGCCCAGAACAGAAGTCATTTGCTAATTTCCCAAGCAGAAAAAAAGCCAAGAAAATATAGTTCTGGATGTGAAAGACCTAAGGCCTATGTCCAACATGGACTGCGGTAGACTAAGTTGACTGGTTTATTGCCACATGATGTTTCTGGAAATGGACCTGATGTAAGGGGTTCCCAACCACATCTTGGGAACTCGAGCCAACCTCACCTACTCCTGGTACCGCCAACATGCACTGGACCAGCGCTGCGGTATATGGTCCAAAACCCCCATAAATATGAAAAGCATAATATCAATGATGGGTAATAATATAATATCAGACTTACGAGTTTCCTGAGAAGACGCTCGTCCCAGCACTGGTCGACGTCGAAGTCCTCGAGAGTCCTGGTCTGCGAGCTGGTGACCTTGCCACCGCCGCTGCTGCTTGTGCGAACTGTCTCCTGAGGGACAAAGAGAAGTCACTTCTTTAGTACCTTTGTGATGGTGGTAAGGGAGCTTGTCGGATTAACGAAAACGACGATTGCTTACTCTTTATTTTCAATTAATTTGATCTTGCGACCCTAAAATTAGCAATAATGAGCCTTTCCGCTGCTGTAGCATGTCATCTTATGTGAATGTAATAAGTGTTGGGTATGGGTTTCAATTCCAGCTACAAATATTTGACTGTGCTTCATTCTGCATTGTATTCTGAAGTTATCCATTAATATTCCTACAGTAACTAAAAGATACTAAAGTGACTGTTACAGTTTTAAAAGTCCCAACCTTCTAACAGTGACTCACACTAGATCAATGTCTCTATTGCAAAACGAAGTTATTTTCACGTAATAACAGTGACATCTTCACAAATAGCTCGACCTGACCTTGTAGAGAGTTGGTCAAAGGCCGCTGCGCCGGCGCCGCTAATTTACATCGCTGTCAATGAATCATTAGCTTTTCGTGTTGGACATGTTGATGGATGAGCGACGCGGATTTTGAGTGCTTTCTTAATGCCAGTGATTTGTCGGGTGTTTATGTTTGACTGATTCTAAAACCGCCTGTTTCTCGGGCAAGCGTTGAATTAATTGTACCTACTTGAAATTACAGACTTTTTCGATTTTCTAATGCTCTTAGGTACCAATCTGTCAAATGGTTCCGTTACATATTTCAATGTAAGATTGAAACACATTAAAATATCACTTTTTAAATTATCAGCCTGCCATGTCAGGATAAATCTTCGAAAAAAATATATATTTCAATCTCAATTTCAACTGAAATACGATGTCTGCGGTTTTTTACATATTTCACAAGAGAGCCAGCTGTTAGAAAACATGTCGTTATAAATTAAAAAGTTAAAGAATTTTTAAATTCATTGATACGGAGAGATGCGGTAAAAGCTTGAAGCTAATTTCGTTCGGAGCCACGAAGGAGATGGACGCTCTGTGTCGACCTTGACTGCGCGATAGATTCGTACAGGGCTGCCCAGTGGCTGCCCGTTTGTGGTTCATAAAGTTTATGGCGATATTGACGTCATTTCGTATGAGTTGCAGATGTTTTATTGAGGAAAGATAGACGTGTAAATACTGCTTTAAAAACAGGAAGCGCTGAACTTCATCGTAGCAAAGGTTTAGAAAATATTTGAATGGGAAACTGCGTTTGTTTCGCAAGATGACCGTGGACTACGTGATCAATAACTTACAACAGTTGAAGAATAAAAAGTATTCCGTAAACCTTAAACAAATTGTGATAAGGGCAAGAGAATTCATGATGGTGATCTTAAACAGTGGAACAGTGTGTAGAGGAGTTTTCATATGAAGAGAAAATAAGAAAATGATTAAACCATCACACACAGGTATTTGAACGAAAACGAGCATTGCGCACCAAATGTTACATGACGACAACCCTAATTCACCCACAGTAGTATTTCAGTGTAACGCTTGAATAGTTGTATAGGTGGTCTATTTCTGAGATTTGCGCAACAATACACACGCAACGACGGTACGATAGCCACATTTTTCAGCTCATTAGATAATCTGCATCATTAAATAGTTTGTTGTGATAGTTCTCTAAACGCAGAGTTGTTTCAGGAATCTTGAAATAGTCATTAACGTAGTTTGTACGAAGTTACCTAAAGAATGCTAAACACAGTTTTAGGAAGACTAATTTTCTTAAGAATGGATAAGCTAGTGAATACGATCCCAGGTTAGAGGTGAGAAGCGTACAATGAAGGTCCAACAGTGGGATGAAGTCGGCTGTGGCATATTGATGATGACAAATATCAAACGTATCCAATACAAACAGTGATACTCATAGGTGATTTTGACGTACCTCTACTTGCACCTAACGCAGTAAATGAAACAGAATAACACTTTATGTAACGGGACGCGGCGCCAGCAGCGCATACGATTTATTGAGTGTTTAAAAAAAATATGACGCAGCCATTTGGCGTGCGCTTTGGAAAAACAAATATCTATTTTATCGGGATCCTTAGATGAAAACTTGAATTTTTTTGCTCATCAACTGTAATTTCTAGCTCCGTTTGAGCTTGACTGATTCTCCCACTACTACCATAATCAATTTTATGAAGCTACGAAGAAATCCCTACATTTTGAGTGGTTAAGCTAGCTAAGCTAAGCTGAACCTGCCGTATCATCTAATCCAATTATCTAACGGATACATGAACGTTTGTTACTCAATCACGCCAGAACTGCTGAACGGATCTGGATGAAATTTGGAACAGAGATAGATTATAGCCTGGAATAGTACATAGGTACTTTTTATCCCGAGAGTATGTTCCCTAGGGATCACGCGGGCGAAGCCGCTGGCAGAAGCTAGTTTATTAAATAACTTCACTTTGCCCGCGACTTCGTTCGCGCGGATTTAGTAGGTACTCCACGAACTTCATCTCCATTCTTCCGCAAAAGCGGTTATTGTGACCTAACCATAATACCTAGTTAGATAGCCTTGCTTTTTTTTTTTGTGGATATTGATGTCCTCTATAAAACTGCAGTACATCACTTTGCTCTATTATCAATAGTTTACGCAGCGTACGCGATATAAGGATTTTTTTAGGTATTTTTTTCACACCTTGGGTTTTTTATCGAAGTTTTCATACGGATCCCTAACTTTTTGAAAATATTCTATAGCCCATGTTCATAAGGGATAATGTAGGATTCTAATAGTGAATTTTTCAAATCGGTCCAGTAGTTTCGTAGCCTATTCAATTCAAACAAACAAACAATCTTTCATCTTCATAATATTAGTGTATATTTAAACCCGATTGTGGCTTTACATTTTGTATCATATGACTTTGCAGTTCTTTATGACTTCGGTCTATTTTTAATTGATAAGTCAAGCGGAGGGCACCTTGTCGTTTGTAATCGATAAAAAATGGTTCATCATTCATTAAGAAAAACAAACACTTGTATCATTCTACTGAAAAGTATTAATGCGAAGCATTTTTCTTCTTCACACACATTAACTTCCGATAAAAGTGTTTTGTTTGATAAAACATGAGCTGATATCTGTAGGTACTTAGTTACTGAATAATTCTGTTATAATATAATAAAGCAGTTGGGAACATAAGACTATACCACTATCTTGCTATATGAGCAAGTTTTCGACTTCCCGCTTTGAATTTCAGCAATGAAACAAACTAAGTCTACGGATCTAGTATCTATATAGTGTTACTCACAACCAGCACATAATGTTCATGAATAAACTTTATGACAGCGTGATGAATACCGCGTGTTTATCCTGCGCGGGCGCCGCTCCAACGCGGAACTAAACACTTTTACGTTCGGCCACTAAGCTTGTGACGTGGTCTATATTAGTGGCCATGTCTCCGGGGGTAGGCCCGCTGTGTTTACTGGATGCACCAGGAAGACGACAAGCGTCAGCTGCTGCATGTGCGGCCAATTTATCGCCAGCTGCTTAATTGTCTCGTTTATGTCTCTGTTATGATAAATTGGCCAGACTGTTTGATGGAGTACTGTGATATAGTCCATTTGAGCAAGAAATTTTCCATTCGTTAATGATTTTAACAGTTATTGTCCCTATAAAAGATCCCGGGACGTCATTTCCTAACCACTTGTAACGGAAGGAAATGGCAGAATCTATTTCTAGTCAGTTTTATAGCATCCATTACCTAGGACATCAGTCCATGCAAAACGCATTTCAGAGCACTTATACTAAAACTAGTTTAAACTAAACGTTCTGAATGTTTTATTGCCTACTATTGCCATAAATACACAGTTAAACTCAAATACTATCCAGAGGGATTTTAAATGGGTAACTACAGTTATCTTTTAATGTCTTTGAACGTTATTTCTCATTTCTTCTAAACAAAAGATCACAAGACGACTGTTGTCTTCCAATCAAACAATGCAAGAACACAAACACATTCGAATCGGTTAAACCAATTTCTGTTAATGTTCTCGTCAGTAGTCTCCCGGGCGTCTGTCGCAGTCTCCAGCTATTTACCAATTGCTCCGTCTTGTCAGTCAGTGGGCTATACTTAGCTCATGAGTCAGCAGGTCAAATGGCCCGAATGCCCGAGAACTATGTCTTGTTGCATTCCTGGCCCGCCAGCTCGGCCCAGGCTAATTCCAGCAGGGACAATGTCTCGTGTCCTTGCACGAGAATGCAAAGAAACTAATACTTTGCAAGAGTACTGGATATTTTTGGTCGCGGTTGGGTATTTCAGTGGTGAAAGGAATTTTAAGAATTTAGAAATGGACAAAAAGGTTTTGTAGGATAACGACTGTTTTAGTTTTGATGTGAACTTTCGTTTCAAGAAGTTAACCATGGCTTGGTGAATTAAGGAAGTAGAAATTGATGTCCGGCCACATTATCTGCAAGTGTATCAAAGGTCACCATGACGTGTACCTACGTATATTAGAATCTTCTTCAGAAGTAGAAATTTCATTTAGGTCGTATTACAAACCGGAATAAATATTGTCTAGCTAGATCTTTTGTTCAAATGACTCTAACTATATTTAAACCATCATCACTCAAAGCGTACAAAAACAAAGAAACGCATACGTAGGCGTTCGTTGACATCATCTCGTCAGTGATAGGCGATATCGACATGAGTCAGTCAGTGAGTGAGGAGCGCGCGCCCAGTAGGCAGGTCCTTTGATGTGGGACCTTGTTTAGTCTAGGCGGCGCCGAGAGTGTTAACTAGTAGTTGAACAATAACATATCGTTAGCAAGTATTGATGACCTGAATAACTGCTTTATTGGTAATCGGCGCGGTTTTGATTGTAACCCTGCAGTCTGCAGTCAAATGTTCTTTTGTTTTTGTTTGTCATCGATTGGTTCTCTATATCATTTAATTAGATAGCGTCTGCAATTTTCAAAGACTAGGTTAAAAGGTTTCTTGCCAGTAATTTAATTAGCAGAGCTGACGCATTATATTTGATAAATCCAGAAGGCTCTTGATCTAGAAGTTTTATTTTCGTTATAGCTACTTTCTTTCATATAACTTCAATATCAATGGCTGTTAGTTCAATTTTTATATCTACATAGGCATTTTTATTCTCTAGGCATATTTTAAAGTTTGTGTATTTATTGTGGTGTGTTTGTATATCCACGTCTAAAACGATAGCTTCATGTTATGATAGTTTATTTACCTACAGACGAAGCTGCGTGGGAGTCTAGAAATGCGAATTGTAATGTTCTACACACGTTTTATTTTATTCGCGAATACTTCAGTTGAGAAAATAAAGAGAATGAGATAATCATCTTTAGTAGTTGTTACAGCTGCTCGGGATTGAGATGTTGAATGATCTGGAGATGATCGGTTACAAAGCGCTTGATATTTCGCATAATTTATGGTCTGCTTTGACATGTAGTTATAAGCTCGTGATCTACAAATACGTATGACGTTTTAAGTCTGGAAATATCTAGTTTTTTTGCATGTTTGTTTATGAAACGCATGTAACTAGAAGAGTTATTAATATAAATGTGGATGGATGGAGAGGGAGAGGAAGGCCAAATAAAAGATGGATGGATAGTGTGAGGAGCGATATAAAAGTAAAAGGAGTTAGTGATAGTGTGACGGTTGAAAGGACAGAGTGGAAGAAAAAAACGTGTAGCGCTGACCCCAAGTAACATGAGATAAGGGCAGGAAGATGATGATGCAGGTTTGTTTACGTCAAATGCAGCTGGAGAGTCGTTAGGTTCTTGAGTATCTTCGTATTTCGGATGAGAACAAGTTATTATCGTTTTTGACTTCGCCAAACGCTTTCTAGAGCCCATATTAAATACTCCCCATTCCTCACGTCATCCTGACATTATAACCTGACCTTATTCCACAGCAATAGATCTACAATCTCGATCGTATAATAATAATAGGCGCGTTATATTTCAGAAGATCACTGGGCCACATTTTTGGCAGGTCGCTCCGAAACTGCGTTGTAAAAATAAAACTGCGCGCGCGCATCTCCGCTTCCAATAGATCCGCACTAGCGGGAAGTGGCTGGATTGTAAATAAATTGTGCAAGACGTTAGATGATACGCTGTTTACAGGCGAATGGAACATAAGCGTGTTCTAATGTGGGATTATGCTTGTTATTGGTTGACCTTCCTCTGTGTTGTGCTGTAGTTATAGTGATTTCATTATTTTCTCTGTTTATCAAAAAACTAACTGAACTATGTAAATAAAATCCGAAATACTATACTGTGTGAAGGGTATGGATGGTGATCTCGGGACCTGTTTCAAAGCAGCAAAGAGTTCATCTCTTCTGTTTTAAAAGCTCTTACCATATTCTGATTCTATTTTCCTATGGTATTATACTTACCTGTGTTTTTGTTTATGTTTCCGCGATGTAAGCTTAAGTACTTATGATTAGTAAGATGTATTTAGATAGAAGTCAAAGATTAAGTATAGTGAGCTTATTTAAAATGTTAATAAATATTCTGCTAAGTAAGAAAACATACTTACTTATGCTAATTAATAAGAGGCAATGTTTGGTTATTTTCCTTAAAACACATTCAATATTTTAACGACAGTTGCAAAATACGGATATAATTATTATTGCCATAAACTGTTAATCGGATGAAATATGTGGCCTTATCTGTTTCAACCAATAACTGGACGAAAGTGGACGATCGTATAAAGATAATAATTATAAGAAAGTGTTCCTCAAACGGAGTGTCGTAACAGAAGACTCGTTGAAAGTGAATCACGGAAAAGTGCAGTTTTATGGAATATAGTTGTTGAATACTGGATTATTAATGATGTAGATATTGCGATGGGTGATACAGATATTAAGAAAACTATACTGCAGGAGTCATTGGTTTGTGATATTAATATGATAGTGATGTACAGTAAGCCAATGGCAGTCAATGGCTTCTTTGGCCAGAAGAGAGCTTTCGTATTTTTAAGTAAGATTTGCAAACTGAGTGCCGATTCCACTAATTTTAAAGCAACGTTCGCGTTCGGTTCTCAGTCGCAACTTGACAAAAATGTAGGGAGGGTTTGCGATTGACGTGAATGCAAATCTTGTTTAAAAAAAATAGTAGAATTGGTTCCCTACATTTTGATAATTTTTGACATTGATTTTCATTGAATGATATTGCGGCCTAGAGGTCCAGAACAAATTGGGGACGTGGTGGCAAAGACTGGAGAGTGTTGGCCTGAAGTTGAGCAGAACCAAAACAGAGTACCTGTTCTGCGATTGCGGCGGTCTCTCCAGTCCGATACCATAGCTCTCACTGGAACGTCTATACCGATTTACTCCGACTTTCGGTACCTCGGGTCGCTTGTACAGGGAGATGGCGATGTAGACCGAGACGTAACGCACCGGATCAACTCAGAATGGATGAACTGGCGACAGGTCACTGGAACAACTGGTAACCCTTGGATGCCCCTCAAGTTAAAAGGGAAAATCTATAAATCCGTGATAAGCCCTGTCGTAATGTATGGATCAAAATGTTGAGCTGCGAAAAAGATGGATGAAAATAGATTGCATGTAGCGGAGATGAGAAAGTTGAGATGCATGTGTGGAGTAACGAGAATGGATAAAGTGAGAAATGAGTACATTAGAGGTACTTTAAAACTGGCGCCAGTGACGGAAAAGTTAAAAGGGAATCGCTTGCCATGGTCATGTGAAGAGGAGGGTTGAAACGCATGTAACTAGAAGAGTTATGAACATAAATGTGGATGGATGCAGAGCGAGAGGAAGGCCAAAGAAAAGATGGATGCATTGTGTGAGGAGCGATTTGAAAGAAAAGGGAGTTAGTGATACGAGTGACGACTGATAGAACAGAATGTAAGAAAAAACCGTGTTGCGCCGACCCCAAGTAACATGGGATGAGGACAGGAAGATGATGATGATGATTATATTGCGACCTGAATTTTAATGTTTTTTATGTACGAGAATTCTGGCTGATAAATGAAAAATGCAGTATTATTTACCTCATCAATTTAGGAAAACTGGTGTTTTCGTGTTTATTAATGAACATTTTTTAGTTGAATTTTGAAGTTTAATATAATTTGCACTGACGTCACTCACAGCGTTAGGTATCTTCATTTCTCCGACGATATTTTGAAAGTCTATTTTCTAATCCTTGGAAAATCATTAGATGAGATTCTATTAAACGTTTGATAAATGAAAATTAGTATAGTGCCAAAACTAACATAGTTATCATCCAAGTATTTATATTTAGATATTCAGTTGCCGAGTAGTGAATACTAACAAAACAACAGCATTAGAATGTGAAATGAGTGAATCAGAAATTGCATTCGCTTTTCCGACTAATGTGTTTGTAACATAAATAAGTGTTGTACGAGTATATAGGTCCACTATTACGTTTAATTGGGTACTTAGAAATAAAACTGAGTTTTTACATTAGCTTTGAAGTGCAACCAGATTCAACTAAATATCCGTATTTTTCATGGAACTGGTTTTAGTTACTGTAGTCAGGCTACTTTTCCTAGTTTCTTCATTACATAGTTTCACTTCCTGTAACAACTTTCAAAGGCAAGTTTAAATTCTCATCCACTTATGATCATTATTCAATCAACGTAATTTTACTGTATCGTTGTAATGTAATACACATTATTCTACTCTTTTACAATGTGTTTGCTGCAGTTGTGTTGTATCTGTGTTGAATAAATATTTTCTATTCTATTCATGATATTAATGTTGTCTATTTGATTTGACATCTGACGATACCCGTTGCCCTTGGGAAGTAATAGCAGATGCCATTATAACAGCAATACATGCTTAACTGTATGTTCATCACGAGGTTCACCTTCGACCATTATCATTCAAATCACTAGTAAATAATATTCATAATATTATGTACACTAGCGTACATAATATTATGTACACTAGCGTACATAATATTGAACAGCTCATAATTGTCAAACAACTTAACAGATCATACCATTAACACACCTGTGTTTGCAGCTAATTACAAAAGCGATGTCTGTTTACCTACGGACGGACGCATGAGAATTACACCTTGTTTACTACTCAAACTAGTCAATTAGGTAATTCTCATGCAAAATGTAGGAGCCATGATTACGATAATTAAGCAGGTACTTGATTAGTAATTGATTAACCAGAAGTACGAAGATCGAACAACAGACTAGGCTGGTAATCATCAATCCTTCAGCACAGTAGTTGACAGGCTACACTCGTGATAGCTACCACTGCATTATAGTAACTGTAGTGTGTTCTAGCGCTTGCCCGACGGCGACGCGTCCCACTGCGCAGTGTGCATGCTTGCGGAGATGCGCACGCGACCGCGATTAGCACGTTCAAGCTTAACGGACGTTTTTGTACGGCGGCCTCTATCGGCCGGTGCAGAACTAATGTTAATGACATCTCATGACGGAAAACTGGCGCCAATTTCTTTACCGAATACGGAGATGAAAGTTGGGGAATGTTTTCCGTATTCATGAAAAGAAAATACATACACGGAAAAAGAGTTGTTACCGTTGGCAATACGAATAATGGATTTGGAACTGATTTGAGATGATGTAATGCAAATTGTCATGAAAGACCAGAAGCTAGAGGTAAACATTTGTCGAAATTAATCCGTCTAAATGACACAAAAGCGACAGTTTAGCAACAATGATAGACATAATGGATATCTAGGAAAAAGCAATATAATATTGCAGCACAGTAAAAACTGGTAGATTGTGTAGTGACAAAAACTAAGCGATACAATATCATAGAACACTACAGAAGAGCCACTGAGTTATAATAGCCTTTTATATTATCATTACCTATATATTAAAGAAATTGAAGATAAGACAGATATTACTCAGGAACGTTAGATGTGTTCAAAAATCCTGTAGATGAGAGAGAGAGGGATAGAAACGCTAGAAAGGCCGGAAGAAACGCAAGATAAATCAGATCAGAGACTACCTACGACTAATAGAGAGGTAGTTGTGGAAGAAGATATATAAATAAATTGTGATAAAGGCAAGTGTATGGTAATGATGAGAGGATGCCGATGGGAGTCAGCCAAGCGTCAGCAAGGATTGAAAAAAGGGAAAAATGCTTAGATTTGATCATGTCAATTTTGCTACAACTTTAGTACCATTAACTACTAAACTCACCAAAATCTAAGAATTCCGATTTGACAGCAGGATACAACATTGCTTTACTAGTAAGTATGAAAGAGACGTAAAAATAAATCTCTTTTGCACTTAGTGGTAAAGCCATCTTCTATCCCTCTCTACTCAGCTGTCAAATCGGACTTCTTATATTTTGGTGACTTTATAGGCTACTGCTAGACTTAGGAGGTAGCCAGCATATGAAACTTCTGCAGCTTTTTATTTGTTATATAGTATTGATATAATTGGCAGTGAAAGTCGTAACGGCGGGAAATCGTACTAATGTCATTACGAGACAGTTTTACTGCGCTGTTTTTATGTTTCCCTCATAATATTGACGCGATCAAGTTTCGCAAACTTATTTTGCATTCCGTTATTTGCTTAAAGCTACGTATCGTACGTGGAACTTTCGTTTGCCGCTGTTTACATTATTTGAATTCTCATCTTCATTACTCAATCATTGTCAGCTCTGTGTTCGGCAGTAAATGGTTTGACTGCTAATTTATAAAATATAATCTTAAAACCATCAAAGTGTAGACTGTTGTAGAGATAACCCGTATTAAAATTTGAAATGTCACAAATAATTTTAAACACCAAATCGGTATCACGCCCACAGTAGGAGACACAACTTGGCATCGTGTTCCAAATGTCTCGTTTCTGGCTGAGCGCGCTGACCGTTCCCACGGGCATTTACACGCCTTTTGTTTAACATACTGCTTCTATTTAAAAACATTACACTACTGTCCTATTTGGGGTAAGCAGTAGACTCGTACCGATATGATCGCCAAGTCAAAACCGTAATTTTATTTCATCTAACTTAAATCTTTTATGAGCATTCATGAGCACTTCATCCGCAGTACGACACGCACCGATTACTTGCTCTTAATTACTGGTATAAGCAATTGCGCCAATTGTTATTATTACATCCATATACATGACTTGTTCCGTTCCGCGGTTCCGCCCACATTCTCGCCAGCTTCTTAGAACGGTAGCAGCAGCACTGAATATTCATTTTGACACAATTATAGATGTTATAGAAGGTGCTGATTTCCATTTTAGTTGTTAAGAGAAAATAACCTGCCATTATCTTTTTATGTGGTTTTATGCTCGGGTAAACTAATGAGGTTCGTTGTATTCCAAGCTTTAGAATTACTTGAGTATTTTAAAATAATCACTCGCTTTTAGTCATTAAAATATCTGACCAAAATTATTCATGGCCACTAGGGACTCAAAATTAATCTCAATAGTAACTTTTAGCCTTAAATCAAAATTCAGTTGTAATTTCTAATGTATTTTGAGTAACGTTCGGAGAATATATATTATTGCCCACGGGATATGAAACCCTATTCCTAAAGTAGTAAAGTTTTTATTGCGTCTACGTTGTAAATCTGTAGTGAGTTATTAGACTTTCCTATGATTGATAGGTGCTAACGAACAGAAACATCCTGGGGAAACGTAATGTGTGTGATGTGAACGTCATGCTTTCTAATTTGATGGAGAAAAATAGCGCTAATTTCTCAGCAAGCTTAAGAATGGATTTTTATCGGAAACGTCTGGAAGAGTCCAGAGCCAACATAACACAAAGAAAAGAAAAATCATTACAGTTGTTGATAGAGTAGTTTCTATGCAGGTTCCAAAAGATTCGTATTATTCTCACACAGTCAAATAGTCTACAAATATTATAATATCAACAGCCGTAAATATTTCGCAAATTCTAAACAAAAACTTGGCACACGAAATCAGGAAAAGGCGAAAGGAGTCAATGCCATGATACAATATAACAAGCTTTCATTACAACTCCCGAGTTATTCCAAAACGTTTACAGTTGTCTCCTCACAATTTTCTTTGTAAACCTTGGCCCTTTGGCTGAGAACTATCGCGCTCCATATGTGGATATAGGGGAAGCAGAGACGTAAGGTCATTAGCTTGTGTTTGTACGCAGTTTGGCACGAGACCAACTGAAATGGCGCGAGCGCAGGGCTGACGACCGACAGATTTTGGTGAATTTGAGTATGGAAAATTGAGAAAATGTGTTTTGTGCTAGGCATTGTTTTGTCGTCTGGCTGCGTCATCTGTCATCGTCAAATTAGTACCAATATATAATTCATTGCTAAACAGAGTGATGAAGATGACATTATGTTAATGGACGAATTCATAGATTCTTTCAATTTTGGTCATTGTAACGTCAACTTTGAGATAGATTCCTGGTTTTGAGGATACCTACGTTAGATATCCATGGAAGATGTTTTTGCAGTTACTAGTTCACAGTTTTATGTTCGATTTTATGATGAGATTATTACGATCATGGTTTCCTTCACACGATGATGTGTTCAATGTTACGTAGGCAGGGAATGGAAAAACGTGGCACATGTGGTACTGTCGTAGGACTGAAATATATGGACAGAAGGATGCCAAACAGGTGCGTGGATGTAGCAGATTGTTTCATTCTCAACCGGTGATAAGGAGGGCTAATTATAGAAGAGAATAGAGAAAATAGAATAATAAATGAACACGTGTGGGTCTTAGCAAATAATGAATCGAACACCCCGTGGATGTAGATGGTCATAGCTTCCTGGTTTGATTTACAATAAAGGTGTCGGAATGCTATTTGAAAAAAAGTACAATCGTAAAGAAAACATTTGAAGAAAAAGATAAAATATAGTCTTTTTTTTTACTATTAATAGGCACGCGCTTGACCACCATCTCACCTGATGGTAAGCGATGATGTGGTCGAAGATGGAGCACGCTTGCCTAGAAGTAACCTATTCACTCTTGACTTAAAGACTCCCAGGTTGTCTTGTTACAAACGAGGAAATATCAACACACTGTTCAGTTTAGTGAAATTGAAGTCAAAAACACAAACGATCAATCAATTTCACACGTCCATTTCAGTTATAAACGTGCACATAAACAAACAATGCGACTCTTTCCCCGTATGTCCGACGTCCGTACAAAGTCATCGCACGCGCTCCCCACGTGCCGGTGACCAGGGAGATCTGCCACATACGTCACAGCTGTATTCCTGGCGGTCACACTTGGACAAAGGGACTGATCCCACGACGGAGAATTTCCTTGAGTGATGCAGCGAAAATAAAGGGTTTTGTTTGTCTTTCGGGTTGCAGTTTTTCCTGGTTGAGCAAATTCTACGCATTGTGTGACATTTTTTGGCGTTAAAACGTTTTCCGTATTTTAGGAGGAAATAAAGTTAGCATTGTCACCTGCACAAAGAGCTATTGCATAGACCGACTGGCTTGTTGCATACATGACCTAGCTTTTACTTCCTGATATTACTGTTTTTCATGAATTATGAGTTGGTAAGGTTCTATTTCATCACACAAAGCCTTTTTTTAGACAAAAGAAAGATCATCTTGCAACGAATTTGACAGATACAACTTCTCCTACCCTAAATGAAGAGCAACCGAGTTATTTTCACTTTCCTTTCCTATCAAGCAGTAAACGTATTTATTATAGGCGTGGAGCTCGCTTCACCTTGCACTACTTGAGGTATTAATAGAGCCCTTGTGGACCAGAGCATGTGTACGATGTTCGATGAGCGTGGAGAGGCACCGCGTGCGCTCGATGTGTTCCAAATAGTCTGTATTTACTTGATAGAAGTCTAAAAATGTTTGTAATTTCAGGACGCAAATATTCTGCAGTAAATTTCAGTGCACGGTCGGATAAATTGTAGCTCACATATCTCTAAAATCATCAGATTCTGAAGCTATGATAAATATGGCTCTTCTAAGAATTTAAAAACATTTACTGAAAGGATTCAGATATGGCTGGTCGGAGAAAATTTTGTAGATAATGAAACTAATGAACAAGCTAAAAATAATTCCGACAAAATGGATAAAAAAAATCGAGCCGTTCTGGTACGACAAATACTCAATACTTTATTGCATTCCACAATGTAGGCTTAGGTGGTAAACATTTTAAAAGTAACAATCATGGACCCTGATGAAATGATGAGGAAGAAATGGCACCAATTGGCAATCTTAGTTCAACACCTTTGCAACTTCAAGAGACCTAATAACCGTGGTGACCCAGTTGTTTTGGCGCGAGATTGGCGTGCTATTATAATCGGCGCAGGCGCATCGGTCAACGACCGCTAACCGCGCGGACTGACCTGAGACGTGATGTGCGGACGCGGACGCGGAAGCGGATCGCTGGCAGTTGAAAGTTTGAATATCGATTTCGATTGATGTTTGGTTGTTCGAGTCGCGATTTTTTACTAATCGAGTATATAGCCATGAATTAAAGAACATTTAAATTGAAACGTTAAAGTTGTTACTAATCAGTCAGATCGACATGACCTAAAAAAACAAATTTTTAGGATTCAGAAAAATACAAGGTTTTGACAACTGAGCTAAATAAATATGTAATTTTAAACACAAAATTATCAGTAGGTAGTATGGCTGCCTAGTTTAGGTAATTAGACACCAACAAAGTTTCTATCTTTATAGTTAAACGCTGAATCTTTATATCTTAAGATTTATAGTTACGTTCAAAAGACAACTGGTGCTTTAGTTTTTCCATCATCCGCTCCCGCTCTTTCTAGCACTAAGCCCACATCCTGCACTCACTTGGCAAGTGACACAGCACTTCGATCCATTCAATCGAGCCCCTAATTGATGGCTCTTTGATTGCCAATTAATTACGCGTTTTATGCTTGTCACCATTTGAGCACTATGTTGTGTAACATCATTGTTTCAGGTGAGTAAGTGTTATAACACTAAAGTTCCCAGCCACGATGGACGTGAGGGATTATCTCACAGAGAAGGGAGCGATCAATACGTAAGTTTATGAACTTTTAAAGTTAAGATTAATTTAGTAAAGTTAAGATGCTCACAGTTACAGTAGTAGTTACAGTACATATAAAAAGTATGTCGATGAAGAAATATGATATGATACCCTGACATTATTTTGATAAAGAGGTAATATAACTAACGCAGTAATCAATAAGTAGTGTTTATAAAGAACAATCAGCAGCCGCGTACAGGTTAATGCCCCCAAAGTTGTAAGATCTACACTTTTTTATTTACTTCCAAAAATTCTGCTATTAATATAATTCTAACAAAGTGCCAAAAGACATCAACCTTGAGAGAAATTAATAACAGTAAGACATGTGAAACATTCATCCACATTATAATTTGGAGATAAAACGCATATGTCGCACGATTGACGTCTGCGCCGGATACATAAAGTTCGCATTAAATTAAAATCAAAACAATGTAATGAGGACTGATATTAGACATGGAATATAAATGATAATGTAAAAATTTTCAAGATCAATTTTCATAAATATACTCTTTCATGCTTGGGGAATCATATTGCTCTGTCGTGGCACCGACTTTGTGCTCTTTATTGATGTATTCATGCAGAACTGCATAATGTGTTTGTTTTTGGAAATTATCATTATAAGAAGTGTTTTCAATTCTAAATAAATTAATCTAATACATATAGGATACCCCAGTTGTGATATGCCTATAGTTGAAAACTATTGCTCACTCTTTAACGTTTTAAATTAATTAGTTTAGTTTTAATTCGCACTAAGCGTTTTCAAACGTCTTTTATAATGCGCACAGCAAAGGAGTGGAACTCTCTGCCTGCGTCTGTGTTTCCAAAAGCTTAGACTTTGTCTCTGTCATCTCTGACATAGACTAGAGTCAAGAGCAAACCCATTACAAATAAAAAAAAAGCTTTCAAATTAGTTAACTTCTACAGAACAACCTATCTATGAAACCAGTATTATAATTTAAGATTTCTTGGTATGATTAAAGATTTACTGGTAAAATTAAGCAAACGAAGGCTTATCTAAGAATGGTGTTCATTACTGCAGATTAAATGTAAGTGAAAGACGTGTGAAAGAGTTTTGATAAGTGTCAAGCTTACACCTATTGCATCATGAGGATGATGAGGCATGTATCACTTCCTGTCTCGAATGAAACTGCAGATCATCGTGAGGACACATGTGATATAGTGAGAGGCGTTCATTGGCAATTCATTATTCAATTTATTATGCTGTTTGTTCAGATGACTTGATTTCTCAAAGCTTTGTAAGGATTGAAGCAAGCGTTTGATTAAGAAAATCAAACAAGTACCTAGGTATTCTAATTTTGAATGTGCTGACGGTAATTGCATATTGAGACTACGGTGAATGTCTCAAATTATCGTTCGATTGGTATTTTCTTTAAACGAATCAGAACAAAATCTGTAAGATCTTACTAGGTACAGCTATTTTGTAAAGGTCCCGTTTCTCAATTAACCATCAATCCTGCCGATATGTATCTACCCTGCTGTCAACTATCTCACAAGAAATGGATAGAGTCGCCATTACGGCTGCCTAGATAGACATCGCCGTTTACTCGAGATGCCAGCAAGCGGAGAAAGATAATAACCCTGTAATAATATTGTGAAAACAATGTAATTTAACATAATCGGTGCTGTCCGACGGGCATAAGGATTTGCACAGATGGACTGGTGTTACAATTTCCCGCTGTGCTTTGAATGGTCATCTTAGGTTGATGATAAAATCTATTTCTCAAGAACGAAACATTAATATCTTAATATTGCGCTAGTTTTCCTTTTATGAATCGTTCAATAATTTTCTGCCTCCATCGCATATGACAATGTGTACTTCGTCAATAAGTAAGTGAATACGTAAGTGATGTGCTTCTATTGTCGTTCGCTCGTATCAATGTTTAATTGCTTTGAATTACATTTGATGGGCATAAATAATGATACATTAAAGTTTTGCAATTGTAATTTTGTACAGTTAGCATCCCTTCGGAACAGGACATTACGATGGAATTTCACTTTGTCTCAAATTCTCTTTCAGCATTATAATGATAGTAAAACGATCTCGTCTGAACGCAACTTTACCGACAACAAACTTGAGATGATGTAGTTAAATAAATAGCAAGTATATCATTTGTTTAGTGCTGTTCGCGAGCTGCGTGTAGGTAATAGCTGTGGTTTGTGCAGCTCGTGGCGAGCTGTCTCGCGGCTTGTTACGACAGCAAGCTGTGATTGTGGAGAAAATAAATAATGATTAGATATATTATTTTGCAGTGTAGTTGTTGGGCTAGTGAAATTGCTCAATGGTATATTTTCTTTAAAAAAACCATAACTAGCATAGAATTTTCCGGCGTTCTTACTTCAAGTGTTGTCAATAACTAAGTTAGACTAAGATAGATTTAATATATAAATTGCAGATATTGCTTTCTTTTTTAGTGTTATGAACGGATCTACTGACGTCCCTGAGCTGGTGAGCAGGATCGGACTTCGTGTACCGTGTGCGTTTCTCCGTAGATCGCGTCTCCGTCATGTTCCTCAAGAAAACGAACTAAAGAAAGAACTCGTACATTATAAGTGCTTGTCGTACTTTTAATACGGTGTGTCAGGATGTCGAGCGAGATTTGTTTAAAAAAGTTCAAATAATTTTGATTGATATTTTCTTTGGTACTTGATCACTGTTTTGTTTTTCTTTTTCTTTTTTGTGCGTGGAATGAGCGCATTGCGTGTGTCCTGCTAGCTGTTTTCGCGAAATTCTTCTTGTTATTCACATAACATACCTAAGTGAAAACTTGTAAATGGCCATTTTCACTTATTTTTTTAATTGCATTGTAATGAAAATGCAATTTACAAAACATGTTATGATAAATAAAATATATCTATACTATATCATAAATGTGTAAGTAAAGTTTGTGAGGTTGTAGAGGGTAATTTCTGGATCTACTGAACCGATTTTGAAAATTCTTTTACCAATAGAAAGCCACGTTATTATTATGTGAGTGTTATACGCTATATATTTAAAGCTGAAGAGTTTGTTTGTTTGTTTGCTTGAACGCGCTAATCTCAGGAACTACTGGTCCGTTTAGAAAAATTCTTTCAGTGTTGGATAGCCCATTTATCGAGGAAGGCTAAAGGCTATATATCATCACGCTAAGACCAGTAGGAGCGGAGCAGTATTGAAAATTGTGACACAAACAATGTCGCACGGGTCAACTAGTACGATATATAATAACCCGAAAAATACAACCCAACGAAATGGGAGTCAGTTAGTTTTGTATAACTTTGTTTGGACATTTAAAATATTGTTTTTAGTTTTTCAGCGCAGGAAATATCTTTCACTGTCACACCAAATATTATTTTAAGAAAGTCTTCGAAGTTAAAGAAGCCCGCCCTTGACTATTACCGAACATTTCTACTCCACACTCTTTTATTTGTTGTTTAATTCTAGCGGCCGTGTGTCGCAAGCGACCTCCGGCTGACATGCGCCTGACAGACGCACGGTCATGTTTGACAGATGAATTGACCGTGTGTAGTGTAGGTCACAGGTAGAAAAATAAATGTAGGTAATTTCTAATTCTCTATAGAAAAATCGAATTAAGAATCTAAGTCCCTAATGCCCGGCTTCTGAGGTATTTTATCTTTCATTAAAAGCTAATCAACCAATGCCGTTACGACAAATAGTGTTAGGCAATGACGCCAGAGACGAACTCGCGCGAGAGTTTCTGAAAGGGGACCTGTACCCACTTCTCTTACCTTTCTCACTGATTCATACATGAATTTGCCAGAGATCAACTGAACTTCTAGACAACAAATGATCACACAGATAAACGACCGATAAAGTTCTTTAGAAACCGGACATAAGTGTTCCTTTTTTCAAGTTGAATAATCTTCTGAAACTTTCATGACTTTTCAAGGGCTTTCAGGAAAGCTTACACTCGTGTAATATTGTAAGAAAATTCGTTTTCAGGAGCGCATTACATTTTGCAAGTAACTTAATATATACAAAGAAATCTTTAGACTGTATTTAGAGCATGTTCCACTGAAATTCAGTTTCAGGAAGCGTCGCGATTGTATCTATTGGTGTTTATAGGTGACGAGACTATCAACCTACAAATAGAGCGGGTTTGTTCAACAAACTTTGTTTTTATAATAAAGTTCGATTCGTATACATTTGTATATTGTAAAGTAGAACGATATTATGAAAATATGGAAAATGGCACGGAGCTTTTCCATTGGAAAAATCGCATTTTGTACTGAAACCGTGGAGCAAATAGTATTAAAATAAATATTTTAGGTACTACGTAGGAATATTTTGAGAAAATAATTTTCAATAATAATTATCTATTTGCGTGTTAAAGTTCAAAGTCCGCTGAAAGCTGGCGTGACGTCAACGACGGATTTTAACTGAAGCCGACAAAAGACTATCGGTAAAAATATAATCGACTCAGTGATCCACGGAATCAAATATTTTAGTAATTTTCAGTGAATTTTTATACAGCAATTAAGAGTAATAAATTAATTTAAAATGTAATAGAACATAAATTATACTCATGCACAAAAATATAATAGGATAAAAAATAGCGAACAAAAACGTCTGAACTCACCACAAAAAGCAGAGCTGAAATATTGTTGCAAATCCTGAAGTTATCCGATTGTCACTTAGAGGGGTCTACGCCGGTGTCTTACAACACGCGGTACTACTGCACTCATTTATTAATTACTTAGATCATAATATTATGGTTTATTTGATGGCTACCATGGCATCGCTGCGCGTGGCGTGCGCGGGAGTCGGGCACGGACTGCGCGCCCGCAAGCCGTGACGTCAGCGCGCCAAATATAGGTCCGCGCGCTCCACACGCCATTCTCACCCCCGCGAAATCGAACCCAGAAGCTATTAGAGTCAAATTTTGCTTGGTGTGTGACGTGAGTTAAGGCGTTAAGTAGTAAATGGTGGTGAAATGTCGGGCCGGGCGTGTTATTTTTGCATAGGATTTTCATCGCTTTCCGCGCTAGAACGCGTGGCTTAAAACGGCAATACGCTAGCGCATCTGCTCGGAGAGCTTTTGTTTACGAGAACGGTTCGTTCGTAGTAACGTGGATGTGGGGAACAAGGGTAATGATTGCACGATATTTGGACTACATGCGGGCTGGTAGTCTGTGACAAAGATTTATCAGCGTGGGGAAACTTTAAATCTATCGTTATGAGGCTTGGCGCTCATAGAGATTGGCGTAGGTTTTCAGAAATGATGAAAGAAAAACTTTTGTACAAAAACAATACAAACGACTTCAAAATAAAACCAGTATAAGTGAAGTATAAAATAACTTTAATTTCGGAAGTAGGTGCTTTAGGTCTTGTGTCTTCGGTTTTCGACCATCATCAAGAACCTGATGATCATGGGAAAAGATTTTTCCAAATCGATCCAGGTGTCTTCGAATAATCGTAGAACATGCATAAAAAAATATCGACCAATTGAGAACCTCATCCTTTTTGAATTCGTTTAAAAATCGAATACTCTTCAGATTGTATAAATAATACCCTCGCGTTTTTCTGTGTTTTAAGAGAAGAATGTTTGTTTACTTTTCGTTGACCTTCTTCTGTACGTAATGGCTGAAGTGGGTCGCAGTCACGCACCACGAAGTAACCTTGCTGCCGGATTTAACAGGGCTTGGTTAACTGAGCGACTGATCGTGAAACTTATACTGTGTAGAAAAACTGACTGATACAATTGGAAGTTACGACATTCTTATTCGATTCTGAATAACGGAAAAGGGCGTGGAGTTTATGTGTTTTTAAAAACTAGCTCAATGTTTCTTTTACTCATAGATAACGGTTTTTGCGGCTTTGCATCGTTACGAGTATCATATAAATTAATTAAAGGTATGCTGTAGTAAATAATTTAAAGTATCGTAAACTATGCAGTTTCTTGTCCGTTCCACTCCATAAGACCTTAGCGATCGGACGACTAGAGACACTTCATTTTTATTTAACCGTAAATGTTCAAAAGTTAGTAAATTATTTTGACTTTGGTCTCACAGGCTCTCCGACAGGACCTACAATGTTCTGGAAAAAAAGACTCAAGAATACTGAGCTATCTCCCATAGATTACCTACTACAAACAAATGCTTGCTTCTGCACGATATAAGTTTAGCTAACATTGCTAACACATTCGTATATAATGTATACAGTGAATCTCGAGCTAGGGGTTAGTGTATAATTTGTGTAAAAAGAAATTAGGGATCCTTAATGCAGCGCGGACGAAGTGCTTAGTCAAGGATAAATGATTACGCTTTCACGATTAAATTGCCGACCGATTTAGATGAGCTTCGATCCAGAGATAGGCGGGACCTAGGCGACGCGACGGTTGCAGACCACTTTATCACAGGCGAAGCCGCGGTCAGAAGCTAGTAAATAAATAAACGATAAACAACTGACACGCGTGCGCAAAACGCGCGCGATCTATGAGCTGCGCAGTACACACCCTGTTGGTCATGAGCACGTTTAGGCAGTGTCCTTCTCTGTCGTAGTATTGATGGCCTTATAAGGAATTTTGGCGATTATTTTTAGAAGTATTTAGGGGTGTCGATTTATGTCTGTGGACTTAGTGCGATTTTTTAACGTTCCGATGGCGTAAGCGTTAATATTAATTTGTATTAAAACTGAATAAGCCCCGACTAGTGACAATAACAGAACACTTTTTTTCATAAAATTTGACATAAGCGAACGTTTACGTTAAAACGATCGAGTAACCTGCACTGAGCCCTCTCAGTGCCAATTCTACTTATTTTCAAGCAACGTTAGCATTTGCATCTCTGTCGTAATCTGTCTAAAATGGATGAAAAATGAGTTCCTTTTTTGTCAGATTGCGTCTTAAAAATATATGTTAGCAGAGTGCCGCGCCTTAGGTTCATCGACCTCGGCTGATCGCAGTCGTGCGACAGGTCTTTGTTTTTTCGGACACATCGGACTCTCTGTTCTGCTGGACAAAATCATTTTGACCCTCGTCGTTGATGCATTTGACCCAGTCGCGTTGATAGCTAGCGATGCCAGTTGCCAGTTGTTATTTATAATGACACCGTGGTCTAAAACAGGTACCTAGGTACCTACGAGTAAGTAATTCATAGCAGGATCTAGTGAAGTCACTCATTACTTCCTGATTATATAAAGGGGCAATGTGACTTGCCCCCGAAAAGCTATCCGTTTTTGAAGGTTCCTCTTGAGAAGGAGTAAGCCTAGCCTGATATTGATTTTCAAGTATAAAGCAACTGTTAATTATTAATGTTATTTATCATCTATTTACTTTTGCATCCCCTAATTGCAACTGCGGAGTGCTTGCATATCGATCTGCCCCACAAATCTGCGCTGCCAATCACACGCCGCCGCACTGCGCCGATTGTATTAAAAACCGATCATTAGTCCGCCATTAATGCGTTCTTCAAATAAATAAATAAATCAGTGCGCGCAGGCGCATGTGTGGCGTGCGCGTGATTCATGCGCGTCTCGTGCCAACCGCACTGCACACGATACTGCAACAGGGCCACTAAGTATGGGGATGGCAGAAGGTCCTCCGCTACTCTGCATTCATTTATTAACAGTCCACATGTCCCATTTTTAAGGAAAAGCATGCTACGCTACGAGTTAGCTGTCTTCAGCTTAGCTCCAGCTAGCTTTAATCTATTGGTCTAGTCGAGGCCTAAGGCTAAACGGCTGTCTGAATCAAACTGCAAGTCGTTGTGCTAAAGAAAATTCATGTGACAGCGGGGATGAGGGGTGGAGAAGCGAAAAACGACGTCATAAAGTTGAATCAACCTTTACGAACGGCCCCCATAAGTGGCAATGTGACATAAATCCGTTTGGCTGTAGCAAGACACCAATGACGTGAAGGAACATATACAAGTATGTTATTGACATCCCAAGTTTCGGTTGAAGCCATAGGAAATAGTAGTGCTTAGTTAAATACTGTTGTGTTTTACAAGTAAAAAATTTATGTGAGAGTTTGTAAAATTGATAAAATTGGGACTTCTGCTATTCAGTATAGTACGATTGCAGTGTTGTATTTAGCGTAATATTGTATTGGATTAACACCTGCGTGATTTTGGTTACCGGGTTACATGTTAAGAATAGGAACACCCTGCGCTTGTCCCGGGTGTTGGGTGTAGTATGTTGCTACAATACGGTGTCAAGACTAGTTCAGTTTCCGAAAACGAAAACACACCATTGCTAAATCAGAGAACATTGTATTTCGCAAAATAGACACTGTTTAGTGGCAAAAGTGGATCTGAATGAAGACAATGTAGGTTTTGTTTCTACAGACACATAGAGTAACTATATTCATTTAGCGCGCTTCCGCGAAAATTGTTGAAAGTGGGGCGTTTACACCATAACTATTGGCACCAAAACAATTGTATAGGTATTAAGTTTCCGTCAGCTATTCTCGTCACAAAGTATGGACAGCAAACAAGTCAAGCTAGCTTAGCTGAGGAGCTTGTTGCGCTACATCTTCTTTCCAGATTAAACTTAAAGAAGTGGTGACAAGCGTGGGGAAAATTGTTCGCACTAATCTGTGCAGACGAAGTCGCGAGGGAAGTGCTAGTCCTTGAGGAAGACATACCTGCTTGACGACCAGCCTGCCAGCGGGCTTCTCGGTGACGTAGCCCTGCATGCCAGCCATCAGCACGGTCGCGCCCAGGAACTTGTTGAGCAGCGCGCGCGCCTCCGCGTCCTCCGTCGTGTCGCCCTCCTGGATCACTGGGGAAGAGAGAGGGTTAGGATGAAGCCAGGTAAAGAGCATATGTCTGGTGCAAAAACTTCAGAGCGGAGCTAGGCTGATTATGCTAGCCCCACGCACAATGGTACGAATAAGCTTAAGTGTCGTGTGGGTCATATATCACAATTTCAGGCGATAGAACCTTTGCTGAACCTAGGCCACCCCAAGAGTTGGCTCCTCGATCGACATTGCACCGGAAGACGCAGCGTTGGAAGGCCTCCCACGAGGTGGATCGATAACTTGGTGGAGGCCGCGGGATTTCGCTGTCTACATCTACATAATATAAAACTCGATTTGCACCAATCAAGAGAATCAGAGAGGAAATGACTGTTACCTACTATTCAATAGACGTTTTGTTTTTGCGTTTAAGCTAAGCGAGTAATGTGTAACATTTATTTTCGTTGGACCCCACTTTTCGACCTCATTTTTTAGATGTTAACGTTGGATCCTATTTGCTATTTCCATTGAATCCCATGTTAAAACGAGATGTGAACAGAGGGCTTAGCAAGAATATTTTTGACGTCTGATACCTAACGTTACGTAAAATTTTACTACAACTTAAATACTCGTTTCGCGCTTTATGGTTATTTGTATTGGATACATATTCATATTTTTGAATGATACAAATTGTGAATGTCGCATTAAATAAAAACAAAACACTAAGGGGTTGTAGTTTTTCACATTCAAAATTCACTTACATTTACGTTACTATAGGTAGGTACGTTAAAATATTCGTGTTAGTTATCAAAATTTAAACAGTTGTCAGGTGTTTTTTTTTTTCGGTTTTTACTGTTGGTAAAAAGGGGTTATATCTAATCTTTCTATTTAACCTTATTTGGTTAGGCTACGTGTTGATTTTAAAAAGAATGGTCACAGCTATCACGCGTTGTGGTCGTGATTTACGAGAACCTTTGACAAATTAAAAGTGTTATAATTTGAATGGTCCCTTTCAATGAAAGGGTTCTGGTGGATTGTGGTTTTCGGACACTATCGATGTTACTATACCGATTTCGACCTAGATTAGACCTTTATTACACTGAATGTGTGCTCATTTGCAAACGGAAGCGTAGTTTCTTGTCTTGAATACATGATGCATCTCTTACCAATGTGTATATGGACGTAGCGTGTGGAGTGTTGCGCATTTTTTACAAGATTGTGTTTATATCAAGGCGATAGCTACTTATTACCGTGGCCAGTCGACCGTGTGGGACTATTAGCTTTTTAAATTGAGCTAAATACTGGCCTACTGACCTATAGGATCAAGATATTTCGCCTAAGTATACATATTACATAGATTATGTAGAAAAAATATCTTGTGAAAATGTCGTAGGAAAATCATTGTGGAATTCTAAGATAAGGTAGACGTAGTTCCTGCCGGGGTTGCGGAAGTGTTCGAAAAATTCACCGCGGCCCTGAAACGCATAGCGCATTTGGAGGAACACGTGTGGGTTTAGGTTAATAAGAGTTGTAGCCAAAGACTAATAAATCTCTATGGTTGGAGCCTCCCGCTCCGCCCAGAGCGGGAGCAGGAAATTGATGATTTACCATCCAAAAAAAAAGAGGTGGACATAATCGCGCTACTGGCGAAGATAAGCTTCTCATCTATATCTCTATTCCACTCCTGGCCGAATGTCCCACTCCTGGGCAAAGATGGGCCAACATTGTCCCAGATCTGTTCAGCGGGTCTAAGAAGGCCACTTCAGCGGAATCAGAAAGCACATCCCGCTACCCGTCACTGTCAAATTTTCCCAATCAACCTTGAACCTAATGAGTAAGCGATAAAGATGAAAATTAAATTTAACAAATTGTTGTGTGGTTAATTTTATGAATCAGATATGGTTCTGCTAAAGTGCCCATTTTAGAGCCGCAGTTACGCTTCCAAGATATCAAACCAACGCGTAGGGAAGCGTTGGGAAGATGGTAAAATTAAACATCCAGGTAAGTACCAATGCAATGCACAGGTGCTTATTACTATTGATAGGAAATCAATCGGTCTGCCAAGCAAGACTAATGGTTCAGCCATCACGGCAGTAGAGAGTGACAGACATCACCTGCATGTTGGCAACCAAGGCGGTTTCATCGACTTTCCATCAAACACGCTGGTGCCAAGTGTGGTTTCGAATTCCTCAACAAAGTAATGAATCCTCATTCATTATTTTTAAGATCAATGAGATAGTCCTGTCTAAATACATTTCTTTAATCATTAGGTACCTTCGTTAACGTAATCTTCGGCACTGAAAATGCATAACATCTGAATCTGACTCATCAATCTATTATTTGCTGAATTATTCCGAACATTTGCAGTTTTCGCGCGAACTCCCATAAAAATATGCAGTTATTTAAATGACGTCAAATTGGCCTTAACTAATAAGGTATTTTACTAGATAGAAAAATCATATAGATCTATTTAGTCCGTCTGTTAGACTTTCAAAATATGTAATACTAGCTGACCCGCGCAACTTCGTCTGCGACACAATTTTCATTACTACCCCGCTCCCATTGGTCTTAGCGTGATAGTCTATAGCCTATAGCCTTCCTCGATAAATGGGCTATCTAACACTGAAAGAATTTTTCAAATCGGACCAGTAGTTCCTGAGATTAGCGCGTTCAAGCAAACAAACAAACAAACAAACAAACAAACTCTTCAGCTTTATATATTAGTATAGATATAGATTAAAAAAATGTATAGTGCATTGAAGTTGAAGAGGCTGCTGAAGACGTGCCATTTTAGTAAAAGTATACAATCGTAATGAAATCACGGCCAGTTCTCAACGCCCTGTACCGTATTCATGTTTACGTGAGAAAAGGAAAAGATACGTATTTGGAGATCTATCTGACAGACTAGTTACTAGATTGTTTCAGCAGTTCGAACTGTGTTAATAAATGTATCATCTTACCAATGTCAGCATTCTTCATCCTGGTCAGTATGTCCTGCACGCCGGTGACCTTGGTGCTGCTGTCCAGGAAGGACTTCTCCTCGCGGCCCCTGGAGGCCTGGTGCGTGGTGGTGGTGGCGCCGTGGTGCGTGGTGGTGGTGGCGCCGTGGCGGCTGGTGGTGGTGGTCACGGTCCGCACGCCGCCGTCCACGCGCTCCGTGCTCACCACGGTGTCCTCCACCGAGCCCAGGCTGTGCTCGCTGTCTGTGCGGGTCAGACCTGGGGACAAATGGATGCGTCAGTTATGTTGGGTAGGGGAAATTCTGTGCAGGAAGGGACAGGTGGGATAGTTTGGGAAGATCTTATTTTTAAGTAATACCATAAATGGCTATAGCTGACCGGGAAACTATTGATCCATCTTAATTATTGTGTGTTGTCTTCGCACATTCGAGCTTGTGTCTCTGGCTGTAAAAGTTGAGGTGGTGCTTACCAGCGTGTGCCGAGGAGTCGCTAGAGACGCTGTCCTTCATGGTGGCGGTGCGCAGGATCAGCCCTGCCTTGGGGTATGTCGTGCGCTCAGCCTTGGTGCTCTCATCTAAGAAGATACAGAGAAATTAGAGAACTATTCTTGTAATATGACCTCTATATTGACACTTAAGCATCCCTTGACATTTTCAAAATAAAGGGGTTCGAACTTTTTTCTATGGGTGCTTCAAAGCTGCGGTGCACGATTTAACATGCATATAAGGATAGCGGTTAGGACACAAACAAAACATGTTAGCAAAATGGTGCCCTAAAGTGTCATTGCCATTTGAATATCGATACTTAGAACTCATCACATCAGTCGAGTTTCGCTTACGAGTATGACCTAACTGTCGCCAAATTACCAAATCTATTCTGGTGATTTCCGAAATCAAAATAAAAACAACAACAAAACATTGTTGTTACCAAAACCTATAGAGCAACACAGGCCACCGGCGCGGTTCGCCGGTGGCCTGTGTTGCTCTATGCCAAAACCATTAATGAATCGCACGTAATGTGACCCCCCTTCATCATGTCATACTTCTACAAACATCCTGAATCGCCGACAAAATTATCACAACACCGAATTTAAACATACACCGACACAAAAGGCATTTATTTTAAAGTATTTGATAACTTCCTGTAACTCATCAAGTCATCACGTGTTTACGCGGGCAACGCAGCGGGGCAAGGCATACTAATGACATTTGAATAGGTAGTTGACCTCCGCGGTCACAACACCAGTGAGATGAGTAATCACCCGTGAGAAGTGGCGATAAGATAGTACTTGATACTCGAGTGGTGTGGTAATCTGATAACTGGTGATAACAGGCCGAAATATTTGAGGAATGTAAACATGATTGTAAACATCCATGATAGTGGTTTGTTTTGACATTTTGCTAAGTAGGCATGGTGGCTACCGTTTGTGTACAGCTAGCAAAATATGTGATACACAACTTTTTATTTTTTTCATTTGTGATGTGTTTGCTCCTGACTCTAGTCTATGTCAGAGATGACAGAGACTAAGTCTACGATGGAGCGAGCCTACCCAGAAGGAGCCTGTTCACTCTAACTTTGAAGAGATTAAGGATTAACTAGTCATAAAATGATGTATTTGAATTTTTAAACATGATTATAAAAATTCATACAGGTACAGCTTCGTCATTATTTTATAAGTACGTGGAGTGGTGCCTACCATTTAGGTACAGCCAGAAAAAAAACGGCTCTTTGGCCAAGCAAATAGTTCATGTTACCAAATACCTTGTTATGTATTTGTAGCTGGTGTTCTCTATATTCTATACTAATATTATAAACTATATATATTTTAATTGTATTTTTGTATGTAACGAAGAAACTTAAAAAGTACTGGACAGATTTGAAAAATTCTCTTTATATAATTTATTGAAAGGATAGCTACATTATAAGCGAGTAACATAGGCTAGTAATATATTTTATCCCCGTACTCCCACGGGAACGGGAAATACGCGAGTGAAACCGCGTGACGTCCGCTAGTTGTATTATATACGAAAAACTATCATAAAAACTGGCCAAGTGCGAGTCGGACTCGCACACGAAGGGTTCTGTGCCATAAACCTTATTTGTTATTATTTTTTGGTAGGTATAGCGGCAATAGAAATACACGATCTGTGAAAATTTCAACTGTCTAGCTATTACGGTTCTTCTATTATACAGCCGTCTGACAGACGGACGGACGGACTGCGGAGGCTTAGTAATAGGGTTCCGTTGGTTACCATTTGGGTACGGAACCCTAAAAATGACGTAGACTAGAGTCAAGAGCTAACCCATAACAAATTAAAAAAAAATGACGAATACCATTTTTAAATTGGTTGTAGTACTTATAATTTCTGAAAACGAAACATTTCTACGCCGTATGGTACGTCCTTAAACATCACTGCCCGTAAACTTACTTCAAAGTTCTTTATTTATGTGCGTAAAGTAATAACATAATAAAAAACAAACAAGCCACATTACTGTTTACCTAAATCCTTTTAATTAAATCCAGACTCGATAAGTAAATAAACAACCCGCAGGTGCACAGAACATAATTGATATTCAAAACAAAACAAAGCGTAGTTAACGAATTGTTATGATAATAAAGACGAAAAGCCCACTTACCTAGTCTCTGGTAAATACTAAGCAACAGTTTAAAATTATAACTACAATCCTTGTTTGAATCCATTTTCACGAAATATTCACGAAGCACATGTAACGACTGCGTACAAGGGACTGCACTAAACCTCGTCGGGTTAGTCCGAGAGGCTGTTGACGACTGAAAACGTAAACGCAGCCAGTGCAATATGAAAGTATGAAAGTTATTACGTAAGGAGCGCACGCTAACGCGCTCGCGTGCGTTTACGTTACGTTATTATTATGTGATATCACGAAACTGTTGATTAATTTCCACACAGGTTTTGGTGGGAAAATGTTTCATGTGTGATGTATATCCTCCGGGTTAAGTCTATAACTTATTTTTTTTAATATTATCAGGTAAATACTTATGCGTTGTAGCTAGGTAACTTTGAACTGGATAATAAACGTTAACATTAGGTGCTCAGAAATGGTAGGCAGTGTGTCTTACGAGTACCTAAAACGATTTAACGAGTTTTAAAACACCCATTAAGTCCCATGTAAATATATAATAAGAGGCGGGTTTATTACCATTATCTAAGACTCTGAACTGAGCGAGGAAAGGGACGATTTTTCAGGCAATAACATAGAACTAGGGTCCCACCCGGGAGTCGAACCCAGGGCCAAGGACCACTAATCCAATGCACAATGCAAACTTCCACAATTTTAGGTAAATGTTATAAAATGTGACAGATTTTTTGAAGCAAGCTCTTCAAAACTTTGCTATTGTTTATTTCGTTACTTAACCGAATTCAATAAACGACTCGTTATATTGTATGTCGGTACAAAGTCAACACAATAGTTTTATTTCTATTGCGTTGTCATTGCTATAGTATTTCACTATCCAGTGACAATAAATAAAAGAAGAAAAATCCTGATATTTTAGCAGTGTTGCAACTGTTTGTAACAAAACTACGCTCCGATTCCCTTCATTAGATCGACGCAAGCGCAGGTCTGTGCTGTCGACTCTGTTGCCTCATTGGGCTTGTATAAGAACTCCTGTGGACCTCGAAGTGGCTGATTCCATGTTTAGGAGCAGACGTAATCTGCAATTACCTATTTGATTTTTCTATGATAGTATTTTTGCCTTTGCAAACTCTTGGTTTGCAAAGGGTGTGAAGCGCTCAGCGACCGAATACGTAATACCACGATTCGATCCAAAACAGGGATCGTCGATGTGGGCAACTAATCTACCAGACTGAAGTGGGATTGGGCGGGTCACATATACAGGATGCATCAGGATTGATAACCCAGAGACGTAGTGCAGTGGGAGCCCTAGGACGGGCGTCGTCGTCGAGGAAGGCCTAGAAAACGCTGGCGTGACGACTTGGAGGCGTTCATGACGGACTGGTCGGAGAAGGAAATACACCTGGAAGAGTGGAAGGCTATGGGGAGACCTTTGCCCAGCTATGGGATAAAATAAGTTGGAAAAAAAGTATTTTTGCCTACAACCAACCAACCAACTAATGTTTGAATGAACGGAAACGAAACTAAAAGAGTATCTATGTAGGTATGTGCTATGTAAGGGTCGCAACAGGTGACGTTCTGTGTTCTCTGCCTACCTTATTCATGCGTGCGTCTGTTTTAATGTTTCCTTGTAACCACAGTTATTTTCCCATTATCTCGGGCTAAAAGTATTTTCCCATGATTGGACTGTGAGTAAGTCAACGTTTTTTAGTGGTAACGGTATTTAATGTGTTGGGGTCATCAGTTAATTGAACCTTGTTGATTCATGTATTGTTAATAAAAGTTATGCTTAAGTAATGTCTATACTCACTCGCACTCTTGATGTATTTCTCCGTGAGCGACTTCACTGAACTCTGCCTGACTGTCTTCTTGTCATCTGTCCTCTCTATCCGTTCCTTCCTCTCCTGTGTCCTGTCTCCTTTCTTCTCCACCTTCTCTACTCGTCTCTGCATCCTCTCCGTTTTGTCTTCCCTCCCGTCTTTGCCACTGTTTAGAATCTCTTCCCTTGCCTGTTTACTTCTGTCTCCTATGATCTCCTCTCGCCTACTCTCAATGCGTCTGGTTGAGTGTTCTCCACCGACTTTTTCCTTTCTGCTCTCGATGCGTCTGGTTTCTCCTAAGATCTCCTCTCGTCTGCTGTCGAAGATCCTCTCAGTGATGTCTTCTATCTTCGTGTCGGAGACGCGGCGGTCGCTGTGGGTGAACTGGTCTATCGCGGCGCGATCTTCTCGCTATGGGAGATAAGATGCATATTTGTATGATTGGAGATTTTGATAACTTGATATTATTAGCAATGACATCAGCCGGAAGAGATTTCTTAGCATTCTTTAGATTGTGTGTAGGCTGTTTATTTACAAAATTATCTAAAGTGTTTTTGAAAGGAATTGTGATGTGACTAAATATTTCATGTATGTAGAAACATAAGGTCTTATTAACCAATCGATTGATGACATTGATCGATGTCAGTGAATCGGCGAGGTAGCTTTTGGTTTAGGAACTGTCGATCGAAATCAGCTGATCTATTCTACCATCGATCATTGGTGGGTGTTACCTTGGGCTTTCCGAGTTTGTTACTCTATGAGCTACGCTGTACATTAACCGTTGTGGCAGTTCATGTACCATTCTTTAACATAGCATTCAACTGTAATAATTGTGTAATTTTATTTTGTAGGACATATGCAACGGGAGATTTTCTACCCATTTACATATCATATTATTTACAAGTTTACGTTAGAAGTACCTACATAGCATATTCAGTATTGGTTATTACACTCCAACAATTAAAATTTGCAAAAAACACCTTTCTTGCTTGCCTAATTAGGTAACATAGCTTTAAAACTGTTATTGAAATATTAGTAGGTATAACGCATTAACAACACATCACTATAATAATTCTACCAGGCGCTTACCCCATGAGCTTCCTTCAGCGTGGTTCCAGTATCTCCTCCGAACTTCTTGGTGGTGGTGATGGCAGCCAGGCCGTGGATGCGCGAGGGGGGCTCCCCCTGCCCCTGCAGCAGTCGCTCCAGGTCCTCGGGCTCAGTGGAGTACGCGGTCACGGACACTGTCCCCTCAGGCTCGCCCCCGTTGCGGGAGTGGTACTCTTGGCGGATCACGGTGCCCTTCACTGGAGGAACATATTGTGTTAGCCGTCTCGGATTGTACCGACGACGACTTAGCCGAATGACGAGAGTGAATCAACTGATTGTGTAGTTAAATATCGTTAACATCTCAACCGGTTGTAAGAGGATAATATTAAAGAAATTGGACAGGAAAATTACTGAAAACATTACTTTAGCAAAGTAGGTGTGTAGATTTTAAAATGCTGTATTATAATTATGTCCTCTGTAAAGATAAACAATAAAGACGTTGCAAGGCAGACGAGGCAACAATGTAAGAACCCGAACATTACAGGAACATTAGTCCTAGTCTTGCGATATTCTACAAATATATTTCACTACAGCAGTGGTTCTTAACCTTTTCAATATTTTTACCCTTATGACCTATTAGAAAACTGATTTTACCCTGACCTTGAAATGTTAGAAACAATACAAGGAAATACAAATATCTTTATTGATCACAAATCAATTAATCAAATTGTGTAATCACAAATTGCAAATCAGTCTCATAAAATTTTTGCGGCTGTTTAAAAATTGTAAAAACTATCGATATTAAGATGTCGGTGTTTTTTTCTTCTCAAAATCGCCCCACCCCCACACAAACACAGAATACACACAAACACACACACAATAACACAGACAGAAACAGAATAAACAGAGACAGAATAGCTGATTTATCCCCGCGGGGGTATTTACCCCAAGATTCGGAACCACTGCGCTACAGTAACACTACAAGTATACAGGTATGGTTTTTTGGTAGCACACTTTCATTGCCTTTATAAGCCAACATGCATGCAGAACTAGTTGTTAAATCTTAACAGAACAGGATAACAACGAGACGACGCTTAAAAATAAAGTTAACTTTAAGATAAACTCACCAACGAAATCAGTCACGACAGTCCCACACTTGGACAACTACTGTACGTTTCAGACAGAAATAGTCACATTCAGCTGAGCTAACATTTACTTAGCGAACAATTATATGATTCAAGAAATACAGGACATAGAGCTGATAGAGCGCTTAGTAATCCGTATGAGTCTAGTGCTAAGGACGCGTCAACTTTCAGCCGTTCTGAAAATCGACACGAAAACTAGAAAGTTTGTGACGTCATGTGTTACCGTTGTCAACTTCTTAACATTGACCCCGATACAATTGAACGGCTCCGATAACAATATAGAAGCAATTACTGAACGTAACCTGACTCAACGGGGTTTTGATAAGGCGTTTTTTACAAATATTTGAGATGCCTTTGCTTAGCTCACATAATGTTTTCTAAAATATTATAATTTAAGCTTTGTTTAGTGATATTGTTCTTAGAAATAAATTGGAACAAAAGACTTGAATCCTATTTGTAACAACCTTATACCGGTCATTCCCCTTTGCGTATTAAGTAGGTCTATGTTAAATAACTGCATGTTGCAGTAGACTGTGATAATGCCAGTTATCTCTTCAAAATTCTCTAGTTACGAGGAACAATTTATTTGTCAAACAAACACCGCGTCTGTGTGTCTAACCCTATTTAAAACGTTGCGAAAGCAGGGAGTGATTCACTCACAGCACAATAATATGGATACGATGACCTTACTGATTCATCTTTAATTGTGAAAAATTCAAGTACACCTAGATGTGTAAAAAATACTTATATTTACATCTACTCGTTTATACTAATAATATTATAAAGACGAAATATTTCTTTTGTTTGTTTGTACAGAATAGGCTCCGAAACTACTGGACCAATTTTGACTATTTTTTTACCAATACAAATCAAAATTATTAGGAAGTAACATTGTCTATAATTTATTGTCGATTAAATAGACATCCATACGAAAATTGTAACAAACAAGCCGCGCGGGCAAAGTTTATAAATTAAATACAGAATCTATCAGGTGAAAAGTTATGCAAAGAGCGCTTACCTTGGTAGTTGGAGGCGCCGTTCCGCAAAGCTCTGATTCCGAAAAGTGGTTTACCGTCGGAGTCCACCGGCCCAGGTCCATAGCTCGACGTGATCACATCGATCGGCTTCGTGATCACCTTGGACGGACTAGGAGCCCTGTACTTCGGCTTTTCCTCTATTTTTTTGCTGCTGAACGTCCTAGTCTCCGAACTTATCTTCTTGAGGTTCCTGTTCGTCACCCACGACGGTTTCTCTTCTTGTACCGGCTTTTGTGGAATCTTCTTCTCAATTTCGTACACAGTTTTTATGATCGTCTCTTTCTTTGAGGGTTCTGTTCTCAGCTGTTTATGCGCGGGACTCGGGGTGCGGTCGTAAATTCGCTCTGGGCTATGAGCTTTACGTTCCGGGCTTTGCGCTTTTCGCTCCGGATATTGTGCCTTCCGTTCAGGGCTTTGAGCTTTTCGCTCCGGATATTGTGCCTTCCGTTCAGGGCTTTGCGCCTTTCGCTCTGGGTAATGTGACTTACGTTCAGGGCTTTGCGCCTTTCGCTCTGGGTAATGTGACTTACGTTCAGGGCTTTGAGCCTTTCGCTCTGGGTAATGTGACTTACGTTCCGGGCTTTGAGCCTTTCGCTCTGGGTAATGTGACTTACGTTCCGGGCTTTGAGCCTTTCGCTCTGGGTAATGTGCCTTCCGTTCAGGGCTTTGAGCCTTTCGCTCTGGGTAATGTGACTTACGTTCCGGGCTTTGCGTCTCTCGCTCTGGGTAATGTGACTTACGTTCCGGGCTTTGCGTCTCTCGCTCTGGGTAATGTGACTTACGTTCCGGGCTTTGAGCCTTTGGCTCAGGACTTTGCGCTTTTCTTTCCGGACTCTGACGCTTTTCTGGTGACGGCGACCTTTTATTTGCTCCATTCATTTGAACGACCTCTATTACGTCCTTAGATGAAGTCCTCTCAGTAAAGCGTTTAGCCGTAGATTCTTCCACGATTTTATGTTCTTCTGTATGTTTTACTGTTCTCTGTTTTTCTTCTGCCGCCTTCATAGATTTTGCTTCAGCGAATCTGATCTTGTCAGCCTCACTCAAGCCCACTTTCTTCATGTAAGCGGATGCATACTCATTGAAACGGTTCGGTTTTGGCTTCGAAGTAGCTGATTTGTTGGGGGACTGAGTCCGAGTCTTCTTGTCCGGACTGGGATGACGAACTGGACTCTTTGTTTTTGACGTAGATTTTGGAGCGGGCTTCTCAGGACTGTGCGGTCTCGGGCGCCTGTCACTCACAGTTCTACTCGGCTCTTTAGCGTGTCCGTTCAGCACGGGTTGCCCATGCTCTCTAGGTTGAGTGCGTTCGGGAATCGATCTTTGAGGTGTTTTAGCGTGACCCTCATGGGACGTGGTTTTGTGGAGCGAAGATTTAGGAGCACGTTCTGGTGACCTCGTCTGGAGGCGCTCAGGAGACCTCAGCTTTTGAGTAGTCGTAGTCTGTCTGGTTTTTTTAGTGTAAGTGTTAGAGTCAAAGTGTTCGCTTTCTACCTTCTTCTTAGCAATACGAATTTGGGATCGGATGCGTCGCCTCTGCTCGTACCCAACGACCTTTTCCAACTGAAAATGAGAAAATAGTCAGCAAAAGTATAAATATAATATGGAAATATAAATGACAAGGATGACCATGCAAATCTTGAGCTTACTGACCATTTGTTCCAGGAGGTCCAGGTCGAAAATGTCTTCAATGCAGGGGTGCTCGACGCTGCGCCGACGCTCGCTACTTGCTGTTGATCTCTCAACGCTGGTCCTTCGAAGCTCTATTCCAAACTTTCCGCTTCCTCGACGACTGCTTACTTCGGTTTCCTCGACAACCTTTGTCTCCTCTTTGATTTGGCTGGTCTTTGTAGGGCGAAGATATCCAGGAACCTGATCAGACTTGTCATTCTCGGGCCGCTGCCTCGGGGATTCGGCTCTGTGCGAAGCTGGATATCTTGACAAAAGAGTTTTAGTCGTAGTTGTAGTTTCCACAGTTTGGCGCATTGGCGATTTCAACCTTGGTACTTCAGGAGATTGGGCAACAAATGGAGACGGACTGCTTCGAGGCTTATCATCAGATCGAGGATAGTGAGGCCGAGTTAGCGTGCCACTTGTCGGACCCTCCTTAGGTCTATGAGGAGCGGCATCCACCTCGCTATCCACGTCAGTGACATTAGGAGAGCAATCTTCAACAGAAGGATGCAGCACGGTGGTTGAGGCAGTCTTGGGAGACTTCTTCATCACACCGATGTCTGTCAACTTTGCAGTCTTTGTATGAGTGGTTTCTTTTGTTTTTTGAGTAGTTGTTGCTATATTTTCAAATAAAGCCTTGGCTTTCTTTACCGCCTCACTACTGCGGAGAGTAGTTATTTTGCCAACAGGCGTCCTTTCCGTTGTCTTCGTGTTGGGGCTGCTATAATCTTTGACCTTTGGAAGTGATGATGTAGTTTCCTTCGGTTTAAGAGGCTTATGGTCACGGTGTCCGTGGTCTGGTGTCCTTCTATTATCGGTTACTTCTACATCCTCCGTATAAGTGGATGTCTCAATCTCGTATTCGTCGTCATCAGCGTCATCGACTATCTTTTGCATGATCTTGTCATGTTGCTCCTTTATTTTCTTTTCTTTCTCTTCAACCTCGTGTGTTTCCGTCATAAATTGCTCGGCTGTTTTGACAAACTTATGTACTTTGTCGGAAACACTCAACAAACAGTCATCACTCTTTAATGAGTCATCAACGTTAGTCAAGTCAGGACGTTCAACCTTTTGAGGGGTTGGTTTTACTTTAGGTGTCTTGACGTTTTCTGCAGTCTCTACAAACAAGTGTGCTTTATCGTGTACACTAAGTTTGGTGTAGTCATCCGTATAAACAGTATTCTTATCGTACTCATCGGTGACTCTACGCGCCGGACTCTTGCTATCTCTCGTGTCCCTGGGCCCTTTAGCAAATTTGTTGACTTTCTCTGATACAGATAATAAGCACTCATCGGATTTTAACTTTTCATCGATAAAATCAGAATGAACTCTTCTTTCAATATCTTTGAACGTTGTAGCAGTATCTCTAGGCTTGGTCACTGTATCGACTCCTTTTGTGAACCTGGATACCTTATCGGTTACGCTAAGAAGGCTTTCATCATCTTCAGCGACGATGTCAACATCAGATTTCCTAACAAAGAGCTCGTCATCTTCACAGATTTCAACGATATCATCGACGATGGTCTCTGTCTCATGGATGGTATGATGTGCTCGTCTGTTGAATTCATCATCAGGTTCGCTCACTTCGTCAGGGTAGCGAGGAGTACCGATATCTTCTCCGAAATTAACTGGAGTTGGACAGATCCGATCCGGTGAGTTCTCCCTAGATGATTTAGATTGTTGCACATCAATAATAATATCATCTTCATCAGTGGAAGTATTCAGTGTCGTTGCAGATTTTGGTTTGCTTGGTAATTTTGAATGCGGTTCTTTTAAAGTAGACTTCGCTGTCTTAGACGTTTTAGAAGACACGTCACTTACTGTAATTTCTGGTTTCGACTTCATTCTTTGAGGGGCTGTTTTCTTCGTCTTCATAGTGATATCGCTAACAGTGCGCGTGACCTTTATATCATTATCTTTCTTATTAGGAATCGCAGTGTCTCTGATGCCTTTAGGAGTCGGGGTTCGCTTGTTTTCGGGCTCGCTTGGACGTCCTGTCGGGGATGGAATGGTTTTTGTAGGGGTTCTACCTGTTGTAGTACGAGTAAAGCTGTTCTGCTTGGTGACAGAACTTATATTAGTAGTCTTTTTCAAATCAGTTGCTGTTTTTTCTACTTTAGTCACATTTAAAGAAGCAGGCGTGGGTTTCCTAGTCAAATGTGACGGTATCTGTTCTTTAGGTTTGATGCCACTTGGTTTTGATATTTGAGGAGACTGCGGTCGTTCTGTCGGCGAGATAGGTTTTTTTGGCGAAATACTTCTAGTTTTCGTCGGAGAATCTGGACTTTTGTCTAGCTTACTGGGCGTAGCAATACCTGAAGGTTTCTTTGTAGGTGAAACAGTTCTGGTAGAAAGCTTGCTTGGCATTTTCTGATCTTTAGGCTTTTCATCGTTAGGTTTTTCTGGACGAGATGTTGTTTTAGTGGTCGAGTACTTCTCTGTGATTTCAGTTAAATCTTCAGTTAAAGATTCATTGTCTACTGCGGTGTGGCTGGTTATATCAATATCTTGCAAGCTGGTTGTTGTTTTTCCCGGGCTCCTCTCTCGACTAGGTGACTTTTCTTTACGATCGGGAGACAATTTTCTAAGAGATTTTTGCACTCTGTCCAAAATCTCCTGTTCTCTTTCAGACATGAGGAAGTCTGTACTCACTTCAGTAACTTTAGTTGTTTTCTTCATTGGAGAAGGAGTGCGGAGCTGTCTTGGCTCTTCTGGCTGCTGCAAGTAGCTAGGCTTTGTAGTTGATGGTTCACGTGAAGCATGCCGAGACGGAGATACTGATGATCTCGGTGACGGATGCGTTTCTACGACATCTTCAGTGGTCTCATATTCTTCTGTAGTGGAACTGGTTTCAAACTTAGACGTAACTGAAGCAGTTGGCCTCATGTAGCTTGGCTTTTTTTCCGGGCTGGTGCTTGGCCGAGTAGGAGATGATTCCTGCGGATATTTTTGTTTAGGTTTTTTGGTAGGACTATCCTTAGGTGTGCATGGTTTCTTCACACAAACGTCAGGCTGATGCTTAGTAGGTGATTGAGTTCTAGGACGTTCAGGGGTAGACTTGGAATCATTTACAGGTTTAGATGCCCTTCTTGTCGGCGAGGTGCCTGTTGATCTTGAAGGGTGATCTTCGGTGATTTTAGACTTCGTAGTCTTCTGAATATCCTCAAAAGTTGAATCATAAGTAGACTTTACAGATGTTGTCAATTTCAAACGAATAAGTTCCTTCTCATCAGAAGCTGGATTTTTCCTAGACGGTGATGTTTCTTCAGGATATCTATCATTTGTATGCCTTTCAGGACTGGCTCGAGGTGAAGTTTCATCATATCGTGGCATGCGGTTGGGGCTTTTGTCCAAATGAGGTTTATTCGGAGAACTGTCTTGTTTTGTGATTTTCTGATCAGGAAATCCCGAAGGGCGCGGGTGCGGATACCTGCTTTGCTTTGTATATGTGGAGGTATCGTCTTCATGAACTTCAGTAGTATCCTCTCTAGTGGTGACAGAAGTGGTAGTTCTCATGTAACCAGGAGTTTCTGGCTTGGTGTTTTGCTTGGAAGGAGATTTTTCTCTCGGTTGCTTATCAGTTTCAGGCTTTTTGCCATGGGGCTCCAATGGCTGCTGATGCTCTAGCTTACGATCAGGACTAACACTTTTCCTAGATGGAATATGTTCCAATGGTTGAGGCCTAGACGGCGAAACATTTCGAAGATAGTCAGATTCTGGCTCATGCTTCTCGTCTGGCTTTGAGGGTTTGCGAGTTGGTGAATCAGAGGGACGAAGAGAAGGATGCTTCCTTTCAATGGTTTCTGTTCTACAGGTTTCCAAAAAGTCTTTAGTCGCGGATACCGTGTCTTGTTTAAGGATGTGAGTTGATGTTGTCTTCGTGATTCCAGGTGTTTTCTCGGTGTTAGGTTTCTGCCTACTCGGAGACGGTTCCTTGGTAAATTTACCAACGGGTTGTTTCTCAGGACTAGCTCTTTTTGGTGTGGTTTCGTCGCTAGGTTTACGTTGAGGACTCTTATCTGTTGGCACAGAAGTCCTAGACGGCGAAGTGGTACGATGATAGTTTTCAGGTTCCGAAGCTTTCCTTGTTGGTGAATCTGATGGACGTTGAGAAGGACGTCTTACTGTAGTTTTTAAAGAAGATGTTTGTTCAGCATCCTCAGTTGTAGTTATCGTATCATATTTTGATGAGACAGACGAGGTAGTCTTCATATAATTAGAAATTTTGTCTGGTTTCTCGTTAAATGGAGAAGAATCTTGTGGATATATATCTGCAGGCTTTTTCTCGGGGCTAGATCTAGTAGGAGATGACTGCCCACGACTGTGCGGCTTTCGATTAGGGCTCTGATCAGTTGGATAAGTAGATTGTGGCATAGAGTCATCCAAAGGTTTGGAAGTCTTTCGTGTAGGCGAATCAGAAGGTCGACGAGATGTCTGCCTGGTTTGAGTTATCTCAGAAGTGGTGTTCTCATGTAGATGCTCAGCGGACGTAGTCTCAAACTTAGACGTCATAGAAGCAGTAGTTTTCATGTAGCCGGGTGTCGGAGATAAATCTTTAGGCTTCTTCTCTGGACTTTTATCGGAAGGATAAGTCTGTGTAGTTGGAGCGTCATCTTCCGGTTTAGGGACTTGGTGTTTAGGGGACCCTGAAAGATGAGAAGATGGCTTGGTTTTTGTAGTTTTTGTGGTAGTAGAGTCATCTAAATCTTCAGTTGTAGACGAGGAATCGTATTCAACTACCATCGATGTTGTGGTCTTAGTGTAACCAGGTCTAGACGGAGACATTTCTCGTGGGAAATTGTCAGTAGGTTTTTTAACCGGACTCGTTTTAGTAGGCGCACTTTGTTCAAAGCTAGGCTTGCGCTGCGGACTCTTGTCAGATGGCTGAGATGGCCTCACAGGTTTATCAGAAGTTTTTCTTGATGGAGACTCCGAAGATCGTGAAGGTTTCCTTTCAGTAGTTTTGGTTGCCATTGTCTCATTTATATCCTGGACCGTTACATCATATTTAGATGATACAGCTGATGTGGTTGTCATGTAGCCCGGAGTAATTGAAGTAGTTTCCTCTGGGCGTTTATCTCCAGGTTTCTTCTCGGTTGGTTCATATCCTGGTTTTCTTTCAGGGCTCAAGCTTGATCTAGGCGATGTACCTGATGAGCGAGGTTTAGATGGATCAGTACGAGGATACTCCGAATTTTTAGGGATTCGTTCAGGACTCTCACAGGTTTTCGGATTATCGTTCCTATGGGTTCTATTAGGAACGTCTTCCGAAGGATGATATGACGGCTTTCTCTCAGGGCTTTGTCTTGGTGAAGGGTACTTTGTCGTGACAGTTTTCTTTGTATCTTCTGTATCTTTAGTAGTCGCATCGTATTTTAATATAGTCTTGTCTTTTGTTATAATGTCTTGAAGCTTCGTCGGAGAGCTCTCTCTGGGTGTCTTAGGTTTCTTATCTGTGGGAGCATCTTCACGACGAGTGGTGGTCGTTTTGACAATATTTTCCTGTTCACGAGTTATAAAATCAGTGACATCAGTTTTGGTGTCAGTAGTTTTCTTTACTGTTGGATATTCAAAAGGGGTGTCTCTCGGAGCTGGACTGCGACAAGGGGAGACACTAGGCGAGCTCAAGTTTGTTTCAGGTTCCTTCAAGTAAGACGTTTTTTTAACAGTTTCGGTCGTAGTAGTATCATCCATCATGCCAAGGATCTTACGGCAGCGGTCTTCATAAGTTTCTCTACGTTCAAAAGGTGGTTTCTGTTTGCCAATGGGAGCATCAGACTCAGGCTCTTCCGGGCGATCTTTTTTTACTACTTTATGATCAGGCAAGTGTTTTGGTTCTTCTGTTGGTGAAACACGGAAACTGGAAGGTGGTTTTTCAATCGGCGACGTTTGGGTTATCTCAGTTGTAGGTTTCTTTAAGGAGCTCTTTCTTGGTAGACTGTCTTTTGAAGGAGATACATGTTTCTCTGGAGATGGAGATCTGCAAGGTATCTTGGAGGGAGATTTAGATCTATTAACATCGAGGCTTTCAGGTCTTTTATGAGTTGTGGTGGTTTCGTCTATTGAGTGTGTTTCAGAGTAATATTCCTGGTCATCTAAGTCAGTGACAACAGTCTTTTCAGTTCGTGGAGAGCTAAAGTAAACAAATCCACTCACTGAAGTAGTAGGAGAGCTTTGACCAGTCGATGGCTCAGTGTCAGTAGGTTTGGGCTTTCTGGTGGGGCTAGATGATGGAGTAACCAATTGTCTTGGACGTTCTTTAGTGGTCTTTTTGTTAACCTCTTCAGTAGTTCTCTCAGTAGAAATAAAATCGGTAGTATGCTTGAATTTAGTGTCTTTAGAAGGAGATTTAACCGGAGACACACTGTCACGCGGTGATTTCTTGGTCGGAGATGAAGGCTGATCTGGTGTTTTCTTGGGAGATTTTTCACGTCGCGTTATAGAATCAAACTTGACATCTTTAGTATCCTTAGTAGTCGTTGTAGTAATTTCAGTGACGTCACGATCAAAAGGCTTTTTTTTATCGTAAGTCCCATATTTAGAAGGCGATGGTTCCCTAGGACCAGTAATATCAGCAGGAGTATCTTTATCCTTTAGAGTACGACCTTTTGTTGGTATTTCTTCAGTAAAATCAGTTGTTTTGACTTGAGTTGTATCAACCTGATCACGTTGGTCAATAAATGTCACATGCTCTTTAGGTGAAGGTGACCTTTTTCTCGGGAAGTCAGGAGAATCTTTGCTAGGTATCTTCCTTGTGGGCGAAGAATCCTTATCTCTTGGAGAAGGGTGTTCAGGACCAGACGGTAAGTTCTTCTGATAGCTGGTGTCAGTTTTATCAGTACGAGTGTACATTTTTGTTTCTTCGTCGATAAACTTGTAGTGATCTGCTTGTATTTTCGTCTTGTGTTTAGTGTAGTCTTGAGATTTGCGTTCAGGGCTTTGTGAAGGTTCATGTTTTGTGGGTGATGCTTTGTCCGAGGGTTTTGTAGGAGACTTCAGGTTATCAGACGGTTGTTTTGCAGAAGTTGGTCTCATATAGCCCGGTTTTCTATCAGGACTCACACTTCCTCTTTTTTGAGTATCATCTTGAGGAAACTTGCCAGTAGGCTCACTGGGTCTATCAGTAGACGGCTGATAATTAGGCTTGCGGTCAGGACTTGTGCTAGGTCTTCTGGTACTGTCTGTGGGGTGATAAGGTCGAGAAGGAGAGGTAGTTCGCGGAAACTCCGAGGTAGGACTTGGACGGCTATCATTAGGCTTTTGATACCCTGGTTTCCTGTCTGGACTCTGACTTGGTTTCTTGGAAGTATCCTTAGGAAAACTATCTGTGGTTCTGTCGGGACTTAGGCTCGATCTATTCGGCGTTGTGCGTCTGGAACCAGGAGAAACATGATGAGTTGGTTTTCTTTCTGGGCTAGCTCGTGGCCTAGTTGGTGAGTCACGCCGATCTACTGGACGGGTCGGAGAGCTGGTTCTAGGGTAGTTATCAGTTGGAGAAACTTTCTGCGTTGGTTTTCTATCCGGGCTAGCACTTGGCCTGAAAGGTAAGTCTTGGGGTCTTTTCTCCGGACTTGAGCTTGGTCTCTGACGGTGATCTTGAGGCTTCCTTTCAGGGCTATATCCAGGTCTAGTTGGAGATCGGCCGGTGGGTGGTCTTTTATCATCAGGACTTGTATACTTGTGCGTTTTAACTTCAGTAACGGAATGCGTAGAAGTAGTGAAATGTCTGTCAGAGACTGTGCGAGTCGGAGAATATCTATCGACTTTGTTGGGGCTACCACCACGGCTTGTCGATTTCCTCGAGATTTTATCAGGACTTACGCTACTTCTTAGCGATGATGTGCTCGATTTAAAAGTTCTGCTGCCAGGAGATGAGGCCCTGGTTGATGACCGAGTAGTCGTGGGAGTATCAGCACGGAGCGTGCTAGCCCATGCCTGATGTGACGGACTCCAATCGACGCTGATCTTCTTTTGGGGGAAGTCAGTTTGGTATGTCGTTTGATAATGGTCAGTGCTTGTCTTCCTCTCAACAGTCTCTTCAACTTTTTTGTCTCGAGTAACGTGATGGACTCTTTCCTCGGTGTGTATGGTTTGCTGGGGTACGTCATCCCTTGGTTGAACCGGGCGCTCCTCGCGTGGTGAATCTGAGCCAGGGCGCTCATTGCGCGGGGAGTATATATCAGGGCGTACACTGCGCGGGGAGTTTGTGTCAGGACGTTCACTGCGCGGTTTGTCAGTGTCAGCTCGCTCATAGTTTGGAGCAAAAATGTCAGGGCGTTCATTACGCGGTGTATAATCTTCAGGACGTTCGTTACGCGGCGTAAAAGTTGTAGGGCGACTGTCACGCGGTTTAAAAGATTCTGGACGATCACTGCCCGGTGCTAAGGTTTCAGGTTCTACATGGCGTGGTTGGCATGCTTCCGTTCGATCATTACTTGGTGTTTTAGTGTCGAGCCGTTCATTGCGCGGTGTAAATGGTTCAGCGCGACTGTCACGTGGAGTTACTGGTTCACGGTCACGGCGGAAGTTGGTGGTTTCATACTGTCGGTGATGGGTCTGATTCGTCCGTTGATGAGTTTGGACATCTTTATCAGAGGATTCAATTACTTTATTGACGCGTGACACATGGCGAGTTGTTTGTGAATAATCATCGTCAACTTTAGAATGATCTATCACTTTTTTGTTAACTTTAATTTCATGGCGATGCGCATCCAAATATTCTTCGTTATCCTTCGTCGTGTAATCTGCCATTTGTCTTTTGAAGTCATAATCGTCAACGTGCCTTTGAGAATCGACAATGTCAGTGGTGCGATTGTCAACTACATGCCGAATGATCTTGGAGGATTCCCTGGCGTCCCGCTGTTGGGTAGAGTAGGACTTGTTTTCTCTTGTCTGGTATGATTGTTCAGAGCGGGTGCTTTGTACTGGAGCCCGGAATTCTCGCTTGGTGCTGGTAACTCGGGTGCCGTCAGGCAGGCACCGCGTCTCCACGATCACTCTGGTGTTATCGTCAGGATAGTCGATCTTCCTGGACACAAGCTCTCCAGTCTCGTAATCACTTCTTGTCACATTTTGTTCGTACTCATTCTTCCGAACTATATTTTCATATTCATTCTTCCTTACACTTTGTTCGTACTCATTTTTTCTTACAATTTGTTGATAGTCATTATTCTTCAAATTTTGTTCATTATTATTGTTCCTCAAGTTTTGTTCGTAGTCATTAGTTTTAGTGATCTGTCTTCTTGTTAGAGAGGACGCGTCCTCATTGCGGTTAGTATCATAACTTCGTAGGTCATAGTCGTCATTGGTTAAATATGGCACTGATTCATGCTTCGTCGAAGACATCTGCTGGAACTTGGACGAGGACGTCGAAGAACTGGTGGTCGACGAGACTTGTGTTCCGTCGTCAGTCTTGCGGACGACGTGCTCGCGGGCGGCCGTGTTCGAAGACGTCTCGTTGCGCTTCAAGCTGCTGTTATCATCGTGGTACTCGGTGACCGCTTCTTTGTGATGGTCAACGGCTGCGAACTGTCCCTTGCCACCGTCCACGTCGTACCTGCCCTCAATGTTGGCGTGGACAGACTTGACGTGCGTGTGGCCGTCGTCAGTGGTCTTGTTCTCCGACTCCACGTTCCATCCAGCGTTGGATAGCGCCTTCAGATCTGCAAAGAGAGTAGTAGAGAACATTAGCATCGGGTCGTTCACTGTGGTCACCGTTACCGGTTAATAAGCGTTAGTTCTGTTAGGTTAGGTAGGGTGTATCGTGCTGGCACCTTGGCCGCGGTACGTGAACTCCTTGGGGGGGGAGCCCGCGTCGCGGACCTCCTTGCTCTTCATCGACTGGAAGCTCTGGTCCGCGAACGACTTGACGTGGCCTTGCGCAGCACTGAACTCACTACCTGTTGAATTCGGGCACAACTACGCTAACTTATGGTCTTTGGGAATATAGAACTTTACACTTTAAAATATAATTTGGGGGAAATGCTTATTGTCAAAACACATCAAACATGCTAGACTTCACAGTCTAGCATGTTTGATGTGTTTTGTGTGATTAATGATAATAATCATACAAAAATAAATAAACAACACTTGACTGGAGATTTCTCACTGTGTGTGAGGAACTTAATGATAACATTTAAAGAAGTCTCTTTAAAAAAATATATCCTTCATCTGTTACAGCATTATCTTTCCCAACTTTTTTTTTCCTTACCCATATCAAACCCAAGCTTAACTACCAAACAAAATCTAATACAAGATCATTCAAGCTTTTCCATCTATCTACAGACACTACGTTTACTTCATCATCAGCGATGACTTCTACTTCTTTGATCTAATTACATTCCGAAGCCTCGTATTCTTGGTATCTAAAAGTTTCAGGTACAGTTGTGCGATCCTGGAGATTTGTAGCTGGCAACGTAAGCTGTGCAAGGCAACTTGTTTTAATTTTGCCAAACAATTGCTTTGGTCTTTGAACGGATGCTTATTTATGGTAAAATTTTTCGCGAGCAATATCTTCGATTTTAATTTCAATGACAACGAAAATATTGTCAACAAAAAATTGTAGGACGCAATATTCAAGCAAAACTGTTTCCGAACTTTCATTTCCCACGAAAACGATCTTCTGGTCTCACTACTCAAGACACTTGAATAAGGAAGGTGACGTTACCTTTCCCATCTCGGGTGGGCTCGGGCGAGTACAGGTTGCGCAGGCGCTCCTCCCGCAGCCGGTACATGTGCGCGCGGATCTCTTTCTTGCGTGAGAAGTCCTCCGTCTGCTGCCACTGGAATCATATGGAGGAAGTTTAAATTTTTAGAGCCTTTTTAACCAACGGTGTCAGAATTAACGCAATACCTTAATAACGGGTTATTATCCTCATCATGGCGATCAACTTGTACTACGGAACCACCGCCGACATCACGAACGACTACCCCATACGTTTATGTGCGCATAACTCCACAAAATGTAGTGAACAGGAGATATCTTTTCGGGTATTTCATGCATTCTGTTACACGTTGCATATATGTAGTTTCGGTTTGCATATAAACAGTGTTTCTTCGACAAGGCTTTTTCTATAGTATAACTTTAGCTTTCAAAGAGGACAATGAGTTGACATTTAGAGACATGTCATTGTGGTTCAATCAAAAGTGGTTATAAATAATGCGCCTGTCGCTTTTGTACATTGATAACAACAATAACACGCAAATTGAAAACTAGTGCTCGAGGGTTCTGTCAGGCGCTTAAACTTTTGCGATTTTTTTGTTTCTATTGTTATAAAGCTCACTATCAGATTTGTGAATTTCTATTATCGACGTTTAAGAAAAAATGGAGGAACAGAAAATTCAGCTATTAAGAAATTACTAAGCACAACCCCAGGGCGACCGAGAATAAACCAAATCAAATGCCAGCGGCAGTCTCATCGCTAAAAGCCTGATAAGGTAATGTTTTATTCATATATACAGGTACACAGTACACACCTTTTTATTTTTAAGGATGGGAAATCATCAAATGACTCCTCCCGCCCTGGGTGAAGCAGGAGGAAGTGTCAGACTCTTACTGACTAAAACCCATCCGTGTTCCTCCTAGTGCCCTTTGCGTTCCAGGGCTACGGTACCTCTTTTGAACAAAGCCCCAGCAGGCACTGCCCCTAGCGGGCCCCGTCTTCTTTGCTGACAGCTCTTTGAGGCGCGCGTGGAACACAGCGCGCCGTCGACCCGGGCCTGGTTCTGATCAGACGGCGAGCCACCCAATGCTCACCGTTTGCAGGCCCGCGGATAACACACCTATTCTATTCTATTCATGTGAAAATATAAATGTTTCTCTCACCATGCGGCGCAGTAAGTCCTCGTCGCGAATCAACGACACGTCGCCTTCAGACATTCTGGAAACAACAAAAAACACTGTTTAATACATTATTCACTCGACCCTTACTTTAGGTACTTATGTACTAAATTGTTCACCTATTAGGAAGATCAGATCCTCAATAAAATCAAGTAAATTAAAAATTCCAAGAGCCAAGATTTCTTTGAGTAGCTGTTTGTCGTTATTACTCATAGTTTTTATCGGTTACACGATAAAAAATGCGGGTGAATTGACAAGTTGTATTTAATTGTAGACCCTACACCACACACGCACCTAGGATTACATTCCACTATGATAAAAATGTCCAACGTACAATAAAAAATAAACGCTAAAAGTGAACAAGTGCCTAATAATGAACAGTCATTTCGAAATTTAAACCAAAAAATACAAAACTTTAACTAAATTCACAAACTCCCAGCACCACGTAATCCATTCTCTAATCCAAGGCCCGCCGAGCCCTGTCGGTCCTGATCTAACCTATTGATATTTGATCCAAAACCGGCAGCACCTCGTGATTGCAATGATGACATTCTATTCAGGGAATCTCAATAAAGGTTGAATTAATAGATGAACCTAAATAGCAGCAAATACTTCGCGCGGTTCAAGTCTTGTATGGATCACTATTGTTTATAATTTGTTGTCAGTTGTCACACACTCTGTTGAAATTTCCAACTGTCTGCCAGCTGCCAGACAGATTGGCGGACGGAAAAACAGCGGACGCTTTAATAGGGTTCTGTTGGTTACGTTATTTCGGGTACACAACCCTAAAAACGGAGATGATGTATAGACCATCATCACCCACTGCCTTAGTCATAGGCTAACCTTCAGCCACTGGTCGGTCAGGGTATACCCTGACCGACCAGTGGCTGAAACAAGGCTGTCAATGCTGATGAAATTATGGGGTTTCTCTATCAAGATCTAATGTAGGCATATATTAAATTATAGCCTTTAAAAGTTATGTTACCTACTTGAATGCTAATTTAAGCTATCAGTCAGGCTAACATTTCCTCCATTGTATGAACATGGTATGAACACTATGAACACTCTCTCACACACAAATACTCACATACATAAATTAATCAAAGTTGTAATAGCGACGATGCGAAAGAAATAAAATCTAAGTGTGTGCTAAAAATTTCTCTCGTATGTCACCCTAAGTACGCGTACTTAAAAACAAGACGCGTAGAAAAAAGGTCATCGAGCCATAAGCTTACGTACTTGCTCGTACGTCTATCACCCACATTAGATCATAGACTGAGAAGCTCAGGAAGGCAGTAACTCAAGTTCTACAATCACCAACAGATTGTTGGTCCCGAAGACCAACTACCTACTTACCTACAGCCGGCATTATAGGCCGCGTGTTATTCAAAAACAAACGTCAGGCAACATCGTCGTCACCTATATACTATACCATAATAAAATACCTACTCATTCAAGTGACAGCTAATTAAACAATCCCGTCGTGCAATCGGTTCCGGACTGGTGGCTTGCTCTGCGACACACACGACACACGTCAAATACTATGTCTGCTTTTCTGATTTCATAACGAAGTATTTATTGAAAATTCGAGGTATTAAGTGGCTGTAGTTGGGTGCTATAAAAGGCTGTTTGTTGTAGTCATAACTACCGCGGCTCAGGAACGTAAACGACATTTGAAGGAACAAGGGTGGGTTTGAGTCAGTAAGAGTCTGACATTTCCTCCCAAGTCATTTGATGTTTTCCGACCCACAAAAAAAGGTAGCAAAAATGTTTAAGTAAAGTACAATTCCTATGAACCAACTTAAGATTTAAAACCCAACTTTCAGGAACTATTGTCAACGATCAGAACTACTATTAAAACTCAAGTAATGAAGCTATATACTATAAACAGTTTAGTTAAAAGTTCCATCAGGGGAAAAAAATTGCTCCCGATGACGATAAAGAATACAATAATGGGCACTCTTGACGTTATCAGATCTAATACAACCATCGTCCCATACGCAATCACAGAAGCCCCCTCAAACAAATACAGCTATTTATAAGCACCTACTCGTATAATGATGACTATATCACTGCCAATTAACACTCAAGTGATCGCTAAATGGACTTGTTTGAATCTCGCTCGTGTCACGTCGACCGCGATGCAATTGACGGGCCTTGGCGACGCAATTAGTGGTCGCCGAGGCCCGTCAACTTCTCATTGCCGGATTTATGGGAGACCGTCGAGGCTACCCATGTATCAAAAAATGCATATGGAAGATTTCATTGTTATCTTTATTGCAGCGCTTGACTCGGTGGAACGCAGAACTATGAGGCTCATCGGTGACGTAAAACTGGTGGATGCCAATCTACATAGCTTGGCTCATCGCCGTAAGGTTGCCTGCTTGTCGGTCTTCTACAGATTGTACTTCGGTGAGTGTGCCCAAAAACTCGACGACCTCATCCCACCGGCCCCCTTCTACCATCGGACATCCAGACGCACTGCATCTTACCATCCCTACCTTGTTGCTTTTCCACCAATTCACACTAAGCGTTTCCAAACGTCTTTTATAATGCGCACAGCAAAGCAGTGGAACTCTCTGCATGAGTCTGTGTTTCCAAACGCTTACAACACTAATCTCTTCAAAGTTAGAGTGTACAGGCTCCTTCTGGGTAAGCTCGCTCCATCGAAGACTTCTCTATCATCTCTGTCCTAGACTAGAGTCAGGAGCAAACCCATCACAAATAAAATAAAAGTGTATAGTTTATACGAAGTAAAAAATTAAAGGCTTGGCGATATCGCGGCAGCCTAAGACGAAGTTAGGTAGCTAGTTAATAGTGTATCATCTATGAAGTTAGGGATGAACTTGACTGCTACCGAAAAGATTTTGAGAAGACGAAGAAGGCCTTTTTCCACCAAGAATACATGACAGGCTGACGAGATTAAAAAAAAATAAAGTCGTTGAATTTATATTTATTGTTAACTGTCATGGTAAATGATTTCAACTTATATTGTCAGCAGAAGCCTAAACATTGAGCCAATTATGTTTACTCACAGATGTGCAATAAAAGGGATCTAATTTATAAAGCAAACGCCATTTTTTCTACTCAGCATATAAATCACTTGAACACATGTCCATTGACACATTCCTAATAGCTAACACTAGCGCAGTGGTCGTGAGCCATCTGTCAATGTGGTTCAGCCTCGATCCTCGCGCCATATGGCCACTGGCCCAAAGGTCTGGCCATATACGGTCCACACTCGCCACCCTGCTGCCCTTGCCCCCCTTACGGCATCTTATAAGGAGACATAACTTTTATCTCGCGACCACTCGACAAAAACGCATATTGAGTTTTTTTTAACTTTATTTTTAGTTATGTGTCCTAGATACGGAGGTCGTTTAGTTGTAGTTAATCTTTTTTAATCAAAACGAAAAAAAAAAAATTCTTTATATTTGCAGTTTGGACACAATCACCACGCATTTTTTCAAACGAGTCGATCAACGAAAAGTGAACTTCGAACACTTCGAAACAAACTTACCAAGAACATTATCGAGACAATTACAAAGAAATGGAAGTATCACATGATCCGTACTTTAATATCATTCCGTGAAATTCTAAAGAGGCAGCTGTGAGAAATGCATGACTAAATAAACCGGCTGGATACATGCACAAGGAATTCCGATGAAGCCAGACCCACTGTGTGTTTCTATCCATCACCAACATGCATTATGGAATATTCCAGAACAATTTTGTCCTGACAGTCAAATGTTAGTGTTTCAATGAGCCATGATGTCACCTAATGGTCGTCTATCTGTCTCCGACGATTGCCCCAGTGGCCCGAACTAATGGCTAGTGATACATGAACAAAGTAGCGGGGCTGGACTAGTGTTGCAACTATACTGGATATTAATGGGTTTAGTAATGGGGAGTGATAAATGTTGTCTCTTCTAGTTGGCTAAGGTTGGCGTTTTAGCCCTCATGAGTAATGAGCTTTAGCTACAACTTTGTAACACATATTGACGAAATTGCGGGAGCAGGCAAGAACCTCTACGAGAGAGCTGACAAAATTAGGACGTATAAGAACTTCAGTACCTTCGAGGATTTCAATCTTTCTCTTTCAGCCCATTTATTGATTTTGTAAAAACTTTAGTGGACATTAATTAATTAAAAAACAGAAGCGTCTTCAACAGTTGTTTGCCCCATGCAATAGGCAAGCAGGTGAAACACAAACATTTAGCTATAGTTGGGCAGTAAGGCACGCCCAAAGGTCACAGGACTCGAGCGCAGGCGCAGGTAGAGGCAGGCGCAGGAGTCGCCCGGCGGGAACCTGCTCGTGACTCATGCGCATAGATCAACTGGTCGAGTTGGAGAAAGGGAACGCGAAACTGTTGGCACAAAGTTGTGGAGAATTCGTGACAAATTGTTTAAGCACCAAATGTGACTGTTGTTAAGTTACCCTAAGCTGATAAAATTTTCGTTTATCCTAAAATTAAAAATGATGTGCGTTCTTGTTTTTATTTTGTTGGTACTGCTGCTGATAGGTTATTTTTGTATTTTTTGTGTTGGTAGCATCTAGACTTTATGATAGATTTATGACCCTGTAAAACACTGAATTGCCGAGATGGGCAGACGATTTTATTACCTTTACATGTGTAAGTTGGATGAGGTTGGCACATAAGTGTGCAGATTGGTATACGAAAAGAGAAACATGTGGTGTGGGCTAAGTGAGCTGTTAAAAATAAAAGATCTGAATTTCAGATACATAGGTAGCTATCAGAATAAGCGTTTTTAAGCTACAAAAGCTCATTCAACTTCTTGAAGGATAAATTAATTGAATTTAATTTAATTGAAGGTAGCAAACAATGTTTCTTTTCTCTTCCGAGTCATTATAGGCCTGTCTAATCTATGAGCACACATACGTGTAACACGGTGACATAATGGAAGGCAACGCCATTAACTTACAAACAAATATTAATACGTGAACAGGTTCCCAAGCATTGATGAACGGACATTCGGACATTCTGACTATTGGTCAGGAGGATTAAGCTTTTTGCCGGCCAAATGGAGTGAAAAACTGTGAATAACATTAATTAGTCATTAATGTCAAAGATTTAGATGTTTACGCAACAAAGTCACCAGAGACGAGTTAAACCTGTATCTAATAAGATTCAACTAAGAGTGGACTAAACCTATATATCACATGTCAATGTTGAATCAGGGAACTATTTACTACGCCGAATCACTTTTCTAGCGTAAATAGGATGAATCAAAGACACGAATTTAAGGGACCATATTCTAGAAAAAAAACTGCCTCCACACCAATCGCACCAGTTGCCATGCCAACAGAAAAAGACATTATACAGCAATAACATTTAGCAGTCAGTTTAATTAAATCGAGTGGTGGTACGGAGGAGCTCGTGGCTAGATAATAATACCCGCACGGGCCAATCTTTAAGGTTAAGCAACGCTTGCCAAAGTTGGTCTGTGGATGGGTGACCATCTTAACATATCGAGTTTCCTCCGTACCTCGGAAAGCACGTTAAGCCGTTGGCTGTCATTTGTAGATCTTTGGCAGTCTGCAAGCACACACGGCACTTAATGGCAAGACTGGAGTCAGATTAATTATTAGTTATGTTACCCATTAATGGGTTGTGGAGGTCTGGTAGGCAGCCGCTCCGCGTAAAACACTGGTATTCAGCTAAATCCGGTTTGACTGGAAGCCGACCACAAAATAGTTGGGAAAAGGCAGGCAGATGATGATGGTAACGGTATAGATTGTTGGGGTAACAAAGAGGTGAGATCTCACGACTAAGAACAAAGTAAATGGTGTACATAATAAAGAGTATTCTATTCTATTCTATTCTATTCAGTTGGTCAATGATTCAGGAGCCAGGCTGTACGCCATGACTCAAGATTGTGAATTGAACACAACTGAGCAGCCCATCCCAACCAACCTTTCAACCCATCGATAGTGAAAAGTGCCTTTTCAACGCAACACAGGTACCTACATTAGCCCAATTTACCAGAGAAATTCCTCGTCACTATGTCAGTGGCAATCTGTGAGAACGCCACCTGATGCACGCCACATCTGACATCCGGTATCAGCAGAAGTTTGCTCAGAGCTGTCAAACACACGCGTGCACTTACGCGCCCTGAATAAAATGCTGCAGATGTGGTGTGCGCAGACTTGATGAGGGCTTGAGAGTGAAAGCATAGCTGTACAGGCTCGGGAGCAGGATATTGATGGTGATAATCTGGGGTAGTTGCTGTGAATGAGACAGCAAAAAAAAATCTGGGTCTTTGCCATTGAATTCCGGTACCTAGTTCATAGTTTGGCTAAAATTATGGCGTGCCTTCGAGTATGTTTTGGTATAAAAGTACTAACTAGGATAGTTCGATTGAAAGACTTGCAAATAGTTATGATGACCAAACACGACAGAATATGTTCGATAAAGTACAAACATGAGCACTGGGCGGGGAGGGCATGAACCTTCTTAGCTTTAATACAAACATACGAAATAATGAAGAAACTAAAAATTATTCTAAATCCGATGTAGCTACCTTCGAGCTTTCTTCGCTGCACAAGTCGTTCAAGTCAGTTCTATCTCTATGCGAATAGCTATAGAACCTACAGGGTAGGTTTTCTTTTCAAATCGATTCGATCGAGGCCGGTTTTTTTAACCGACTTCATAAAAAGGAGGATTCGATCGAGGCCGGTTTTTTTAACCGACTTCAAAAAAAGGAGGAGGTTCTCAATTCGGTTGTATATATGATATTTTTTTTTTTAAATGCACCCTCCAAAAATAGTCCTGCCGGCGCCCATGAGTAAAAAATACCTACTAGCTAAGTTTTTTTTCTAGAAATGTAAATTATTTAATCAGTAGGTATTTCTATTAAAACTAACTACGAGTATTATATAGGCATTATCATATACCTACCTTTTTTAAGGATGGGTTGGGAAATCATCAAACGACTCCTCCCGCTCTGTGTGAAGCACTAGGGAGTGTCAGACTCTTACTGACTAAAACCCATCCGTGTTCCTCCTCGTGCCCTTTGCCTTCCAGGGCCACAGTGACTCTTTCGAACAAATTTCGCAAATTATCCTGTAGCTACATCAGTACTTAATGTATATGTTTACAGAAGAAAGTGACGATGACGTCACAAACGGGCAAACTCCCAACTATAAGACGTACCAAGCGAAAGTTACATTCTGACATTAGTTTAACTTATTCTAGTCACTTGTTTTGAATAGTTGAAGTTCAGGGTTGAGCGGGTTGAGACTGGCATTTACAAGTTGTTTATTTAATTGAATGTCGCAGGAAATGTTTTAAATGAAAAATTTATTGATTAGATATATGTATAATCGAACAAAATCAGCATTAATTAGTAAGTTTTCAGTTGTATAAATATGCCATGGCAGCCTTTAATTAAGGCAGGTAGGTACTCCATAAAATGTAAAATATGAGTCATTTAACATGCATTTTGGTGTACCTAGGCTTTGTTGGTTATCCTTATATATAAATAAACAAGGTAGTTGACCCGCGCTACTTCGTTTGCTCCGCGCCTATTGGTCTTAGCGTAATGATAGTGTAGTATAGCCTTCCTCGATAAATGGGCTTTCTAACACTGAAATAATTTTTCAAATCGGACCAGTAGTTCCTGAGATTAGCGCGTTCAAGCAAACAAACAAACTCTCCAGCTTTATGTATTAGTAAGTAAGTAAGTATAAGATAGATAGAAGAGTTTGTTTGTTTTGTTTTTAGTTTGTTTTATAATATAAGTAAGATAAAATAAAATGCATTTGTCGGTCTCTCTACCAACAGCTATGAGATTTGCAAGTAATTTTGATGATATCTGATCTAATCTTAATGTCTTAGTAGGTAAAGTTCAAAAGGGTAACGGTTAGTTTACTTATTACATCAAATGTTTATAGTTAAATTGCCGCTATGCGATAACCTAGGCGGTCCAATAGATTAGTAATTAGCACGTAGTAAAAGCAGGCGATATTAGCCGGTGAAATACATAGTTGTATTACGAAAGGTAGTAATCAGAATCCACTGTTAATCCCAGAGTACCTAACATTAAAAACAAATACTTAAAAATGGAAATAGCTGGAAAACCAGCGCTGTGGCTCTGTCTCGCACACGAGTCCCAGCATTATGCTGAGCGATGGCCGTTTTGCGCGAATATGACTTATATCTTCCCAATTTTTATAATTACTTAAGTGTTTTTTAATTTCTATTCTATTTTTTTGGTATGCGTCATGCTTGGAGCAAATAATCGCTTTTTCTTTCTTTTTTTTTTCTTTCTGGGTGAAGCCTGACGTAGCCCTGCATTTTTGCCATAAATGTAAATCCACATAAAAAAGAGCATCATATGACTTCCCCCGCTCTGCGCGGAGCGAGAGGGAGCGAGAGGGAGCGAGAGGGAGGGTCAGACTCTAAAACCCACCGAGCTTTGTGTTTCAAGGCCGCGGGAACTCTTTTGAACAACTACTTATCCCTGGCACCGTATTTAGACTTAGAAGTGACTTTAACTTTGTCTCATATCAGGCAGTATGCCAAAATATATTTCCTGTTAAGCGAAAACTTATCGTAAAGCAACACAAATACTGGGTAATTTTCTAGAAATACCCTGAGTTATAAATAGACTGTTATGACCATACAAGAAGTCTATTATTAAACAATGATATAAACAAATACGGCAGTTTGTTTCGACGACTTATTATGGCGTCCACACAATGGCCTGAGCTGGCCACACTCCAAGCTGTATAAACTCGATTTGTATACAAGCGGCCTACCGAAGTGGTTTGTAATACATCGTAGGAACGTACGGATGTAGGTACTAAATGTACATCTACAATTGCCTGCAAGGACTTAGGAATTACAAGCTTAGTCATAAAGGACCACCCTGTACATTTTCTTAAACTTAAGTATTTAAGATAATAATAATAAGTAATGTCGTATGGTGTCGGCCGGTGCCGTATGGTGCCGTAAAAGAATACAACCATTCCATCACTTGCCGTGGGTGTCGTAAGAGGCGACTAAGGGACTCACCAGAGAATGGGCAGCAGCGTTCGAAATGATGAATAAGTACCTGGATATGGTTTGAGTGAGGCGAAAAACATTACCCTTCTTCTGTGGCAGCCGGGAAAAACAGTTCAAGTCCTATCCAGTAAACTATGATTTCATATTGTTTTTACATGATTTATCAGAACTTATTAAGTGAAAGTACTTGCTTCTAATGACCCCTAGTTAAATTAATTTTATTTCTTTTAAGACCAACAAAAAATAACTCCCAAGGAAAACTAAAAAATCAGAATCCGCACTAAAATAGAAATGCATCACCACAAAACTAGTTTAAATAAATTAAAAACTTTATTAAGAATGACACCTTTATAGTAGCTATCAAATAAATTAATTTAACACCAAAACCAGTCAAAACAGACAATGATGACATACATTAATGTCGCTCATATTGGCATTAGTTCGACCTTGTCAAAGCTGGCGGTGCAGAGGATGCGTCTGCGACGGTGACGTCAGCCCGAATTGGCCCGAAGGTTCCCGAGGTAACACGAACTGTGATTTACTTAAGTGTTTGTTTTTTAATGCATAATGCATGTAATCTTATGTTTTCTTGAATGACATAAAGCTGCATTATGCTCACTCGTATCATAATCCTTACAGGTAGGTACTTATTTAATAAGTTACCTATACATTGTTATTAATAATTTTCTGTACAGGTAGGAAAGTCCTTTTAGCTGTGAACACAGACACTTTGTAATTGCTTACATTTTCAATTAAAATTCTCATGAATTGGATTGCCTAGAATGTGTTTACAAATTAGTGCCAAATGGGCAAATTCTTAATTGACAATGAAACAGTAGTTTTGGACGAGAATTTCTTTAAATATTGATATATGTAGGTAATTACCATGTCGTCTATTTATTTTATACTTCTTTTAGGTATTTTTATAAAGTCTAGATTTTTGTTATTGGCATAGAATGAAAGATGTAGTACAAACACGTTATCAGGGCCTACAAATGGAATTATGGCTCATCTGCCTAGCCTTTTCCCAACTATATTGGGTTCGGCTTCCAGTCAAGCCGGATTTAGCTGAATACCAGTATTTTACGAGGAGCGGCTGCCTACCAGACCTCCACAACCCATTTACTGGGTAACACGGTACTTAATGGCAAGACTGGAGTCAGATTTACTGGCTTCTGACTATCCGTAACGACTGCCAAAGATTTACAAATTACAAATTTTAGGCAAGCGTTGCTTAACCTTGAAGATCGACCCGTGCGGCTGTTATTATTTAGCCACGAGCTCCTCAAATGGAATTATGGCTAAATCTAGCATATTAACACAATTCCCACAAATGACTACAATGCAGCAATTTTAAAATCAAAAACAATAATTCCTTAAATCGTTCAATTGACGCACCACCCACTGTGTTAGCTCTACAATAACATGCAATAAAAAGTTACAAGCTTCCGCTGAGTGACGTCACTTCGCAGAACATGAGATCAGTCTTAGCTTTATCTGTGCAAACTTAGCTAGAACCATTTCCGTTTTCTTGGCTATATTTATTTTAGACTTCGAGCGAAAGCTGATTGAATAAGTGGTTCAAAATTGCTACCTCGTTGAAGATGACATTAAGGAATAGTTACTGTCAGGAGTATCATCTTACTGATTAGCTTGTGGTATGGTAGGTAATGATTCCTTGATTATTCAACATTAACTCCCAAGGATAACAGCCAAAGATAAATTCCTTGATTACACGCTGCTCCCAAGGATCATAATATCATGCCTGTTTTTTTTTCGAAGAGTTAAGCAGAAGTGTGCCCTTAGTACACCCTGTTATACATATTGAAGGCGACCCTATTGCCATCAATTGGTCACCAGTCTTAGACTACGAACTGCTATTGTGAAGTACTACTTCCAAGAATGTTATTATAATATACTATGAACCTATCAATAATAAAGGGCAACAATGAACTTCACAGGACACACAGCACCTCCTTAGTTATCTTCATGCACTGGACAACCACCCATTCAACTTTTGAACGAGGACAATGGTAGAGCTGCACTGCACTCAATACTGGTCGGACAAAATTTTGTATGGGGTTATGGGACATCTCGCCCATGCATAAACTGGCCTGCGGGCCAGATGTCTACTTTTTAAAATATGCATGGGTAGATTCGCCCGGACCAGTTTAGTAAAACGGGCCAGATGTCTCCTATTAAAAAGTAAAGGGATATTTCGGCAAAATCGTATATTTTTTCATTAAATATCTGATAAATCTGTAAATCATAACATCAAATGACAATAATGATATTTTTTCATTAAATATCTCTCTAGCCTTTTTCTCAACTGACTTGGGATCGGCTTCGATTAGAAGGTAGATTCAAATATTATTTAACTGTCACAATTCTAACAATTAGTGTTATTGGTTAACAATAAATCCTATAAATTTACAGTTTAGTTAATTCCTACTGTAGTTTTTACGGGCTAAAACAACCATCAAGTACATGAATTGGAGGAATTTGGAGTACATGAATGATTTTTCTGTTTAATTATAGATTGTTGGTGTGTAATCATGTACTTGATGGTTCACACGCCATCTATCAAATGAATAAACAAAAAAAGTAGAATGAAATGTACGAATATTTTTACAAAATTATTTACAACGTTACTAAATGGACTTACCGTGTGGTGCGGTGAATAGTGTTTTAGCCCGTAAAAACTACAGTAGGAATTAACTAAACTGTAAATTTATAGCATTTATTGTTAACCAATAACACTAATGTTAGAATTGTGACAGTTAAATAATATTTTAATCTACCTTCTAATCGAAGCCGATCCCAAGTCAGTTGAGAAAAAGGCTAGAGAGATATTTAAAGAAAAAATATCATTATTGTCATTTTATGTTATGATTTACAGATTTATCAGATATTTATTGAAAAAATATACGATTTTGCCGAAATATCCATTTACTTTTTTAATAGGAGACATTTGGCCCGTTTTACTAAACTGGTCCGGGCGAATCTACCCATGCATATTTTAAAAAGTAGACATCTGGCCCGCAGGCCAGTTTTTGCATGGGCGAGATGTCCCATAACCCAGTCAATCGACACGAAAAGAAGAAGAAGCAATGGAATATTTGAAAACACCGAAAAAACAGATGACAATCACACCAAGTCGAACCAAAGATCATAAGAAAACAAATGAAGGGGTTACCTATTGAGGACATTCTGAAGAATACAAAAGTTCGAACTTCGAAATGGTGTCATCCAAGTGTCTCTTCGGTGACCTTGCCAACGGTAACGTAGGAAATAAAATAATAAACACTACTGGCTGTGAATCACCCGCCCACTAGACCTGTCCATCTGGCTGTGATCGATCAGTCATGATCAATCGTGTTCGAGTGCTAATGGACAGGTCCTTATAATAACTGTACGTAGGCAAGTGCGAACATGGAAAATGATTTGTGAAAATTAACAACATTTTTTTTGGATTTAGACAACAATGCCGCAAAATTTCAACAAGCTTTGCTAACCGAGAAAAGCCAGCGAGATCATTTTGAATGGCCAAAAAGTTATAGACATCATCACAGTCACAGCCCTACTATGTTAGGATTTGCGAATATGGTCCAACTGAGTTAAGACCGACATGGAGTATTTGCCAAAAAAGCTGAAGTTTAACTGAAATATTCTTGCTGCTAAACAAGAGATTTGATAAAGAAAACCTAGAACTTTTAGAATCAGCGCATCCTATCATCGCCCGCTGCAATAAATCAGGCCTACAAGCATTTTATAGGCTGTATGTAGGTATTACAAGTACTATATGGTACGTCTAGGTCCTGAGTGAACTGGTTTCGCCGACCGTGGGACGCGGCCAGTCGCTTGCCAAAGTTTGTGTTGGATGTTGGGAAAAGAATTGTAGCTGGGATGTGTTGGACCAATGTCTGACGAACATGAAATTATGTAAAGGCAAATTATTATGAAGGTAGAACTGTAGAAGTTCCTGTCGATGATGTGATTTATGTAAAGCAAGATGAATAATTGGTATATGATAAAGTTTAGAGAGAGATTGTTTCTGGTTTCTTAAAAAGAAACATAAAAATATAGAAAGTAATCAAATTAGAAATGTGAAAATAATTGATAATTGCAAGCTATTATCTTGTCAATAGTTGTGTGTTTTATAATAATTATGAGTAGAATGGTCGCGTGCATACCGCGGTCGTGGTAGCGCTCTACGGGAGCGTCAAATATCATTGAGATGTCAATAATACGGCTTCTTATACAATCTTCTACACTAACAGCTATATTGTTGTTTAGTTGTTTGCTTTTTGTTTCACGAAAGGAGAAAAGATTCGAAAGATTTTCACGATCATCATCTGCCTAGCCTTACTACATTGGGGTCGGCTTTCAGTCAAACCGGATTCAGCTGAATACCAGTATTTTACGTGAAGCGGCTGCCTACCAGACCTCCACAACCCATTAAGGGGTAACAACACGGTATTTCTTGGCATGACTGGAGTCAGATTTACTGGCTTCTGACTATCCGTAACGACTGCCAAAGTTCTACAAATGACAGCCGGGACCAACAGCTTAACGTGCTTTCCGAGGCACGGAGGAAAGTCGGTATGTTAAGATGGTCACCCATCCACAGACCAACCTTGGCAAGCGTTGCTTAACCTTGAAGATCGATCTGTGCGGCTGTTATTCTTTAGCCACAGCTCCTCCGAAAGATTTTCACGATCTATGTGAGTAATTTTGCCAATTGTGCAAACAGTGTATCGATTGGGCGTTAAGTTTTGAACCTATGAAATAACAAATACTTTGGAAATATAAAGATACAAAGCATACAATGAGAATTAATCCTTGACTCGTGAAATAGAACTGGATTACGAACAAGTTACCAAAATTGGCGAAGAAACTGAAAGATTTCAACAGCAACCCGAACAAAACTAACCCTTACACCAACCACTTACAGCTTAACTTCCTCAATCATTGCAGGTTTCCTTTAGAGGCAAAGATATTCGGAGGATCGGCAAATAAAAGTTTATTTTGTGCGTCTCCTAATATGGCGGCTAAACGCCTTTTAAGTGTTTAGTTCCGCCCACAATCAGTTTGGAGTTATGAGTTAATTTACCCGCACCACGAGACCGTGACACTCATGGGGTCAACTGAAAGATGTTACTATGCCGAAGACTGGGAACTAGAAGTCTTTTAACCTTGAAACTGTTTTGGAAAAAGCTTTCAAAGATTCTGAAGGAAATAAAGAAAGTGCTCACAGTGAAACAAATGAGATGAAGAAGAAGACAGATAGAATATAAAAGGTTATGCATTGTTCTATTTCAAAAACATCTGGTTTCCATTAAATAAAAGTATGGCAAATTCATGAAGTAATTAATCGCATTTCAGTTACAGTTATACCTGTTTGTCTGTTTCTACATAACATAACGTACATATTTAAATAATCACAATATTCATGCCCAACGAATCATCGATGCATGGTTTGGCATTCAGTTTAATTCTGCGTATCTCAAGTATGAGGTGTGTGGTGTGCTGTTGTGTTATTCAACAATTATAATCCAAGGAATGCGGTGGACGCCTTAATATTAATGCAACCACGGCATATGGCACAGTTAGAGGGTCAGACGAGCTTTGCTTGGTAAAGTCCTATGTGCAATTACGATAGTGTTAAATGCCATATACGAGTATACGTCAGTATTGTCTAACACTGACAATACTGACATATACCTACATAACTAGAAACTAACATTTTTTATTTATTTATTTGTTTATATTTATGAACGTAAACGATGGACTTGTCCTCGTTTTAAGTTCGAAAGACCTGGAGAATATCGCGGAATCAGCTGGATGCGAGAAACATAAGAGCGATGGTTATGGCGACGATTGGGGAAAGTCTATGTAGTATGTACTCGTTTGTCCATTGTCCAGCTGTGAACATAATTTGACTAAAATGAAAATGATGAAGCCCAACTCCTAGAACTAATTAAATACCTAGTGTAATCTCCCACAAAAAAAAAAAAATATCTAGTAATATATTAGTACATTACGATTGAGAGTGTATCCGTGCCCACAGCGTCTGTGTTCCGAGAACACGGCGCGGCGGCGGGCGCATGTTTTGGCGGACGCAACCCAACGCGACGTCGCACCTCGTTCTCAAAACACGACGCTACGTCTGACTCGGCTAGACTTTCTACTGGGAAACTAGCATTGGGGAGGTGTACACGACTTATGTTATGAGTGCTATAAGAATCCGTTTTCACAGACAAATTAAATATGACCAATGGCTATATCAACAACAATGTAGAGTAGTAACACCAGCACGCAAACAAAACCATAGCCAACATCATGTTTTTAAACGGTGTTGCACAATGATGTACCTACACTCGACTAGGAAAAACTGAAGTAGTTGTAATTACGCCCATAGTACCAAATTTAGAGAATGTACCGTTGTTGCAAGACATGGCCCTACTAAGTGCCCATCCTACAAATACGTCAGTGCCGCCCATCCTTAGCGCCCGCCCATCCTTAGCGCCCATCCCACCAGTACCTGCCACATTGACCTGCGAGTCAACTAGGTCCTTAACTATTGTCTCTAATAACTTCAGTGAGATAATGCTTGTACCTATCTTTAAAGAGCTTTTAGTACATTATGGTGATTTATTTTAGTTTATTATATATTTATTTATTAATAGTTACCTACACCCGGTCACTTATCCCCACGCCGAGGCTCCACAGACAGACAGAGCCACTCTGTGGGCAATGAAGTTTGCCAATCCATTTCTGACGTTTTGCCAATCGCCATCGTTTCTATGCCGCTAACGAATGTCACATATCTAGAGCCTCTGATTGGTCGATGGTTTAAATTTATTAACGCTGCTGAGAAAGTCTCACATGAATCTAACAGTTCTTGGAATTACAAAACTGGAATCTACCTTCATACAATTTTGGAATTTAATGCTTAAGCACTAATCACAGTTCTAACTCATCAGCATACATAAACTAGGAACCTGTAGTTAATATATTCTCAGAAGCCTGCACTACATTAATGTAACGAACTGTATACTCTTCCCTACCAAAACTATCGCAGCCTACACTCTAAGTGCTCTGAGTACGCATAGCCTTCACGGCGTGTCGCGCAGGAGCCGGTCTGCGCGCTGACCACTGACCAGCCTGCGCGCGCGCACTGCGCACTGCACGCTCCGAGGGACCCATTGTGTTCGTACGTAATTGGGGCAGACAGGTAGGTTGCTTCGAAGGAGGATAGCTTGTCTTATAATTGTGAAGGTTTTACAAGAGATTCAAAGGAGATGAGCCCAATTTAAGCCCATCTTCGAAATTACGTTTCAAAAAGGATAATTTTAAAGGTGTATTGCTTATAAAACTATTCGACTTACTTGAATGGTGTGTAAAAAACCATTTTGATTTTGAAGGTTATTCTTATTTTGTTTTTACATTTAATTTTTTGGATAGCCGCCTACAGAGCATGATTTACTTACAGTTATAATTATGTATGACTCGGAACAGCAGAAGGGGTGGTATATGAATGTCATAGCTAGGATACTGGACGGCTCTTTTTACTAACTAATCAGCTTCCATAACAAAATAAAAATGGGTTAAAATGACATAATTGTATTGAAGACGATATTGAAGAACATGCATGACTCACATGCGTCACTTCTTTAGAAATTCCATATTATTTTTTCGAAGAATCTTCAATAGCTCACGTAAGACAAGTCATCAATAATACTAAATCAATCATTTAATGATTCACAAATTAAATCATCAGCTGACCTATGTGACTAACACATCCACTAGAAACTAGATGAACTGCAATACAAGAATACTTACTTCAAAAATATGAACACCAATAGTGTTTGAAATCAATACAGCACTAATCTATTTGATTTAATTCATATCCATTGTCCTCAACATACTTCTTGGTACTTATTCAAGCGCACTTGCAAATTAATTGTTATCGCTCACAAACATCACAAAGTACAAAACATAACTAAATTACTATTATTTAATAAAAATAAAAACTACTAGTATACGAACAACCGTTTTACATAATTGCTTTTGACACAATGTGAAGTGTTTGTTCAATGCACACACACATTGAGCACTCGTGCGCACACTGACGGAGAGAATACAAATGTTGGCGTAAATATACATTATTATTATTAGTCATAAGGACAGGCTTCAGACTTTAGTGTCAAGGATTAACTGTGACGTCATTTAGGTACAGCCTTTTCTCCAGATTAGGAGGGCTTATAAAGGTACAATGGTTTTAAAATTCTATATATAAATTTTTGGGATGACAATGAAGATTGCAGTTTTAATATCTACGTACGATCTATAGAATATGTTGCATGCATCTATGCAGTGTGAAGGTGATTTTGAGGTGCACTTTAAAGACAAAAATGAATAACAAAACGATGATAGATGATCTTGAATATTAAGCAGATGCAAATGTAGAGCAATATTTTAAAGCCCTGTAACAAACTTGATTATGATTTGTTCCTTGATAGTAATGAAACAAAAAAGTAGTACCCCAAAAAATAGAGAATAGTGAAGACCTGCATTTTAGACAGGATTTTGTTGTTAGTCCTCTAAGGGTTTTCTAACAGTCTGGCAGTTTTAACTAAAGGTAAAAGTTATCTGACTATTAAAAAAAAATCCTTCTATTTGAACATTTAAAAATCAATCAATTAAATACCACGAATATATTTGATCCGTAAGCCCAAATGATGGCTGGACTAATAAAAATCTATTCCTTCAAAAATAAAAACAAGAAAATCGACGAGATACATTATGTTTCAGTCTCGCAAAAAAATGGAGGATAATCCTGATCTGCTTAGGAATATGTCATCTAAATAAATTGTAACAAACAATACGGATTGTTTACTGGACACAAATATAGATTGACCTGCAGTTGCCTCACAGGATAAATAATTGGAATTTGATAAAACAGCGACGACTAACACAAATTCCGATGATTTTTACGAATCAGTGTTTATTTGTGTCAGAATATATTTCTTGGTATTTATTATGGTACATCGAAGTCTATGAGTTATTCCTCAAAAGTATGAGGAAAATTAAAATTTATTTGGTTTTGTCTAATAAGTATTAATTATAATTATTTACCTGGTGTTAATTGTGGGTAGGTACAGGAGATGTAATTTAAAATCAATATCAGAAATACTCAAGTGCAATTACGAAACAATAACATCTGTATAGTATCTAAAACTGATGAAACCTTTTTACTTATAAATAATCTCGACTACCGGTAATATCGTGGGAATTGATTTAATTCGTGCTAATTTCTTAGCACGTAGTTTTTCGTACAATAATTTAACATCTCTTTATTTTTTTTTAAATATCCCTTGATAATAGTTCATAACCTCATACCATTAATAATAAAAGACAAACAGCCAGCTTCAATCACCACAGTTAACAACAGTAGACAAAATAACTTCACACAAGAAATTATGAACAATCACGACAAAGGAGATAAACTAGTAAATGAAGCTGAATGTTTATTGCTTCAGAGGACATCTGACATTGAGGAGATGAAGTCATGTCTTATTCCGACGCCATCTTTGATAAAGAGCCTCTGTGCGATACACATGATCAAACGGAGATTAGCAGGAAAAGGCTATGTACTGTTATATGACACCAAGATCATTTGACGAGTCATGTTGCTGATGATTTGTCGATGGTAGCAGCAGGAGCCAAAGTTTTAATCAAAACTACAGTAGTAGATACGTTGTTTGAGTATATCTGATGGTCTATCAAGGGACCAAATGCGACTTAGGGGAAGAGTTTCAATTCAAATTGAAAATAGTCATTAGTCAAGAAGTATAAAGTATTTATGTATTGAACGATGTACACACGGAATAAACAACAACAGAAACAAGAAAATATGTAAGGATTTATGTGAGGAATACCATGAAAGAAAAGGCAGTGAATGATGGTATGACGGTTGACAGGGAAGAATGGAAAAAAGAATCTTGCGCAACCCCAAGAAAGACGATGAGGTACACACAGTTACAGACAAAGATTATGCTATTAACTTATCTATGGTAGAGTGCAAAAGGAGGTGGAGATTAATTTTAAACATTTGATAAATTTGTTCGTTTAAAACAGGAGCTAATAATAATTGACAAGATAATTTTAATACCTAAGTAGTGCACAGTCACGATTTGTGCTGATCATGTTAATAGTAAGTTTGATAAAGATTATTGCAAAATGTTTCCTAAAATACAAAATGTTGTAACCAAGCTCAATTCTGTTTTGGTAAGTCAACTGAAACAGGCGGAAGAATTCAAGTGTTAATTTATAAAAACAATATTTATGTAGCAGATGACAAGGTAAATGTTAAACCCACAAGCGAGCCCACACTCATAGATTTTAAAACAGTTTTTTTTCTCAATTTATTCTAACAATAGACAAATGATTTTCATGTCACTACACATTTTTAACCTATCATTATTGTTTCTCGAGACGTTTAAACCTACGCAAGGATTATCCGATGTTTTGGCCAGCTTCTGTCAAGATGGGTAGATGATCACTGAGAGGCCCTTTTAATAGGTTTGGAGGCACCAAATTAAACACTAAAGAAATCACTTGTTCGTTTTCCTCTAACGACACTTTGGCCCCAACAACTCAGTAAGCTATAGGTATGTGACAGCGTAGCCAGACGTCCCGAATTTTATGTGTCGGGCAGGATGTCAGTGTTCAGTACCGCTTTTCGGGGATAACTCGACCACAGTTTAAATATCTACCGCGCAAACACACGATTACGTACGAAGGAATCACGAATACTTATTAAAGACGAAGAAGACTCAACTACCTAACGATAGGGCAAGTCTGATTTCAATATCATATTGTTATTAAAATACGTTTTCAATGGCTATTTTTGGTATCTATTTGTCATGTAAACGTAATTTAAAACTTCAATACAAAGATAAATATTTAAAAACTTCTGATTATGTACGATTTTTTTACTATGTCCCGCTTTCGACGAAAGAATCCCGCTTTTTCACTCAAAAAGTTTCAAAGTCCCGACTTGCCAAAAAAAAATCTGGCATTCTGGTATGTGAGTAACTTTTGAAAGAATTTAAGGAAGCATGTACGTTACTCAAATTTTCTTTGAAGCGCTTTTGAAAAATCTCAAATTATATAAGTTCGAATGCATTTTGGTAATTAATTTGGTAAATTCGGTCAGTTTTCTCATTTGACATTCAACAATATTCTTATCTTCTAAACCTTGTAACACACTTTTCCACCGACTTTTCTTTGTTGTTTTATCCTTACGTTTATACTGATTCTTTCTAACACCTCACTTTAAAGAAGTACATTTCTATCACTCACCAATGTTAATCGAAAACAGAGGCTCCGTCTTCTGCTAGTCGATCCTAGAGACTAAAACTAGGCAACCAGGTTAGCTAGGCTTGATAGGTTTTCTAGGTGGGCTAGGGTGGGCGCAGACGAGCGACACTAGTCCGGGCGGGCGACAGAGTGCGCGTCGCCGCTGATCGACGCGGCGCGGGGGCGACAGATGAAACAATCGCTCGATCTGTGCACGCGGCGCCCACGCTAAGACCGACCACAGATGTGGCGGTTTTTCTTTTGCAAAATATTTTGCAATTTTTTGGAAAATCGTAACAGCCTGTTTGTTGATACAAAAGGCATATTTATAACATTGGTTTCAAAGAATGGGTTCGGTCCTCTTTGGAGCAAAAGACATCAAAATGGTCGAAGACCAAATAAACAATGAATGCACTGAAAGGGGCCAGCCCCTTTCAGTTTATTTGAATATTGAGATGGCGACTGATAAAGAAGCAGGCACTGAAGAAGAGGGCGCTCCAATAAAATTAGAAATAAGAAAAGTGCATGATGATGAATGACACACAGGTGAAATAAACGACATACTAAATGCATTATGAATTCAATGAATGACATCGCCCACTCGTAAACTTAATAATTCTAGAGACACCGTCAGGGCAAAAAAAAAAATAACTTGAGAACAACAGTGTGGGTTGAGGAGTTTATTTTGATATAAACAAAGCAATAAGGTAATAAAATAATGTGTTTCGATATTATTTGCAGTCACGTAGACGTGTATGTATAGTTTTATGTCAAAGTGCATTAAGATGATGATGCTCCATAGCTAGGTAGTATTGCTCGTACCGATACTGTCATTATTATCATAGAAATAAGTTATTTCTAAAGTATTACGCCTCTTTTAATCATCATTATCAGCCGAAAGACGGACGAACAGATTGCTGAACATAGGCATCCCCCAAGTGTCGCCACAACAATCGGTCCTGTGCCGCCTGTGCATCTCGCATCCATCATCTTTTAATAGTGATCCACGATTTCTTGAAAGGGATCCGATTTCAGGGATGAACAATACCATTTGCACCAACTCCAAGTAACATGGGACGAGGAGAAAAAGATGATAAGAAAAACAATACTCCAGAAACTTTAATTCCTTGAAACCACATAAACATAACGTAGGTTTCGACAAAGAAAATTAATTTTAAGTGAATTGGATCGCCAAAAATAATGTTATCAATGTAGGACAGTTCAACAGTTTTATGGGGGTATTGACTGAAAATTAACATTTACTTGCTGAAAATTAATTAATTGGCGCAATAAATTCGAAGCTTTATTTACTTAGATAGCTTGATTTACGTCACTCTGTATTATTCCTTTATTTTATTAAGACAAGTAACTTATTTATTTTTGTATTTCCAGTCCTTTTGCTATACAAAACATACACAAGTTAGTTGTCTTAGTAAAATATATATGTATAAATAAGTCTTAGTAAAGGCTACCGGAGATACTTGCGATGTCTCCGGGAGCCTTTGCTTTTCATAGAATCATACACCACCAATCTATCATACATTCCGTCATCACAAAGACATTCATCCGTTAATTTTCCTACAAAAGTAAGCATACTTAAGCATAATCAGCCTATAATGTTCTCACTGCTGGGACACAAGCCTCCTCTCGGCGAGAGGGAGTGGGCCGTAATCCAGCACGCGGGCCCAGTGCGGGTTGGTAGATGTCAAACGTCTTCGTATTTTTGATTCTAGGAGATGCCGGTTTCTTCTCGATGTTTTCCTTCACCGTTTTGAGAGCAGTGATGATGAAATAATTTACACAAAGTAAAGCGCCTGTCTGAGTTCGAACCTACGACTTACAACTCGTAAGTCGCAGCCATTACCACCGGGCCACCACTGTTCAAAAATAAGAGATCTAAAAAATATTGTGGTCATTCGCTCAACCGCCTAATGCGATCAACGCTAGGGGCTAACATGATGGCTAGACCGACGCGTGCGCCGGTGACGTCACCAGTTCGATACTAATCGTCGCTTGCGCTCAGCGGCCAAGATGATCCTGCGACACCTTACACAGGGTCTGCGCAAATATAATCGAATATTTTGGTGAAATTTGGGATAAATATCATGCTTTTATGCAATTTAGATCTTAATGTATGACACAGAAATGTGTTGGAAGAATATGATTCTGATTAATTTTCTGTAGGGAAAAGCGAACCTTGGTAAGATTGATCATGATTTGCCGAGTGTAGTAGCCTTAGTGCGAGTAAACATCAATTTGTATTCAAACTGAATCAGCGCCGTCTGGTGGCAATTACCGAAAACCTTTTATTTTTCACACAATTTGACATAAGCGAAGGTTTACGTTAACGAGATCGTTAAAATACTTACACTAAGCCCTCAGTATGAACACCTTTTAGTTTTTTATTTCAAAAAGGAAAGGTTCTCAATTCGTCGGAATATTTTTTTATTAATAATATTATGGTTTTTGCGTAGTTAAGAAATTGTCGTAGCATTCCCGTGGCTACGAAACGCTACGACGCGCTACGCCGTAACCAAATTCTGAACTATTGGGAAAATGTTGGAAAGAGGTGAACTTTACAGAACCTTAATGAGGAAGAGCATGTCTGGGTGAAATACGCCTCGCATCAGGAGACATAGGTTAAATAAAACCTCGGCACTGAATTGTATGTGATGTGATAAGTGACGGCTAATAGAAGTGATCAAGTCAATGCGCTTTGTTAAAAGACAGCACTTAACAGTTTCGACAAACATTTTCGTTTGTCTTTACGCCTAACGTAGTTATGTAATTAGCTCTATGTAAAGTATTACTAATAATTATCCTCAAAAAACTCGCACTAGAGCTGATTCAATGATATTATTATAATTAATTACCGGTGGTTTCGTGAATCACCGATACTATTATAAATCGTAACACAATCGAAATGGCGGTCTGTATTATAATTTTCACAATACCTACTAAAATATTTTCCTCAATCGAAAGAGAAGAAGATAAACTGATTAATATAAATATTCTTCTAACTTAAAGAAATAAATAAAATAAGTGGTGGCTGATTTTGTTGACAACATAGATTCCGAATTCCCATATAAAAACTGTTCAAAATTTATCTTTCTTTTTCCTCAAAATATGACACTATGATTTTCCGCGTAAATTCAACCTTTTGCATAAAAAAAACCGGCCAAGTGCGAGTCGGACTCGCACACGAAGGGTACGATGAACCTTATTTTTTAATATTTGAATACTACTTCTGTTTGTGGTTGAAAATTTCAACCACAAACAGAAGACGGACAGCGGAGGGTAATAGGGTTCCGTTGGTAACCCTTTGAGTACGGAACCAGCTTAATTGCACTAACGATAAGCAGATTCTCCATTCGAATTTGAGTAGCAAAACCCAAACATTGATTGGCAAAGAATGCCGAGGCCTTGGAATAAATACTCTTCCAATCAACAACATGAAATTCTTTAAAGAAAATTAGAATTTACAAATATCCTAATTTTCTTTAAAGAATTTGAATTCTGTTTGTAGCACTGGAACTAAACATTGTACTTAGATATTTTCATGAATAAGCCTGATAAATTTTCAACAAATCTATGTATAATTCCTCTATTTTTTACAAATATTTCTGGTGAGAACCCTGCAAATCCTCGGCAATGTTTAAGTGGCAGTAATGGCATTGCATCAGTTATTCAGTTGCGGCGTGTGTGGGCACTGTGGGCGCAACGACGCGTAATGTTCTCTAAGCGCGTGATTGATTGCGCGGCCACCGCCGATGGGAAGCGATAGCCGCGCTCCACAAACGGCAATGAAGGACGAAAGTCGAGGAAGCAGAAAATGTACATATGAATAGGAAAAAAATGATGGGGTGGTTTGAAATGTGCAGTTTTTCTTGTCATCAAGGTCCATGAACTATCGTGGTACTTGGTAGGGGACAAAATAACATTATTTTTTGTGCTTAGGTTACATAATGATAAGATTGTGTTATTATTTATTATGGAAGTATAAGTATAGAATCTTGCTAAAGAACTGAAGTATAAAACATCATCACCATCATATCAACCAAAAGACGTCCACTGCTGAACATAGGCCTCCCCCAAAAGGGGGGTGGGTTTGCCAAAATCGCCACGCTTGACAGGAGGGTTGGCGATCGCAGTATATGGTTTTAATTTTTACAGAGAACGGTGCTGCCCATTCTTCATAGTTCCTTAGTCGCCTCTTACGACACCAACGGGAAGTGATGGGATGGCATTATTCTTTTACGGCACCATATGGTACCGGCCCAAACCATACGGCGGAAATTAGAAAACAATAGAGGGGAAAACCAAGGTTTTTTAAATGCTTTTTGTGATCTTCTATAATATGGATCTTCTTTAAAGTAATCTTTTTTCTCATACTTTATTAAATTAGAGCATCATCCAAATGTTATAGTTAGAAGTTTACACAAAATGAATTAAGACTACTCTCGCTAGACTCGGCAGTATGCGAGGCATGTAGCTGCGCCGGCGCATGTGCTGCGTGTATCGTCTAATGACTGTCTTGTATCGACGCACGTCGTGTGTGCTGTGTTTGTGCTTTCGTAGCAGACTGTACTTCCATGCACACCAGCACACCTGTCCACAAGCTGTGGGAGCGACGCGAGCTGAGCTGAGCTGAGTGGACTCACGTTTTGTAAGAAGGAAAATGTATGTGTGATATTTTTAACTGAGGATAGTTAAAGTGTTATGATCGATTTAATGAATACTCGTAAGTATCGGCTTCTTTGAAATAAGTGTCATCACTGAAATATCATCCTAAATTCACAATAATTAGTAGCCACTACTATTTTGAGGATTATTTTCTCTGTGTTTTGTGCTGGCTCTCAGCCTAATATGAATTCTACTTTATTGTGTTTTTAATTTAGTATCATTTTTAAACTCAATCAGACCTAAAAATCTTCCAAATAAATTCTAGTAGGTACAGCAGAAACATAATCATCCAATAATGCTCCCACTGCACAGCGACCACCTAATCAATCGATCTAATTCTAATACCGATATTTCAAAAACAGCTCATCTCATCCTCACTCATTTCCCATTCCCACTGAACTATTAAATTAATCTCATCAGCTTACTAATGGCCCCGTTAAGGCCTGGGATCGCCCGTGAGCTGCGCGCGCGCACCGAGGCGGGAAGCGCGCGCATTGCTCACGGGTGGCAGCACGGCCAGCGCGGGCGCACGGCTGCTTGCCGCGGTTCCCTCGCTGATGGAGCTCATTGTATACTAATTATGTTGTTAGAAGTTTTTATTTCGTTTTCTTTGAGTTCGTTCAGCTTGTCTTGTAGACAAGTTGATTTCGATTGTTGGTGATGTTGATGTATTTATTTGTATTGGTACTTAGTTGCTTTATCTACGCACGTATTTTATTGTAATGGCTTAGTAAATTCTTGTGAGTACTAACGTGATTAGTTGTGAAACTCTAATTAAAACCAGTGCCTATCCTAAATCAAAGAAATAACAGAAAACCTGAACATCATATTGTAAGCTGTGGATTTCTAAACCATAGTTCAAAGACTTAATGACAAAGTATTGATATTGGCTGTCTGTGTGACAGTCAATATCAACAGTAATTATATAGTGATAGAGTCATAGCTACGAACTAGACAAATGTCACGTCCATAGAGTATCGCTACTTCGTTAGTAACTCGACCCGCGCTCTATCAGGTGAGCCTCTCCGACTATCAGCTGCTGTCGCGACTCGCGAGCACACTCGACATGCCATGCACCGAATTAGACATGATAATGATACGCTGCTAATTAATTTTAATGCTCAATTAGGCACAATTTGTGGCTAAATAGTTGGTGGTCTAGTTATAATGCGTGCTGTTTGGGACAACGTGGGCTTTGTGTAGTGGATTGTCATCCTGAATAGTGGTAAAATTACTAAAATAGGAACATCGAATTTTAAACATCAAAAGAAAGACAGAAAATTGATTATTTGGAACTCTCACGAGACACATACAAGTAAAGTAAGTAAAACTAACCGTAAATCGTAGTTTCTAATCCGATTTCGATCCGATGACAAGACAAAAGAAAGAGATAAAAATATACAAATTTGAGAAAAGTAGACAGCAAACTACGTTAAATCTGTGCATTAATTCTACTTCTATATTTTCTCATATAATGGCCAACTCATCAACTAAAGCCACCACCGATCATAACAGCCGGTTACCTAAATCCCAAATCGGAATGTGTGATGTGAACAACAATATGCGTTAACTGTCCAATAGACACGTGCACTCGTGCGGCGATAACTGTTGCGCTAGACATCTTGCGACATGTCTTCTACGAGAGATAAACACCGTCTGCAAAGGTTACATGTTACTATTGACTATTGTGCAAAACTTAACTGATAATATGTAGCATATCAAAGCATATTGATAGCTATCTTTCAAAGAAGGCTTTTGCGAAGATAGAGCACTAAACAGGAGAGAGGCTATCGACATTTAAAAAGTTCCCTTATCAATGGAAGATCGTTAATTAGTTACGTAAGTTTAATAGACTTTACTAACTGTTGAAATTCAAACCGATTTATAAAGGTTTTCCGTTAAAAATAAAATAGAAAATACAGTTTATAAATTAAATACCCTAAAAATTCAACCTACTGCAGTAAGCTACGTCTGACTTTATCAAAAGACTTATTGATAAAACTACATCACATAATAATATGTATCTGTTGCGTCTTAAAATGTAGTAAGTTATAAAAAGAAATTACTTCATTTAGCGCAAAACCAACAATACGGTTGAATCACTGTATGCAAGGAATATGTCACGGTCAACGTGTAGCAGTCGATACGCACACAGACACCCAGACAAATATATTGGAAATGAAACCCACATTTTTAAAGCTGTGCTTACGATATATTTGCGATAATAAAGCGATTAAAACTCAAGGGTGAAACACTGACGTATTCATTCATACAGAGCATACTTACTACACATGCGTATCCTAAACTAGGATTAGAAAAATTCTAGTCCATTATGATTTTCCTTTTAGAATAATAGAATAAATGAAAAATCAGGTTCTAACTTCTACCAAAAAGACAGTTTACACAAAATAGAAACACAAGACGTCAATTTCAGAAAAGCTGAAGATGACCATTTAAGAACAAAAAGCTTACGGTAATGTTGTTCTCATTCAAGACACGAGTGTGAGACTGTGAGCTAGATACTACATCCAAACATGAATGTACGAGTAATTATAACTTAAGAGAGTGACGATGAAGAAAGTAAAATTGAGCCTATTGCCATAAGTTGTTGCACAGTTAACTAGAATCTTATGTTTTGCACACAAGAATGAATATATTTCTTCTATTTGAGTGAATGCTCTAAACATTACAATTAAACAATAGATACATTTTAACAAAAGCAGAGCCTTGGGTTTGAGAAAGATGATGTCATGAGCATCGAGTATGGCCTGCACATCTCATGTGTAATTATTATAATTACTACTTTTATTAATAAGACTTAACGGGTATTGTTTCAAGCGTAGGCAGAAGTTGATGAGGTTTTGAGATCCACTAATTGGAGAAGAAACCTTCAACTGTGTCGAATCGCCAAAAATGCTTGTGTGAGTCGAAACTGCAGTTCACCATCATCTAATTTAATTTGGATTTAGCGTAGCATGTGTTTTTTTTTTATACACTTCTATTAGCCTTCATTCTAGTAGTAGCTACATAAACATAATTTTTTTGATAGAATAACAGTACTTTTCTTTAAAATCTACTTTCAGTAAAGCTTTCGATAGACTATACTTGACGTGCTTACATACATATTATAACAATTGCAATGTTGCCATAACCAGCTGTGGTTGGAGGTTAGGACTGAAGGACTTCTAATATTGCGCAACTCGAAAAGGAGTTCGCTTGAGTATGGAAAGCGATGGAAATCTTCTCTTTGCCATTCCAATATTTACTGAAACTAAAGAAGTATCCCAAAATATACATATCAAATTCACTTTCATTCATAACACGGAATCTTTTATTATTATTTTCAGTAATTGTTTTATTAGCTTGTTTAATAATGGCTGCGTGGGAACGGTGTTATTCAACATCGCGTAAGATTATTTCGAGAAACCAGAACCTGATTGCAACCCGCCGCACAGGTACGCTATATGTGCCTACATGTATACGGCAGGCTGTCATGTACGTACTCGTATCTGGTCCTCTGCGGTCCTTTAACCATCATCAATGAGGATAGTTTTATCCAGAGTTTATTCAACTTCCAGTGACATTATATTTTGAATTGACCAAATCAAGGGCAAGGATTCTCCAAAGTAAAGTTGACATTTATTGACTAAGGCTTAAATTTTTTATGGGTAGGTATTGTAGAAGTCGTGATTTTTAACTTGGCACGAAACGTCATCGTTATTCTTGTAAATATTGTACCTGCTGCTTGAGTGATGTCGAGTGCGACTCATTGCGGTGCTCGTTGATTCGTGTTTGTTTGTTTCTTATTATTCATAAACAGCTTAATTCATTTAGAGTGAGCAGAGTTTAATGCCATTCTTGTGGATGTTTGTCTTTTCATTGAATTGGGTGTTGTGTTTGGGTTAGTAGGAATATTATTTTAATAGATGTTTTTATATTTTTGATAATGTATACCTGTATACGAGTATCATAGAACTTGATATAAATATACTAAAACTGCTATAACTTTACATTTTTATGAAAGTAATGTGGGTGGGTGGCTTAAGTCTAAGAACAAAAACCGTGACTAATACAAACCTAGAATATCATTCGGTCTAGGTTCAAAATATGGAGACAAAGGTATAAAGGAACACAGACTACGAAACAACAAAAACTTAAATAACTTGATGATGACTCAGAGTTACCTCCTAAAGGCAAACACACGGGCGTTGTGTGTGTCCACCAAAATAGGTGATAAAGACCACAACGAGTTTATTTAGGATTACAACGACCAAGTGTCGGATAAACACATAGCTACTGATGACAAACTTAAGGAAAACCAGGCTTAGATAGAGGGTTACTTATGAGAAGCCAAAGATTATAAAGTGCGCACAAGAATCCAAGAAGCAGGTGTGCAAACAAGAGCATCCGAACCTGCCGCATACCTAGACGCGGAGACATTTGTTATGATGACAACAGTTCACAACGCACGCCGGCGCATTCCGCTACAGAGACAAACACTAGCATCAGCAAACAGTCACCAACACTTAAAACATTGGATGACTTCGATATTACTACTACTACTCATACAACTTATACATATCAAACTTGAAAGAAAAATGTGGCTGTATCTCAGTGAGTACGTGAGCCTACTCCTTAATTTATGCGTGGACACGTTTAAAAAAATACAACTGTCAAATAGCCCGCCATCTGTAGCGCTCAGCTGAGCGAAACATGAGATCGTAAGTTAAAACTTAAGTCAAACTTACCTGTGTTCGAGCACAGCCACCGGCCGCTAACACTTCTCGCCCGTTACCATTTAAATTTTAAACAATCGCTCAAAACTCAGATATCTTCCAGTGCACAGTTTAATTTCCACCTTTATGTTAATTATAACTTATATTAACAGTTAATAAAGCTCACGTGTTACTGCAAAGCGTTAGTGTTAGATGTTTTTATTGTTTATTCGCGAAGTCGTTTCGTTCGTGTCGGCCGCTCGGTATGCACTTTGGGGTCACTCGGGGTCGATTGGTTTTATTGTGTTTTTTCGCGTTGTGCGGCTTTGAGCGTATGAGCTTGGGTCGACGTGGCGTGCGGCGCGGTCGGCGTCCGAGCGATCACTGCGGCCGGAGTGACCCGCGCCGGCTCTCGGGTGCCGCGGGATGCGCGCGCGCACCTCCTACTCCTCCCTCAACCCTCTCCCGCAGGCTTTCGTGCCCTAAAAGATAAAACACTTATCGAAACGCGTTCCGAGAAACCGATGCCACAATACCCATACGACTCTAATTAGTCTAAGTGTGTTATTTATTTTGACGCGATAAAAGCCTGTTCTTCGACAGCCAGCGTTTATGGCTACATGTAACTATCAACATTTTTGTTCTATCTATCGTTTCACTATTTGTCACTATACTTTTGATCACCGAAAATGCCGACTAGAATTTAATCGGAATACCTTGGAATCCCATCGGGATACAACCAATTCCACTATTCTTAGCGGACACTACTGATGAAAGTAATGGTTCATGAGACGATAATAATCTTAAAAAGATAAATGCTCCATGAGATGATCTTGAAGACAATAAAGTATCGAAAAGTGGTCTTGGTGGCACAATGGCCGGTGGCAGCGATAAAGCCGATATTGGACAATGACATGCCGGCTGCGCCATTGTTGAAAAACCGGAACAAACCGCTGATCCGGCTAAACAATTGAATATTGCGAAGAAATTAGGTCCATATCATTTGTTTTCTGATTTCATGCGAATAACACCGACGTCTTCAGAATGAACTTCGATCGATGGCAGAGGAACAGACTGGAACAGATGATTATCAGTTATTGATGGCTCGAGGTCAACCTTCGCGGAGTAACGGGTCTGTACTGTGGATCTTGTTTCATTTTGGTGTTCTCTTTTCCGTGCCCTTCTTGGAATAAGTGATTGCTTAACTCCCACATATCCTTATGGAACTTAAATCAATGCAGATGCATCAAATGTCAAGATTTTATCTTAGGGATTCAGAGTATTGGCAAGTAACTGTCCAATATCTTCGTTCTTTGATCCCTGTAGGAGCAGGTTCCAGAGTTTAAAAGTGTACCTAGATATTACATAATGAGAGCTTACAGTCGCACGGCCTCGATAAGGTCCATAAAAATACCAACATTACGGCCACTAAATACTTGACAACTGCCATACCCGACCGATTGAATTTAAGGAATTCGTTCGCCTTGTAAAATTGTTTATGGTGTTGGATTTCCATACTAACCTGAGGAAAAAATGTTTATTAGTCTCCTAGCTTGCTAGATATAGTATAACGCGCAAAAGTCGACTTAATAAATCAATCAAGCCGTGACCTATTGCGGGTCACCCTAAAAGGGACGTACCTAGCTTGTGACCTAAGGCTGCGCCTGACTTGAAGGCATGCCTCAGGAATGGTTGCATTCATTATAAATGTTGTATGATTGCACGCCATGTATCCCTGATTTCTGAATTAAGAATTTGACAAATTCTACTTTAGCCTTAACCTTTCAAACTTAGGCATTCAAGTGGCGTTTTTCACGATCTTAACTCCAAAGTCAGAAGCCGGCCCTAAGTTTTTCTTTTAATAATAAGTTTGTTTCGTGGTTAGAGTTATTGTCAACGAATCCCAGTAGGGTATATAGAGGTTGGTCTTATGCATCTGCAAAAAATGTTACACTTAAGGCAAAAGTTCTTAAAGATGGCATCGATCTGATGGTGACATTCTGATCGCCATTGCTACTTCCTGCTTTAGTATAGACTTAATGAGAGAAAGTTGTTGTTGAAACTACATGATCTCATAGAGGTGTTTATTTCAAGGTTCTAACAGCACTCCTAAAATATCTTGGAGCTAAAAATGAAAGTAGGCGTAGGTCTTACGCGTAAAAAGCCTAAGACCTTAAGCCTAGGCGACCAAACGGATTCAATGTCCGCAGCCCACGAAGAAGTGTTTAAGTTGATGACATCACTGGTTTCTGATAATCGCCCACCCATCCGTGTGAGTGGCGCAAGGATCGGTTTTAAACATCACGTAATATCTGCGGTTACTTCGGTCTCATTTTATGTTTAAGTACCTATTGTTTGTGTATTTTATTGTGATGAAGTATTACTGAAACCGTTAAGTGTTCAGTAAGTAAAGTTAACTAACTTCAAGCTCAATGTCTTGTTGACGACATTGCTCAAGGTCAAGATATTGACAGCCGGCCACTGATAAATACATAGAGAAAATAATGAAATTGATACAGAAAATAATTAGAGATAGAGAAAATAATGATACAGATAACACAAGGGTAAACTAAAGATTCTCGAAAAGACTTAAAAGGGGTGGTTTAGAGATTTCAACCATCTAAGGGCGTAGGTAATAATTGCTTTTTGAAAAAGACTGTTAGACTTAAGAGAAAGTCCATTACGACGGTAATTTTACCACACTTATCGCGGTGGTGCTTTCCTTAAGCTTTTAAGGAAATGAAGAAAAACAATAAATGCACTTTGACTAAGTACAAAGACAACACAAGAATGACACGGTTGGCGCAGTGGTTGAGCAAACAGTGTCGGGAGGACACGGCGTGGCATACGCTGGCAGAGTATGCCGCTTGGGCGGAGCCACGCCGTGCCCTCATCTCTGTTACTACAGAGATGAGGCTTGTGCCTACTGGCAGTGATCTCTCGCTGCCGGCCGTATTTCGTGCTATGGTCGACGGCGAGGAGTCTTGGGACGCGGTGGTCTCCTTCTACGAAACAGTTATCGCGCACAAAGAGGCTGCGGAAAGGGAGAGGGAGATCTCGACCTCTCTCCCGGCCCGAAACAGGCGCACCGGGCGTCGAAAGACATTACGCTGCCCTCTCCCGGCCCCCCTAACTGGGTCCAGGGACGGTAAACTTGGGGATCTCCGTCGCCCCCCATTCATCCGGACCCGAGTTGGCGGCGTTTAGTGTTCCCGTGCGTTCCTTTTTGACGTCACGGGGGGAGTCAAACATCTCACTCCCACCGCTGACCCGAGGTGGCCCGTAGCGGCGGGCCGGCACTAGCCGGGCATTACGGAAGTTGCATTAGTTCCCGCGAACCCCGGCGTAGGTAAGAGATGGACCACCGGGGGGGTTTTAGTCAGTAAGAGTCTGACAGACCCCTCCGCCCGCCTCAGGACGGAGGCGAAAAGTGATTGAGCGATTGACAGCTGCGTTGCGTTTCACGGGTTTGATTCCCGTACGGAAAAAAAATACACAACTTGTAACAGAATACCTGAAAAGAGGTCTTTGTCTCATCACTATGAACAAGTTTCACGATGGGACCAACACTGAAATCGCGAAATTCTGTTACACTATGTATTATAATCCCGTAGGTAGTAAAGCCGACCCCAATATACTCGTAGTTAGGAAAATGCTAGGCAGATGGTGAGGTAGCAAGGTTTCCAGGTTTCCTTCACACGACCTTCTCAAAGTGTCGCAAGATGAGCCACTGCCTCATTCAGCTCAGAGCCAACCTTCACAGTAACGGCCTGCTTGGTCCTAACATACTAATTAACGCACGCGGCTAGAATAATCGCCGTTTGTTTCTAAACTAACGGAAACAACTGATAATTAATATTCATTGGAAGCTTGAACAAGTCTATTATGGAGCTGAGGATTACTGAGATTTTAAAGGTAAAGTGTCAGTGTTTGTGGCATGTAGTATCTCCTTTAGTCTTAATAGTAGTTCCTGAGATTAGCGCGTTCAAGTAAACAAACAAACAAACTCTTCTTTATATATAAGTATAGATGCCCTCTAACCAAAGACCTTGAGGATGGGTAAGGTAATTTTTTTATACCACAGTATATTGTAAAAAAAATCCAATTGGCCTCCAAATAGCGCCAACCATCCCGGTCTTGAGCAGTCCGCATCCATCGCTCATCACATCACACATCACTGGACTGACGAAAAAACTCTAAAATCTCATCAACATTTCTTCTGTCACTCTCCCTAGCTCCGACCAGGAGTTTCAGTAATGATGTCAAATCAGCCAGGGACCAACATAGACTCTGGAGATTGGCGACAATGATTTAGGTCATTAGAATAACATAAGTATTAACTTATCACCTTGACAGGTTGGTTGGTTTTTATTTACAGGCATATTCAAATTAATATAATTATGTTCGTATAATAATAATAATTTATTTAATCTCAAAGACTACATTCTGGTTACAAATAATGCTGGACCCCACCTTTGACCCGAGGTAAACACTGTGCTTTTCATAACGAATACAAGGAAAGTAAAAATAAAAACACGAATCAGCTAAAGTAAAAATCCATATTTAATTAACCATACTTAATGCAACAACGCATTCTCTACCAGTCAACCTAAATCTGAATCTGATGAACTCATCGACGTGTCAATACGAATCTCTCGATAAAACCCATAGGTACGTATGGGGTATCTATGGATTAAGTCTACAAAATTAAAAAAAAATGACTTTGTCAAAAAACTGTGAACTGCATCAGACTGCTTGAAAGCGACTTGTTTCGAACTTTTCAGTCGTTTTTAGCGGTCGGGTTTTTTGACAAAGTAATTTTTTTTATTTCCTACATTTTATTGAGTCACTTTTATGGAATCGTATCGCCTAATCGCCTTTATAAAATATCTAACCTTCTGTCGGTCAGAAAGATGTACGTACTCCATATTATTCTAAAGCAGCACAAATCCCTCACTTTTGACCCTTCGAGGCTGAAAGGCAGAAGAAAGGATAAGGTAGCCCCAGCAATCGCGTGTAAATCAGCATTTGCAAAAAGACAGTACGCTAGCCAATCTTCTCGCTTATATAATCGACTTAACAAGGAACTAGGTATTTATTCCCGGACACATCGCGACTGCAAAAGTATTATGACGAAATGGCTAAAATCAAAGTCGTATGATCAAGTTGAATGTTTAATACAAACATTAAATAACGGTTAGTGAAAGATGTAGTCATAAAACATCTTACGATCCCAAGATATGTCGTAGGGCTAACTCATAACTCTTTTAACGCTTATCCCACTCATACCCCAAATTGCAATCACATTTAAAATTCCTAAACACCTATCGCACCAATCCTCTCCCCCGACATACACATATACACTCACACACCCACGCCTACACACTCACACACACACACACACTCACTCGAGCACTCACACACACACTAGTGCGCACACTTATTCTAAATAATCTTCGTTTGTTTTTGTGTTTTATTTAGATTAGACTCCTCCTTTATAATTTTAGGATTTATTTTGTTATCGTTAATTAAGTACTTTTATATTTCAATAACCCGAATACAAATGATACTGTATGTAGTGAAGGGCGGAATGTCCTAACACAAGCAATTATTTTGCTTAAAAGGTCATTTCTAAAAGTAAAAATGTAACTACTGTAAGTTATTGAAATAAACATTTATTATTATTATTATTATCGTCTCCTCGAGCCCTTTATTTTGACTCGACAGGATATGAAAAAAAAATTTTTTTTTGAAGACATAATTTGCGTCAAAAATCTGCCTTTTTTTCAATTCGATATACACAGTGTCACTCTCACAGTAAATACGAATGTAACGACACCTCTCAAGCTAAAATCCATCGAGCCGTTTAGGCTCTAGGGCGTGCCAAAGAAATATACCTACATGCATACATACATACATACACTTGAAAAACATAACCCTCCTTCTTTCGCAGTTGGGTAAAAATTATATTGAGGTTTTTTTCTAAATTGAATAGTTTGTCATTAAATCAACTCAAATATAAAAAGTAAGGTTTATGGTACGGAGCCCTTCGTGTGCGAGTCCGACTCGTTTTTTTTTTCTGTGACTGGCCAGCTATTCAGCCATCATTTACATTATCTCATTGAAATATTTTACCCAAATCTATGTTATTTTAAAGAAATAGTTGAATGTCATTTATAAATAAGTTAATAATCACGTTTACGTTATTTCAATTTGACATCGCGTTGTAATTGATTGGCTGTATAGAAAGTGGGGGACATGGACATGAAATCAACAGAAATGTTCAATGAGTTTTATTTATAATTTCATGGCTGTCAGTTGAAAACGATTCTCTCCAGGGCTGAAAAGTAATACTTTCAACCCGCTTCTCCGACAACTTCAGGTCCACTTTCCGAGTATGAGTAATGAAAAGATATATAAACAGATTGGTACAGTAAATTAAACATAAGTTAAAAGTTGAGTGCGTGTTAAAAAAAAAATGTTGTTCATGTCCTATCAGTTCCCTATTTTATTTTAAAAATAATCCCTACAGTTTGTTCCCCAAACCTACATTCTATTTAACAATATGACCCTCACAGAACTTATAAGAAACAACAACTTATCAAGCTATACGACATCGGTCAAGTACGTATGATTCAGAATCAGAGGCTTGTTCAACAAACTGTTCTGTGTAATGTTGATCAACTTTATTTTAATACCCGCTCATCTTGATCTGAGGCGTTGTGTTACCTTACAGCATTGTTGCGAAATTAAGTTTTGTTCACGACCTCAAGACTATACCTAATCAAGACCTAAACATAATGGCAGTACATACATACTTAGTAATTGATGAAAGAACCATACATTATTTTTAGAAAAGGTAAGTTGAAAAAAATTAAACCAACTTCCAAAAACAAAACACTACAAAGTAAAAAATAACTTCAATTTCGGAAGTCGGTGTTTTTGGTTTTTAATAAAAAGTGTTTTTTATTTTTCTCTTTTTAGTGGAACGCAGGTTCCACTAACTAGTGAAACCACAAGCACAGCGTGCCGGCGTGATGCTATGTTATGAACTGGTGTAAACAATCAACAGACATGCGATTTCAGAAATCCCGATCCATCTGCTATCATTTATTGAAGAGTTCCGTTGCCTAACCTCTGAAGTTCTTCATCAGATCTTCACCAAATTTAAATGGGACCAGTCCGAGAACATACTTTTCCAAACAAAAAAAAAAACATCATTTGGATGTTTTTTTTTTGTTTTACAATTGGCGAAAATATCGCTGAACAAACATTTGGAATCATGGGATTCCATCATCAGATCCTGGCTTCTGAATTGGCGGAGAAATCGGTGAATACATAAAAATAAAAAAAAAGATACATACAGCCGAACATAGAACCTCCTCCTTTTTGAAGAAGTCGGTTAAAAAGGAAACTTAACTAAACTTCATTAAATATTAAACTAAACATACAAAGTTGATGGGTTGAAGAACAGCGGGCTATTGCGTTACTCATATCAATTGCCTTGCTTTTTGCTTCTACCTGCCTTTTCCCAACTATATTGGGGTCGGCTTCCAGTCCAACCGGATTCAACTGAATACCAGTGTTTTACGTGGAGAGGCTGCCTACCACATCTCCACAACCCATTAACTAGGAAACACGGTAAATCTTGGAAAAAAAAGAGGTAAGGTACGATGGAAAGTGCGTAACACATTGGGGTGTGCCCGTTCTCCTTTTTCTAATAAAACATGTGAGCGGGTGCGGAATCTTATGAATGGATATTACGAGTTTATGTATGTACATACCTACTTAAACATAAAGCTAATAAACCCATCATAACTATTCATAACACTATACCAAAGTGTAAACAAGAGAACCTTGTGGGCGTCGCGAGCAACTTGTACTAGCTGAAATAATTAAAATGTTTATGACAACTGGTTTCAATACTCAGACGATTATGTCAACTGTTGGAATATTACTAATTGTGTTGGTAAATATATGAATATGGGAAAATTTATATCATCAAAGGATAATTGGTGCGATCTGTCTTTATTATTTTATGCCATTTATAGAGTTGATGTTTTCTTGGCTGATTCATGTTATTTTATATGTTTTAAATCAGAATATTATAGGAGGCTTCTTTGAGGTTTAATAATTATGAAAGAAAAAATAAAACCGACTTCTAAAAACGATACCCACAAAGTAAAAAATATGGTGTTTTTGGTTTCTTCGTTTTTAAACACCGACTTCCGAAATTAAAGTTATTTTTTACTTTGTAGTGTTTTGTTTTTGGAAGTTGTGTTTTTTTTTCCTTCTCCGAAGTTCTTCATCAGATCTTCACCCAATTTAAATTGGACCATTGAAATCCATTATATTACGAATATAGTCCGAAAAAATACTCTTCCAAACAAAAAAGAATCATCCAAATCTGTTAACAATTGGCGAAAATATCGCTGAACAAACATTTTTCATGGGATTCCATCATCAGATCTTGAATTATACCTTCCATCATCAGCTCAGGAACATGAGATGATGATTACCAAGCACAAATATCTGAATTGCGATAGAAAATTTATGAAAAACATTGTATGTGCTTACAATATTTGAGGGTTTCCCTCGATTTTCATGGGATCCTGTCATCAGATTCTAACATGAAAAAAAATAATTTAAAATCGGTCCAGAATTGACGGAGAAATCGGTGAACATACATAAAAAAAGAAATACGGACAGCCGAACATAGAACCTCCTTTTTTTTGAAGAAGTCTGTTAAAAACGGAGGGAATAATAACGTTACGGTTTGCCGGGAGGATAAAAGAAGACAGTGTTTATAAGCATGAAGTCGCCTCCACCAACAACCAAAAAAAAAAACAATAAAGGAGTACATACAAGAAGCGTTATCGTCATTTATGGTGCGGAAGTTACGGAACTCTTCGTGTCCCAGTCCGATTCGCGCATAGCTGGTAAACGTAAGGATCGTAGCAGGCGGCGATCTGTAGTTTCCCTTTCTCCCTAGGTGATAGGCAGAAACAGGCAAAAACTACTAGCTAGTTAAACTTGCACTCTTCCTTCACACATGACTACATGAGGTGTGCGTTTGCAGGTAGAGAGCAGCTCCCGACAGTCGCGCACGCAGAGTGCGCGGGCGCAGGTGACGTCACGCATTAACATCACAATCGAGCGCCACTAGCCGCCACGCATTGTCCGGCCGCGCCAAACGCAAACAATACGCGTGTGAGACATGACCTGATTGATAATTTAAAATTAATTAGGAGTTTTAGAATATGCCTGTATTATAGGTCAGTCGAGAAAAAAACAAGGTTTTCAGAAGTACACAATTGAAACAAGAAAACGTAATTCTACAAAATTAATTGCGACCTCATCTATATCTTTATTAATAAATGCTGCCTCTTCTGGGCACGTTTCCGGATGACAGCGATGCGGAGGAATTCTTCGACACGTGAGTGTGTTTGATTTTGTATATTCATATGTTACAGTGAAACCTGGATAACTGGGACCTTAAGGGACCTGCAAATTTGTCTCACTTAAAGAGGTATTCCAATTAGCCAGTGTCTCAGATAAGAATAAGAATAAGAATAAGAATAAGAATAAGAATAAGAATAAGAATAAGAATAAGAATAAGAATAAGAATAAGAATAAGAATAAGAATAAGAATAAGAATAAGAATAAGAATAAGAATAAGAATAAGAATAAGAATAAGAATAAGAATAAGAATAAGAATAAGAATAAGAATAAGAATAAGAATAAGAATAAGAATAAGAATAAGAATAAGAATAAGAATAAGAATAAGAATAAGAATAAGAATAAGAATAAGAATAAGAATAAGAATAAGAATAAGAATAAGAATAAGAATAAGAATAAGAATAAGAATAAGAATAAGAATAAGAATAAGAATAAGACTAAGAATAAGAATAAGAATAAGAATAAGAATAAGAATAAGAATAAGAATAAGAATAAGAATAAGAATAAGAATAAGAATAAGAATAAGAATAAGAAATTTTATTTGCGCAAACATGTGTACACATACAAAATTAAAATAATAGATGCATGCAAGGTCGTAAATAAGATTAGCTCACGACATGTTTGCCATTTCTCATGGCGTGCAAATATCTTGGAAAAAATAAAATAAAAATAGTATTAATACATTGATTTTAAAATATTACAATTATAGATATCCAGGTATAAATAAATATCTGTCTCATTTACAGAGGTTTCCAGTAATAGAGACGAGAACAGAGTTTATTTCAGTTATCGAGGTGCTATTTTTAAATAAAATAACGTATGTTCTAAACATTTTCAAATAAACATCTGGACTATAGCAAAACCAAACTAAAACTAGTGTTCACTTTTACACTATTAGCCAAGTGCGGGTAGAATACGAATTACTTAACAAAACAGTGCACAAAATATAGTCTCAGTAAAAGAGGTAAAATAACCACACTATTATAGAGGTTATTATGACGATAAAATCGAGGGAACTAATCCCAGATATAGAGGTTTGTTTCGTTTCGTCGCACTAACAGAGGTAATTCCGTGCTAAAGTGTCGGAACCTAAGCATGAGTTCCAGCTATGCAGGTTTCCCAAAGTCAAAGTCAAAACGTTTATTCCAATTAGGCCATTAAACGGTACTTTTGAACGTCATTCGCATTTCAAATATATAAAAATTCTGAAGTGACTCTACTGTCCATTCGGAAAGGTTTCTTATGGAGAAGAATGGACAAGAAACTCCATAGTTACTTTTTTCAAATAAATCTTTTACTATATTTGGTAAGTATACAAAAATTTTGTAATATGTGAGGACCATGCACCTAGGGTATGCAGAGGTAGACTTATCAATTTTGTGTGTGAGTTAACAGAAAAACACAAACACAAAAAGAAACAGAACATCTATAAAGTTAATACATAAAACAACCAGTTTGATTTTTTCCACAACATTGACTGTCCTATGGAACAGGACCAGCCTGCTTCCAGGCATTCTTATCCTGAATGAAATCTTCTAATTTGTTTGCTTGAAAGCGCTAATATCAGGAACTACTGGTCCGATTTGAAAAATTATTTGAGTGTTAGATAGCCCATTTATCGAGGAAGACTATTTAACATTACGCTAAGACCGAAACCTAAACCAGCTAGTCTATTCTGTATTATATATTGCGTGTTTTTATCGTCAAGGCAAAACAACAAATCTTCTAGAAAAAACTAACACTTCATTCTGTCACCACATTCGAATTCTAACCTAAACTCTTTTTTCTTAAATCTTTCAAGGCTTATGACATTGAGGTTGCACCTCCCAAAGAGGATCTCTGCAGTACTTCATATCCCACTCATACGCACAAAACGTTTTGGGAACACATTCAAACAGTTAAGGAGTGGAATTCCCTGCCGGAGTTTGTGTTTCCTGATAGCTACAACCTGGGAGTCTTTAAGTCAAGAGTGAATAGGTTACTTCTAGGCAAGCGTGCTCCATCTTCGACCTCATCATCGCTTACCATCAGGTGAGATAGTGGTCAAACGCGCAAATATATAAAGCTGAAGAGTTGGTTTGTTTGTTTGCTTGAAAGCGCTAATATCAGGAACTACTGGTCCGATTTGAAAAATTATTTGAGTGTTAGATAGCCCATTTATCGAGGAAGACTATTTAACATTACGCTAAGACCGAAACCTAAACCAGCTAGTCTATTCTGTAAGTAACCATTTCGATATCGAGCTTCACCTGAGTGACAAAGTTCACAAAGTGAACTTTATAACACACAACATAAAGGTCTTATGTTAATACTCACCTCGGATTCCGCTGTCGAGATACGAAAATGTTGTTACAGAATAGCACTACAGGGGGCTACTCTCTAAGCCCGAAGTCCGTAGTTGCGGGCGAATTCTACTCCATAACCACTAAGAATTAATGACAACACAATTTGACAGTTTTACTGTGAAATCATTTTTAGTTCGGGCTCGGGAATAATTCGTAAGTCCGTAGGAGATACGGAGTAGAAAACGCCCGCAAATAAACCCGAAACTACGAACTTCAGGCTTAGAGAGTACCCCCCCTGAACCATGTCATTAGGTACTCAAATACGGCAAAAAATCAGCCTTACTCAGAACAGTTTCCTGTTATGTCACCGACCTGCTAGGAAACCGAAAGTGCGTGACTACGCAGCCGAGCGGCCTGCGAACAATAATGTGACCTATTTATCTCACTTTTACGAGCACACGATGAGCTATAGATAGTTCTCTAGTTTACACAATATTATTTAAATTGTTAATTGTATGTTCTGACTTATGATTTAATGTTAATTGCGTCTTAAGTAACAGCAGCAACAGTTCCACCAACAGTTTTTATTAAGCTTATGATCTTAGTAAATATTCACACCTAGCTTAAAATCTTCATTCCCCTTTTTCGCAGAGTTGCAGCAGTTGGAAATTTGCAATTTATTATTCCTGAACATAAAAACGATATATTGAAATCGAGGTTTTCCACAATTTTCATCAATAATGAACTCAAAAGCTCATGATTTTCACGTCCATACTGGTATCTCAAAGTCAGACCTATATCAAGGGAGAGTGACTTACCCCACCACCTGCCACCCGCGATGATTTATTTCCAGTTTTGTAATTTAGAGAGTACGCAAATTATGTTAGATTTCATCCGGTCTATAGAGTCAAATTAAGAAAAACACTAAACTTAAGGAGAAGAAATTCATTATTTTTGTGGCTATAAAGAGCCTGGAATGGATCCTAATTGTCCAAATTACAACTATCAGCGAATGTTTTGCATAACGTTGTGCCGGCATCGCTCGTTGTTTTGACACCGGACACTGGGGGAACCATCAGCATCAATATCATAAATATTATATCGTTGGGAACTTGCTACCGCTGAGAAAATTTAGCATTCCAGTGAAGGAAGGTCGTACCTACAAACACCTGAGCAGGTACTGAAAAGTCAAAAGTATGATGTGTACATCGGTGTGAAGAAGCTTTTTGCCAAAACTTGCTATCTTTAAAAGCTACGTTTAATTTTTTACAATTATTTTAGGCATTTGTACACATCGAAGAACTAATCTACATTTTAAATTAAGGGTCTTCGCTCGCTATCCACTTTTCACCAACAGCAAAAAATGAGGAGGCTTTGTTTTTGTAGTTAGAATAGAATAGAATAGAATACTCTTTATTATGTACACCATATAAGTTAAAACCACGACAAGACTTAAGATCTATTTGTGAAACCTGAACCTGTCATCACAATACGACTACAAAATAGAACATAACAGAGAAGCTGAGCCACTCATTATTTACATCATTGCTCAAAATAACTGCAAAATAATTCAACGGGCTTGGTTGTATTAAAACGATGCGATAACACTAATATGGTCATCAGAATTTATGGAATTGGAGCAGAACCAGTCGATGACTTCATGGAGACCGAGTGTTCACTAATATGGTAGACTCGATAGCCTGGAGGAGTCTCTTATTGGAAAGATTGAATGTCTGCGATGGAGTACTGAAAATCTTATGTGAAATGGAAATTAATCTGACCAAGTTTGTGTTATCAAAATCATCGCAAAATGAATGTGACAAATGTTTCGCGATTGGTTGAATGAATTGATTATTAACGGCCGGTCATGACTTGCTTTAATTTGTGACTTTTCAGTCGTCACTTATTTATTTCTAGATAAAATAAAACCGACTTCCAAAAACAAAACACTAACTTTAATTTCGGAAGTCGGTGTTTTTGGTATTTTTTGTTTTTTTTTTGACACCGACTTCCGAAATTAAAGTTATTTTATACTTTGTAGTGTTTTGTTTTTGGAAGTCGGTTTAAATTTTTTGTACCTGCGTGTAAACAATCAACAGACATGCGATTTCAGAAATCCCGATCCATTTGCTTTCATTTATTGGAGAGTTCCATTGCCTACCTCCGAAGTTCTTCATCTGATCTTCACCAAATTAAAATGGGACCAGTCCGGGGAAAAATTTCTTCCAAACAAAAAAATAATCATCTATATCGGTTAAGGGGCGGTAATTCCAAGAGCACCGAAAAAGGCAATCTTTTTCGTCGCAAAGATCTCCGTAATGGAAATACATTTTCAACAATCTTTTTCGTCGCAAAGATCTCCGTAATGGAAATACATTTTCAACAATCTTTTTCGTCGCAAAGATCTCCGTAATGGAAATACATTTTCAAGCGGAAATAAGTGCAGTGTATAGCCAAGTCTTTAAAGTAAAGCATTTTACAAAGATACTATACAAATAAGGTCCAAAACATTGAAAAAAAGACGTCACAAGAGACACACTTACTACAATTTTTCGTCGCGATATGCTCAAAGTTTTGAGTGGTAACTACCATCTTTTTGCAACTATTCAATAGGAAATTAAATTAACTAAAGCATTTTACCACATTTGGAGTTGGGCCATAGAGAAGCACGGGGAGGCACTAGCGGTCTCCCTTGACATCTCGAAGGCCTTCGACAGGGTCTGGCACGATAGCCTTATTAGTAAGCTTCCTTCCTTCGGTCTTCCCGCCGGTTTGTGTGATTGGATCACGGATTTCCTGAGGGATCGGTCTATCCGAGTGGTCATAGATGGCTGCTCGTCTGGACTGCTGGATATTATTGCCGATTGCTGGGTTTCTCAAGGGTCGGTGCTTACGGCAACAATGTTCAATCGGCAATCTGCTTAAACCCGGTACCTTTGGGTATACAGACGACAGCACTGAGAGATACGTGTGTGATGCACGAGCTGGTGGGTCGCAGATCCGGTCTCTCCGGGAGGCTATGGTTGAGCGCTTGAACGTGTCCTTACAGGCTGTCTCTAAATGGGGCGGTGCCAATCTGGTCAAGTTCAATGCTGCTAAGACCCAAGCGTGTCTATTTTCCGCCAAAAAGAGCCAAATCCACACAGCTCCATCTTTCCGAGATGCAACCGTGCCGATAACCGACCCACTTGAGCTTCTTGGGGTAACATTAACATCTACTCTCAATTTTGGCCCTTTCATAGAGGCAAAAGCTCAAGTGGCTGCAAGGAAGTTGGGGATCCTAGCAAAGGTGAGACGGTACTGTAAGGACCGCTTTTATTGCATACGAGAGGTGTCTTTTTAATAAATAAAATCAGAGTATTTTCGAGAATAATTATATATTGCGTGTTTTTATCGTCAAGGCAAAACAACAAATCTTCTAGAAAAAACTAACACTTCATTCTGTCACCACATTCGAATTCTAACCTAAACTCTTTTTTCTTAAATCTTTCAAGGCTTATGACATTGAGGTTGCACCTCCCAAAGAGGATCTCTGCAGTACTTCATATCCCACTCATACGCACAAAACGTTTTGGGAACACATTCAAACAGTTAAGGAGTGGAATTCCCTGCCGGAGTTTGTGTTTCCTGATAGCTACAACCTGGGAGTCTTTAAGTCAAGAGTGAATAGGTTACTTCTAGGCAAGCGTGCTCCATCTTCGACCTCATCATCGCTTACCATCAGGTGAGATAGTGGTCAAACGCGCAAATATATAAAGCTGAAGAGTTGGTTTGTTTGTTTGCTTAAACGCGCTAATCTCAGGAACTACTGGTCCGATTTGAAAAATTATTTCAGTGTTAGATAGCCCATTTATTGAGGAAGGCTATATATTAGGTCTTGACCTATGAAATTGCCGTTCTGCTGTACTGGCCATTTCAAATCAAAATAATTTTTGTTTGGTTAAGAAATCTAATTTCAAATTAATTTTATTTTAAAAACATGGTTCTTTTTCCAAAAGTAGTCATTTGTTTATTGATTAGTGTTACATTTTCATCGCATTTCAATCTTTTTCGTCATCTTGGATACGTTATAAATTCGAGTAATTATGGAATATGAATACCGTCGTGGCAGCAACGCGGCACAAGCGGCACGCAACATCAACGACGTTTACGGAGCTAACACTACAAACCAACGCACCTGTTATTGGTTTGCTCGCTTCCGTTCTGGAAATTTCGACCTGAAAAATAAACCTCGCGGTCGTCCGAAGACTTTGGTCGACAATGACGAATTAAAGGCGATTGTGGAAGCTGATGATACACAATCTACGGCTGAATTAGCAGCAGCTTTCGACGTTAGCGTCAAAACAATATTGGTCCATTTGCGTCAAATTGGCAAGGTAAAAAAGCTTGACAAATGGGTGCCCCACGAACTCAATGATCGCCAGCGCGAAGTACGCGTCGAGACGTGCCTTGCACTGCTCAACAGACACACAATTGAAGGAATTTTGTACCGCATTATTACCTGCGATGAAAAATGGATTCTGTTTGATAACCGCAAGCGCTCAGCAAGTTGGTTGGATCCTGGTTCAGCACCTAAACAATGCCCTAAACGAAAACTTACCCCTAGAAAAGTGATGGTCACTGTTTGGTGGTCTAGCGCCGGTGTGATTCATCACAGCTTCTTACCAAACGGGGTGAGCATTACTGCAGATGTGTACTGTGAAGAACTGAACACAATGATGGAGAAGCTGGCACATCTCCTACCAGCATTGGTCAATCGCTCGTCTCCGCTGCTCCTGCACGACAACGCGCGACCTCATAGTGCACAGCAGACGGTCTCCAAGTTGCAAGAACTGGGGTTGGAAGCTCTCCGTCATCCGCCCTACTCACCAGACCTTGCGCCTACAGACTACTACTTTTTCCAGAATTCGGATAACTTCTTGGCGGGATAAAAATTCTATAGGTACCCGAGAGGCAGTACAAAATGCCTTTGAAGAATTTGTTGCCTCCCGTCCAGCTGATTTCTTTAAGAAGGGCATCAATAAACTGCCACTGCGTTGACAAAGATGCATTGATTGCATTGGGTGATTACTTCGATTAATACAAATAAAAAATACATGAAAAAAATTCGTTTAAATTTTTTATACAAAACGGCAATTTCATAGGTAAAGACCTATTATATAGGCTATATAATTATCATCACGCTTAGAGCAATAGGAGCGGAGCAGTAATGAAAATTGTGACGCAGACGAAGTTGTGCGGGTCAACTAGTTATAGTACATAAGTTGATGAAATAAACATTTTTGTTTAATTCTTTTTTATTATTGTTTCGACTGAAATTAAACTGAGGTACGACGCGAGTTGCCGAGACAGTTGAAGGCACCCATAAGAGATTTTTGTTTTCTGGATATGTATGTTTAAGTGTCTTCGATTCATATATGTATGTTTCATCGTGCGTCACAACATAGTAGAAAAAATAAAATGACTGAGCCTACTTCCATAAAAAGTTCAAACCCAAGTAAGTCCAAAGTAATAAATATAACATAGCTACAATAGTACTACACTATTACGGCAATTGTTTCTACATTCACCGCCGTAAATATTTTCAAATTTTCATGAGCTGGCAAGCATCAAAAACAAAAGATTGGCAAGCTTCTTAAGTGAATTGTATATCCGTCGACGTACTGCATATGAGGGGACCCGGGACACGGGTGGAGGAGAGCTTTAAAGGCCTGCTGGCTCTGATTGCAGCCTCTTAACAATAGGGAATATGCATGCAATTTTTTTATTTGCAATATGAAATACCTACTCATTAACTCAAGTAAACAACCGTGAAATTATTTTTTAAATAACTTCATCACCGATAAAGTTATGAAGCTTCAAAGATTACAATTAGAAAGAGAATTCCGATGATAACTTTGACATGATCGTCTATGACGCCTATAATATACAGCTGCCATAGAAAACAGCGTTTTCGCGAGAGGGATAGAAATATTTGTTTAAATAATTATATCTCTTTCGATTTTCGAGTAATTTTGATTTTATTTTCACTGTTAGTATTATATTTATAATTTTTGTATATTTTTAGATAAACTGTATAGATGATAAATATGTTTTTCATGCATATTCCCTATTGGCAGAAATACATACAGCCGAACATAGAACCTCCTCCTTTTTGAAGAAGTCGGTTAAAAATGTTGAATGCTGACATTTTGAAGAAGCGTTCTCTACCATTCAACCTTTGGTTGGGTTATGTAGAGAGTAGGGATAGGTGCAATATGTAGAATTAAAAGCGATTCATAATTATTCAAATACAATTAAAATTAATAATATACGCTTACCTTAAAATTATTCAATAAAACACAACACAACAGCACACAATATTTTTAAATAGCATTTTTTCAGCTTTCAGCGTACCGTACGCGCACAGAAATGTATGAAGCACTCGATTTTTTTTTCGCGATTTCGGTTTTGGTCCCATAGTAAAAGTACCAAGCTCATAATGATGAGTACAATGACCCTTTTACAGGTATTACGTGTATTCTGTAACACGTTATATATTAATACAGGGTGTAATGTTGATTGTGTTACTCGTATGAGGACAGATACCTACTTGACATGATACGCTTGTCACAGAACGCAATCAGGCAGCAGTTGCTTTACATAAAACCTTGGCCACAAGCTCTAACGAACAAGTATTTAAATCCAAACGGATATTGAAAATTAACGCCGAGATCAAACAAATCTCTTACCAACTCAATGCAAAGCAATTCCCATTGAATTGCATTCTGTGGTCAATTAATTTCCTTGGTCTCTAGTAATAAGAACAACATGGCAGGTGACTAAGCGCTGATCAAGTATGTAGTACTTAATCCTTTGCCAGCTCGCTCGTATTTCATTCTAGCTGCCATATTTTATCTAATCCCAGATCGCTACGTAAAAGGAAAGAGCAAATTACTCACAGTACGTCTTTGAGAGTGACAGAATAAATCAAATGTTTCATAAATCAGCCAAAAGTATGGGCGCAGGGTTTGAAGCTGTGCTGTGTCGCCGGCATTTGAATTCAACTATGGAGAATATCTATTTAGGAGTTTATTGAAATCGTTAAATCATCTTAACATAGTTTATTATTGTAGATGGGAGACGGTGATTGTTTCTATGCGAGAAATAGGATTGGGTTCCTACTGCTGACGCGCAAGGCAGTCGCAACGTACCATTATATTTTTATATATTTTCTTTTCCAACCACATTCAGCAACCGCGGTATTGATGATATTTAGTTGAAGATACAGCAGCTTGTAAACTTGTTTCCTTATCGCCTACGACCAACACTCCATCTTTAAAGTTAATATTCGGTCAACCCAGAAGCAAACTTGGGTAGCATAAATTCAACCGCGAAATCAACATAAGAACTAGATTAGAAAAATATGGATAGAAGCATTATGGCATGTTTAAATTTTCTTGAGAACCTAAAACACAAATGCCCAGTAAGAAAAAGACGAAGATCTATGCGATCTTCGTCTTTTTCTCTCAACTCAAAAATGGAACCTGCGCCCGCGCACAGCTAGTCTATTCTGAAAATTACCATTTCGATATTGAGCTTCACCTGAGTGACAAACCTCCCAAAGTGAGCTTTATAACACACAGCATAAAGGTCTTATGATTATATCGCAGTCGTACCTATTACATTACGGCTAGCCGTTTCCAAAAACAGGGCCGTTTTTATAACGGTTAGCTGGATTGTCATTGCGAGACGTTCCACAATATGGCGGCTCACGTTTAGCCTCATTGTACTTATTCCACAATGTAGGGATTTAGGGGTAGGTTTAGGTTAGGTTACTTTAAACCCTTCACACAGAAATAGGAGCTCCGTCAACCGCTCCTTCACAAAGTCAAAGAGGCGGATAAATGACCCGCCCTATTATATTACGGCTAGCTATATTACGTGTCTTTCTAGACATGACAAAAGCCTTTGACTTAGTCTGCCATGAAACGTTACTCTCAAAACATTCACACTATGGAATCCGCGGAAAAGTCAACGATTGGGTCAAAAGCTTTCTTACTGACCGACTGCAATGCGTAGAAATAACAAGAAAATGTCAAAACCAACAAAAAATATTTAATAACGATTGATTTCTCACCACAATATAAAGAAAGGTACATTAAATATGGCATCAAATACATAACGTCGAAATTTATACTGCGGGAGACTGGTGCCTAAACTAGACCGAAAAGTCTGTATTTCAGGACACCAGGTCTCCACCCATCGGAAACATCATTTGTAACAGAACTTATGTACTCGCTCAATAACAGAACGCGATAAGATTATTTCTGGATTATAGAGATAATATATATGAAAGGTTAGTATTAATTTAATTTAAGAACCAACTAAAACTAAAAAAATTAAATTTCCAAGATAACTTGAACACTAATTAGCGTTGTGTGGTGTGTGTGTGTGTGTGTGTGTATGTGTGTGTTTGTGTGCGCATATGTGTGTGTGTGCGCATATGTGTGTGCACGTGTGTGTTAAAGAATGTAAATATAATATAATCATGATATTACCCCTGTTTATTTTGGAAAAACAAATTGTTAAAGCATAAGACAATCAAATGGCTAGAACAAAATAACTTAAAAATAAACGTGACAAAAACAAATATAATAAAAAGCACCAAACACAAACACAAACACGAACGCGGATAGTCATAACATATTTTGTACCATATTCTAACAAATAAATTTTGATTTGATTTGATTATGGCTAGCCGTGTTCAATGACGTATGGCGCCGAATACATTCCGGCGGTTTTTTATCCAGCCGCATTCAATCCGGCAAATCGTTCAACCGCCGCATTTCAAAACGGCCCTGTTTTTGAAAACAACTAACTGTAATGTAATACGGCGGATTATACAATCCGACTGTGACATCTATACGAATTTGATAGTCACCTCGGATTCCGCTGTCAGACACGAAAATGTTCTTACAGAATAGCAGTACAGAGGAGAGACACACTCCCGCTGAGCATATCACGTCACCTCGCCAAATCAAACAATAAAGCTCGGCAGACTGCGCGGCGTTATCTGTGAAGTGATATCTGGATCGCATGCAGCCCCCCCTCCGCACTCACTTGCCCACGCGCACCAAATACAGCTTTAGAACAAATATTAAGCTAATAAAATATAGGTACAGGATGACTTTGTTTTTTTTTTCAATTTGGGGTTTTGTTTCAATTAGAGTGATATCCCAGAGCTCGCTGACCTTATCTAATTATTTTCTCATTTACTTAATTTGTGGGATAGAAGATACCTACTATGTAGGTTCCGAACATCCGTAAAAAATGGAACCCTTATAGGATATAACAGATAGAATAAACAGTTTGAAGTTATTCAAGAAATTAGACCAAAATTTTGAAAAAAATGCAGATAATAGTTCTATACGTACAGATTACAGGAGAACCTATAATAAAAGTCTGTAGTGTTAAAATAACATGTCAAAAAAATGGAATTAGTTCGGAACCCTTTGTACACAAGTCCGACTCGCACTTGGCCGGTTTTTAAAGTCTGTGTGCTTGTTTTTATGTATGTTTTACAGAATATTTAAAATAAGTAAGTTCTGGTGGCTCCGGGATCTGAGTAGCTGTACATTGGTATTTACCTCCTAGTAGGTACTCGGTACTTCGGTATGCACGTATATTTCCCTTGCATGTTTTCTCTTATCTCAAAATATAAGAAGTATCTGCCCTCAAATTAAGCACCCAACCCCAGTGACATTTTTGCTGGCCAATCGTCAATCTCTCGTCCTTATCGCAATGTATTAGAGGGTGCGCAACACGTCTTCCTTCCAGAGGAAACGTCCACGAAGTAGACAGCGCCATCTGACATTGCAATTCCGAAACTTACAAGTAAAATACACTTGACATTGATGCTTCTATACGGCCACCTATAGAAACTGCACGCTTCGTTTAGAGGAAAGTGCAAGAAGTAGACTCTGCCATCTAGCTTTGCAATTTCGAAACTTACAAGTAAAATATACTTGACAATGACACTTCAGTGCTGCCACCTATAGTTCCAGCTCGTTGTACTGACTACCGTCGTTGTATGACCCTGTACTTCTCCATTAGTCGTTTTACGAAGACACCGCCTTCCAAATCAAGCCTATAACGCTTCAATTGCTGACGTAGCCAACAACTTACTTTATATGATGTACATTAATTACTGCAAGAATACTAAATACTTCATAATCGGCCGTAAATTAAACAGTTTACTGGCGTCAGTGTCGGATTGCACAGTTTCACTTGAGATTCGGTTACCCTGCCTGCTATGAACAATAGAAATGCGATAGAGAAAATGTGACATTAACAATTGATTTCAATGCTTATGGTTTAGTATCGTATCAATTTAGCAGTAGACGTTCGTAGGAGCTTTTGATACGATGCGATAGCACTAAGTACTTGATGTATTTACAGATATTTAAGTTACCGATTACATTGATTGATTTATTATTTTTTTAAGTATAAACGTTTACAAAAAGTGCAGCGGCGGATCTAGGATTGTCGTTCCGGGCCTTTGACCCCGTTGAAGGTTGTTTTAGCAAAGTACCAACACTATAAAAGCACAAAAAAATATATTTAGTTTAACGCATGACAAGCCTCCTTGGATTATTTTTGAAAAACTCAACTCAAATACTTCGTTAGGATGTAGCACCAAAATTCGCTGTCTTCTTTGTGGGAGATTTGAGCCCCTAAGCGCCCCTGACAGTGCAAAAAACACCGTCTTCAATGAGGAAAGAAATAAATCAATGTGACTCCTACTAAACAACATTAATACACGAAACAAACAATTTTATTTATTCTTTTTTTATTTAGGAATGGGCTACCTCTTGACCACAATCACGCCTGATGGAAAGCGATAGATGAGGTCTATGATGGAGCGAGCGTGCCCAGAAGAAGCCTGTTCACTCTTGATTTGAAGGCAGACGGGTTATATGTGGACGGGAACACAGATGCTGGCCGAGAGTTCCACACTTTAGCTGTGCGTATAATAAATTGGAAGAGAAGCGCTGGGTACGACTAGTCGGGATATCGACCAAGTACGGATGGTACCCTGCAGTACGTCTGGTATTCCGGTGGTAAAAGGGCGATGGTGGGATACAATCAATGAATGAAGACAGTATAATTTTCTAGAAAACAATACTGACTCAACTTAAGAACTCGTACCTACCCAATATTCCCAAGAACATGCACTTCCTACTCAAACCATGCATGTTGGTGCTGGTAATGCCAACTTACTGCAGAGTGCCTTCGCTTGGAGTGGGTGGATTGAATCAGCGGTACATCGCAATAAACACAAGGCAAGTCATAAAACGAGTACAAATAACTAAGTAATTTGCAACATCTCAAGATTAACAGATCGAGAGACACAGTAGCGTAACTGGAAATCAAGTGAAAAATCTAAGTCCATAAAGAGAAAAGTAAAATGGGCTTTATTTCAATAATTTTAAGGACTAAATCAAATATTTACAGTGGCTGAAATTGGCGAAAATGTCTTAATATTCTCAGAAGAGAATGTGGGGATCTTTCGGCATCACTGGGTGATTTTCAAAATTTTTGTACAGTTACAAAAATGAAAAAAAAGTGAATATTGTTACAAAATTTACCAACGTTACAAAAAAATAACAAAAAGGAAATATTAGGGCAATTTCACAACATTATTAAAACAATGAAATCAGAGCTTAATTATTTATTGATAACATAAGCAGTCTCTTGAATTACAAAATCAGTCTCAGAATAAATTGTGCATTCCGTTTGATCATTAAATATTAATGTTTAGCCTACAGAAAACAAACCATTGGTGATGGAACTTACGGTTAATAATATTAGTAATTACTTTTAATACGTCATTACAAAAATAATAGTAAAGTTAATTATTATTTATCAGAATTTTTTATTAACAATGAACTAGTAATAAACCAATTAAAAAATACTCGTAGTATCTATACGTCACTTATATTTTTTTAGCAAGGAAACTGTAATATCTTTAAGGGTAAATAAAGTAAGTTTTAAACTTTAGAAAACATCATGTAAACTAACAAATAAGGAATCGTAGGAACTGATTACCAGTTTAAACAGTAACAGTAACAGTAGTTCTCAGGCATAAAGTAGACTTTGGCTTCAATTAAAAAATAATATTATAAACTGGAATCTCTCGTAACATAAAAAAATATAAGTCCTCTCTTAATTTCAGAAAATAATAATAAAAATAATCATAGTAGTTCCATAGTGCTATGGAACTACTCTCTTCGAAGATTTACCTTGACTGTTCCCTTCTTATAGTTTTTCCAAATGTCCAATCGCGTTTGTCATCAGGAGCTAACTTAGATTTGAGTTGAGAACTACCAGAGCTTTCCTCGGTCGGTGCCAGGAGTGGCAGTCTACCTAGCAACGATATGTATTTCTTAGCGCAACCCATATAGGGACCATGCACGGTGTTGGCTATGCCAACTAGTGTTTCATATTCGAAGTTGTCCCCTTGATTTGGAATTAAGCCGTTATTGGCTTAAGACTTGTAATTCTCGATGGACATGTTAAATAATCAACGCTTGGTCGCTCGCTAATCGGATTATACAGAGCTGCGCCTGCGACGCTGCGAGACGAGAGTGGTCGCCATATAAGGGCGCGAGTGCCGCGGTCACGTCACCGACGCCTACGCCGCTTCGAGCGAGCTGTGAATGAAATCACCTAATGTAGGGGAAAAAGGTATTCTCTTAGGAGAAGTGCGTAATGTTTTACTTGTAATGCTCTGAGGATGTAACTGGCGTAAACCTTCACATAGGCTGCAGCTTTTGTAGAGCAGGTGCACTAGGTGTTTAATGTTTGTTAATGAGTGAGTGATTCTTCAACACTTCATTTTGGAGAACTCTAAAATAAAACCGGCCAAGTGCGTGTCGGACTCGCACACGAAGGGTTCCGTAAAATAAACCTTAATTTTTGAAAATTTAATCTGTGAAAATTTCAGCTGTCTAGCTGTTACGGTTCTTGAGATACAGCCCGCTGAAAGACAGACGGACGGACAGACGGACGGACGGACGGACGGACGGACGGACGGACGGACGGACAGCGGAGGCTTAGTAATAGGTTTCCGTTGGTTACCCTTTGGGTACGGAACCCTAATTAATGGAAAAATTATAGGACTAAGGATTAATCATTATTTATTTATTATATACTTTATTGTACACCGATAACAACATAAAAAGAAAACTACAAACTAAAACACATAAGTACAATGGACGGCCTTATCGTATTCCGCGATCTCTTCCAGGCAACCTGGAATGGAGAGTAATTGCCTGGACATAAAATGGGGTTGTCATCGGTACGACACTACTTAATCTACACAGATAAAATATATGAAATCAAACAAATTAAATAAATGACAAACATATCACAGCGACAGGTAATTCTTCTTCTGTGTAAAAAAAACGTTACCTAACACAGGAATTTCTCCTGTATCGTGGGTACGTTTACACACATATAATCTCAAATACACAAACAGCCAGACCCGGAACAACTATCTGTAGGACAAATATTTGTTCCGTGCGGGAATCGAACCCGCGGCACACGGCGCAGCAATCAATCCCTGTGATAATATGTTACCACTGCGCCAACCGTGCCGTAATCATAATCGTTCGTAATCATTATTGCAATATCATTATTGTTATTCGTATTATTATTCGTTATTGTAATCATTGGTTCTATAAAGACAAATCTGCGCTGCTCTTTTCTGGTGAAGAATTCAAGACAGTTGAATTGTTTCTCCGAGACTCATCCAGGTTCATTGCTTTGGCGCGTTTTTTTTATGATTCATATAAAAATCTCATTTGACCACAACCGGCCGACCCGACTGGAAAACGATCATGTGGTCGACGATGGAACACGCTTGCCTACAAGTACCAATTCATATTTTTTATTTGAAAATATTTCCAAACGGTTGTGCGTTTCTGCTGATTGAGGCTTTCAGGAGTTCAAACAGTTAGGGTAAGGTACCCATACTACCCATATCTTGCGATTATACTAAGGAACTCACAAAGCCGCCGCCGTTGGTCATCCATTTAAAAATCTTCAAACACACACAATCGCACGTGTGCGTGCAATGCGTGGTGCACGATGGTCAGGGCACGTGCACACGATGGCCAGCGCGTGACCACGATGCGCGTACGCATCGACGATAGCTCTCTATGAAAACTGTTGCATTTCTCACATGAATACCTTACCTACTCCTCGGTTGTGACAATGACATCATTCTATAAAGGGCAACTCCATAAAAGATGCTTGTGTCAATGGTGTGCTCTTGGGAACCTTTTGAAAAATAAATAAGCGTAAAACATGACAGGGTCATCCGTCCATCTCACAATATTTCGTCAAAGGTCACAGATGGTCGTTCCTTCCACTCGAGAAAATTAAGGTACATAAGTAGCTGTTCTTATTCGCAACCTACCCTGTTATCCGAGAGAGTTACTGCGGTCATAGAACGCAAACGGAATTTGAATGAACACGGGTGAGTTTTAGTCAGTAAGAGTCAGACACTCCATCCCACTCCGCCCAAAGTATAGGTGGACTGTTCTCACTATCAGAATTTTGTCTGCGCAGACTTTGAACTCTGAATAAAAAGTCGGTGTCGTGGGACCCACTACTTATAACAAAGCGAATTTCTTCCATAACTCTTAAATAGGGTCGCGGTAATGTTATAACAGTCCTTTCACCTAAAAAAACAAACCACTTTACAATGATAATAAAACTCAGAATATCTATAAGGAAAAACGCACTTAGCTCGCATAGACAAGAAAGACAGCGCTCATTAATAAGCGCGTGTCGCTCTGCGCGTGAATCAAATGGTGCGTGGGCGCAGCCTTGCAGACGCACTGGCGGACATGAGGAGATGGTGTGATCGCTTCCGGATCGGATGAGGCGGAGTTTGTACAATATTTACAAGTTTTGTGTGATAAAAAAATCGATAGATTTTTGCCTTGTAGATAAGTTGAGAATTAATGCCGAGAGTAGATCCGAAGGTCTGGTCCTAATTTCTACGGAGCTTCTAGAAAATAACACTTGTACCTATCAGACAATAGCTTCCGATTGTCAATAATTCAAAAAATATTGGGAATAAATGCGCTAGATATGTGGGACTGGTCAATTCAAAAAACATTATGGCCTTTGACCTAGAACCGTGTCATCGATTAACTTTCTGCTGAGTGGATAAAATGACTAACGTATCTTTCGAATTACAGGCCAAGAGTTCTAAGAAAGCTCTAATGACCCGTTTCTAAGATACGTATAGTCAAGCCCAATGCCCATAGGATGGACATGACCAACTTGACGGGGTCCGCTAGGGCCAGTACCTGGCAGGCTTGCGGAATTTGTTCGAAAGAATCGCCGCAGCCCTGGGACGCAAATAAGGGTATTAGGAGGAATACCTACGGGACACGGGTGACTTTTAGCCAATAAGAGTCTGACACTCCCTTCGCTCCCTCCCTTCGCGCAGAGCGGAGGTCATTTGATGATTTTAAAGGTCCCAATTTAATATAAAAAGACCTCTTTCCAGCTTTTCCCCGTTTAGTTAAAACTTATACAACTCGGTCCCTGGCCGGTTACCTTCTTACTAGCGAAGGGATTACTTACAGCGTGTCGCAAGCGAAGCCGCAGGGCGCGCCGTTGCAACAGCCGCCATCCGACACCGACCGCGATCTGTCCAGAAATCACGTTAGCCTCGCGCCGTTAGCTCGCACGCAGCTTACTTTGGGGTACCTAACTATTTAGCATGTTATGTTGGTGTGTAGTGAGATAGGAGGGGCTTGTGGCTTGGTAGGTGAGTGGACGAACTGTGCCTGCAGACATACAGACTCCTCCGTAGACCACAGAAGACAGAAAATTTGGCTCTAGCCTTGCTAAGGAGTATAGTGTAACCCAGACTGCCAGTACTGGCAGGAGCGGTTTCAAGATTATCGTTTAGGTAAGTGGGCTAGACCCCGCCGAGGGTAGGTTTTAAACTCTCCAAAATCTAAGAAGTCCGATTTGACAGCAGGATACGACATTGCTTTACTAATAAGTATGAAAGAGACAAAAATAAACCTCTTTCGCACTTAGTGGTAAAGCCATCTTCTATCCCTCTCTACTCAGCTGTCAAATCGGACTTCTTAGATTTTGATGACTTTAGTAAAGTAAACACTAAAAAAGCACAAACATTTTATTTTGCTTGACGCATAACAAACGTCTTTAGATTTATTTTCGTAAATTCCTCAATGATTTGGATAGGTAGACTACCAAAAATATCTGCATTTTTCGGGATTTCATTTTTCTGGATCCGCTAATAAACAACCATTCTAGTTTGAGTATTATCTACGTGTGTGTAAATCATGGTAGGTATAGATATACCCTACGGGAACTAAGGGTCGAAGCCAAAAGAAACCTTGATTAGCTCTTTGAAAATGTCACTAATTAACATAACATAATATAACATAACATAACATAACATAACCTAACATAACATAACATAACATAACATAACATAACATAACATAACATAACATAACATAACATAACATAACATAACATAACATAACATAACATAACATAACATAACATAACATAACATAACATAACATAACATAACATAACATAACATAACATAACATAACATAACATAACATAACATAAGTATAGTTTATTTCTCTCATAAAGGTACCCGTACATTAGGTAATTTACTGATAACATACATTTTTTGCCTTACGCAAGAACCATTGTGAGAGCTGGAGTCTGAACTAGGTTCGGGACCTGTATGACAGATTTCCAGGCTCACACACACGACCATGATAATTGTAGGTAAATAACCGCCTAAGTGACTATAAAAACAACACTTATCGAAAAGCAATAAGTTATGTTATGAGCGGATCCGCGAACTAAGTGGACGTAGAAAGTGATTTATAATGTCACATTAGATGCTTTTATCTTTATCTAAGAGAACTTATTAATTTCACCGAAAAGTCGAAAACCTCCTGACATTTGTGACGCCTAAATGAAGCAGTTGTATAAGTTGTTGAAGTGGTTTTCTCAGAAAATCTATGCGTAGACGCTTTCTAATACTTTTTTTTTATTTTGTAGTATTTCGATGTTTACTTTATTTTGATGTTAGATATCACTTAGCTTTAAAATAATATTCTATTCAAATAGAATGCGTAGGTACTCGTACCTATACCTAGTACTCATCCGATAAGTTTACACCCGTTTTGTTTGAGAATATTACGTTTTAAATAAAAAGAGGTACGAGTACGAACCACTTTCAAACTAAATAAACTAAACTTTAAATTGGATAGAGAGAGTGGTTTGAATAAACGTGATCTTTCGCGGATCAGGAGCGCTTGACCAATGATGCGCTAGCCAACATCATTCAATGTCAGCACTTGACTGTGGCTTATCTGCTGACTTAATAGAACTAATTGACTAGAAACATTTGAGCAGTAGGTATGTTTAGGTAATTACCTACTATTTTTTTAATAATTAAATGATGCTGATTAGTCATATTTGACTCTTGTCCGTTACTGATGAGTATTGAGTACTTAAAGTAAACAAGTCACAAATTAGACCTTTAAAAAAAACTCGACTGCTAAAAAGTCAACCGGGACACTTTTGTAAACGGAAACTTTCCTAATTGAATTTATATAAGTAGGTAGTAGCTTTTGCAACCTCCATTTAATTTCGCAGTCAGCAGTCTTCTAAATAATACGAGCTGCCTTCTGTAGGAGCCAGTCGAGAAAGCTCTTAGTTCAGCTTTAATATTATTGCACTGTCTAATTATCAACCTTCATAGCTGAGCCAAGCATTGCTCGACATTGAGAAAGCATTTTTTTATGAAGGCATTAAAGTGTCGCGTTACAAATATTAGTGAAAACGGGGATAAGCCTGATGACAGCAACATAGACTACCTCGGGCATGGCGCCACGCAGACAGGCACTCGTCAGCTTGGAGGCTGTTCTTCGAACAACATTGAGTTCATAAATAATTGAGTGTTAATCACTGAAATGGCCGTGTATCGAACAGCTGTTTGTTTGGATGAGCGCAAACCGCAGTGACTGAATACTAATACTGCTATTTACAAGATGCCGCCTTTTCAAGGAACTTTTAAAAATAAAACCTGACGAGTCTAGTCATTGGGGTCAATGTTATCTACCTACCTATATGACTGTTACTTAGCTATTTAATACCAGCTTCGAAGAGCTACCACCTGGAATGGTTAGGTAGGTTAGCGTGTACCTAAGTTGTTTGTATAAACACGACACACAATTGAACTTAGACCGAGATAAATAATGGGTTAAATTCAGGCTTAAACAAACACGCAATAACTCGGACTAAGTCGATATAAAAAACCTAGCTATCCCAATTGGTTCGTTATTGATCCTCCGACCACAAGATACTGAACCATAGGATAGGATTCTATTAGTATCAACATAGAAAGAAATCAGTCTCTGCTTCCTACTGCTGGGACCCAGGCCAGCTCTCATTTCCAAGAGAGGGACTGTGTCGTACCTAATACACCACGAAAACAGTGCGGTTTGGGGGCAGTTTCTTGTAGTCGAATTTTTGGTGGACAAGGTAGTAAGCACCTCAACAAGAGTTGGACAACACGCGGAAACGAGTTTCTACTAAATGTTTTCATTTCCTCAGGTCTACTTCGCGCCGAGATGATAGATCTTCTCATAATCACCAATGAAAGCCAGCTCATTTGCCTGCCAGGTTGCGGAGTTATTAGAAAGAGTTAGCTCTGGAACGCAAAGGGTATTTGGAGGAACACGAGTGGTCAGGAGGAGCTTGACAATCCTTTCCGCTCCTCCCAGGGGGAAGGTCTAGGTCATTTAGCTCATTGATGACCCATTTAGCAACACCACAATATACCAGCCAGCGCCACAATCTAATGAGTCCAAGGTGTGTGACGTCACACCGCACGGTGCTCTTCTAGGAAATCAGTTTTCCTGTTAATGCTTGTATTGAAACTAAAAGTGACCCATATAGGGCGAGTGCATGCCTGCGCGCGCCGGTGTGTCATGTGTGTCCCCTACGGTTTATATAACAAAATCGGTATTTATAGGTAAAATTAGATATTTTAGTATGTATTTCCAAGTGCCCTTTGTTCTACTAACAAATGTTATTTGGCTATAAAGGAAACCGAACTCCAATGCCGAGCATGTACATCCACCATGATGATTTCTCCTATACCTATCTAGAACTTACGTACTTAGTCATGAACTCCCAAGCTAATAAACTCTTTTTCCTTCTTTCCTGCACAAACGAAGGATATTCCATTAAGAATCTTCAATTACAGGTAGGTACTTCAAACAAGCCCCTACGTATATTTAGTTAGATACTAAGACTTATACAGCTCTAACCATCTTTGGCAATCCAAGACAGCCTAAAAAACAATCAATCGCAAATCAATAAGTGTTTTTATGCTCATTCGATTCCTCGAAGCCCGTGGAAATAGGCACAATGTGTAGGTACCGGTGTGGCAAGAACGTATTGGCTATAAAACATACAGGCCATACAGCCCAAGCCGCCGAGAGCGAGGCATTGACGCGCCGTATAGGGACACACGCCGCCCTTGTCCCACTCGAGGGGGTGAATGGCAGGGCTGTCCTCGTGTACAAGCGTGTCAAATAACATAAAGAACTTCTAAAGTCAGCTTGTATTATACCAAGAACACCCTATTTATTTCCACACTGTTCTAAAAAAAAGTCTCGGTATTGTAACCGAAATAAACCTCCCCTTCGGTTTGATTTGAATGTTAAAGCTCGACCCATGTATCTCATTAAAGCTGCGGTCGTTGTGTAAACTTTTGCAGGTCCTGTCAAAGCCACAAAGCCCGGTAGATTGGGAAGCAATTTGGCTCATAAAACCGAAACCTCAAGATACTATTTCAATTGGGCATTGCACGGAAATTTTGACAATAGAAGGAATAAAGTAAAAAGGTACATTTAATTGTTCTTGCCTTCGCAGCCCTACACAGTAAGTGAATCATATTAAATGCCATATAAACGATGCGATGCGTATCGCAAACGACAGATTTACAGTCTGATGCAACCTTCCGCGCGACCTTACAGCAATCACGGGCTTTCGGGCGATAATTATCAATTAAATATCGTTAACTTTTTGTTTAAACATTTAGTACCGCTCGTTTATATTAATGAACGTGCTTGTAAGCTGTCGGCAGTCGATGGCTTTTAAATATGAGGTGTTGACGTGAGTTAAGACAGGTTAACAAAAACAGCTCTGACAACTTCAGCGCGCAATTCAGAGGTAGGAGGAGGAAAACGAAAACTAGGCAAAGAACAATCTGCCAACATTTTCCCAACTAGGAATCTCGCCGGTAATGTGAATGCGTTCACAAACACACAAACAGCCAGACCCGGAACAACTATATGTAGGCCATACAAATATTTGTTCCGTGCGGGAATCGAACCCGAGACACGCGGCGCACCAGTCAATCGCTCAACCACTGCGCCAACCGTGTCGTCAAATGATAAAAATAATGAATGAAATGTTTTCCACATCTATCTAATCTAAAGAACGTAATGTCTTTCAAAACTAATAACGTGAGGTCATAATAACAATTTTTTTTTTACAAAGAATGGTCTACAACTTTTCAGTTGGTGTGTGATCTCTTACTCATACATAAGTTAAAGGATATTTAGTGTTGCATAAGGTCATGTACAAATTGGAGACGTAGTGGCAAAGAGTGGAGAGTGTTGGCCTAAAATTGAGCAGAACCAAAGCAGAGTACCCGTTCTGCAATTTCGGCGGTCTATAGCTCTCACCGGAACGCCTATACCGATTTGTTCCGACTTTGGGTACCTCGTCCAGGGAGATGGCGATATAGACCGAGACGTAACATAGCGAATTTTTTTTTTTTTTTTTTTTTTTTGTCGACGGCCACTCGCAGTTATCAACCCTAGAGGGTTGTCAACTACTAAACCGGACTTGTACGTACCGGATCGACTCAAGATGGATGAAATAGCGACAGGGCACTGGAAAAACTTGTGACCCTCGGATGCCCCTCAAGTTGAAAGGGAAAATCATAAGTCCGTGATAAGACCTGTCGTAATGTATGGTTCAGAATGTTGGGCTGCGAAAAAGACGGATGAAAATAGATTGCATGTAGCGGAAATGAGAATGTTGAGATGAATGTGTTACTATTGTGTGGAGTAACGATAGTGGATAAAGTAAGAAAGGAGTACATTAGGGGTAGGTAGTTTAAAAGTGGCGCTAGTGACGGAAAAGTTAAAAGGTATTCGCAGGATGAAACGCATGTAACTAGAAGAGTTATGAACATAAACGTGGATGGATGGAGAGGGTGAGGAGCGATATGAAAGAGGAGAGTGACGACTGATGAACAGAATGGAAGAAAAAAACGTACTGCGCCGACCCCAAATAGCATGGGATAGGCGCAGAAAGATGATGATGAAGGTCATGCACCCAGACGCAACAACAATAAATATTCGACGGCCTAACTAAACGAGCAGCATGCTTCGTTTGGCTGATAAGTTACTATAAGTAAATAGATGTCATTAGTAAATACCTGCATTTAAATTGAACTAATACAATGTTTACCACGAGATATGATTGTGTGACTTTGTAAAGTATTTGGACTAATTATTAACAGGGAAAATATTTGTTCCACAAATCTCCTTTCTGTTCATCAAATCTGACATATTTTCCCAGGCAACATAAAAAGTATCATTAGCTAGACTCATTATAATTAATGGCCATGGATTTTCACCAGAAATCGAAGACTCATGTTACATCCACCAACCGTACTGTACCCACACGATGACCACGTCACTCCCTCTCACAGAAATGCTTTCAGCCTGTGTCCAAGCTGCAGGAAGCTAGGAGCACAGGCCGTAGCAAACTGAGTATGGATATAACTCAGGAAATAACTTCCTTGGGAAGCATAGATACTTACTAGTTATTTTTTACTTATATTTCTATGTTGGGAAGGTACTGTTTTTCTGCTTCTGCAAATGAATTAAAAAGACGCCTTCAATCTGCAATTTGCGAAGCCACTTTTTTTTTAGGGATGAAAAGTCATCAAGCGACTCCCCCGCTCTGTGTGGAGCGGAAGGGAGTGTCAATCCCATACACTGACTAAAAATCACCCGTGTCCCTCCCAATGCCCTCTGTGTTCCAGGGCCGCGGTGACCCCATCAAACTAATTGCGCAACCCCGGCAGATCTATCTACGTATTGCAGTTTGGTTTCCGCACTTAGTTCTGCTGTTAGACCATTGTGCGTAAGGCATGGCAGCCGTCACTCAAATTGTAAAGCCTCTTGCCCATGGTTGTGGTCAACTGCCAGTCTAACCGTTTTAAAATATATTCTCCATGAACTCTTTCGACCTAAAACACTCCAGTAAACTTTAGTCTTGTGCAAATCAAGATCCCCTTGCATGCGCCGGCGCAGGAGACAATGCGCTTATTGTTGCAGCGTCACGGCTGGCCGCGCGGCTCGGGTGGCGGGTCCGCTGGGCCCGCTGCCCTTCAAGCCTCCTGACTCCTTATAATAAGGGATTACTTCATACTTATGTGTGTAGGTAACTACTGGATTACTTATGCGCAATGTGTCACATGAGTGAAAATATATTTGTGTAGGTATCTATGCTGAGCAGTAAAACCTGATGGGTACAAACCTTTTAGTCACTGGCCAATGTCTTTCAACTTTATCATCATCCACAGCTCATAAGCCTCTTTTTTGTTCTTGTAACACGCTTTGTCAACTTCATCGTCATCATTCTGCCCGCGATGGTAACACTGCTACAACTTACTGAGTCAACCCTCCTTTGCAATTAGTGTGCAAAAGCTTAATAAGCTTATATAAATTAAAAGCTTTGTGGAATTTGCTCGCCAGCATCATTATAGACTGATAATTTTATATTCTACTCGTAATTATAATGATAGAAGCACAGCAAGCTAGTCTTGATACCATCGTATCTTGTAACTCTTTCACATAACTCATAAGTAGTTTTTTTACGTGACTTTTACCTGTATTACATAAGATTCGTCGTATAGATCGCAAATAAACTGCATTAGCAGTAAACAGGCTATTTTTCACTCTCGATAAGGAGAGGCGGGTGTCGTGACATGTCCATAGCGAGCACGCTAACTGTGTCATTACCCAGGGCTGTCAAAATCAGAAATGGCCCTGATTTCTGAATTAAGAATTTGAAGTTGAGGATTTGTCGAGCTCTACTTTAGCCTGAAAATCTGACAAACTTTGGCACAAAACTAGGGTTTGCGAGATCTTAAATCAAAATACTCAATTCAGACCTGCTCTTGGTTTTCATCAAATGTCTCCTCCCGCTCTGGGCGGAGCTGAAGGAAGTGTCAGACTCTTACTGACTAAAACCCATCCAGTGTTTCTCCTAATGTCCTTTGCGTTCCAGGGCCGCAGTGACTCTATGGAACAAATTCCGCAACTTATGACCCTATGTAGTATCAGGTCCAGGGTTTGTTTACTTAATTGGGCAAAGTTACATTCTGTTTTTCCAGCAGGAATTTCTCAATAAAAGGACGAGCAGGGCAAATTGTCCGCAGAATACGTGGTAGGTACTGTGGACTGTACTAGAACGGCAACTCCGGGGTGGACCGGTGACCCGGTACAGGCCGTGAGAACCAGCGGGATGGCAGACACATGACCAGGCGATGTGGCGGCGCTTGTGAGAGACCAGCAATCTTTCGGCTGAATCGATGACGATGCTGTGGCAGGAATCTGGATTTGTGCTAAATAAAGGGTCAAACTGTTGATAATCCTGTGATGATGTGTGAAAGTAGAAATTGATCTATTCCTAACAAGATGCTCGGAACCAGTAAAATAATTTACGAAGAGCAGACAGCAGTGGTTATTTGTCAAGAAACCCATATATCTACAAACAACTTAGTGTGTTGTAGTTGGCAGCCCTAGCCGGCCGGCCGGCGTTCCATACCGGGCGCACACATGGACGCGGCCATATGGCGCCTCACTTGCATCACATCACCACTCACCACTCGCCACCTCGCCACCTCTCGCCACCACCTCACCGACGATTAGAGATGCTAGTCACCAATGCAGTGACAAGCTTGATCAGCAGCTTTGAGTCTGATTAGTGTACTTGTTCGTTTTTGCTTACATACATGGCTTACATACATACAAAGCTGTTGTTACGACATATCATTTTATTTATATCGATTTAAAACTTGTTTTATCTGTGACTCAATATTTGAATAGACTGGATGGATTGAGTATTGGTATACGCAAAGTCTGTTTGCATTATCAGCTGCATACGGTAAGGCTGTTCGCCGATCCAAGCACAGTTGGGAAAAGTCTAGGCAGAGTACGATGGTAAATCTGTTAGTATTTATATACCTCAGAAGAAAGAAGAGCTTTTGATTAATAAACCACGATTAATTGCAAGCCGTATTTAATAACAAGGTAAGTAGATCAAGAGTATGTACAACATTTCAAATTACATCACAGTTCATTGAGAACGTATCTCTCGACGAATTCCTCGGAGATTTCGAGCAGTCGCTCGCGGTACACCCCACACTGCTGCGCGTACGCCAGCACGGGCTCCGTGCGATCCTCGTTCACGTACTTGTCGTAGGTCTCCGGGTCATCAAACGTCGCCTGCGCAGCTTTCGGATGCATTAGTATAAACGGGAAGATAGCAGCCGGCTCCACCGCCCCGAACATACGCGCCCGCTCGCACCAATACAAGAAACTGTCCTTATCGTAACCCAAGTCCTTCATTCTTCGCTTCGAGTCATCGTTCAAATTAGCTCTGAAAACGGAGTAGTACTGGTCGTAGATTTCTTTCTCATGTTTCTCCCTGAAGCTTCTAGATGTGGTCAAGTACAGGAAGGTCATGAGATCAAATGCGGGCGGCGTGTAGCGGATCAGCTGGAAGTCCACGATCATAGCGTTGCTGAGCACGTTGTCGTCATACTTGAACATTATGTTGTTCACCCACAGATCCTTATGTATCAGGACGTTCAGGGTCCCCTTGTACTCCTTGATCGTGTCACACGCTACTAAATACTGCTTCGCTAATTTCGTCTCCAAATCTGGTACGTTCCGGTAAGGCTTTGAAGAGTAAGCTTTGATGAAGTTCGCAGTTAGTTTGGCGCAGGCTTTTATGAACGGCGAGTCACAGAACGCTGGCTCATCTAGTAGGCTTCCACATTCCTCGTTGCTGTTGTAGGGACGGTTGTTGGCGATGGTCTGCTGGGTCTCGTAGTTGGTGAAGGCGGCGTGGAAGCGCGCCAGGGTGGCGGCCGCGAGCATCAGGTGCTGCTGGTCCAGCGTGTGCAGGTAGTGGCGCGACGCGTAGCCCTGCAGCGCCAGGTCCGGCATCACTATCATTGTGTCCGTGTAGATGTAGGCCTTCGGACACCAGGGGTTGGGATCTGGGGAAATGTGGTGAAAACCAGTGACGAATTATTAACGAAATGAAAGATTAAAACAACACTTTAACATCCTTTTTAGCCATTTAAACTAGATGGGGCCGGTGTTCCCTAGATGGCTACTCTGAGAAGAAACGCCGGAACAAACTCAGAGGTTTTATTCATTTTAAAGTTAAAAAAATAACTACAATAGAATATTTTGGAGGTTGTACTACTGCAATATTTTTCATATGTCTCAGAGGCTTTGCTGTGTCAGGTGGCTAGTTTTCTTTTATTTCTAAGCATCGTTTATGTATGTAAAAGGAATGATTTGATCTCAATTAAATATTTTTTGAGGAAAATTCTACCCATAGATTCACTCAATTAGAAAAATGAAAATCTACTTACCATTGTCATCCCGCATCTCGTCCAGCACTTTGAACATGTAGCGTTCTCTCTTAAAGTACTTATTGCTATCGATGAACTCCGCTTTGGGCTTATTGCTCATCGGGATACACTTAATGAAGAGACGTATGTCCTTCACGTGGCCGCCCGCTGACACCCGCAGGGCGGCCCGCATGTGGTCGCCCAGGAAGCCGGCCAGCCCGTCCGTGGCCGCTCTGACGTCACACCCCTCCAGCGACCACACGTCCGCCCCTGTCGCCTGCTTCACTACATGATGCACCTGCTTCTCACTCAAGATACTCTCCAAAGAAAATTGTTTCCTATCCCCGACCATCTTGATATGTCCTAAGTATATCTCTGGGTAAAACAATCGCCTTGCACATTATATACCACACTTTTATCTATAAATAACTGTGCCTTTTTGTTCTTGGATAACACTACCAAAAGGATACCTACACCATAATTAAATTAGACTTTATTTTATAGACAATAAGAGCGGTTATAATGTATGTTGTGTAAATAATATAGATTTTATCGGTTAGACATCATAGCGCAAATTGTTTGTGTTTGTAGGCGGATTGTGAGGAGCTCCTGTGTCAGATGAAGCGTTCATTGTTCGCGTTTCAAGTACGTTCCAGATAGTGTGTGACAGTCGGCAAATGTTGAATAATACCTCGGTAACAGTAAAGGCTTAGTCACATGATTCATTAATCAGACAGCTTTTTTATTACCACAGTTGTTACCAGAACCAGAAATCGACCAAAAATACGAAGTGTGTATGATATCGAATTCAATTAAAATTCAAAGCATTTTATTTCAAATAAACCATTCACAGACACTTTTGAAACGTCAAGGTCGGTCAGTCAAAAACATGGAAGCTATTTGCACGTTCCAAAGCGTAGATCTCTATGGAGAAGAACGTGCAAGAAACTCGACGAAGGAGGAATTGGGCGGGTGCAGAATTAATTGAACTCGAGGAATTCAATTAATTCTGCACCCGCGAGGTGAACCAAGACCTAGGTACTCCCTCTCATAGAAAGGAGGACTATGTCCAAGCAGGGGAAACGTTATGGGCTCATTATGTTCCAATAACCGATCCTATACCTATTCGCTGTATATTGGGTAAATTTCGGTTACAACCTGCGCTGCGTACGAATTGATCGATACTGGTTTCACACATAACAGTCGCACGTTTTCTCACCTACAGAATGAGACATCCTTAACAATCTTAAATAATATCAATATTATGATTTACATAATAAGAAAGTTTTCCTACCAGTTACACAAATTATTCCTCGCCATTACCACACGTAACTGACGTCAGACATAAGAAAATAGATTTCCAGAGCAAACGTGGATGCGTGTGACGAAACTATAGTAGAGCAAGATCCGGAGCCCAGACGAGACTGACGAGATGGTATCTTCTTTGTATAAGGTACTAACTACTCGACTGTATGTAACTTAACGACTTTAAGAAAAGTGAGTTAAGATATTATTTCGATTCTTTTTATGCTTAGCTATAAGCCTTTATGTAACCTCAAAGTAAGTGATAACTCTATGGAATCATCTTCAACCATATTGGAGTCAGCTTCCAGTCAAGCCACGCCGGAACAGCTGCTCTAACTCTATCAAGCGCAAGTTCGATCGTGTATGGAATACTGTTCTCATCTTTGTGATGGATCTGCCAGATACCAGCTTGATGCCCTTGTATGCACAAAACGTTTTGGGAACACATTCATAATGCGTACAGCTAAGGAGTGGAATTCCCTGCCGGGGTCTGTGTTTCCTGATAGCTACAACCTGGGAGTCTTTAAGTCAAGAGTGAATAGGTTACTTCTAGGCAAGCGTGCTCCATCTTCAACCACATCATCGCTTACCATCAGGTGAGATAGTGGTCAAACGCGTGCCTACAATTTGTTAAATAGAAAAAAAAAGCCGGATTCAACTGCATACCAGTGGAACGACTGCCTACCAGCTGATCATAATTATCATACAACAATCTATCAAATTTTATTTTAATCTTTATCGCTACAGAATCAAGTTCAAGTTTGATTGGGAAAATTTGACAGTTCCGGATAGCTTGATGTGCTTGTTGATACTACTAAAGTGGCCTTTTTAGACCCGCTGACCTCCACCCACAGCCCATCACCTGGGTAACACGGTACTCCTTGACAAGACTGGTGTCAGGTTTTCTGGCTTCTGACAATCCGTAACGACTGCCAACAGTATGAAATTAATATACGTACGTTCAAGGTCTTTCTTTTTCTTAATTTTTTTAAAAATGGGAAATCATCAAATGACTCCTTCCGCTCTGGGTGAAGCGGAAGGGAGTGTCAGAATCTTACTGACTAAAACCCATCCGTGTTTCTCCCAGTGCTGTTTGCGTTCCAGGGCCGCGGCGTCTCTGTCGAACGGATGCACCACGGCAGGCACTGGCCCTAGCGGGCCCCGTCTCCCTTGCTGACAGCTCCTTGAGGCGCGCGTGGAACACAGCGCGCCGCCAACCCGGGCCTGGTTCTGATCGGACGGCGAGCCACCTAAAGCTCGCCGTCCGCAGGCCCATGCCTACGCTGGCCGGAAATCGCCCTGCGACCCCCGACGCCCGGGACGTCTTCTTCTGTTGCGGCGGCTGGGTCGTGAGGTTTCCCTCTCTCTTACAGGTTCGGCATCCTCCTTCGCTAGCATTACTGCTTCGCAGAAGGGGGTGACCGCTTCCCATGCCTCCTCGCTCCGGACCATAAATTGAACCAGGGCCGGTCGCGAGAGGTCGCCGCCGCCGATCGCCTCAACGAGGACCCGGCGGTTCCCCGCCCGCGCAGGGCAGACCTCCACCGTGTCCTCCGGGCGATCCTCGCAGTGATGACACCCGGGCGTGTCCTCCCGCCGAATCCGAAAAAGGTATCTCTCGAAACAACCGTGTCCGGTGAGTACCTGCGTCAGGCGGAAGGTAAGGACGCCGTGACGTGAAGGTCCTACACACTAATTAACACTATACTCTATCCCAAACATTTTATCACAAAAAAAAAGTCTCGTCAGGGGTTCTGGGATCGTGGAGTAACAGAGTTACTTTTTTATAACGAAGCCTAGAAAGTAACTACTGAGCACAGAAAGTATTCCACTAGACATCCACTAGGCAACATTTGACGCGCAACACGTGGCACTCAATCTGTTCGGCAACGTTGCACGACAGCGCCAGCTGCCGCGCAACTAAATGCGCTACTAAATGAAAGTTGTTCGTTGCCGTTCTACATTTTTTTTTTTTACTATAGATAGGCACGCGTTTGACCCCTATCTCACATGATGAGCAAGATGCTGTGTATCAAGTGGTGCATCAAACGTTGACTGGAGAATAAGCGGCTTTATATTCTCAGGATAGATAGGAGTAAGGAGGAGCTCATGGCTAGATAATAACAGCCGCACGGGTCGATCTTCAAGGTTAAGCAACGCTTGCCAAGATTGGTCTGTGGATGGGTGACCATCTTAAACATAGCGAGTTTCCTCCGTGCCTCGGAAAGCACGTTAAGCCGTTGGTCCCGGCAGTAATTTGTAGATCTTTGGCAGTCGTTACGGATAGTTAATCTGACGCCAGTCTTGCCATGAAGTACCGTGTTACCCAGTTACTGGGTCGTGCTCGTGGAGGTCTAGTAGGCAGCCGCTCCGCGTAAAATACTGGTATTCAGCTAAAACCGGTTTGACTGGAAGCCGACCCCAATATAGTTGGGAAAAGGCAGGCAGATGATGATAGATACGAGTAAGGATCACATCACACTGGACTGATGACATGACGACGGTTTAGAACAAAACACTCTTTGTTTATAAATAACTATATTTATGAAACAATATAATATCTCTGGCTACAATGTAAATATTACACTATCGTATAGATTCCGGGGCGCTGCCAGTTTGCATGAGTCGTGACTTTGGCAAGCGGTCGATGTCATGTACAACTTGTACAAGTATGGCAACATTTGGCGGCCATCAGTCCGGCGCCGGCGACCTCACGTTTGGTGTAACCAAGTATTTGCTTAGAAAAAAATCATTTGGAATGATTTGACAGTGATTATACAAATAAATGCTGTGTGCAAATTAATAGTCTCTGTAACACTCGTGTTCTAAGTCATTTTGAAGGAAATTTCCTCCACTTCACTTGTCTCAGTCGGAAAAAGCTTACCGAGTTGAGCCGGTAATATCAATCAATACTAAGCTGAGGGAGGTTGAGTTTACCGGAAGAAATGACTTAAAATATGGACGTTACATTCTGTCCACAAAATGCTTTCACAGCAGGCGAGTTAAAATAGGGACACAGGCAACAAAAAAAAAAAAAAACAAAATATGGCTTCATACAAAAATAAAATCAATAAATTGACGCCATAAAACACCTGGTCCAGCAAACCGTGTGTTAAAATATTTTCTCTACAAGTCTCTAAGCGGTCGTATTAGTAAACTTATGCTAGTATTTGTAAATAATAGCTGATATCTTAATCTAAATAAACATAATTATAACAATAAAGCTAACTGGAAGAGAGTTACATCGGAAGACGGCGATGGCAAATGTTAACTACAACTAATATTTATAACTATTTAACTACGTATATTCGAGAACTGTGTTCGTATTGAAATAAGACTCACTTTACGTTCGGTTAGTTGCAGTGTTGTAAAAAACAAAATCATTATTACTGTTCTACGATGAGGCCAAAGCTTTAGGGTGTTTAACTACGACTTTTCAAAAAATTTGAAAATAAGTCACATATAATATAGCTCGATGACTTGTGCCATTCAGCAGGTAAACGTTTTACGTGACATAGATTGACCTTCAAAAGCGTGTATTCTGCATTTTTCAAAATTGTAATAAGCATTCATGTATAATTTTAATGACAGCCAACAACCAAACCAAAATACTAACATAGCTGCAATACTGGGACAGATTAATTAACTACCCGATCCGGGTATCCAACAGACAAAATCCAACACCTAAGACCTATTAACACTGGAATTGAAAAATAGGCAGTGATTTCTGTAGTTCTATTCTTGTGTCTCGACCGCGGTATCCGAGGTGAGCATCAAATTCGTATAAACATAAGACCTTTACGTTGTGTTTAATAATGCTCAGTTAGTGAGCTTTGTCAGTCAGGTGCAGCTCGATGTCGAAATAGTTATTTACAGAATAGAATAGTTGAACTCAAAACTATAGTAAAGTGTGTCTTATTTCCGGTCTAAGCTACTAAGGCACAAAGGAGCTTGCGCGTGTCGCTAGATGGCGCCAGTGTCGCGGGAGGTCCTTACGGGTATTTAACTAATTATATTAGATTGTCATTTTGAGCCAACTTAACATAACGCTAACAAATACAGGCCGAGTATTAGGGCATGTGCACACTTTATTATATCGTGCGGGTACCAGGTTGTTCGCTAATTGAAGTTAAGTCATCTTTAAAAAATACTGACGTGAAAACTATTGCTAAGTTGTTGTAAAATAGTACAACAGTTCAAATGTTAAATAGTTCAGTAGATACAATTTTGACACCGGACAGTTTCTTCTTATTTTGTCTCTATTAAAGGAAAATCCTGTCAGTAATCCCGCAGATAACCCTAACTAATATCACAAACGAAAGTAAGCTCGTTTGTTTGTAAAGCTTTCACGTCTAACTCAAAAAGTCGCATGCGTTTTCCCTACTAGATGAACCGCGCAACTTCGTTTGCTACGCTCCTATTGGTCTTAGCGTGATACATAAAATAGTCTATAGCCTTGCTGGATAAATGGGCTATCTAACACTGAATGAATTTTTCAAATCGAACCAGTAGTTCCTGAGATTAGCGTGTTCAAGCAAACAAACAAACCTTTCAGCTTTATATATTAGTAAGTATAAGTATTTAGAAGTATAGATTGGCTAACAGCTTCACACTAGATCCTCTCTTACTACTCAATAGAATAATAATAACTTTCAACTCTTTGTCTTCGTATGGTGCACACACGAGCTAACAGTCGCGTCGACACTAGCGCCATCGTCACACGCGTGCCAATATTGAACATCTCTCTTACTGGCAAGACGTACTAAGAGCGCTTGTAGACGTCAGTTTTTTCACCGGATAACGGACCGTGTTTTTTGCCGGATTCGCGGTGGTGTATGAATATAATGAATTTGTGTACATGCACCGGACATCGGTCCGGCGAACAATTTACGCCGGATGCACCACCGCTTCCCCTCGGCGCGACGGACACCGGTCCGGTGTAAGAAAGGGCGGTCATCCACGCCAGTGTATTGGTGCGTGTTGACGCTGCCGGACGTATTGCCTGTTTTCTGTTAATTGAGTGCCGTCTACCTGCGTTCTAACGCATATAGACGGCAGTCCATCCATCCGGTAAAAAAAATATGTATACAAGGATAGCCGTTTATTGACGGTCCGTTATCCGGTGAAAAAAAACGGACGTCTACAAGCGCTCTAACTAAACAATATTGCTAAATACTGATTGTATTTATATAAGTCTGATATGGTGACGAAAATATTTTAACTAAAAGAACTGGCGTAGTCTGTTCAAACTGTGGCGCACTCCGCAAGGGTCGGTCGGGGCTGGAGCGTTGTGCGGTGTGCGGTGTGGGGTGTGCGGTGTGCGGTGAGCGGTGTGCGGTGTGCGGTGTGCAGTGAGCGGTGTGCGGTGTGCGGTGTGCGGTGTGGGGTGTGCGGTGTGCGGTGTGCGGTGTGCGGTGTGCAGTGAGCGGTGTGCGGTGTGCGGTGTGCGGTGTGGGGTGTGCGGTGTGCGGTGAGCGGTGTGCGGTGTGCGGTGTGCAGTGAGCGGTGTGCGGTGTGCGGTGTGCGGTGTGGGGTGTGCGGTGTGCGGTATGCCGTGTGCGGTGTGCGGTGTGGGGTGTGGGGTGTGGGGTGTGCCGTGTGCGGTGTGCAGTGTGGGGTGTGCGGTGTGGGGTGTGCGGTGTGGGGTGTGCGGTGTGCGGTGTGGGGTGTGCGGTGTGGGGTGTGCGGTGTGCGGTGTGCGGGCGTCGTTTAGTACACGTCCACGTGCATACCATTACACACACATTTAGTACACGTGCATACCAGTACATATACCTATAGTACACGTGCATACCAGAACACACACATTTAGTACATGTGCATACCAGGGTGCTTACTCTCGAATATAATTCCGATAGATCGACATTGGAATTGTCAGTCAAACGTCTGGGATTGGCTAGACTCAGTGAGTCCAGCCAATCCCTGACCATTAAATCAACCAACTGACGTTTGACCAATGTCGATCTATCGGAATTATATTCGAGAGTAAGCACCCTGTACTGTTCAACCATGAACATGCAATAGCTACACGTGCCAGTAACAGCAGCACAGTGTCAGCGTTATACCGACATACATTCGCTCCACGCGCCGGCAACACCGGCACACCGTCAGCGCTAAGAAGATACTCAGCGCTAAGATAGACATACACACACAACACACTAGTAAATAGGTATCAATGTGTATTGACCACAAAATTTGTATATAATTAAGTTAAACATTGTAAATAAATTAGTCATCAAGCTGGAGTCGACTTTGATTCATCTCCTACAACTCCTCTCACTGTGGCCAAGACACCTTTAGCCGTAATCGATCCTATGAGTCTGTGGGATCGGCAGTGAGAAAACCATTTCCTGTGTACATTGCACGACGTACACAATACCCCTATTCCTGCCCCAATTCCGTCTGTTACCGTGCGTAGGTCTCCTTGTAACAGACTTCCCGCACGTAAATCCAACGTAACATACGTTTGGTATATGGTTTGTATGGTAGGTTAGGGCGTTAGGGTTACTCGGGTGCTAGGTAATTGTTGTAGGGCTAAGTTCGGTCAGTAGGGTCTTAGGCAACTCATAGGTACTAGGCTCAATTGTCTCGGACGTAGTCACACTGGACGCATTTGGAATAGCGGCCGTACTAAGCTGCAAGTCTCGGTGCGTTCAAGTACATACACCTATAGTACACGTGCATACCAGAACACACACATTTAGTACATGTGCATACCAGTACACACACATTTAATACACGTGCATACCAGTACACACATATTTAGTACATGTGTATACCAGTACACACATTTAGTACACGTGCGTACCAGTACACACACATTTAGTACACGTGCATACCAGTACACACACATATAGAACACGTGCATACCAGTACACACAGATTTTTACCACGACGAAGACACCACGCGTTTTTAGCATTCCGTACTTAAAGGGTAACCGACGGAACCCTATTACTAAGTCGCCGCTGTCCATCCATCCGTCCGTCCGTCCGTCAGCAGGCTGTATCTAAAGAACCGTAATAGATAGACAATTGACATTTTTCCAGATTATCTTCAGTTCTAAAATGTGACGTCACACAAATTTTCAATGCACTGTATCGTTTTAAATTTTTGTTTACGTAAAAAGAAAATAAATACGTGTCCAATATTTCATGGAAATCTAATTAGATTCGCGATCGAATTCCTCCTCGAGTCCGCACGCGCACGGGGGTCGCCTCAGTTTGACCAAAGTTGTAAATCCAAGTCACTTAAACTTGTTTAAGTTTTTTGGATGGTTTTTAAACATTGAAACAAACCACTATTATTTTTCTTAAAATCGTGACATCATATCAAACTAAAGTAACTTAACATTAACGTCTATATAACATTATTTGTAACGAATATATTCAGTCTCTTATGAATAATACAGCTACCATTAATACATAACATATAAAGGAAGACTCATTGCGTCTTATTGCGTCGTTTGGAAGACGAGGAAATACATATTATAAAGATATTTTATTTTACAATACCCAAAATGGGAAATAAAAATGTATAAAAATGTCTTTTAGCTACCTAAAATACTGCTAAATGTCATGATTTATAAGCAATGCTAATTCCATAATGTACTATTTAACATTAAACTGAGGCGTCGAAATGATATCGAAATTTATAAGCAATGCTAATTCCATAATGTACTATTTAACATTAAACTGAGGCGTCGAAATGATATCGAAATTTATAAGCAATGCTAATTCCATAATGTACTATTTAACATTAAACTGAGGCGTCGAAATGATATCGAAATTTATAAGCAATGCTAATTCCATAATGTACTATTTAACATTAAACTGAGGCGTCGAAATGATATCGAAATTTATAAGCAATGCTAATTCCATAATGTACTATTTAACATTAAACTGAGGCGTCGAAATGATATCGAAATTTATAAATAAGCAATGCTAATTCCATAATGTACTATTTAACATTAAACTGAGGCGTCGAAATGATATCGAAATTTATAAGCAATGCTAATTCCATAATGTACTATTTAACATTAAACTGTGGCGTCGAAATGATATCGAAATTTATAAATAAGCAATGCTAATTCCATAATGTACTATTTAACATTAAACTGAGGCGTCGAAATGATATCGAAATTTTTCAATTTCTTTTTTAGTATGAGTGCTATTTCATTAAAATGCAGCAGTCTTGTAGGGAGAGGTGTACCTAGCACATAGTAGGATCCACATTTTACTTTACTATTATTTAGTATATTGTTTTAGATCTATCGATTCGTTTACGACTCGCAGGTTGCAGACAGAAGTGCTGCCGAGGAGTTACTTGCAACACTTCTTCCCAGTCACAATACTTGGAAGTGGTGACTTTTGGAGGTCTGTCTTTACGTAACTGTTCTTCGCGTGCTCTCTCTCGCACAGCTCAACGTCTTACTGTGCAACAGAGAGAGCGGCAGTCGTGCAGCGGCGGCGACTGCGGCAGCAGCGCGTCAGTCGTGCAGCGGCGGCGACTGCGGCAGCAGCGCGTCAGTCGTGCAGCGGCGGCGACTGCGGCAGCAGCGCGTCAGTCGTGCAGCGGCGGCGACTGCGGCAGCAGCGCGTCAGTCGTGCAGCGGCGGCGACTGCGGCAGCAGCGCGTGCAGGCGCGCCAGCGACTGGCGCAGCAGGCGCTCGGGCACGGCGGGCGGCGCGTAGTGCGCGGGCGCGGCGGGCGGGGGGGGCAGGCGCCACGCCACCACGTGCTCGCGCCCCGTGGTGCGGCTGGCGCACACCGAGAACAGCAGCCCGCGCTCCCACGCCGCGCGCAGCGCCGACAGCACCTGGGCAGGCAGTGTGCGAGGGGCAATGTTACCTGTAGTGCGTAGTACGTAGTGCGTAGTACGGCGCGGCACAGGTGGCGCTACACTACAATGTTACCTGTCGGCCGACCTGCGTGTCGGGCAGCACGGTGTGCCGCGGGAAGCCCACCGCGTAGTACGTAGTACGTAGTACGTAGTACGTAGTACGGCGCGGCACAGGTGGCGCTACACTACAATGTTACCTGTCGGCCGAGCTGCGTGTCGGGCAGCACGGTGTGCCGCGGGAAGCCCACCGCGTAGTACGTAGTACGTAGTACGTAGTACGTAGTACGGCGCGGCACAGGTGGCGCTACACTACAATGTTACCTGTCGGCCGAGCTGCGTGTCGGGCAGCACGGTGTGCCGCGGGAAGCCCACCGCGTAGTACGTAGTACGTAGTACGTAGTACGTAGTACGGCGCGGCACAGGTGGCGCTACACTACAATGTTACCTGTCGGCCGAGCTGCGTGTCGGGCAGCACGGTGTGCCGCGGGAAGCCCACCGCGTAGTACGTAGTACGTAGTACGTAGTACGTAGTACGGCGCGGCACAGGTGGCGCTACACTACAATGTTACCTGTCGGCCGAGCTGCGTGTCGGGCAGCACGGTGTGCCGCGGGAAGCCCACCGCGTAGTACGTAGTACGTAGTACGTAGTACGTAGTACGGCGCGGCACAGGTGGCGCTACACTACAATGTTACCTGTCGGCCGAGCTGCGTGTCGGGCAGCACGGTGTGCCGCGGGAAGCCCACCGCGTAGTACGTAGTACGTAGTACGTAGTACGTAGTACGGCGCGGCACAGGTGGCGCTACACTACAATGTTACCTGTCGGCCGAGCTGCGTGTCGGGCAGCACGGTGTGCCGCGGGAAGCCCACCGCGTAGTACGTAGTACGTAGTACGTAGTACGTAGTACGGCGCGGCACAGGTGGCGCTACACTACAATGTTACCTGTCGGCCGAGCTGCGTGTCGGGCAGCACGGTGTGCCGCGGGAAGCCCACCGCGTAGTACGTAGTACGTAGTACGTAGTACGTAGTACGGCGCGGCACAGGTGGCGCTACACTACAATGTTACCTGTCGGCCGAGCTGCGTGTCGGGCAGCACGGTGTGCCGCGGGAAGCCCACCGCGTAGTACGTAGTACGTAGTACGTAGTACGTAGTACGTAGTACGTAGTACGGCGCGGCACAGGTGGCGCTACACTACAATGTTACCTGTCGGCCGAGCTGCGTGTCGGGCAGCACGGTGTGCCGCGGGAAGCCCACCGCGTAGTACGTAGTACGTAGTACGTAGTACGTAGTACGGCGCGGCACAGGTGGCGCTACACTACAATGTTACCTGTCGGCCGAGCTGCGTGTCGGGCAGCACGGTGTGCCGCGGGAAGCCCACCGCGTAGTACGTAGTACGTAGTACGTAGTACGGCGCGGCACAGGTGGCGCTACACTACAATGTTACCTGTCGGCCGAGCTGCGTGTCGGGCAGCACGGTGTGCCGCGGGAAGCCCACCGCGTAGTACGTAGTACGTAGTACGTAGTACGTAGTACGGCGCGGCACAGGTGGCGCTACACTACAATGTTACCTGTCGGCCGAGCTGCGTGTCGGGCAGCACGGTGTGCCGCGGGAAGCCCACCGCGTAGTACGTAGTACGTAGTACGTAGTACGTAGTACGGCGCGGCACAGGTGGCGCTACACTACAATGTTACCTGTCGGCCGAGCTGCGTGTCGGGCAGCACGGTGTGCCGCGGGAAGCCCACCGCGTAGTACGTAGTACGTAGTACGTAGTACGGCGCGGCACAGGTGGCGCTACACTACAATGTTACCTGTCGGCCGAGCTGCGTGTCGGGCAGCACGGTGTGCCGCGGGAAGCCCACCGCGTAGTACGTAGTACGTAGTACGTAGTACGTAGTACGGCGCGGCACAGGTGGCGCTACACTACAATGTTACCTGTCGGCCGAGCTGCGTGTCGGGCAGCACGGTGTGCCGCGGGAAGCCCACCGCGTAGTACGTAGTACGTAGTACGTAGTACGTAGTACGGCGCGGCACAGGTGGCGCTACACTACAATGTTACCTGTCGGCCGAGCTGCGTGTCGGGCAGCACGGTGTGCCGCGGGAAGCCCACCGCGTAGTACGTAGTACGTAGTACGTAGTACGGCGCGGCACAGGTGGCGCTACACTACAATGTTACCTGTCGGCCGAGCTGCGTGTCGGGCAGCACGGTGTGCCGCGGGAAGCCCACCGCGTAGTACGTAGTACGTAGTACGTAGTACGTAGTACGGCGCGGCACAGGTGGCGCTACACTACAATGTTACCTGTCGGCCGAGCTGCGTGTCGGGCAGCACGGTGTGCCGCGGGAAGCCCACCGCGTAGTACGTAGTACGTAGTACGTAGTACGTAGTACGGCGCGGCACAGGTGGCGCTACACTACAATGTTACCTGTCGGCCGAGCTGCGTGTCGGGCAGCACGGTGTGCCGCGGGAAGCCCACCGCGTAGTACGTAGTACGTAGTACGTAGTACGTAGTACGTAGTACGTAGTACGGCGCGGCACAGGTGGCGCTACACTACAATGTTACCTGTCGGCCGAGCTGCGTGTCGGGCAGCACGGTGTGCCGCGGGAAGCCCACCGCGTAGTACGTAGTACGTAGTACGTAGTACGTAGTACGGCGCGGCACAGGTGGCGCTACACTACAATGTTACCTGTCGGCCGAGCTGCGTGTCGGGCAGCACGGTGTGCCGCGGGAAGCCCACCGCGTAGTACGTAGTACGTAGTACGTAGTACGGCGCGGCACAGGTGGCGCTACACTACAATGTTACCTGTCGGCCGAGCTGCGTGTCGGGCAGCACGGTGTGCCGCGGGAAGCCCACCGCGTAGTACGTAGTACGTAGTACGTAGTACGTAGTACGGCGCGGCACAGGTGGCGCTACACTACAATGTTACCTGTCGGCCGAGCTGCGTGTCGGGCAGCACGGTGTGCCGCGGGAAGCCCACCGCGTAGTACGTAGTACGTAGTACGTAGTACGTAGTACGGCGCGGCACAGGTGGCGCTACACTACAATGTTACCTGTCGGCCGAGCTGCGTGTCGGGCAGCACGGTGTGCCGCGGGAAGCCCACCGCGTAGTACGTAGTACGTAGTACGTAGTACGTAGTACGGCGCGGCACAGGTGGCGCTACACTACAATGTTACCTGTCGGCCGAGCTGCGTGTCGGGCAGCACGGTGTGCCGCGGGAAGCCCACCGCGTAGTACGTAGTACGTAGTACGTAGTACGTAGTACGTAGTACGTAGTACGGCGCGGCACAGGTGGCGCTACACTACAATGTTACCTGTCGGCCGAGCTGCGTGTCGGGCAGCACGGTGTGCCGCGGGAAGCCCACCGCGTAGTACGTAGTACGTAGTACGTAGTACGTAGTACGGCGCGGCACAGGTGGCGCTACACTACAATGTTACCTGTCGGCCGAGCTGCGTGTCGGGCAGCACGGTGTGCCGCGGGAAGCCCACCGCGTAGTACGTAGTACGTAGTACGTAGTACGGCGCGGCACAGGTGGCGCTACATTACAATGTTACCTGTCGGCCGAGCTGCGTGTCGGGCAGCACGGTGTGCCGCGGGAAGCCCACCGCGTAGTACGTAGTACGTAGTACGTAGTACGGCGCGGCACAGGTGGCGCTACACTACAATGTTACCTGTCGGCCGAGCTGCGTGTCGGGCAGCACGGTGTGCCGCGGGAAGCCCACCGCGTAGTACGTAGTACGTAGTACGTAGTACGGCGCGGCACAGGTGGCGCTACACTACAATGTTACCTGTCGGCCGAGCTGCGTGTCGGGCAGCACGGTGTGCCGCGGGAAGCCCACCGCGTAGTACGTAGTACGTAGTACGTAGTACGTAGTACGTAGTACGTAGTACGGCGCGGCACAGGTGGCGCTACACTACAATGTTACCTGTCGGCCGAGCTGCGTGTCGGGCAGCACGGTGTGCCGCGGGAAGCCCACCGCGTAGTACGTAGTACGTAGTACGTAGTACGTAGTACGGCGCGGCACAGGTGGCGCTACACTACAATGTTACCTGTCGGCCGAGCTGCGTGTCGGGCAGCACGGTGTGCCGCGGGAAGCCCACCGCGTAGTACGTAGTACGTAGTACGTAGTACGTAGTACGTAGTACGTAGTACGGCGCGGCACAGGTGGCGCTACACTACAATGTTACCTGTCGGCCGAGCTGCGTGTCGGGCAGCACGGTGTGCCGCGGGAAGCCCACCGCGTAGTACGTAGTACGTAGTACGTAGTACGTAGTACGTAGTACGTAGTACGTAGTACGGCGCGGCACAGGTGGCGCTACACTACAATGTTACCTGTCGGCCGAGCTGCGTGTCGGGCAGCACGGTGTGCCGCGGGAAGCCCACCGCGTAGTACGTAGTACGTAGTACGTAGTACGTAGTACGGCGCGGCACAGGTGGCGCTACACTACAATGTTACCTGTCGGCCGAGCTGCGTGTCGGGCAGCACGGTGTGCCGCGGGAAGCCCACCGCGTAGTACGGCGCCCCGGGCGCCGGGTGCATGGCACCTTGCCGCCCCGACTGGAAGCTGAGGGAGACCACGCACCAGCACGTTACAACCAGGTACACGAAAAAGAATTACATGAACACGATTACATAATAAGTTTTTGCTATTGGCCGAAGCCGCTTTTGAACTTTTTTCATTTGCCAAATGATTTAATAGGTCTTTACCTATGAAATTGCCGTTTTGTATGAAAAAATTTAAACGAATTTTTTTCATGTATTTTTTATTTGTATTAATCGAAGTAATCACCCAATGCAATCAATGCATCTTTGCCAACGCAGTGGCAGTTTATTGATCTTAAAGAAATCAGCTGGACGGGAGGCAACAAATCCTTCAAAGGCATTTTGTACTGCCTCTCGGGTATTGAATTTTTTTCCCGCCAAGAAGTTATCCAAATTCTGGATAAAAGTAGTAGTCTGTAGGCGCAAGGTCTGGTGAGTAGGGCGGATGACGGAGAGCTTCCAACCCCAGTTCTTGCAACTTGGAGACCGTCTGCTGTGCAGTATGAGGTCGCGCGTTGTCGTGCAGGAGCAGCGGAGACGAGCGATTGACCAATGCTGGTTGGAGATGTGCCAGCTTCTCCATCATTGTGTTCAGTTCTTCACAGTACACATCTGCAGTAATGCTCACCCCGTTTGGTAAGAAGCTGTGATGAATCACACCGGCGCCACACCAAACAGTGACCACCAAACAGTGACCATCACTTTTCTAGGGGTAAGTTTTCGTTTAGGGCATTTTTTAGGTGCTGAACCAGGATCCAACCAACTTGCTGAGCGCTTGCGGTTATCAAACAGAATCCATTTTTCGTCGCAGGTAACAATGGGGTTCAAAATTCCTTCATTTGTGTGTCTGTTGAGCAGTGCAAGGCACGTCTCGACGCGTACTTCGCGCTGGCGATCATTGAGTTCGTGGGGCACCCATTTGTCAAGCTTTTTTACCTTGCCAATTTGACGCAAATGGACAAACATTGTTTTGACGCTAACGTCGAAAGCTGCTGCTAATTCAGCCGTAGATTGTGTATCATCCATCAGCTTCCACAATCGCCTTTAATTCGTCATTGTCGACCAAAGTCTTCGGACGACCGCGAGGTTCATTTTTCAGGTCGTAATTTCCAGAACGGAAGCGAGCAAACCAATAACAGGTGGTGCGTTGGTTTGTAGTGTTAGCTCCGTAAACGTCGTTGATGTTGCGTGCCGCTTGTGCCGCGTTGCTGCCACGACGGTATTCATATACCATAATTACTCGAATTTTTAACGTATCCATGATGACGAAAAAGATTGAAATGCGATGAAAATGTAACACTAATCAATAAATAAATGACTACTTTTGGAAAAAGAAAACATGTTTTTAAAATAAAATTAATTTGAAATTAGAATTGTTAGCCAACAAAAATTATTTTGATTTGAAATGGCTAGTACTGCAGAACAGCAATTTCATAGGTAAAGATCAATTGATTTGCCATTCTTCACCACACCGAAAAAAGATTTTTACGGAATATTATTTAAATAGAATAGAATTAAATTTATTTAGCACATTCATGAAACACGCATACAAAAACAAACATAGAAATTAAAATAAACAGAAAAGTAAATAAAATTTGGTTACAATGTGCATAAAAGTCAATATGTTGTGCTAAAAAATTGAGTCACTGAGGCAAACAAATCACTGCAAAACCAAATTCATGCAGTCTTGTCTGCCCTACCCCTTTTTTTTTTGTCTGCCCTACCCCTAGAGTGTAATTTAAGCCCGCGTAGGCGCGGCGGGGTGGAGCAGACCGTGAGCTAAGGAGCAGGTGGTTCAAAGGCCCGCCGTCACGGTGGTGAGCGTTAAAACCATCTGCGACGATAAGCCGCCCAAACCCCGTAGCGCCGGAGCCATGACAAGCTGCATGTTGCAGGCCTGCTTGCATGTTGCATGCTTGTTTGCACGCTGCATGCTACCATATGCCTGCTTGCATGTTGCATGCCTGCTTGCATAGTGTATAGTATACATGTATGTACGTACTTGTAGGTGACGAGTATGGAGGAGGAGCAGTGCGGCTGCTGCGGCAGCGCGCCGGGCTGCAGCGCCCACGCCATGCTGCCGCGCGGCTGCTCGCCCGCCGCGCCGCGCGCCGCCGAGCGCCCGTACGTGCGCCCGCACACCAGGCACTCGATGTACAGAGGCTCCTGGGGACACGTTTATTACGTTTCATTCGACCGAACAATTAGTTTTAGCCTTTTAGGGCACAGTTAGAATTAGCCTCTCCAGCTGTCGGTTGAGGCAGTGCAGGTGCAGCATGTGCTGGCAGCCGGTCAGCGGCGTGAGGCACGCGGGGCACAGTGTGTGTGTGTCTCACCTGGCTGGCAGCCTCTCCAGCTGTCGGTTGAGGCAGTGCAGGTGCAGCATGTGCTGGCAGCCGGTCAGCGGCGTGAGGCACGCGGGGCACAGTGTGTGTGTGTCTCACCTGGCTGGCTGGCAGCCTCTCCAGCTGTCGGTTGAGGCAGTGCAGGTGCAGCATGTGCTGGCAGCCGGTCAGCGGCGTGAGGCACGCGGGGCACAGTGTGTGTGTGTCTCACCTGGCTGGCTCGCAGCCTCTCCAGCTGTCGGTTGAGGCAGTGCAGGTGCAGCATGTGCTGGCAGCCGGTCAGCGGCGTGAGGCACGCGGGGCACAGTGTGTGTGTGTCTCACCTGGCTGGCTCGCAGCCTCTCCAGCTGTCGGTTGAGGCAGTGCAGGTGCAGCATGTGCTGGCAGCCGGTCAGCGGCGTGAGGCACGCGGGGCACAGTGTGTGTGTGTCTCACCTGGCTGGCTCGCAGCCTCTCCAGCTGTCGGTTGAGGCAGTGCAGGTGCAGCATGTGCTGGCAGCCGGTCAGCGGCGTGAGGCACGCGGGGCACAGTGTGTGTGTGTCTCACCTGGCTGGCTGGCAGCCTCTCCAGCTGTCGGTTGAGGCAGTGCAGGTGCAGCATGTGCTGGCAGCCGGTCAGCGGCGTGAGGCACGCGGGGCACAGTCTGTGTGTGTCTCACCTGGCTGGCTCGCAGCCTCTCCAGCTGTCGGTTGAGGCAGTGCAGGTGCAGCATGTGCTGGCAGCCGGTCAGCGGCGTGAGGCACGCGGGGCACAGTGTGTGTGTGTCTCACCTGGCTGGCAGCCTCTCCAGCTGTCGGTTGAGGCAGTGCAGGTGCAGCATGTGCTGGCAGCCGGTCAGCGGCGTGAGGCACGCGGGGCACAGTGTGTGTGTGTCTCACCTGGCTGGCAGCCTCTCCAGCTGTCGGTTGAGGCAGTGCAGGTGCAGCATGTGCTGGCAGCCGGTCAGCGGCGTGAGGCACGCGGGGCACAGTGTGTGTGTGTCTCACCTGGCTGGCTCGCAGCCTCTCCAGCTGTCGGTTGAGGCAGTGCAGGTGCAGCATGTGCTGGCAGCCGGTCAGCGGCGTGAGGCACGCGGGGCACAGTGTGTGTGTGTCTCACCTGGCTGGCTCGCAGCCTCTCCAGCTGTCGGTTGAGGCAGTGCAGGTGCAGCATGTGCTGGCAGCCGGTCAGCGGCGTGAGGCACGCGGGGCACAGTGTGTGTGTGTCTCACCTGGCTGGCTGGCAGCCTCTCCAGCTGTCGGTTGAGGCAGTGCAGGTGCAGCATGTGCTGGCAGCCGGTCAGCGGCGTGAGGCACGCGGGGCACAGTGTGTGTGTGTCTCACCTGGCTGGCAGCCTCTCCAGCTGTCGGTTGAGGCAGTGCAGGTGCAGCATGTGCTGGCAGCCGGTCAGCGGCGTGAGGCACGCGGGGCACAGTGTGTGTGTGTCTCACCTGGCTGGCAGCCTCTCCAGCTGTCGGTTGAGGCAGTGCAGGTGCAGCATGTGCTGGCAGCCGGTCAGCGGCGTGAGGCACGCGGGGCACAGTGTGTGTGTGTCTCACCTGGCTGGCTGGCAGCCTCTCCAGCTGTCGGTTGAGGCAGTGCAGGTGCAGCATGTGCTGGCAGCCGGTCAGCGGCGTGAGGCACGCGGGGCACAGTGTGTGTGTGTCTCACCTGGCTGGCTCGCAGCCTCTCCAGCTGTCGGTTGAGGCAGTGCAGGTGCAGCATGTGCTGGCAGCCGGTCAGCGGCGTGAGGCACGCGGGGCACAGTGTGTGTGTGTCTCACCTGGCTGGCTCGCAGCCTCTCCAGCTGTCGGTTGAGGCAGTGCAGGTGCAGCATGTGCTGGCAGCCGGTCAGCGGCGTGAGGCACGCGGGGCACAGTGTGTGTGTGTCTCACCTGGCTGGCTGGCAGCCTCTCCAGCTGTCGGTTGAGGCAGTGCAGGTGCAGCATGTGCTGGCAGCCGGTCAGCGGCGTGAGGCACGCGGGGCACAGTCTGTGTGTGTCTCACCTGGCTGGCTCGCAGCCTCTCCAGCTGTCGGTTGAGGCAGTGCAGGTGCAGCATGTGCTGGCAGCCGGTCAGCGGCGTGAGGCACGCGGGGCACAGTGTGTGTGTGTCTCACCTGGCTGGCAGCCTCTCCAGCTGTCGGTTGAGGCAGTGCAGGTGCAGCATGTGCTGGTAGCCGGTCAGCGGCGTGAGGCACGCGGGGCACAGTGTGTGTGTGTCTCACCTGGCTGGCAGCCTCTCCAGCTGTCGGTTGAGGCAGTGCAGGTGCAGCATGTGCTGGCAGCCGGTCAGCGGCGTGAGGCACGCGGGGCACAGTGTGTGTGTGTCTCACCTGGCTGGCTCGCAGCCTCTCCAGCTGTCGGTTGAGGCAGTGCAGGTGCAGCATGTGCTGGCAGCCGGTCAGCGGCGTGAGGCACGCGGGGCACAGTGTGTGTGTGTCTCACCTGGCTGGCTCGCAGCCTCTCCAGCTGTCGGTTGAGGCAGTGCAGGTGCAGCATGTGCTGGCAGCCGGTCAGCGGCGTGAGGCACGCGGGGCACAGTGTGTGTGTGTCTCACCTGGCTGGCTGGCAGCCTCTCCAGCTGTCGGTTGAGGCAGTGCAGGTGCAGCATGTGCTGGCAGCCGGTCAGCGGCGTGAGGCACGCGGGGCACAGTGTGTGTGTGTCTCACCTGGCTGGCAGCCTCTCCAGCTGTCGGTTGAGGCAGTGCAGGTGCAGCATGTGCTGGCAGCCGGTCAGCGGCGTGAGGCACGCGGGGCACAGTGTGTGTGTGTCTCACCTGGCTGGCTGGCAGCCTCTCCAGCTGTCGGTTGAGGCAGTGCAGGTGCAGCATGTGCTGGCAGCCGGTCAGCGGCGTGAGGCACGCGGGGCACAGTGTGTGTGTGTCTCACCTGGCTGGCAGCCTCTCCAGCTGTCGGTTGAGGCAGTGCAGGTGCAGCATGTGCTGGCAGCCGGTCAGCGGCGTGAGGCACGCGGGGCACAGTGTGTGTGTGTCTCACCTGGCTGGCTCGCAGCCTCTCCAGCTGTCGGTTGAGGCAGTGCAGGTGCAGCATGTGCTGGCAGCCGGTCAGCGGCGTGAGGCACGCGGGGCACAGTGTGTGTGTGTCTCACCTGGCTGGCTCGCAGCCTCTCCAGCTGTCGGTTGAGGCAGTGCAGGTGCAGCATGTGCTGGCAGCCGGTCAGCGGCGTGAGGCACGCGGGGCACAGTGTGTGTGTGTCTCACCTGGCTGGCAGCCTCTCCAGCTGTCGGTTGAGGCAGTGCAGGTGCAGCATGTGCTGGCAGCCGGTCAGCGGCGTGAGGCACGCGGGGCACAGTGTGTGTGTGTCTCACCTGGCTGGCAGCCTCTCCAGCTGTCGGTTGAGGCAGTGCAGGTGCAGCATGTGCTGGCAGCCGGTCAGCGGCGTGAGGCACGCGGGGCACAGTGTGTGTGTGTCTCACCTGGCTGGCAGCCTCTCCAGCTGTCGGTTGAGGCAGTGCAGGTGCAGCATGTGCTGGCAGCCGGTCAGCGGCGTGAGGCACGCGGGGCACAGTGTGTGTGTGTCTCACCTGGCTGGCAGCCTCTCCAGCTGTCGGTTGAGGCAGTGCAGGTGCAGCATGTGCTGGCAGCCGGTCAGCGGCGTGAGGCACGCGGGGCACAGTGTGTGTGTGTCTCACCTGGCTGGCAGCCTCTCCAGCTGTCGGTTGAGGCAGTGCAGGTGCAGCATGTGCTGGCAGCCGGTCAGCGGCGTGAGGCACGCGGGGCACAGTGTGTGTGTGTCTCACCTGGCTGGCAGCCTCTCCAGCTGTCGGTTGAGGCAGTGCAGGTGCAGCATGTGCTGGCAGCCGGTCAGCGGCGTGAGGCACGCGGGGCACAGTGTGTGTGTGTCTCACCTGGCTGGCAGCCTCTCCAGCTGTCGGTTGAGGCAGTGCAGGTGCAGCATGTGCTGGCAGCCGGTCAGCGGCGTGAGGCACGCGGGGCACAGTGTGTGTGTGTCTCACCTGGCTGGCTGGCAGCCTCTCCAGCTGTCGGTTGAGGCAGTGCAGGTGCAGCATGTGCTGGCAGCCGGTCAGCGGCGTGAGGCACGCGGGGCACAGTGTGTGTGTGTCTCACCTGGCTGGCAGCCTCTCCAGCTGTCGGTTGAGGCAGTGCAGGTGCAGCATGTGCTGGCAGCCGGTCAGCGGCGTGAGGCACGCGGGGCACAGTGTGTGTGTGTCTCACCTGGCTGGCTCGCAGCCTCTCCAGCTGTCGGTTGAGGCAGTGCAGGTGCAGCATGTGCTGGCAGCCGGTCAGCGGCGTGAGGCACGCGGGGCACAGTGTGTGTGTGTCTCACCTGGCTGGCAGCCTCTCCAGCTGTCGGTTGAGGCAGTGCAGGTGCAGCATGTGCTGGCAGCCGGTCAGCGGCGTGAGGCACGCGGGGCACAGTGTGTGTGTGTCTCACCTGGCTGGCAGCCTCTCCAGCTGTCGGTTGATGCAGTGCAGGTGCAGCATGTGCTGGCAGACGGTCAGCGGCGTGAGGCACGCGGGGCACAGTGTGTGTGTGTCTCACCTGGCTGGCAGCCTCTCCAGCTGTCGGTTGAGGCAGTGCAGGTGCAGCATGTGCTGGCAGCCGGTCAGCGGCGTGAGGCACGCGGGGCACAGTGTGTGTGTGTCTCACCTGGCTGGCTCGCAGCCTCTCCAGCTGTCGGTTGAGGCAGTGCAGGTGCAGCATGTGCTGGCAGCCGGTCAGCGGCGTGAGGCACGCGGGGCACAGTGTGTGTGTGTCTCACCTGGCTGGCTGGCAGCCTCTCCAGCTGTCGGTTGAGGCAGTGCAGGTGCAGCATGTGCTGGCAGCCGGTCAGCGGCGTGAGGCACGCGGGGCACAGTGTGTGTGTGTCTCACCTGGCTGGCTGGCAGCCTCTCCAGCTGTCGGTTGAGGCAGTGCAGGTGCAGCATGTGCTGGCAGCCGGTCAGCGGCGTGAGGCACGCGGGGCACAGTGTGTGTGTGTCTCACCTGGCTGGCTCGCAGCCTCTCCAGCTGTCGGTTGAGGCAGTGCAGGTGCAGCATGTGCTGGCAGCCGGTCAGCGGCGTGAGGCACGCGGGGCACAGTGTGTGTGTGTCTCACCTGGCTGGCTGGCAGCCTCTCCAGCTGTCGGTTGAGGCAGTGCAGGTGCAGCATGTGCTGGCAGCCGGTCAGCGGCGTGAGGCACGCGGGGCACAGTGTGTGTGTGTCTCACCTGGCTGGCTCGCAGCCTCTCCAGCTGTCGGTTGAGGCAGTGCAGGTGCAGCATGTGCTGGCAGCCGGTCAGCGGCGTGAGGCACGCGGGGCACAGTGTGTGTGTGTCTCACCTGGCTGGCTCGCAGCCTCTCCAGCTGTCGGTTGAGGCAGTGCAGGTGCAGCATGTGCTGGCAGCCGGTCAGCGGCGTGAGGCACGCGGGGCACAGTGTGTGTGTGTCTCACCTGGCTGGCTCGCAGCCTCTCCAGCTGTCGGTTGAGGCAGTGCAGGTGCAGCATGTGCTGGCAGCCGGTCAGCGGCGTGAGGCACGCGGGGCACAGTGTGTGTGTGTCTCACCTGGCTGGCAGCCTCTCCAGCTGTCGGTTGAGGCAGTGCAGGTGCAGCATGTGCTGGCAGCCGGTCAGCGGCGTGAGGCACGCGGGGCACAGTGTGTGTGTGTCTCACCTGGCTGGCTCGCAGCCTCTCCAGCTGTCGGTTGAGGCAGTGCAGGTGCAGCATGTGCTGGCAGCCGGTCAGCGGCGTGAGGCACGCGGGGCACAGTGTGTGTGTGTCTCACCTGGCTGGCTCGCAGCCTCTCCAGCTGTCGGTTGAGGCAGTGCAGGTGCAGCATGTGCTGGCAGCCGGTCAGCGCCACCGCGGGCGCCGCACACGCGTCCAGTGGCGTGAGGCACGCGGGGCACAGCGCGCCCCACTGCGGACACGCCACTGCGCGCACCCACACGCACACCTGCGACGACGCCTCGTCCACGCCTGCGGTCCAACGTTGTAATTGAGAAAAGTGTAAAGGCGGAAACCCACCGCAACGCACGGAGAGGCTACGCACGTGTGTGAGACTTCGCCTGGCATAAAAATGTATGAGATCGTTTCTACTGCAACCCACAGACACGCTACGCAACGATTGACGTCATTGCCTCACGCGTGACTTTCTCGAATATGGCGCCGACGTTCAACGCTCAACAACGCTGTCAACGCCATGCACGCTGTGCAAGCGGTACACGCTATACACGAATACCCATGACTGGCAAAACAGTAGCTCTCTCGACGTAAAAAGCGTAGATCTCTATTTCAACAGATTCCTCTCCCCCCCGGACCGCTGAGGAGTTCAGACGCTTTTAAGGAGACCCACTCTGTTAATTGAATTAAATATTTAAATAAAATTTCGGCACTTAAATCGAGTTAAAAAATAGGAGTTCATAACTCCTGAGGAGATCTCAAGTCGCCCAAACGTCGTAGTCTGCCATCGAAGTGACGCACCGCTTCGGCTCCACCTACACTACCCCGCCCACTGCTGCCAGCGGCCCACCTCCTGAGGCGTGACGAAGTTCAGCCACTTAGCAGCGCACGCGCAAGGTCACGGCTCCACATCATTACCACAGCTGGGAGGTACGTACCCGTGCTCCTAGTATTTCGCGATTACTCTCTCGCACGGCTCATTGCACGTTTACTGCTACAAGACATTGCTACAAAACGAAGTTTTCGCTACGAAGTCGCTACGAGGACTATTTACGCACCACATTACGTACGTGAGATTACTGTTTGTTTTTTGGTATCGCTATTGCTGCTTGCTTTAACTGAAGAGTGAGGCGATTAATTATAATACACGCTACAGGTGATTGTATACTTACTTTTGACAGTTTTAAAAGTTTATTAATTAATAACATGTCGGTGTCACGCACGCCACCTCAGGGAAGTAAGACTAAGGTGGATGATAATCTACTGGTCCCTCACGATTCTGATACTGCATGAGACCGATTACCATCTGACAGTGACTCAGTTGTTACCCATACTGCCTCACGAAAATTTAAGCGCAAGCAATGTGACTTGCATATGACCGAAATAAGAGAACTGTTTGAAGAATTTAGCAATGCCCAAAATGCCAAGTTGGATGCTCTTAATTCTTCTATGTTACAAATGAAGGAGGAAACAGCGGAGATGAAGAAATCTCTAATTTTTATGTCAAATAAGTATGATGAAGTATTGGAGAACCTTGCTAAAATCCAGAAGGAAAATACCAACTATAGGGTGCGAATCGAATTACTTGAGCAAAAGGTTGATTTTCTGGAACGGAAATCCAGGTCCTCAACCGTTGAATTAAGGAATGTGCCTCAAGCAACTACGGAGACCAAGGAAGATATCTCACAAATTATTAAAAAAGTCGGTGAAGTGGTTAAGTATCCTGTTCAAATCTCTGACGTTCGAGATGCCTACCGATTGAAAACTAAGAATAAGGGTTCCTCCCCCATTGTAGTAGAATTTACTTCCATAACCACTAAGGAAAATTTAATACAAAAAGTAAAGCTTTTTAATAAGGGCAACAAGAATAATATGCTCAACAGTTCACACTTAATGATTGGCGGCCCTACTCAACCTGTGTATATCTCTCGAGTCTTTAACTCCATTTACCAAGAAACTGTTTTACTTAGCGCGACAGCATGCTAAAAGACATTCGTTTGTGGGTTGCTGGCACTCTTTCGGGAAAATATACATGGAAAAGAGTGACGATCACCCGACCCTACGTATTGATAGTGAAGATGATATTCAAAAACTTGTTCAAGCATGACTATCTGCGTTAAGAATGAAACTTGGAACTACCGTACCGAGAGCATTATTGTCTAATAGCGCAACTAAATAAAATCGTAAGTGTAGTATTGTGACCCCTTAGTGATTTTTACCGGCGAATCCAACAATTCATCGTCTTGTGAACCTAGTGATACTTGTGGTAGTGACCAGTGTTGCGAACTTTTATAATATTAGTCAATAAATCAAAAACTTGTATTTAAATCACCGTCAATCAGTAATATTTGAAAGTGTCTCGGCGAAACGCGTAAGCGCCTGCGTATACCCGGCGCTTACGACCTTCTTCTCGCCAATAGTCACTGTGCTTGACGCATCGTCGGCGACGTACTCCCCGCCTTCGCACACTGTGCTACACAGTGTTTGATAGCTGGAAAGGATCGGGATCTGTGCCGTAGCGTGTTATCACGACCGCCTGTGTGTTTGCTGCTTGCCACAATTTTGAGTATTTAGCGCTCTAGCTTAAATCACAGGATGCCAAACGTCAAACGCACGCCCCCGTCGTCTCAGAAATGTAAACTAAAGCATGCTCAATCGAAATCGGACCCGGACTTAACCATAGCGGTGGAGGAAGTTATTGAGCCGAGTCAAAACATAGCTTCCCGACATAAACGCCCACGCATCTCTGGTTCTCCTACGGATGAACATGACCCCTCGAAGGCTTTTTTAATCAGTTTTAAAACTGAGTTGCTTGCAATGCTCGAAGGCTGGAAGTCGGAACAAAAACAAACCTTATCTCAATTGGTTACAGACGTCGCTCAGCTAAAAGTGCAATGTTCCAACATACAACAGTCTAACGCTGAGCTAAAGGAGTCGGTTATATCTTTGAACAAGGATTATAGGGAGTCTTAGCTAAGGTATCTCTGCTAGAAAAAGCGCAACATGAGAACAATGAGTGCCTCAATAAACTTGAGAAACAAGTTCAGGAGCTTCAACAGAAGTGTCGCCCTTCAGCTATTGAAGTAAGGAACGTACCTGCGATGCCAAATGAGAAAATAGATGACCTCTTACGAATTGCTATGCGTTTGGGGCAAGTAGCTCAGATGGAAATATCTCCCTCCAACATTCGCGATATTTACCGAATGCCTGGAAAACCTGGTCAAACAAGATCCATATTTATTGAATTTTCTACTGTCTATTGTAAAAATAATTTGCTAACAGCTGTACGTAACTACAACAAAGGACGATGCGTCGAGGAGAAATTAAATACGGCGAACCTGGGCATTGCGGGAGAACGAAAACCAGTTTATGTTGAAGAACACCTGACCCCAACATTAAAAAGGCTGTTTTACCTTGCCCGTGATTTTGCTAAAAGAAATGCATATACTTTCTGCTGGATTTCTAACGGAAAAATCCTTTTACGAAAAAATCCTGATACAAAGGAATCACACGTGGTGAAAAACGAACAGTGTTTGTTAGATTTAGAATTCAAAAAGTGACTGTCTTTCCATCACCTATTTTGCTACTGTATATCTTTTAACATTTTGCTTAACTATCTAAATATATTTTTTAAATTCTATTGTATACTGTATAATGATAAGATAGAATCATGTTTATTTAAAATTCATTCTAACTTTAACCAATTAAGCTTCACATCGGTAATAAATGTACCTGTAAATAGTAATAGTGAGATCTACACTGTGGCTGACATTTCCTTTTTAATGCAACTTCAACGTCTACCGAGGAAAGTAATCAGCTTTTTAATTGATATAATTAATTTTTGTTGCACTAAGTACATCGGTTACGTTGAATTTTTACGTTACAAAATTGTTTAAAAATGACGGATAACATTAATAATGCCGCTAATTCGATTGATAAGTTTGAGGTTGCTAACTCCCATATTTGTACACCGGACCAATGTACAGGGCTTATTGTGGATCCTAACACCCATTTTAAAACTATACATATAAATATCAGAAGTATAAATAAAAATTTAGACCAATTTATATCCATGCTGTCTGTGATCAAATTTGAGTTCGACTTAATCATACTTTCCGAGTGTTGGTTAAAAGGATCAGGCCCACCACCTTATCTCGAGAATTACACATCCTACGTTACAACCAACAATCTGACACAAAACGATGGAGTTGTGATGTACTTCAGGAACGGATTAGGATGTACCATATCTGAACCATCGTTTTCAGATGCTAACTGCTTAATTTGTCGTTTAAAAGATACCGCTATAATCGGGCTTTACCGATCACCATCTCGTACAGATCTAACCAAATTTTATCACAGTCTAGAAACACTAATGTCTAGTCTGAAAACATTCAAAAACATAGCTGTGATAAGAGATCTCAATGTCGATATAAAACAAAATAATAATATCGATCGTAACTCGAGCGACTATTTATTATTAACAGCCTCGTTAGGCCTATTGCCAGCACACGTGTATCCTACAAGACTCGGAAACTGCCTCGATCATATTTTATTAAAATCCACTAGCTCGGCAAAAGCTATCATATTAGACACCCATATAACTGATCATCTTCCTGTCATCTTATGTATGAAAGAGACCAAGAAATTGTACCTGGATAACAATAGGGTAATAAGGCGCCAAGACTATTCCTCTATTAAATCTGAGATTGACCAAAGTGATTTTAATTTGGTTTTGAATGAAACAGACGCGAATATTGTAACGTTGTAATAAAGCACACAACTCAGAAAAAAGTTAGTAGGCGAACCCATATCCTGAAACCGTGGATCACTGAAGGGTTGCTTCGTTGTATATGGAACCGCGATAGAATACACCTGAAACTAAGAAAAGATACTGATAACACAGTCCTACAAACGACATACAAAAGGTACCGAAACTTTTGTGATGCGCTACTCAGAAAGTTGAAACACGAGTACGAAAAAGGTCAGATTACTAAAGCTCAAAACAGTCCGAAAGCAATATGGGATGCTGTAAACCGAATCTCAGGTAGGAAATGTCAGTCACAGCCAGCAAGGGAACTATTAAAATTAACAGCTGATGCCAAATTGTCAGCAAACTGTGTCAACAAATACTTTGTTAATATTGGGAAGGACCTGGCTGCGAAGCTAGTGCCACCGGATAACTCACCAGTACCTCGTCTCACCAAGGAAATTGTCTCACAGCACAACTCTCTCGGGATACTGCCAGTGAGCCATGAACAAGTGGCAGCGATCATTGGTTCACTACGTAATAGCTGTGCAACTGGCTGGGATAATATTCCAGCCTTGGTAATTAAGCTCTCACAGGAAGTCCTGGTACCACCAATTACGCACATTTGTAACGTCTCTATTGCCACTGGCGTATTTCCGAACAGCCTGAAAAAAGCCACAGTGACTCCTGTGTATAAGGGTGGAGACAGAGAGCGACTCACAAACTATAGGCCTATTTCTGTGCTGAGTGCGTTATCGAAGATACTAGAAAAAATACTTAATAACTGCTTGACTAAGTATCTCACTAAATTTAACATCATCTCAGAAAACCAGTACGGTTTTAGGCCTGGTGTGTCGACTGAAGATGCTGTAACCAATTTCAGTGCCACGGTAGCTAGTAAGCTTGACAAAAGCTATAAGTGCTACGGTTTATTTTTGGATATATCAAAAGCTTTTGATACGGTTTCTGTCCCAATCCTTTTATCAAAACTGGAGCACATTGGAGTCCGTGGTCTGTCATTAAATATATTTAATGATTATCTGACCAATCGTACCCAGGCAGTTAAAATTGATACAGTGGTGAGTGAAGACGAAGAAATAAAATACGGAGTCCCACAAGGGAGTATTCTTGGACCCACATTGTTTATAATATACATTAATGACTTGTGCAAGATGAAACTAGAAAAGGCTGATATTTTTACTTATGCGGATGACACAGCACTCTTAGTGTATGGGAAAAACTGGGTGGAGGCTAAGACACACGCCGAGAGGAATCTGAGGGAAGTCATGCTATGGTTATCTTCTAATTTACTTACGTTGAATGTAGATAAATCGAAATATATTCGTTTTTATCTCCCCAACACCTCAACGCCATCAGAAGAAACTATAAAACTTACTGCCCACAATTGTGCCAAATCAGCAATAGACTGTCGTTGTTCCCCTATATCAAATGTTGCCTGTATCAGGTATCTTGGTGTTTTAGTGGATGAACGATTGGACTGGCGTCCACAGGTGGAGACCCTCACCGGACGAGTCAGAAAACTACTGTACGTGTTTAAGAATCTTCGTCACTCTGCCGACCGTACGTTATTGATACAGTCTATCTTGCATTGTGTCAATCAATATTGGGTTATTGTGTTCCTGCTTGGGGTGGAACTTATAAAACTTTGTTTTTGAAATTAGAGAGGGCGCAGAGGTCCATTCTCAAGGTCATGTATGGTAAGCCGCGCTATTATTCTACCACAGAACTGTACAAGGAGTGCAAGGTGTTAACGGTGCGACAGCTGTTTATTCTTCGTACGATGCTCCGGCGGCATTCACAACTCCCTCTAAATAAAGAAGGCTCAAAAAAACGAAGTGGTGCACTTGTTTGCCCCTCTGTGCAATGTAGAACAGCTTTCGCACAAAGACAATACAACGCATTGAGTTCCAGGCTTTACAATCAAATTAACAAAAAGATCTTACTATACAAACTAAATAAGCACAATTTTAAAGAGAAATTAACTAATTGGTTAAAGTTGTTAAGTTATGATGAGTCTGAGAAGCTTATTGAAATAGTAAAATAAAAACATCCCTTTTTTGTTTCTTATTAAGTAATAATTTTTAACTTTATCAAGCAAAGTTGGTTGCTAATTATGTCAAATTGTTATGTGTAACACAAAACAAGACGGTGATATGTCTACGACTTCTAAAACGGTCGACCGCCGACTACCCAAGATACGAGCATGTCTCAGTTTGGGAGTCGTTGTCTCAGAATATAATGCTTCTGTACATTCACTTCACTAAATAGAATTATTGTTTTTTGTTTCTGGTAAAGCATTTGTACTTTTTGGAGAATAAATTATTATTATTATTCCATTTATTTATTTATATATACATACAAATTACATTTTTAAATATTTCTATAAAAATACAAAAAACATTTAAAAATATAAAAAATAGTAACCCACCGGTATCGGGAACAGGGTCCAAGCTACCGGTGGTCAGGGCTTCTGAGAGAGGAACCCCCTAACGATGCGCGCCGTGTCCAGGAGTACTGCTTTCTGGATCAAGCCCTTGATCCAGCTGCCCAACGAGAGCCTCTTGAGATGTTGGTCGAGGCTCTTGGCAATAATGCCATTGGCCGTCACGATTATCGGCACAATAACTGCTGTGTTCACATCCCACATGTCGACAACCTCGCGAGCCAAGTCAAGATACTTCGTTTGTTTATCATTCTCTGACTTCACGAGGTTCTCGTCATGAGGGACTGCTATATCAACAATCATTGCGCGACGCTCTAGTCGGTCTATCACCACTATATCAGGCTTATTGGCAACAATAGTCCTGTCAGTGATGATAGACCGATCCCAATACAATGTGCAACTACCATTTTCGAGAACTGGGTCGGGCACATACCTATAGTACGGTACTTCCGATTCCACAAGATTGTATTTAAGAGCAAGTTGCTGGTGGATAATCCTGGCTACAAGGTTGTGCCTGTGCAAATAGTCTCCGTTAGCCAGACTAGAACAACCGGAAATAATGTGGCGGATGGATTCCCCGGGCCGGTGACATGCCCGACATATGTCAACCGTACCGTCCTTCACAATGTATTTCCGGTAGTTATTAGTCATCATAACTTCGTCCATAATTGCACAGACAAAACCTTCGGTTTCCCCGAAGAGGTCACCAAAACGAAGCCAGGCTACGGACGCTAAGAAGTCTACATCGGGCCCATGTAGGACCCGATAAAAGCGTCCATGAAGCTCCTTACTCTGCCATACCTCCCTGCGGTTGTTAGTATCTAATACCACAGGTTTGCGCCAGTTCTCGTTAGCCAAGGAGAGCGCGGTAAGGCCTTTGTCCACCGCTACCACATCTCGATGCATACCCACGTCGGCCTCTAGGAAGTATTCCCTAAGGCTGCATACCTCGCGGTTGTGCAGGGTCTTAGCATTTAAGAAGCCACGACCCCCGCACTTCCGCGGGATATACAGCCTCATCACCGATGACCGTGGGTGATGCATCCGATTTGCGGTAAGCAGTGAACGTATCCTCCTATCCAGGGCGTCAAGTTCCGTCTGAGTCCATTTGAGTATGCCGAAAGAATACATCAAAACCGGCATGACCCAACCGTTGAAGGCGCGCACCTTGTTTCCGCCTGATAAAAGACTGTTAAGTACTTTGTTCAGGCGGCCAAAGAAGCGCTCCTTCAACGATTGTTTCATGTCCGTAGCACTGATGCCTAACGCTTCCGACATACCCAAATACTTGTAAGTTTCGGTTGAGGAGAGGGACCTAAGGTCTATGGAATCCGAGAGTTGTGTTCCCTCGGATTCCATAATCTCCCCTCGCTTTACATGCATGACCGCACATTTGTCCAAACCAAATTCCATCCTGATGGCGCCACTGAAGGTTTCTGTTACCTTCAGTAGCTTCATCAGTTGCAAGTTGTTAGGAGCAAAGAGTTTCAAGTCATCCATGTAAAGGAGGTGCGATATGACCTGACCACCTCTTCTCAACCGGTAGCCTTGGCCCGAACCCTCCAACAATGTACTGAGAGGGTTAAGGGCCAGACAAAACCACAGTGGACTCAGACTGTCACCCTGAAATATGCCACGCTCGATCCTTATCGGTTCGCTGTTCGCCTGGATCTGTCGACACCCTGGATAGTGAAGAACCGTCCTCCACTGCCCCATACACGACATCAGGAAGGTGCGTAAAACTGCATCAACTTTGTACAGCTCCAGCACCCTCATGAGTTATGTATGTGGCACCGAGTCATAGGCCTTCTTATAATCTATCCAGCATGTCGACAGATCTCTTCGGGAACGTCGAACCTGTTGGCTAATGGCTATGTCGATGAGGAGCAGCTCCTTAGTACCGCGGGAACCGTTCCTACATCCATTCTGAGAAGAAGACATTATTGAATTACTATCAATATGATGGTTAATCTTTCCTCTCAAAATGGATGTTAGGACTTTATAGACCGTCGGTAAACACGTGATCGGTCTATAATTTTTAGGCTCCGCGGTACTACCTGATTTATGGAGCAGGTGGGTTATCCCTGTAGTTAGGAACTGGGGCAGCGACCCTGACTCTAATGCAGACTGGAATTGAGATGCCAAGCGAGCGTGCGATCTTTTGAACCATTTAATCCAAAAGTTGTGCAGCCCGTCCGGTCCCGGAGATTTCCAGTTAGGCAACGGACGGACTGCACGAGCTACGTCTTGGGGGCTGATGTTAATTGCCCCCATTTCTGGTATCGGATCGCACGCGCGCTCGACCTCTCGAGTCCAATCGCCCTCGGTATGACTGACAGGCACCGACCAGATGCTGCGCCAGAGTGAACACATGGCATCATCATCCGGTAGGCGCGTATCAGTCACACCTTGGTCTGGTCGCTCCCAAGCCCTATAAACCCACCTCTCATTGCTTTGGAATGTGCGATTCTGAGTGTATCGCTCCACTCGCCGCTTGTACCGACGTATACGGTTTGCCCATGCATAGACTTTCTGCTTCAGGAAGTCGATACGCTCTGTGACGCGGGTCAGATAATCCCGAGGACTAATATCAGTCCCCGAGAACGCCCGCCTCACAAAGCGCATCACTCTGCGGCGAGTGTTGCCCTCCCTGAAGCAGATTAGTTTGCCGATGAGTGCTCTAGCCTCACCGATACGACGCTCGATCCTGCACTGCCAAGCTGGTACAGCTGGTCGTGTAACTCTGTCATTACTAGGAAATTTGACATGAGCTACACGACATGCCGCTGCAGCCGCACAGTACAAGATCGAGTGGGTATCGGCAAGGTCTTCGCTGCTATCAAAATAACTTGTTAGCTGCGAATCTAGAGCACACACCAGCGCCCTATTTTTATTATGCATGGGCAAACGAGGTAGACGAGGTCTAAGACAAGGCGGTGTGGACCGATACTCTCGGAAGGCATCCTCCAAAGCGCTCCTCAATCGCTCATTGCATTGGGTACTCAGGGATGTGGCCCCGTCATCATCATCTTCACCGATGTAGTTGGGTCGCGGTGAAACACTTGCACTGGGTTGTATTTGCACCGCGGCCGGTAGCGAAGTAGGTGAGACGCGGTTGCTCCGTGATTCCAGACGCAGTCTATCAAGTACGGCGTCATCCAACATACGGTTACGCTGGATAACCCGCACCTAATCCGATAATCGCTGGGCTGAAACGTTGACAGCTGGCTCAAGTACCAGAAACAGAGAGAGCATCCGACCACGGTACGCAGTCAGATTAGTTCCCCCCTCTGTAGCCCCAAAGTATGAGCGTATTACATTCTCGTTTATCGATTGCGACCATTTCATACGCTGCACACTTCCACCGGTAGCGGGGACCCTGTCAGAGGCCGGTGGGCCTCGAAGTCCTAAGCTGGCTGGTGGTTGGCCTCGTCCGCGCCGACGCGCAGGTGGCGGTGTCGTCGGCGGCGAGAAGTATTCGTCGCTCGAACTCGACGCAACTGCAGCTACCAGAATCCCTGGACTCGCGGCTGGCGCAGGTCCCGGCGGCTGCGAGGCGGAGCTGAGCGACGAACCCGAAGATGGAGTTGGTGCATTTTGTTCTCGAGCTCGGCTTCTTGTCAGCATTTTATTTTCATGTTGTCGGTCAAAAAGGGGTAATTTTTTTCGTGTTTGATTTTGCTATAACGTTACTGTTTTTTTTTCCTTGTTTTCCTGATGATTTTTGCCATTTCGATGAAAGTAATTTAATTAAATTGTATTGAAAATTGCGGATTGAGTAAAAAATATGACGTTCCAGTTGACAGCCGAGCCACAGATTATTATTATTTCCTTTATTTATTTTCTTTACTTATTTAGATATTTTTAAACATTTTTAAACAATATATACATTAGAAAAATAAAAACATTTAAAAATATAAAAATAGTAGCCCACCGATATCGGGAACAGGGTCCAAGCTACCGGCGGTCAGGGCTCCAGAGATAGGAACCTCCTGACAATGCGAGCCGTGTCCAGAAGTACCGCTTTCTGAATCAAGCCCTTGATCCAGCTGCCCAACGAGAGCCTCCTAAGGTGTTGGTCGAGGCTCGTGGCTATTAAGCCATTGGCCGATACGACTATCGGTACAATGATTGCGGAGTCCACTTCCCACATGTCGACAACCTCGCGAGCCAAGTCAATATACTTGATTTGTTATTATTATTATTATTATTATTATTTTCAATGTTTTTTACTTTCTCGGGTCCCTCTTCCTAGAGACCCGGTCCTTTGGTAGGCGTACGAGGGGCCGAAGCCAACTCGCAGAGGCCTCTTTAGACATTTCAAATGGAATGGGACACCAACCGATGATTATCCCTGTATGCACTGTGAAAGTATACCCAAGGACAATCCCCGGTTGGAGCAGGACTATTGCAGAATATGGAAACAAAAGATGAAACGCTATGGGTTTGGCTGGTTTAGTGGACTAATAATCGTTTACTATGGAAGAACTATTGGCCCCTGCCTGACTTGACAATTAAAACGGCTTTAAAATGGCAGGGGGTGACTTGCACACTCAATAAACGGGCCCCCCGAAAAGGGTCGCTAGCACAAAGTAACGTAGCGCCAAGGGGGCAACATATCCTGAGGTGCTAGAGGAGTGGAGAGGTATACCACGGCTATCAGGACAATCCCGGAAGTACGGTCAAGATTATTATTATTATTATTAACTTATAATAATATTTTTTTTCATCTCAAGCATTTTTTCCAAGAAAGTTATTTATATTATATTAATTATGCTACAAGTAACTTCATTTTTTGTCATATTTGTAAAGCTTTGACGACTACACTACACATTTTATCACTACTCTTACATGCTCACACCTTACTTATTTCCAACATATGCTTTGTCCAGTATGTTTTCACTGTCTTAACCGATTTTTCCCACGTAAGCACCCTTAGACTTATTGATACTGTTACCCAATTTTCGATAATATAAATGAAGAAAACATCTCTACTGATATCGATTCAATATCCGTGGCTTATACTTCTACATGTACCATAGACCAATGCTCAACACTTCTATCAACGACTGGGAAATCATTTAGGGTGATTGTTCAGAATATCAGAAGCTTAAATTGTAATATGGATGGAATGCTGACCCTCTTGGCTCAATCTAAGTTGACTGGGACCTGATAATATTGACGGAGTGTTGGCTGCTAAGCGTTTCCAATCCTCCTATACTAGATGGTTTCGATTATTACTGTACAACTAGAAACCATACACAAAATGAAGGAGTGGCTATTTTTATTAAAAAGGGCATAAATGTATGTGTACAGGAACCGGTCATTCTAGATTGTAATAGTCTTTTAATAACCCTCGATAAGAACACTGCAGTTCTCGCTATATATCGATCACCCAGTGTCAGGAATGTTGATGTGTTTTTGGAGAGTTTGAATGGTTTGCTGGTTGAGGTTGCTCCTAAACATAGGAACTTTATTTTGACTGGTGATATAAATATAGATATTGCCGATAACACACTTGACACACGAAAAGACCGTTATTTAAATCTTGTAGCGTCACATGGTATGCTACCAGCCTACCAAACGCCCACGCGTGTAAATTCCTGTATTGACCATGCCATACTCAAATCCGAATTTCCAACATCATGTTTCATTGCAGAAACATCTCTCACTGACCATTACAGTGTCATCTTGGTCAATGTATCAATCCCAGCTAAACAGTTCCAAAAAACCACCAAGCGTGTAGACTATAATGCTCTTGACTCAACTATACCCAAAATAGATTTTATGCCTCTCTATTTAATAACAGACGTTGATGAAGCTGTTGGAAATTTCACTGGCTCTCTTAGTGCTGCTATTGAGTCATGTACAAAAACAATTACCATATCAAGACGTAAACGTATAATAAAGCCATGGATCACTCCAGGTCTCTTGAGATGCGTAAGAAATAGGGATAGCCTTCATCTTAAAATAAAAAATTTAATCTCCTGATAACGCAACTCTTAAATTAACCTACACAAGGTACAGGAATTTTTGTAATGTATTGCTGCACAAAGTAAAACGAGAATATGAAAGGAATGAATTTGCTAAGGCAGGTAACAATTCTAAACAAATATGGAACGTTGTTAAGACTGTAACTAGTACCAGACGACAGAATGAGATTGCTTCTGAATTAATATGTCCTAACAATCCCCAACTCTCCGTTGATAATATAAATAAATTCTTTGCAAATGTAGGAAAATCACTGGCAGAAAAGCAGCTATCCCAGGGACCAAGGTTTGCCCCTTCATCACCTATTCATCCTACCCGCAATAACTCTTTTGCTCTCCTGCCAACCGACGAAAGTGAGATTAATAATATCATCCTTAATCTAAAACCTAGCTCCACTGCTGGAAGTGATAAGATAACCTCAAATTTTCTTTTACGATATCGACCCCTATTGGTTTCCCCATTGACTTATATTTGTAATTTAGCGTTCTCATCTGGATCCTTCCCACAAGCTTTTAAAACTGTCCAAATTATACCTATATTCAAGTCTGGTGACAGGGACTGTGTCAATAATTATAGACCCATCTCAATATTGCCTGCTGTGTCTAAAATTCTCGAGAAAATTATTAATAAGCGACTAATTAATTATTTAGAGAATAACAAGCTTTTATCTGGTGCTCAATTCGGTTTCAGATCCAATAAAGCTACTAGTGATGCAGTTCATGAAGTCGTTGATTATGTAGTAGATAATATTGATAACAAAAATAAAGTTCTGGCTATTTTTCTCGATCTAGCCAAGGCATTTGACACAGTCTCTGTCCCTAGACTGTTGGATAAGATGGAGAGCTTAGGGATCAGAGGTCTACCACATAAATTATTCACGGATTACCTCAGTAATCGTTTTCAGTGTGTTAAGGTGGCTGACTAGATAAGCGACAAGCTTCCCGTAACTTACGGAGTGCCGCAAGGTAGTGTCCTTGGACCAACCTTATTTCTGATCTATATTAATGACCTCTGTGAACTTGAACTCCAAAATGGCAAAATTATAACTTTCGCGGATGACACTGCCCTTATTTTCAGCGACACGTCGTGGGTCAAAACTTTCCAACATGCTCAATGCGGTTTTGATGTTGTTAATGACTGGCTTAGATGTAATCTTTTAACGTTAAATGTCGAAAAAACCAAGTTTGTAAAATTCTCGCTCCGTAATGAATCCCATCTCTCTCAAAATTCGCATAAAATAATAGCACATTCTCGGATATGTCATAAAATTATAAGTTGCAAGTGTCCTTTGCTTGAACAATCTAAACCAATAAATTACCTTGGAATAGTGATCGACGAGAGCCTTAGTTTTGCTCCTCACGTAGACTGATACGGACGACGATAGTTTTAAGTATGATTTATATAAATAAGGATTAATAAAGATTATGTATAATTCCCCTAGTAAATAAGATAGAATAAGTTAGTAAGTACGATGCTTTAATTGTAATAAGCAAGTCGTGACATGTCGGGGCGATCGTACCACGAACGGCGGTCAAGTCTCGACATGTCGCGGCGATAACAAAGGAAAGCGGACAGGTCGCTACACGTCGAGCTCTGGGCGCGAGCCGAGCTAGACGCGATTGGACAAAAGGCCCAATCGGCGAGATTTTTATTGTTAGCCTGCCCACTACTTGCGCCCCTGTGTAAAGATTATAAGTAGGTGCTGCGGGCAGTTCGTAGTTGTAGACACTCTTAACTCTGTGCCGTTACTCTGTCATTTTTATCTGTCATTTTTGTATTATTTATCGTTTCGTATGTTCAATATAAGTTTATTAGAGTTTGCTGAAGTTTGATTTCATTTAAGTACACAATATACAGTCCACCCCCAACAATTTGGTCCAGTCGAGCCGGATTTAGTTTAAAATCAGTGTTTAAATAAAAGTAACGTAGAATCAGTGCTTAAACGTAACATAGACTCAGTGCCTAAAATCTAGACGTGACTCAGTGCTTAAAACGATCTAATAGTGAGACAATTAGTGCCCAAATAAAAACTGTTCGTGTGCGAGACAATCGACGCCTGTAACACTTTGATTAAAATCTGTGTTAGGGTCTAGTGTCAAACCTAAGACCTAAGTATGGTTGTGACACGAAGCCAGAGCGACCAGGTCGAAATTGAGGAGCAGAAACGGGCCCATGGAGAAGCTGAGCGTCGGCAAGAAGCCGAGCGAATTAGAGCTGAGAGATATAGAAGACTATCGCTCGACCCGCCGGCGTCACCTCAGGTAGAAATGACCGAATGTACTAGAGTAGCGGACTTAGCAACAGCGGGACCTTCGACGGAGCGGCAACAAGTACGATCGCCGACCCGGTCGATGAGGTCCAATACGAGTGTGACTACCAGAATAAGATTGGCTGAACTCGAGGCAGCCGAGAAGCTGGCTGCCATTCAGCGAAAGGAGTTGGCCCTGGAAGCGGACCTAGTAAAGGCAAGGCTAGCTATGAATGTCTCCATGATACAAGAAGAGGAGAGCGTTCACGGCGACCAACCAGAAGAACATCGTAATCAGAAGGTTGACCAGTGGCTGCGCACCAACCCTCTCAGCTCACGGGGGGAGGGTGTCGGACCGGCAGATCAGGACAAAAACTTACGTTTTAACGTACCTAGAGGAAGTTCACCGACGCCTACTAGGAACAGAAATAGCATAGATCAGTTGGCTGAGACCTTAGAAAGGATGGCTAGGCCTCGCCTGCGGCACACGGATCTCCCAACCTTTTCGGGTGCTGTAAGCGAATGGCTACCATTTAAAGCGGCCTTCCAAGACACCACAAACATGTACAGTGTGTCACCGGCTGAAAACCTACAGCGCTTAAGAAGTTGCCTGAAAGGCGAAGCACGAGAGGCAGTGGCGGCCCTATTACACGCCGCCACGGAACCAGCAATAATCATGAAGACGCTGGAACAATGCTTTGGGCGACCGGAAGTAAGCACTGCGCCTGCGTCAAATAAGAAAGAGACTCGGCCGACTGTCATTGCAAAAAAGAAGACGAACACGGTCTACACTACGGTCGACGAAACAGAAGACAACCAGTGTCCCAGCTGTAAACAACAGCATGAGCTGACGCAGTGCCCACAATACAAGGCAGTCGCGGTAGACAAGCGCTGGGAGTTGGTGAAGGAGCTGAAGGTGTGCTTCAAGTGCGCCCGCAAAAGGCATAGGCGCATGACGTGCAAGGCGAAGCTGTGCGGCGTAAATCAGTGTCGCCGGCCTCACCACGCCTCGCTACATAAAGAGCGAGAATCGCCCGAAGTAAAGCCAGCAACCGACGAACGTGAAAAGGAGGAATCGGTCATGTCGGTGGCCACCCTAACAGCCGCCGGCCCGAAGGCCGTACTCCTCAAGATGTGCCCTGTGATCGTGGCGGGACCACGGGGGGAGGTGAAGACGCATGCGCTCTTTGATGAAGGAGCCACCATCACCCTCATCGACGAAGAGCTGGCTACAAGCATCGGTGCAGAAGGGGTGTCGCAACCACTGCACATCCACGGGGTGAACATGAACACCCGAGAACACGACAGCAAGGCAGTCACAGTACAGGTGAGAGGGCTGACTAAAGACAGCCCACCGCACAAGCTTCGGGCCAGAACCATGAACGGCCTGAAGCTACACCAGCAGTCAATCCCTGACACGCTGCTGGAGTACGACCATCTACGCGACCTACCGAGAGACCAGGTGTGTTATCAAACCACACGCCCGGGGCTTCTGGTGGGGACAGACCACTGGGAGTGTATTGTATCACGTGAACTGCGAGTCGGCGGTCCCAACCAGCCGGCTGCATCTCTAACGCAGCTGGGCTGGGTGATACACGGGACCGCACCACGAAGAGCTTTAGTGAGTGAAGACAACGTGCTACATTTGTTCGAGAGTGAGAAGCGACAGCACGATCATCAGCGGCTTCATGAGTTAGTAGAGGCCCACTTCAAAGTAGAAGCACTTGTGCACCACGCGTGAGCGATGCCGACCAACGAGCAATCGCCATCGTAAAAGACACAACCAAGATGATAGAGGGTGGCTACGAAGTCGGACTACCATGGCGACGGGATGACGTTACCATGCCACCCAGCTATAACTCTGCCCTTCGTCGACTACACAAGGTCGAACAGAAGATGGACGCGTCACCTGACTTCGCTAAACAGTACAGCGCGGAAGTCGACAACCTGCTAGAGAAAGGATACGCTGTGCCATGCGACGGCTCAGAACGAACGAGCGCCGTAGCATGGTACCTGCCTCACTTCGCCGTGCAGAACCCAAACAAGCCCGGCAAGCAAAGGTTAGTGTTTGACGCAGCGGCGAGAAGTCATGGCGTGTGTCTGAATGATGAACTGTTAGAAGGGCCGGACCTTTTGCTATCGCTCCCGGGCATTATCTTTCGATTCCGGGAAAAAGCGATAGCGGTCACGGCAGACATCCAAGAAATGTTTCTGAGAGTCAAGATTAGACCCGAAGATCAACCGGCGCAACAATTTCTATGGAGAGGCGACGACCGAACAAGTCCTCCGCGAACGTACAAAATGACGAGCATGATATTTGGTGCTGCTAGCTCGCCATATATGGCCCACTATGTCCGCAACCTAAACGCGGACATACATGGTAATGAATATCCCCGAGCATTGGAAGCAATAAAACAAAGCCATTACATGGACGACCTGGCAATAAGCTACCACGATGTGGAAGAGGCTCAGAAGGCCATAGAAGAAACCATAAGAGTACATGCGGTCGCCGGGTTCACTCTGAGAGGATGGAGTGCCAGTAAGAAGACGGTGCTGCGTGACGTTCCCCAAGAGCTGCACGCTACCACTCCTACGCAACTAGGCGGGGACAAACCGGACAACAAAATACTCGGGCTGTACTGGAACCCCGAACAAGATGAACTCGGCTTCAATACCACTATGAGCCGGGTTCCAACAGAAGTAAGGCGCCAGCTAAGAGCACCCACGAAGAGAGAGGCGCTCAGCGCAGTCATGTCGATATATGACCCGTTAGGACTGCTGAGCCACTTCACCATACGAGCGAAGATCATACTCCAAAGTTTGTGGCGCCTACCAATGTCCTGGGACGAGGTTATCCCGGGAGAAGAAAATGAGCTGTTCTCAAACTGGCTCGCACAGCTCGCCGATATCGCCCGACTCCGATTGCCCAGAAGCTATATGGTGAGCCAACAAGAATCCATAGAACTTCACATTTTATGTGACGCGAGCGAGCAAGCGTATGCAACCGTCGCCTATTTGAGGATAGAGCACGCTGACGGCACCAGAAGCGTCGTGCTCGTCGCCGCTAAAGCCAAGGTGGCGCCGCGCCGGGCGCTAACTATTCCCCGGCTCGAGCTACAGGCAGCGGTCCTAGGAGCGAGACTTGCTGACACCATACGCAAGGAACATCGCTTAGAGGTCAGTAAAATTACGTACTGGTCTGACTCGTCGACAGTCGTGCAATGGATCCAGCGTGACACGCGGCGCTATACGCCTTTCGTCGCACATAGACTGGGAGAGATAAGCGAACTAACCTCAAAAGAAGACTGGCGTTGGCTACCGACAGCGCTGAACGTAGCCGACGACGCCACCCGCCTGACTAACGCGCCGATCAGCGCGAACGATCGATGGTTCCGAGGGCCTCGCTTCCTATACTCCCCTGAGGAGCAATGGCCAAGCGAATTGATGGACAACGAAGACGAAGAACAAGAGATCCTGCATATCGCCGAGGGTCCGACGGAAGAGAGCTGGCTGCCTAACCCTAGCCGCTTCTCTAAATATGAGACCCTGGTGAGAACTGTGGCAAGAGCACTCGCCTTTATCGACATGTGTCGACACGCCGCTACGGGACTGGAGCTTCGGCACATTCAGCGCGCCGAAAAGGAAATCTTGAAACAAGCCCAGCGAGAGAGCTTCAAAGATGACATATTGAGAGTGAAGTCGGCTCGCCCCATTGCCAAAGCGAGCAAACTTTACCGTCTAGACCCGGTGGACGAAGAAGGGCTCTTGCGGGTACGAGGCCGCATCGAAGCGTCGGCGGCACCGCAAGAAGCAAAAAGGCCGATTATATTGGACGGCCGCCACCCAATAACGAAACTCATCGTGCTGCGCGAGCATTGCGCGGCCGGACACGCCAACCGTGAGCGTGTAACCAACGACCTACGGCAGCGGTACTGGGTGGTTCATCTCCGACCCACTGTACGCGCCGTAGAGAAGAGCTGCGCCTTTTGTCGGAAACGAAAGGCCACACCAAACACGCCAGCCACCGGAGACCTGCCGCACGCCCGCCTAGACCCGTTCCACCGCCCTTTCACAAATTGTGGCGTGGACTACTTCGGACCCATGACGGTCAAAATAGGGCGCCGCCGCGAAAAGAGGTGGGGCGCACTCTTTACGTGCCTCACCTGCCGAGCGGTGCACCTGGAACTTGTGGCTTCCTTGTCCACGGACTCGGCGATCATGGCGCTGAGAAGAATGGCGGCGCGAAGAGGATGGCCGCGGCTCATTTATTCCGACAACGGAACAAACTTCAGAGGAGCCGACCAGGAGCTGCAAGCGGCATACAGAGAATGGTTGCCGGCCCTGAAGGACGTGGGCCTATTAAATAGGACGGAGTGGCGTTTCATACCGCCTGGAGCTCCTAACCAGGGTGGTGCTTGGGAAAGAATGGTGAGAACAATAAAGACCGCCCTCAGCGTCACATTGCGGGAGAAGGCACCGTCAGAAGAGGTGTTAAGAACTTTGCTCGTAGAGGCGGAGTTCTCAGCAAACGCGCGCCCCTTAACGCACGTCAGTGTGAGCCCTCATGACCCGGAGGCCCTCACCCCGAATCATTTCCTGCTGGGCTCCTCGACCGGGCTGCCAAGCACAGGGCCCTGCGACGAAGCTGACCGCAGGGTATGGAGGGCCAGTCAAGCGCTCGCCGACCAATTCTGGCGACGCTGGACGAAGGAGTACCTGCCCCTACTGGTGCCACGAGGAGAGCCCACTAACAACGCCCGACCGCTCCAGATTGGCGACGTGGTCCTCGTGGTCGACGGAACCCTGCCCAGAAATGTATGGCCGATGGGCATCGTGGAGAAGACATTCCAGGGACCAGACGGAGGTGTCAGGGTCGCAGAAGTGCGGACTCGATCAGGCACGTTCCGGCGCCCTACCAGGAAGCTCGTTGTCGTCCTGAAGGCGGAAGAGGCTACGCAAGCTACGCCGGGGGGAGAATGATACGGACGACGATAGTTTTAAGTATGATTTATATAAATAAGGATTAATAAAGATTATGTATAATTCCCCTAGTAAATAAGATAGAATAAGTTAGTAAGTACGATGCTTTAATTGTAATAAGCAAGTCGTGACATGTCGGGGCGATCGTACCACGAACGGCGGTCAAGTCTCGACATGTCGCGGCGATAACAAAGGAAAGCGGACAGGTCGCTACACGTCGAGCTCTGGGCGCGAGCCGAGCTAGACGCGATTGGACAAAAGGCCCAATCGGCGAGATTTTTATTGTTAGCCTGCCCACTACTTGCGCCCCTGTGTAAAGATTATAAGTAGGTGCTGCGGGCAGTTCGTAGTTGTAGACACTCTTAACTCTGTGCCGTTACTGTCATTTTTATCTGTCATTTTTGTATTATTTATCGTTTCGTATGTTCAATATAAGTTTATTAGAGTTTGCTGAAGTTTGATTTCATTTAAGTACACAATATACAGTCCACCCCCAACAATTTGGTCCAGTCGAGCCGGATTTAGTTTAAAATCAGTGTTTAAATAAAAGTAACGTAGAATCAGTGCTTAAACGTAACATAGACTCAGTGCCTAAAATCTAGACGTGACTCAGTGCTTAAAACGATCTAATAGTGAGACAATTAGTGCCCAAATAAAAACTGTTCGTGTGCGAGACAATCGACGCCTGTAACATTGTTTCTTCTAGGGTTCGTAAATTAATATATATATTTAAAAATCTCAGACACACTGCCAGCCCGAAGGTCTTAAAGATTATTTATTCTGCTCTATGTCAGTCACTGTTGGTGTATTGTATAACTAGCTGGGGAGGTGCGTGTAAGACAGTATTAATCAAACTAGAGCGTGCTCAAAGAGCACTCCTTAAAGTAAGTCTGTTTTTACCATTCTTCTATCCCACAACCAGACTTTATCAAACCTGTGAAGTATTGACGGTGAGGCAGCTTTTTATACTACAAACAGTCCTCAGAATGCATGGTTGTTTAAAGTATGATCCCTTAGCATTTCTACAGAAGCGCAGAAAATATACAGTCGGTGTGTCTACAGCGTGCCGCACTAAATTTGCTCAGAAATTCTTCCCTTTTCTTGGTGCCCATCTTTACAATAAAATTAATCAAATCCTCAACATGTATCCCCTTACCAAACACAAATGTAAAACAACCGTAATAACCTGGCTCATTGACCTAGACTACGCTAATACCGAAAAGTTACTACTTGTCCAGAAATAGTTTAATCGTTACGTTACCCAATATACACTACACTATACTCCACACTACACTACACACCACAACACTCCTACATCTTACACAACACAACACTTATAATACCTCTCTAAATCGTCAAGCAGTAAAATAAACCTAACGCAATAATTTGTAATTTTTTTTGTTATTGTATTTATATGTTTGTGTTCCTCTTTTTTATTTTTATTTTTCATATTACTTAAAATTGTGGTCGAACTTTTCAGTACTAATGCATCTTAGTTACTCCTTATCTAAGTAAGAGTCCTTGTTATATTACGTTCATTGGAAGAGCACTGATTTCCGAGATACAGGTTTTACCTAGTTTGGAAATCAGGAGTTCATTTCGATTACCAAAACCTCTATGTTATGATTTTAGTATTGAACTGTAGTAGGTTAAGTTCTGATTTTGCAAATAAACGTTATTATGTTATTATAGAATCGGTCCGTACTGGCTGTGACAGACAGACAGACAAACGAACAGACAAACACCTGAGTGATCCTGATATGAGTTGATAAGGGTTCCGTTTTATCCGTGGTAACCCTAAAATAGGAAAGGACCTAAAATTGATCCCAGGAGTACCCTCATATTTATGTTTAAACCCGACGAAATGACACCGTTCATTTTGAGAAATTGCTATCTATTATTAAAATAAGATTTAACTAAGCTTAATAATGTTTTACACAGTTCGTAATGCTCAAGTTTCAGGAGTAATGTTTCGTGATTTTCGCAATCAAACGCTTAAGACAAGTCGCACAAGATGCCATAGGCATCTCTTGAAGTCAAGTTAGTCCGAAATTAAAAGTTCTAACCAATTTATATATTGTTTCTTTATTGATTGAGAAATATAATATTTTGTGTTACTCACCCACGATGCTGCCGTCGGAGGTGGGCATGTCGCTGTTGTTGTGCAGCGGCGCCTCGAACACGTCGTCGCTGCCGCCGCTGCAGTTCAGCAGCTCGCCCACCGACGCTTGCTGCATACGGACATACGTCATCATGGATAAGAGAAATTATAAGTGATATTTATTTGTAAATAGGAAATAATACATAGTATATTCAACCTTATCTCTACCTCTTAACGTAACGAATTTATATAGAGATCTTTTTGTTAGCTGACCTGTAAGCTCTCCTTGCTCTCGTGGCTGAGGTAAGTGGACACGGTGTCGACACTGTGCCGCCGGCCCGAGCGCGTACTGCTGCACTCCGTGTCAGTGTGCCGCTGCTCCTCCGACAGCTCTTCCACGTGCTTTGTGCTTTCCACCACGGCCGAGGTCTGCTTGTTGTGACCTGACAGGAGACGGTGATATTACAAACTGCGGATAGCATTGCTGTCAATTTTATAAGAACTAACAGCAAGATCCAATAAACGCGAACGAATCTGATAGTTCAATTCACTCTGGAATCCTAGTAATTATTCTTCCCAACAGATAGATACATTATAATCACAGGTTTAACTCCATTACGGACAGAGTAACTTTCGCATGCAATATAAGTATGGATGACATGATATTGGCTTGGGTACACTGTATTCTACTAAATCACATGTGGAAATACAGACGACTTTAAGTCAAAATCTTATTCCTAGAAATTAATCTTCCCTACAGATACATATAATCACAGGTAAGTACGTTATTGATGAAAACGGCGGTAAATTGAGTTATGCTAGAGATATGGGCACAAGAGTACAACTTACTGAATATATTCAAATTATGCAGTATCTGGCGAGCGAGGCCGGGCTTGCGGTCGCGCGGCGAGGCGCTGCGGGCGCCCGCACGCGGGGCGGTGGCGTGCGTCTGCGCGTGCAGCGACTGCGCCGACTGCAGCGACTTCACGGACTGCAGCGACTGCACCGAGTGCACGCTGGAGCCCGTGTGCTGCTGCGGGATGCGTGCGCCTGTCCGCCGACCTACACAATACAATTCAGCTCAGCCACATTTTACCCTTCGGCATGCAAACATTTACATTATTTATGCACAAGACATTTTTGATGCAGCTGAATACCACACAAAGGTGGTGGTGGTGGTGGTTTCACATAAAGGTAATTTAATTTTTTGGCTTCTAAACAGGAAATTATACTACAGCTGACTATTTGCGCAGCCTTTTCAATTTTAATATTAAGGTCCTTGTACTATCTCCTCCAACTGTGACAGGACCTCTTAATATTTTCAAAGTTAGAGTGACCAAGCTTCTTCTGGGTAAGCTCACTCCATCGTCGACTCTGTCTGTCACCTCTGAACTAGACTGGAGACAAGAGCAAAATCATCTCAAATTAAAAAAGGATCTCCTGAGGTATATTCTCAATAAAATGTAAGCTCCACAAACGTATACCATTAGCTAAGGTTCTAAGGTCATTGAAGAGGCTAAGGATTTTTATAGCACCATTTTGGATAGTACCAAAATTATACTATTTTTACTAATTCTCAATAGCTGATGATAAAACGACACAAAGGACATGTTTACCTTCAAGCGGCGCCCGCTCGGGCGGCGGCGGCGGGTGCTGCGGGTGCTGCGGGTGCTGCGGGTGCTGCGGGTGCTGCGGGTGCTGCTGGTGCTGATGCTGATGCTCGGCGTGCGGCGCGTGCGGCGCGTGAGGCTGCGGCGGCGGGCCGGGCCGCGTCAGCGGGTAGGGCGGGTGCGGCGCGCGCCGCAGCAGCGCCACGCCGCCCCCGCCCGCGCCCCCCGCGCCTCCCGCGCCGCCCCCGCGCGCCGTCATGCGCCCCACGGAGGCCAGCCAGCCGTCGAAGGCCACGCTCTCGCCGCCGCCCGCCCAGGACTCCTCCAGCAGACATTGCACCTGCACGACACGGCCTTGTGAGCATTTTACAACTAACAATGACTGTCACTTTTCTGATTGTTTCATTTTCTATTAGAGACAGGGAATTGAACCTTTATGGCATAGAAACAAAAAATGTTGGGAACATGATAAGTGTCGCGTTGCCGAGATATTTCGAGCTAAAGTCACCATGACTATCCATGACTACCTTTAAAAAAAAAACTATGTGCTTTATATGGTCTAATTGATAGATAAATAAACCGACACTCACATTCCATCACTATCCTACCTCATGGAAAAGGATGATGTGAATCGATGTGGTTACTGATACAATATACTTGCCTGCAGCTTCCTAGAAGGGGTATAAGTTCTCGCTACGTCTACCATGAGTTTTATCAATCTATAACAAGTTTCTAATTTATTTGTCTAAGTTGTTAACTAACAAACAAACAAGTAAAACTTTAGTTTAAACACTAACTTTAACTTCATAAAATTAATTAGTAACATGTTTTTTTTAAGTTTTCATATTTTTATTAACTATAGTCGCTAGCGAGTATCAATATCTATACTAATATATAAAGCTAAAGAAATTGTTTGTTTGCTTGAACGCGCTAATCTCAGGAATCCATCCATCGTGATTGTGTCAAGAGCAAGCCCAGTACTAAATAAAAAAGCTACTGGTCCGATTTGAATAATTATTTCAGTGTTAGATAGCCTATTTATCGAGGAAAGCTCTAGGCATCATCACGTCAAGATCAAAAGGAGCGGAGCAGACGACAGAGAGAGACGACGAGTTACCAAACAACAGAGTCTAGCCGGGTATCCCACACTACAGATAAAGGAATAACATGGTGAACTGTAGACATGAAGTAGGTACCTCCATGGGCAGCGGCTCGTAGTTGAGCTCGCCCCCCAGCGGCGGCGACACGAAGCGCGCCCACTCCCAGCGCACGCCGCGCCCGGCCGGTGACGTCACGCCGTAGCACGCGCGCCGCACGCGGCACTCCACGCTGCCGCCCTCTGCTAACGACAAAACACTAAGCTTATACATATGTTTCGTAAGGTATGTTAAGATGGTCATCCATCCACAGATCAACCTTGGCAAGCGTTGCTTAACCTTGAAGATCGACCAGTGCGGCTGTTATTATCTAGCCACGAGCTCCTCCTCCTGGTAGGGCGGTGAATACAAATGTTTAATTCCATTCTTTTTCAGAAAACTCAATTGATTAAATTCATCCGAGATGAACGCACGTCCATTATCAGACATCAACACGTCGGGCAGCCCTTGAGAAATGAAAATTTTTCTCATAACCGCTATCACCGTACCACTGCTCATGGCTGGTATGATTTCAGCCTCAAAAACCATTTGCTGTCTGTCTACTAGGACTAAAAAGGGTTTTCTCTGAAAGGGCGAAAATCCACATGCACCACTGCTTCTCTGGAACAAAGTCTTTTTTTTTTTATTTATTTATTTTGGGACAGGCCCGCCACACATTCCCAACCACTGCAACTCCTGAAAACCAGAATCAACAGTGACGACCACCAGAAAACCGCCGAGCCAATGAAACCCGACGAGTCCCGGAGAAACGGACGAACGTCTTGGATCCTGCAACGAAATTAATCAGAAAAGTACAGCGGAGGAGTAGGAATAAAAACAAAAATATAATTTCCACTTCCCTCCGTATCAAGCAGGAGACAGAATAGAACTAGGCCAATAGGCAACAAGGGACAAAACTAAAACAAATGGGTCCTAAATTGTGAGCTACTATTGATTTTCCCTAAGGTTTTTAAAAAGGCTGTTGTCCATCCAATCTTCAAGAATGGGGACAGACACAGTGAAAATAATTATAGTCCCATCTCTGTCTTACCTGCCATCTCGAAGATACTGAAAAGATCCTTAATAATCGCTTGGTAAACTTTCTTGAGTCGCACAAAATCCTAAGCAATAACCAGTACGGGTTTAGAGGTGGCAGGTCAACTGCAGATGCAGTTGCTGCCTTGGTAGATCATGTAGTGGCAAAATTAGATACTAAAATGAAATGTCTGGCTATCTTCTTGGATCTTTCAAAATCATTTGACACTGTGTCTGTACCTCATCTCTTATCCAAGTTAGAAACTATGGGCATTCGTGGACATACTCTTAAAATATTCCAGGTTTACCTTTGTGATAGAAACCAGTGTGTCAAAAATAATGACGTAATTAGTGACACTGAATTATTGACTTTTGGCGTTCCTCAATGTTCAATTCTGGGCCCAACTTTATTCCTAATCTATATATCAACAACCTATGCAAGATGTCTCTAAGAAACTGTTCCATGTTGGCTTACGCAGATGATACGGCCCTACTTCTATGAACCATGAGGTAATGATTGGTCTGGAACAGTAAAACACACGGAACACGCTGTTGCTTCTGTGATGGAGTGGCTGTCGAACAATATTTTAACATTAAATCTAAATAAAACGGTTTCCTTACCTTTCTCCTTAAAACACACTGACCTCCCTCCGCCTGATACAATGGTGGTACCTTTCAGTCTATCCTCTTCACATTGTGACTGTCCAAAACTGACAAGGTCTGAGTCCGTTAAATATCTCGGGGTCTATGTTCATAGTTCTTTGAGCTGGAAGCCTCATCTTGGACATCTTGTATCACGAGTTCGCAAACCGTTTATTATGCCTTGTACCAATCCATTATAAACTATTGCATCACAGCGTGGGGTGGGGCACCCAAAACATCCCTTCTGGATCTAGAGAGGGCACGGAAAGCTGTCCTTAAAGTTATGACTTGTAAGCCTTTTAGGTATCCCACAACGGCTCTCTATACCGAATGTAAAGTCCATACGGTGAGACAGCTCTTTGTGCTCAGCACTATTTTACGTAAACAACATCCGTCAGTGGTATATGAGCCGAATGCTGCCAAAAAACGCAGATATTACATTGTTTGTCCTACCCACAGATGCAGAACAAGCCTTGCCCGGCGCCATTTTAGTATACTGTCAAACCACCTATACAATAAGGTGAATAAACTTTGTGACATTGTTACCTTCTGTCGAAATGGATGTAAGACCACTGTTTCTAAGTGGCTCTTAACACTTGATTATAATTAGACTGAAGATCTGATAAACATATCAATCATGTAAAGCAAAAAAATAAATGAGCATAGGTACCTAAACCTGTAAAGATAATTGTATGGTGGAAATAAATAAATAACAAACACACATCACACACATCCCATCACAAATGAGACTACATCTTAGTGAATTATATGTACTTGTTTTTTTGTAATATACTGTGGTCGTCCTACAACTTCTGTTACGAGTATGTGTTCAAACTGTAACCGAGAATGCCGATACCCTAAACACAAGTTTAATCTTACACTGGGTACCGGAGTTCAACGTTAACACCTTTTGCTGTTTTTTTTTTGTTTTTACTATAGATAGGCACGCGTTTGACCACTATCTCACCTGATGGTAAGCGATGATGTGGTCGAAGATGGAGCACGCTTGCCTAGAAATAACCTATTAACTCTTGACTTAAAGACTCCCAGGTTGTAGCTATCAGGAAACACAGACTCTGGCAGGGAATTCCACTCCTTAGCTGTACGCATTATGAATGTGTTACCAAAACGTTTTGTGCGTATGGGTGTGATATCCACCGTGTACCGGTGGCGCATCGCCGTTCGTCTTGTGGTCCGATGATGAAACGGGCTTGGCGGAATTAAATTATGCAATTCCGTCGCACATTTCCCAAAATGCAACCGGTAAAAAACCGACAGGCTAGCAAACTGGTCGTCGATGTTCAAGACTTTGGAGCTGCGTCGCGACGAGCTTCTCATTGCCGATGATCCTCTTGGCTCGTTTCTCAATTGACTCAAGGGCATCAAGTTGGTATCTGGCAGATCCATCCCAAAGATGAGAGCAGTATTCCATACACGATCCAACTTGCGCTTGATAGAGTTTAAGCAGCTGTTCCGACGTGAAGTATCGTCTCACCTTTGCTAGAATCCCCAACTTCTTTGCAGCCACTTGAGCTTTTGCCTCTATATAAGGGCCAAAATTGAGAGTAGATGTAACCCCAAGAAGCTCAAGTTGGTCGGTTATCGGCACGGTTAAACCTCGGAAAGGTAGATTTTGTGTAAAACTGCTTAATGTCTAAATTTGTGTTTTGTACAACCAATAGAAACTAAACTATCTAAACTAATCTATCTATTCCAGTAATAGGTATGGCAAAATCGCTTGAACGCACGGAAGTTTGTTCTGGTTTCAACAAAGTCCGTATAGTAAACTACCCCAAATGTAACCTTAATACTATCTAACATAATATTGCGTTCAGTTTGCCAAAGACTACACTCCCATAAGATGTGACGTGCGGAAACAATCCAAGTCTGCGGATCCTTTGGTGGGTTATTTCTCACTAGCTGACATTGCTGACATACGGCCACCACACTCTCAATCTGCCGATCCATGTTGACCTACCACACGTAGCCTCTTGCATACGCTTTCGTCTGGACAATGCCCGCATGAGGGGCGTGTAACAACTTTAAAACTTTAACACTTTGTCCTGTAAGGACGAAGGTATAATGACTCTGTTGCTTTACAATAAATAACCTTAATTATGTGAAAGAGCCTCTCTCCGTAACTAACAAGCTTGAAGGCTCGGGTCCATGTTCCTTCGTGGCCATCCGTGCAAAACGTGAAACATTACTTTTTGCAATACTACATCTTTTTTAGACCCAGCCGCTCGGCTGCTCCTCCAGCAGTAGCACGTCGCGCAGTACCTCCTCCTGCACACTCGACGTGTCCGGAGCAGTCCACCTGCTTAACGCATCCGGTTTGCCGATTAATGCCTGTACTGTATACTGTAATTATAACTAGAAAGTTTCAATGACCAGCGCAAAATCCTCGGTGATATCTAATCTGGAATTGGTTTTGCGGGGTTGAATAAACCGACCAACGGCTTATGATCTTTCACAATACAAAATCTACGACCCGCCAAGAATTCGTGAAACTTTGTCAATCCAAATAATAGCCAGGGCATCCTAATCAATCGTCTCTCGTGCGCCTGCAGTGTCTGTGAGGCCATCATCACCGGCCGCTCTGACCCATCCTCCATGACGTGTGCAATGATCGCTCCGAGACCGTATTCTGATGAATCACAAATGAGAAGTAACTCTTTCTGCAAGTCATAGCCCACCAACGTTAGCTCTTAAGACAGTAAATGCTTCCCCTACACAAATGTTTCCTGTTCTTTCTCACCTCACCTCCATGGTCTTTTTGATTCTATAAGTCGATACATTGGTTCCAAAACACTGCTTTTGTCAGGCAAGATTTTTTCTTAAAAATTACATAAGCCCAGAAAGGCACGCAAGGTCTCTCTGTTGGTTGGAGCTGACTTTTCTTGAATCGCCTTTCGCCGGTGCTGGGTGCAGTCCCTCTGCATCAATCAAGTGCCCAAGAATGTGATGCTGTTCGCAGCGAACACGCATTTCTTCACGTTGAGGCGGAGTCCCATCTGTTGCAGTTTGCTCAGTACTTCTCCAAGTCTCCGGTTGTGTTCATCAATCGTGGCTCCCGTGACAGCGATATCATCTAATAGACACGCCACTCCCTGCATCCCTATCCCTGCTAGCGCCGTCAACATAAGACGCTGAAAAATTGCTGTGGCCGCGCTGACACCGAATGGCAAGCCATTCACTTTCATTAGACCGATAGGAGTGTTCAGCATAAGCAGCATAACTGTCTCGTCGTCTACCTTCAGTTGTGTGTAAGCGTTTTTCAAGTCCAGCTTACTAAATATTCTGCCGCCACTAAGTCTCACAAACGCTTCCACAGACTTCGGCAGCGGATAAATGTCTGTATCTATAGCGGCGTTCACCGTGACACGATAATCACCGCACATTCGTACTGTTCCGTCTTCTTTCATCACCGGCGTCACCGGTGTCGCCCACTCCGAATAACGAACTGCAAGTAACCATTTCGATATCGAACTTCACCTGAGTGAGATAGCTCACAATTTGAACTTTATTGCACACAGCATAGTGGTCTTATGTTTATACTCACCTCGGATTCCGTTGTCGAGACACGTAAATGTTGTTACAGAATTGGGACCGTGCACGGCGTTGACTATGCCATCTAGTGTCGCATGTTCGAAGTTTTCAGGATCAGAATACTTAACTTTGGCGCTTCTGTGCTGCCACCTGTGGTTCATGCAAGCTCAGTTTAGGGGAACGTGCGCGAAGAAGACTGTGCCATCTAGCGTAACTATTTTGAATGTTATACTTGAAACATACTTGACAGTGACATTTCTGTGCTGCCACCTATAGTTTCTGCACGCTCCCTGTTCTTATAGGGATACAGGTGTCAGTACACCCGCCTGCACAATCTCGTTCAACTGTCTAATGACTTTTTCCTTAAAAGGGTAGGGCACCGCGCGCGCCTTTAAGAAACGGGGTGTGGCGTCCGGCCGCACGTAAAGTGACACCTCAGGACCTTTGTACTCGCCGAGTCCTTCTTGACATAGTTCCGGGAATTCCTTTTTATATTCTTCTATTTCCTTTTCAGTCCAGCACAATCCTGATACTTGAAGGCCTAATGTATGGAACCAGTTTCTGCCCAGCAGATTTGGTCCATTCCCCAACACCACAACCAGTTCACATTGTGCTTCCTTATTACCTAGCACAACACGCACGTCTGCTAGTCCTAATACTTTTAAAGGGTCACACTTGTGTACATGTCAAGAGCTTTAGATTGGTAGCTCGTAGGGGTGGAGGCGTCGACCAGTCTCTTGTATGTCTCTTCCGACATAATTGTACGCGATGCACCCGAGCCACTTCCATAGATAAATGTACGCGTGCATGAACACGTCTATCATAACATCTGTGGTAATAGGTGGTGAGTAATTATCCACGCAGACGTATACGCCCATCATCTTCTCAGCTGAAGTGTCCATACTCGTCTTCCCTCGTGTTGTCGACCTGGTGTTCATGACCTGGCTTCTTGGCGCAGGCTGCCGCAATGTGCCCAAGCTTTTTGCAGTACAAGCACTTCGCCTTAACAGACGGGCAGCGCTCGCCCGGTCTGTGTGCGCGTGCACACCGTCGACACTGGTTCGATGTAACGTTACCAAAGATACACACAAGTCGAGATCAGAAAGCAAACTGGTTTATTCATTTGTACCCTCATCACAAAATGTTACACTAGACAACTAATAAAAACAATTAACCAGGATCAAACTTAACAATAAGGATACACAATTAATTTTCTATTAGTTAATAGCATACTCGGGAGTTAACAGGTCTAATATTGTCACTCTAACATACCTGGAGTGTCTAAACACTGTGTTAGTGTCCTGAGGTTCACATAATGTCCTCTCAGGGCTGGATCAGCATCCGCAAGAACTACCCTCGTGAGTTTCTTAGCATGGGCTCTCTCCAGGGTCCGTGTGACTCCCGGAGTGTGCGGCAGCCACTGTCCGTTACACTGCCACTCCCACACCACCACGCAGTGAACCGAAGACATCACAGATTATGACATTTAAACTGAAAAAGGAATAGTTTTACAATATGGAGATAGCTTACCATTGGCTAGCGGGCAAATTAATGGTATAAACTGTTCGCTCATTGGATTTGTGTCTCGTGTTGGTGATCCGTTGGCGTACCAAACAGTCGACTCTCAATTGTCGTTTTGAAATGGTGTATTCTCAGTCAAAGGTACTTTGTTATTAAGGTATGCCTTTACTACAAAAACAAACAATGAAAAAGAAAAGATGCAACAAAATATGGGCCAAAAACTGATTGCAAGGGAGACAACATTTGACCCAAGTTAATTTAATGGCAGAACTTCTTGGTGATAAAGGAAGTATTTATGGAGCTGCTGGATTTGGTTACCCTTTTAATAAGATTATTACTACTTAATATAGCTGTTAGGCATGTGCATTCACTACAGCAGTATGAACTGCAGTTTTGTGGGTGTTCCATTGGCCGCCTATACCTTTGACGCGCCGCCTCGCTAGTTTACCAGCAGTTTTACTCACCAATTAACCACCCCCTTAACTAACTGATTAAAAGCACGATCTTACCAAGTTTTCTAGTGTTTAATGTGACTACAGGAAGCTGTAAATTATAAGAGTAGTCAGCGTTTTGTTTTAGAGATCCTTCGCTTCTATGATCATGTTAGAGGTGGTTACACATAATATGTAAACACAGCAGTTCATTTTTATAATAACATGAGATTCCACATTAAATAAATATTAAACATTCTCCATAACACATAACAATGATCCCTTCAACGTCTTCGTATAGTTTGAGTTTGCTTTCAATAGTTTATCAGAATGTTTATACACTGTGTTGGGCAGATGTGTCAGAGAAATCAACCTTATATGGCTCAAATTTTCCACGTCAAACACGAAAGAGTGCTTACCTGTTTTCACAAAATAATCCAATCTATCGGTATGACACCGACTACCCCTTGATATTTGAGCACGAGATTACATTTTCCTAAATATTAACTATCAACAACGAACACTGTTATGCTACTGGTCATAACTTCCCAGCCATTTGACGATACAACTCCTGCTTATGCGTAAAACGGGTCTTTCTTTTGAAGCACTTCTTTTTGATTTTCTGACTTCTTATCTAAAACTGTTCCTCCTAAGAATCGGTAAAGTTTAATTGTTTTCGACATAAATAACTTTTACAAAACTAATTTATATAAATTAACAATGAGTGACAGCTAGGTTGCGTTCGAATTTTCGAAACTTTAAAAAAACACATTTGATGTCTTGAGAAAAGACACTTCTGCAGCTTTACTCAGAACCGCAACTATTTTTAATTATAATCATTTGTTTACAAAAATTATGATTATATTTAATTAACACGTTACAGAGAAGTTTAGAGATTTTTGCATTACAATTTTTCCTCTCCAATAAGCCTGAGAAGTTGGTGTTCGGAACGCAAACGTACAGATAAAGTAGGTGACAGACGTGCGAGCGAGCATACTTGTGGCTCGATGAGATTTTTCGCTCGTGTGTCGCCGTAAGCACGCGTATATAAAAAACCGCAGGGTAAGTTTGTTGGTTCCACAGACATATAAATAGTAGGTTGGTTCATGTCGAGGTTTGAAATTTTGTTCGTAGCACGCCTCGGCTCGCACGTCTGTCAGCGCCGCGAGCCATTACTTTGTTTTGTGACACGTCGAGTGCTATTGTGTTGCAATAATTACTGATTTTCTAGCTATTCACACTAATAATATTAAGAGAATTATTTTCTTTGCTTCTCTCATACAAATATCCTGTCTGGCTATAATAAAATATAAAATATTATTGCTAAATAAGAAAAAGTTTCCTCCATAGACGACATCGTTGTCCTCGTTTAACGTGTGTCACCGAGGTCGAGCCGAGTAAGCTCGCTTATCATTTATCATTATCATTTATCGCGATCTTGAAAACCGTGAACTATAGGGAGCGTGCAGAAACTATAGGTGGCAGCACAGAAATGTCACTGTCAACTATGTTTCAAGTATAACGTTCAAAATAGCTATGCTAGATGGCCCAGTCTTCTTCGCGAACGTTCCCCTAAACTGAGCGTGCAGGAACCACAGGTGGCAGCACAGAAGTGCCAAAGTTAAGTATTCTGACCCTGAAAACTTCGGATATGCGACACTAGATGGCATAGTCAACGCCGTGCACGGTCCCTATAAGTTCGTTAGTCTATCACCCACTTTATACATACGAACAACTTATCTATGAACTGAAAGAGGACGGCGACGGCACCGTCGATTCAGTGTTGCTAATTAGTATAAGGTGCCCAAATTTGAGTAAGTTTTCAAGAAGGAAATTACACATTAGACAAAAATTACAGTTTTTATAAATTAAAAACAATAATACCTATATAAAAATAATAAAATAAATAAAAGAATTTGATAATTTACAGTTACGTAGGTACGCTAACAGTTTAGTCTCTCAGGAATAAACAATGATTTTATCTAAAACGTAATCCAATGAAGTGGAAACACAGCAGATAAAATGTTCCACGGGGGGATACAACTTTCATTTATTGCGAAGTTAAGTACCCTGCAAGAGGTTCCTGGATGTCTAGCATTTAGTTACGACCGTACCTAACCCCTAACACCCGATTTGACTAATTATAATTATCAGTGGTACCTACCTAGTGGTAGTGTAGTGCGATAAAAAAAAATAGAAGGAATTCATTATTTTCATAAAAAAGCAAAAAAAGCGTACGACGCAGATACACACACAATTTGTTGTTGTAGTTGCAGTGCAGTTAGTTGTCCTTTTAACAGCACCACTAACCAATTACTTCACGGACCAGTCAACCGATCATTCTATAGGTAAATTCAATCTTAATGATGTCTGGATTTTCGCAGAGCTCTTCACCCATCGCCCCCGTTGCCAGTCTATTACCTGTGAGTTTGCGTCGGGTAACGTGGGTTCACACCACAGACATATAAATAGTACACCACAGTCTTCGTCTTGCACGTTCCCTATACCACTGGAAAGGTCCAGTGATATAGGGTGTAAGTTTCTTTGTGTTTTTTTTTAAGGATGGGAAATCATCAAATGACTCCTCCCGCTCTGGGTGAAGCACTAGGGAGTGTCAGACTCCTACTAACTAAAACCTGTCCGTGATCCTCCTATTGCCCTTTCCAGGGCCATGGTGACTCTTTCGAACAAAGTCCTTTTTTGAATACTCGCAATGCTATCCAATTTGAAAATCTATTTTACCTTCGGTCTTTGCACTGAATCTTTGTTGCACCCAATAGAACCTCAGCTGAAAAGCCGCAGCTGTACTTGAAACTTCAAAATATACTGAAAATTCTGTATTTGTATTGATTTTGACTTGGCTCAGTCAGTCCTTTCAGTATAGTATAATGTACTCTGTGGTCAGTCCTCAGGCTGTCGGATCTGCGCGACGCCATCTTAACTTTGTTGTATTGATTGACGTTGAATGAATCAACGCAGTGCGTGTTCTAATTTCTCCGTAATTTTCAAGAAAAGTTAACAATATAAGTGCTTTTAAATCGTACAAACTGTTTTAGCAAGTCATTAAAATGTCCTACAATAAACAATGTAAGTTAAAATATATTAATTACCCCTTCAAACTTGGTATTGTAACCTTACACATTACAATAAGAGTCGGAAATGATTATTTTTGTAATGCTTGTGGTGTTTTTGCCGTGATTTTAAAACGAGTAGTGTATATAATGTTTGCTATTAAGAATCTCTGTTTTGCTTAAGCGTCCCTTTGGCTATGTACTCCATTTTGAGAATGACTAACAATAGAACAGGCGCAGTATTGATCGGCCCCGACCGTCGCTCGCCGCCCACCTCGCTCCATCACTAATTCGCAATAGTGAATTGGCTGCTGAGTGAATTATAAGTTTTTAAGCTTAGAAACATTTGTTTGTTAACATTGTACATCAGGTACTTAACCAAAATTCAAGTTGACTTAGTCTCAGTTCTGCAGTGTTTGGAAACTACACAATGATGTCGTCCTTCGCTGAAGATCTATTCTTTATTTCAGTAATCAACTAGTATAACTACTAGTTGATTCCATAGAAGTAGAAGTGCATATTAACTCTTATAACCATAACAATTGATTGGAGTCCACTGCCGTTTGTGCTAAATGTGAAATACTATCCCTAACAAAAATACCTGCAGTACGCTTTACGCTCAGGCAACAGCTAAATACTATGAACAGTCCAATTCACCAGTTTGTATTTCTTCACAGATAACACTAGATTCTCAACTGGGCGCTACAACACTCCAGGACAATTTGTAGCTGCTGGGGAGGTAAATTCAATCGATTAGAAATGTTACTAATCCACTGAACTAACGGAGGGTAAAAGAGTAGCAATTAAAATTGTCTTTAATTTTATAAGATGTGCTTTGTTAAACAATTGATGTTACATTGAATGTTTGTTCCAACAAAATTTCCAGTTGATTTATTACTTGTAGAAACAGAGAGTAATATAATTATAAAATAACACATGTAAGAAACTATCTTCACCCAGCCTCGCACCCAGTTCCTGGAATGGAAATTATCATAAATTGATGTTTCAAATTTTCAAGCGTATGTCAACTGCTGTGATTGGTGAAGTTATGTATCATTAGCCAATTACAATGCTTGATTAGCATTTAATTTGAAACACTGATAATATTGTGTCAGGAACTGGGTGTAAATGTTGCAAGTGAGGTAGTGAAGCATTCCGTGTTTGACTTCCCATGCACACCAAGTGCTATTGGACCTCTAAGGCCTTGCTATTTGCAAGAACCTCCTATCAAATGAGACTTGACACTTGCTGGAGAATATAAAGTAAAGAGGTAAATTCAAAGGAGTGATCTATTTTTATATTGTCACTCTTATTGCCACTTAACAACAAGTATTCAAATAATTAAATGAATTCATAATGTCTGTTACCACAGTGCTTCGGCGAGCCCCGAGAGCCCTGGTACTGGCCACACAAAGTCTTCAGCTACCCTCTGACTGAACTCAACTCCTGCACATCTTCTCCCAACATTGTATGAGATAAATGCAAAACCAAGACTTGCTCACAATCCCTTACAATGTTTGGTATCCACCAGGGCATTGCCCAGTTGAATAATAAACCTGCCTATGGTGGGATGTTCCCAAGGTGCTGATGCGAGTAGCTCAGAGGATAGCTCAGTGGTTTGAGAAAGCGGTATGGTCACGAACAACATAATTCGTTAACATACAGCATTCTCTAGACTTAAGTAGACATAAGCTACTCCAGATTTCTAACATGTGACAACCCTCTGAAATTGTAACTATGAAATTTCTTGATGCAATAATGCCATTCGGTCTCCAATTGGTGATATGATGAGGTTGCAATTTTACTGGGAGACAGACATGATAGAAATACGGTTGTTGATGGGTGATGTGAGCCCACCATCACTGTGTAAGAGATGACAGAAAGTTGCTTTACCCCAAGTTGTGCTTTATTTTCTACAGATTTATGTTTGCTTCTTAAATCCCAAAGCCCTTATATTGCTTTCCAAATACTTTTGTTATTTATTACTCAATGACCATGATTCCCGCAGCAGTATGCTGTTTCCTCATTTGTTTTAATTTGATGCGTTTGAAAGAGTGAATGTACTAGCGAGTGATTGGTGGAGCGCATCTCCCACTAGGCTGAATGACGCCAGTTGGTGTCGGGCGGGCTGCAATCGGACGTCGACTGGAAGCCCTGGAAAGACCCTACAACCATGAACAAACGCTCATCAGTGAGTATAAATTGTTTATGCGTTTTCGGTGCAATATGTCCTGCATCCAATCCGCATCTTACAAAATACGGTTCGCCACACTGTATGAGCTATCTAGTACAAACCCAAGTCTCACCTGTGTGTTGTTATTGCCCGTCAGACCGTATTTTATCTGACGCGGAGTCGGTGCATGAGCGTGGTTGTTTGAGCTGACTGGTCTGATTCTATCTGAATGGTCTCGTTGTGAGCTTGTTGGGGTATCCTAAATTGATGTTGCGAATGTTGGGTGTTTCAATATATACTATGTCATTAGACGTTCGGGCAGACACCGCGCAAGCAGCAGCAGCAACAGAATCTGCAGCCGGTTCAGGTGAGCGAGCGTGTAGTACTGCGACACGGCGAAACTCCTCCACCTCCTCACTCGACTAAGCTCTTGGCATACGAATGCGATGTAACTCTTAGCTACATGTACTAGAAACAGCAAATTCCCTTGCAACTCATGCGCATTGCTAATCAAAAGATTGCGCGATTAGATGCAGTGTTTAGTGTAGATGTTTATTTTAAGGTATTTTTTAGTAGTCAGGTTGAGCAAAATAATATTATCTGCACAAAGCGCTTAAAATATTCAATATATTATTAATTATTTCATTGTTAACATCTCACAATGAAAGGCCCCATAAATGGCTCCAGTGGACGTCTCATAGACTTACTTAGTTTGAAAGGATTGCGACAAGTTAGTAACATGTTTGGTCCGCAGCCAGCGCAGGAGGACGTCAATATGGCGGACGTGGACACGAACGCGGCGTCCAAGGAAGAGGACACGACCATGAGCGCGCGCCCGCACTGGATGAAGAGCAAGCTGCCTGGAGGTGAGACACACATGCTTACAGCATGATCTATACTCGAATGTAACTCTGTCTGTTGGTTTGTTACATCTTGTCGTTTATGGCTGAAGGAGTTAATATGGATTTGGATTTAACTTGACCATGGACAGACAACTTTTTATCCCAGGTTTTTCTTACCTTAGGATAAATTCCGACTTTCACACGGACGAAGCCGCTAGCCGAAGCTAGTTAGTACTCCTGCTAAATGAAAATACTTTTCGTGATTTTTGGTATTTTATTCACATTTTCTCAAAACAGATGCAATCCAATTTTGATATTAGGTCTTTACCTATGAAATTGCCGTTCTGCAGTACTGGCCATTTCAAATCAAAACAATTTTTGTTTGGCTAAGAATTCTAATTTCAAATTAATTTTATTTTAAAAACATGTTTTTTTTTCCAAAAGTAGTCATTTGTTTATTGATTAGTATTATTATTATTTATTATTAGTATTTATTTGATTAGTAGTCATTTTCATCGCATTTCAATCTTTTTCGTCATCATGGATACGTTAAAAACTCAAGTAATTTTGGAATATGAATACCGTCGTGGCAGCAACGCGGCACAAGCGGCACGCAACATCAACGACGTTTACGGAGCTAACACTACAAACCAACGCACCAGCTGTTATTGGTTTGCTCGCTTCCGTTCTGGAAATTTCGACCTGAAAAATGAACCTCGCGGTCGTCCGAAGACTGGTCGACCATGACGAATTAAAGGCGATTGTGGAAGCTGATGATACACAATCTACGGCTGAATTAGCAGCAGCTTTCGACGTTAGCGTCAAAACAATATTGGTCCATTTGCGTCAAATTGGCAAGGTAAAAAAGCTTGACAAATGGGTGCCCCACGAACTCAATGATCGCCAGCGCGAAGTACGCGTCGAGACGTGCCTTGCACTGCTCAACAGACACACAAATGAAGGAATTTTGAACCGCATTGTTACCTGCGATGAAAAATGGATTCTGTTTGATAACCGCAAGCGCTCAGCAAGTTAGTTGGATCCTGGTTCAGCACCTAAACAATGCCCTAAACGAAAACTTACCCCTAGAAAAGTGATGGTCACTGTTTGGTGGTCTAGCGCCGGTGTGATTCATCACAGTTTCTTACCAAACGGGGTGAGCATTACTGCAGATGTGTACTGTGAAGAACTGAACACAATGATGGAGAAGCTGGCACATCTCCAACCAGCATTGGTCAATCGCTCGTCTCCGCTGCTCCTGCACGACAACGCGCGACCTCATACTGCACAGCAGACGGTCTCCAAGTTGCAAGAACTGGGGTTGGAAGCTCTCCGTCATCCGCCCTACTCACCAGACCTTGCGCCTACAGACTACTACTTTTTCCAGAATTTGGATAACTTCTTGGCTGGAAAAATTCAATACCCGAGAGGCAGTACAAAATGCCTTTGAAAAATTTGTTGCCTCCCGTCCAGCTGATTTCTTTAAGAAGGGCATCAATAAACTGCCGCTGCGTTGGCAAAGATGCATTGATTGCATGGGTGATTACTTCGATTAATACAAATAAAAAATACATGAAATAAATTCGTTTAAATTTTTTCATACAAAACGGCAATTTCATAGATAAAGACCTATTATAAACATGCTTTGTCCGAAAAAATCGTGAATATGTAAGTGAGAGGAAAAAGTACCGATCTGACTCTGACCATATTTGTACTGATAAAATGTTTAAAGTCCACACCATTACCAAACAATTCATTTATTAACTAATTATGTACACTGTTTACAAAACATGCAAGAAAACATAAGACAACAATAATATATATTTTTTTAAGAAATTTAGCTACTGCATACTCGCTCTTCCAACTAACTTAAATCAATATGGATACAGGATCACAGCAAATATAACAGTGGGACTAAAAAGGCCACTTTAGTAGAATCATATAAGGATCGTAATAGTAATCATACAACAATCTGTCAAATTGCATTTTAATCTTTATTGCTGAAAGCTTTTCCTAATCAACAATCAAGGGTCAATCCAATCAATCCAGGTTGATTTGGAAAAGACAGCTTCGGGTATCGTGATGTGCTGACTGATACTAAAGTGGTCTTTTTAGACTCGAACCAACACCATGTTTCTGCTTACAGTGAAGAAAGTTAGCAACAAGGAGCGTCGCCGCCGCCAGAACGAGAACCTGCGACGTCTGCTGACGCCCAAGAACGCGCTCATGGTTCTCAATGAGATGATGCCCAACGAACAGGTGGCTAATGTTAGTACTCTCTTCTTCACTCACAGTCACAGGGGACAAGGGACACGCGTGGCTTATTTGTAATGTAATGTAAAGGCTCCACACGATACAGACTGAAACTCTGATTTCTATCACACCAACATTTGTCTGCGTAGCTTTGTTGTACAGACAAAATTCTCACAGACAAAGCTTTTGGAAGTCTGAATAGTGAGAAAATAATTTGGGATCAAGAAGGTCCTGTAGACACTAAAATAAGATGGCCAAGGGTGTTGCTTCCCACGCCGCCCTACGATTCGTATAACATAATGGCGGTTGGGCCATGGGAAGGTGATGGAAGTGGATGGTGGTGATGGAACCCAATTGCCATTGTAGATAGTCAGTTTTATCATGGTAAGGACCTAAAGCACAGAGCTGTAGCGTTGTGTTTCTTAGAATAAAGTCGAAAATAAATAACTTGATGAAAGAATATAATAAACTGAAACAACGCAAATTGAATTTCTTATACAAGTTGAAGTTAAATATGTAAACGTTATTTTCAACTTACTTAGTATAGTTTGACAGTGCATTGCCAGATTTCGGCCTTAAATTAATAAAATGTAATGAGTAAGCTAGACCGCAGGGACATATCAACGCGCCAGCGTATCTAGTGTTACAAAAGTTCTCCACATTGCATTTTCTATGGACATTAACAAGTTTGTCTATCCCCGGCAGCAATTCAAAGTGGAGCCGTCGGCCACCAACGAGTACTACAAGTCGGCCAACACTCACAACTTCTGCGCAGACCTGACCATCGACGGCAACAACTACAAGGGATACGGTACGACACTATTGGAGTTCTAGATCATTTATATAAACAAAAAAATGTCATGAAAAGCAAAATATGCTAGACTGCCAACTGAGACTGTTGCGTTTTACCAGCATATTCAAGAGATTTCATTTCACTGCAGAAAAGTAAAAAAAAATTAAGAAGAAATCAAACGTTTTTTTGCTGTGTCTGTAAATAAATAAATTGTGGTATTTTATGAAAATTGTCAATGGCAGGCACAATTTCTGTATTAATGGGGGAAATGCTACAAAATGGCACGATAGCATTCCGTGTCGTTCCGGACGCGATGTGACAGTGTTGAGTTCCGCAGGTGACAACAAGCTGACGGCGCGCAACAACGCCGCCGAGCAGGCCATTCGCGACCTCATCATCAAGAAGATGAACAAAGTGATCACCGGAGACAGCAGTGAGTTGATTTGCCTCTTTATATTACTAATACGCTACGGCAATGTTTGCTCTAGCTATAGGCACTTGTCTCACCGCCGCGCGCCGGCGATCAGCGAGTAGCGAGTGAAAATTTCGATAGTTTTGACGCTCGGTTTTTAGCAAGTCCTTTTGTGCGACGGACTTTTACTCGCAATACTCGCTCCGTCCCGCACTATAGGTAGAAATTACTTCTGTTTGGTGAGTTCTGACCGCCAAGCGAGTATCGCTGAGCGAGTACAATCTTCGATAGCTCTAGTCGCTGCGATCAAGTAGAGGTAAGAGCCGCTCGCCGGCAGTGTGAACAGCCAGCTATCGACTATGAATGTTTGTGTCTCTTTTGTTCACACAAGATCTATATCTTTTGTGTCTTTCCTCAGCGAGCAAATAGTCGATAGCTACTCGCTTCCTCGCCGGCGGCGGTGAGACAACCGCCTTATGAAAGTAAATTTTAACCAACTTCAAATAGGAGGAGTTTCTCAATTCGTCTGAATGATTTCTTTTTATTATTTTTTATTATTTATGTACACACAGCTATTGTTATTTATCAAAATTATTGTATTAATTGTCTATAGGTTTCATGGCCTGAAATAAATGAATTTTAATTTAATTTAGAAAAGTAGTGAAAGTTATCAAAATTAAAATGGAAAATATATAAGTCCGTGTTAAGACCTGTCGTAATGTATGGATCAGAATGTTGGGCTGCGAAAAAGACGGATGAAAATAGATTGCATGTAGCGGAGATGAGAATGTTGAGATGGATGTGTGGAGTAACGAGAGTGGATAAAGTGAGAAATGAGTACTTTAGAGGCACTTTAAAAGTGGCGCCAGTGACGGAAAAGTTAAAAGGGAATCGCTTGTCTTGGTATGGTCATGTGACGAGGAGGGATGAAACGCATATAACTAGAAGAGTTATGAACATAAATGTGGATGGATGGAGAGGGAGAGGAAGGCCAAAGAAAAGATGGATGAATTGTGTGAGGAGCGATATGAAAGAAAAGGGAGTTAGTGATAGAGTGACGACTGATAGAACAGAATGGAAGAATAAAACGTGTTGCGCCGACCCCAAGTAACATGGGATAAGGGCAGGAAGATGATGAGTGAAAGTTAACATTATACATTCAGTCAAAAAAGTATCGGGAATGGATGATTTGTTTATGGTTCCAAATTCAAATTTTTGTTTTTTTGTAGTTGTTAGATTGGCACAACTGTTTTCCATTTTGGCGCGGAGTTTGAGTTGCATCTGTTATTTATATTAAATACAGTGCTGGTTTTAGTATTATCATATATAGTGTATATTTTCATCTCATCGGTGTACATGAGATGTTTCGCGGATTTGAAACACGACTGAATGTCATACAGTTACAAGCACGCGCAGTAAAAAAGGGGACCCAATAAAAATCCCTGGCGAACACCGGAAGGGATGTTTACGAAGTCAGATTTGTAACCTCCCATTACCACAGCTTGCGATCGGTTCGATAAGTATGACTTAAACCATCTCAGTAAATCTCCATGGATCCCAAGCTTCTGTAACTTACTTAGCCATTAAGATCACGTGATTCACACGATCGAATGCTTTTTCGAAATCCGTGTAGATCACGTCAACCTGGCCACCGGCTTCCATATTGTGCAAGACATACTTACAAAACGTGGCCAAGTTAGATACTGTGGACCGTTTCTTAACGAAGCCGTGTTGGCTCTGACCTATACCGTTAGATATGATTGGATATACATTCAGTCAAAAAAGTATCGGGAATGGATGATTTGTTTATGGTTCCAAATTCAAATTTATGTTTTTTTGTAGTTGTTAGATTGGCACAACTGTTTTCCATTTTGGCGCGGAGTTTGAGTTGCTTCTGTTATTTATATTAAATACAGTGCTGGTTTTAGTAATATCATATATAGTGTGTATTGCGAATTTCATAATGGACAACAATATCGAACAAAGAGTTTGTCTTAAATTTTGCATCGCCAATGGAATTTCGTGTTCGGAGTCACTGAAAATGTTACAGAAGGCTTACGGTGAATCGACTTTATCAAAAACTCGTGCTTATGAGTGGTTCAAAGCGTTCAAAAGCGGTCGAGATGGGATGGAAGATTTGCCTCGCTCTGGTAGGCCGTCAACGTCTGCAACTGAAGTTAACATCGCAAAAGTGAAGGAAATAGTGACTGAAAATCCCCATTCAACTCTGAGAGAGATAGCCGCCGAACTTTCTGTATCTCACGAGTCGATCCGTACCATTTTAACTAATCATTTGGGTATGAAACATGTTGCTGCTCGGCTAGTCCCAAAAGATCTGAATTTTCTCCAAAAACTCAATCGCATGAAAGTCGCTGAGGACATGCTAGAACGAGTCAGTTCGGACCCAACATTCATGAAACGCATTGTTACTGGTGACGAGACGTGGGTTTACGAGTTTGACATGCAAACTAGTCAACAAGCTTCGGAGTGGCGCCTTCCAACTGAACCGAAACCGAAAAAACCACGCCAAAGTCGATCAAAAGTCAAAGTCATGTTGACTGTTTTCTTTGACTATCGCGGTGTTGTGCACTCTGAATTCTTACCGGAAGGTCTGACGGTAAATAAAGAATATTATTTGAGCGTTATGCGGCGTTTAAGAGAGCAAATTCGACGAAAAAGGCCAGATTTGTGGAAAGAAAATTCTTGGATTTTGCACCACGACAATGCGCCTTCGCACAAGGCTATCATTGTGAACGAATTTTTAACCAAACACTCAACAAATACCATCCAGCAACCACCATATTCACCAGATATGGCTCCTGCTGACTTTTTTCTTTTTCCTAAACTCAAATTACCACTTCGTGGCACCCTTTTTCAATCGATAGAAGACATAAAGGAGAATTCGCGGCGAGAACTGAACTCAATTCCGGAAGCAACGTTTAAAAAATGTTTTGATGAATGGATTATTCGTTGGCGCAAGTGTATCGTTTCTAAAGGAGCATACTTTGAAGGTGATAAAATAAATTTGGATGAATAACAGACATTTTGTGTATTATTGATCTTTTCCCGGTACTTTCTTGACAGAGTAGTATATGAGTACAAAGGGGTTGTACGTTGTTTTATAGAAGATAGTTCCATAGAATTTCGTTTCACATACAATTTTTCTCGTATTATCATTTCATAGAATAATCAATACGCAGAATACTTATTTTGAATAAATTTAAATCATAGATAAGTTTACAAGTGAACTTTTTTTCTATATTAATGATATCATAGAATTACAAATCAAATATTCTTTATCCGCATAATGAGTAGTAAACATAAAACTTATTACCAAAAAAAACATTTCATCAACTGACATTTTCTAAACGTTTGACAAAATGCATACCCTCCTATAAAATTACAACATTGCAGTCACAAAATAAATGCGGGTAAATTCTACTCAAGTAAAACTTTTCATTCGGGCCCGCTCGACGAAACCCCGTGAAGCGGCAATGGTGGCAAATGGCGATGGGAATAAAAGACAAAACTATGCAAACAAGCCTAACCACTAATGCAGCAAGCATACAGCTAGCATGCAGGAAGCATACAGCAAGCAAACGACATGCAGCATGTAAGTAAGCAAACATACAGCACATAAACGAGCATGCAACATGCATAATGCAAGCAAGCATGCTGTATGCAAGCGACCATGCAATATGCAAGCAAGCATGCAGTATGCAGGCGAGCATGCAACATGAATGCAGCAAGCATGCAGCAAGCATGCGGCATGCAACATGCAGCAAGCATGCGGCTTGCGACATGCAATGTAAGCAAGCAAGCTTGCAGCACGCAAACGAGCAGGCAACATGCAGAATGCAAGCAAGCAACACAGTATGCAGGCAAGCATGCAACATGCAGCAGGCATGGTTTCTGTCACGGCTCCGGCGCTGCGGGGCTCCGGCGATCCCACGCGAACTTATCGTCGCAGATGGTTATAACGCTCACCACCGCAGCTTCGGCTTGCTGGCGGGCTCCGCCGGCCAGCCTCAGCCGCGGTGGTTGGCGTTATAACACCTGCTCCTCAGCTCGCGGGCCGCCTCGCCCCTCCGCGCCTAATCGGGCTTAAATTACACTCTAGGGGTAGGGCAGACAAGACTACGTGAGGTCGGTTTTACAGCGATTCATTTCTGTCACAATTTTTTTTAGCACAGATGTTGATTTTTTAAGATCATATTTTATTTTGGTTAAAGTTAAATTATTCCGGATAAAATTCTGCCATCTTAAAAGTATGCCATAGACATATTATAAAACAATAATATTTAATTATAATTACATTTCACTGAAGTATAAAATACTGTGGAAAAAACACCGGACAAACAATATTCGTTAAAAAATAATTCTACTGTTTGATAAGTTCGTTAAATAAAAAAATGTGATCTCAACTTCGGCGCCACCATTGAGTCCAAACTGCGGCCAAAAAGCTGGGCATCCTAAATAGAGGGAAACGATATTTCAGGCTTGGACAGCTTTTAACTCTATACAAAGCACAAGTCCGATCCTGCATGGAGTATTGCAGCCATCTCTTCGGGATGGCTCAGCTAAATACCAGCTTGCTGCACTCGACTCGGTGGAACGCAGAGCTAACGGCAGCAGTACTTAGATGACGTATTTGGCTAGTCATCCAAATAAACGAAAGTTTTGCTTTCCACTAAAAACTCAAAAATAAAAAAAACTTTTACAAAAAAATACAACCAACTTGCATCTTTAAATTATTTTTTTATTTTTTATTTGGAAGTCGGTTGTATTTTTTTTTGTAAATAAGTTTTAAACTTTTCACTTTTTAGAATTCCAAATAAAAAATAAACTTGTTGTAATAATACAAAGTTGAGACGACAGAGGGGCTTTCCTTTAAACTGCATAATATACTAGGTACCATTTTCATGCTCTGTACCAAAAATTAATTAAATAGGAGCAGTAGTTTAGGCGCAAATGTTTTTTAAAGTTTTTGCACCGTTTGAACTCGATGTATCTTTCCTAACAGCTGATTATGTCTAAGCATAGGTCATGCACCTTACAACGATAAATCTACGATGTGTTGTTGCCGCCCTGACGCACGTCGAAGTACATTCACAAAAAAGTTGGCAATGCAAACAAGGAAGCAATAAATACACACACACACACTTGCACTTTAACTACGAAAGTGACAAACATAGCGCGAGTGAGGGAAACATAAATAGGTCAGTTTGTTGCATCCTAGTTTTTTGCGATCGCTAAGTGGGGACTCTAAAAAACTTGTTTTTTCAGTGCGCCAACGCTGTCCTTTCGGAACGTACGATATGTCAAATTCGCTCTAACAATTGTGATTTTGTTTTGTTATTGTGATAGGACACTAAATAAGTTTAAGACAGTATTTCATATTTTATTGTGAGAGGACACGTAACTTGGGATTATTATTTTAGTATTAGTGTTTTCTTTTTGTGATTGACTGTTTTGAATGGTGGTAGGACACGTATTTAAACTTTGGTTGTGTGTGTGTGTAATTAAAGTGTTAATCAATACCTCGTGTAACTTACACGGCGTCAGAATACACTGTCATGATTTTAATTTACGTCGAATGCTGTGGAAACGCAGTTTTAGCTCTGCGAACGTACAGAGAAAGGTATAGTGACAACCGCAATGGGGATTTTACTGAAAAAATCTAATTAGTCCTTCTGATAGATTAAAAAAAATATTGGACGAATTTTTTTTTTTTCACGTAATCAAAAATAAGGAGGATACAGCGAGTTGAAGACACGCGTGACGTCATCTGGCTTGTTAAAAATGTACGTTTACCAAGCCAAAATACTTGTCCAATATTAATACTAAATGTCCAAAACTAATTAGATTTTTTTAGTAAAATACCCTATTGCCCACAAAAGTGCTTGGCGACGGACAGTGATTTAATTAGAAAAATAAATAACAATATTCTCCGTCAGTATAATTTGTGCATTAGTGTGAATGGAGGACACATCGAGAATTTAAAAATTTAGTGTGATTGTTTTTGTGCGCGTACTTCAAAACCTTACCAAACATAAAAGCCAGCGCGAGCGGAGGCCTAAGTCGCCGGCCGCCCCCCCGCCCCGGCCCCCGCCGACCACACGAGACGGCGCGCGCGCGACCTTGCCACTGTGTTACCTAGGTATCTACGGTCAGTCTAATTTATTTACGAAGGGTGGTTGCGTTTTATTCCGATTTGTAAGCTATTTAGTAAATTATTTTCTAATTTTTGGCGCTTTTTGTTTTGTACCGTATCGAATTAATACTGAATACGTATAATATACGTAGTGTAATTTAATGCCCCTCTGTCGTACCAACTCTGTATACGGACCTTGGTCCTTTGCAAGAGAATCTACAAAAACTGAAGGAACAAGAGATCATGGACGAAACCTAAATTAATATAACTCGTTATTTGCAGCGACGTCTCTCGCGATCCCGGACTCGGGCTCCAACAACGGCGACGCGTGCGCCGACGAGGAGGCGCTACCCATGATCCAGCTGGCGTCCTTCGCGCTGCACAAGCTCTTCAGCGAGTGGGAGTACGGGGGACACAAGGTGCCGCAGCTCAAGCCCTCGCTCTCGGTAACGGCTCCTACTCTTACTACTCTGCCCATGATCCAGCTGGCGTCCTTCGCGCTGCACAAGCTCTTCAGCGAGTGGGAGTACGGGGGACACAAGGTGCCGCAGCTCAAGCCCTCGCTCTCGGTAACGGCTCCTACTCTTACTACTCTACCCATGATCCAGCTGGCGTCCTTCGCGCTGCACAAGCTCTTCAGCGAGTGGGAGTACGGGGGACACAAGGTGCCGCAGCTCAAGCCCTCGCTCTCGGTAACGGCTCCTACTCTTACTACTCTACCCATGATCCAGCTGGCGTCCTTCGCGCTGCACAAGCTCTTCAGCGAGTGGGAGTACGGGGGACACAAGGTGCCGCAGCTCAAGCCCTCGCTCTCGGTAACGGCTCCTACTCTTACTACTCTACCCATGATCCAGCTGGCGTCCTTCGCGCTGCACAAGCTCTTCAGCGAGTGGGAGTACGGGGGACACAAGGTGCCGCAGCTCAAGCCCTCGCTCTCGGTAACGGCTCCTACTCTTACTACTCTACCCATGATCCAGCTGGCGTCCTTCGCGCTGCACAAGCTCTTCAGCGAGTGGGAGTACGGGGGACACAAGGTGCCGCAGCTCAAGCCCTCGCTCTCGGTAACGGCTCCTACTCTTACTACTCTACCCATGATCCAGCTGGCGTCCTTCGCGCTGCACAAGCTCTTCAGCGAGTGGGAGTACGGGGGACACAAGGTGCCGCAGCTCAAGCCCTCGCTCTCGGTAACGGCTCCTACTCTTACTACTCTACCCATGATCCAGCTGGCGTCCTTCGCGCTGCACAAGCTCTTCAGCGAGTGGGAGTACGGGGGACACAAGGTGCCGCAGCTCAAGCCCTCGCTCTCGGTAACGGCTCCTACTCTTACTACTCTACCCATGATCCAGCTGGCGTCCTTCGCGCTGCACAAGCTCTTCAGCGAGTGGGAGTACGGGGGACACAAGGTGCCGCAGCTCAAGCCCTCGCTCTCGGTAACGGCTCCTACTCTTACTACTCTACCCATGATCCAGCTGGCGTCCTTCGCGCTGCACAAGCTCTTCAGCGAGTGGGAGTACGGGGGACACAAGGTGCCGCAGCTCAAGCCCTCGCTCTCGGTAACGGCTCCTACTCTTACTACTCTACCCATGATCCAGCTGGCGTCCTTCGCGCTGCACAAGCTCTTCAGCGAGTGGGAGTACGGGGGACACAAGGTGCCGCAGCTCAAGCCCTCGCTCTCGGTAACGGCTCCTACTCTTACTACTCTACCCATGATCCAGCTGGCGTCCTTCGCGCTGCACAAGCTCTTCAGCGAGTGGGAGTACGGGGGACACAAGGTGCCGCAGCTCAAGCCCTCGCTCTCGGTAACGGCTCCTACTCTTACTACTCTACCCATGATCCAGCTGGCGTCCTTCGCGCTGCACAAGCTCTTCAGCGAGTGGGAGTACGGGGGACACAAGGTGCCGCAGCTCAAGCCCTCGCTCTCGGTAACGGCTCCTACTCTTACTACTCTACCCATGATCCAGCTGGCGTCCTTCGCGCTGCACAAGCTCTTCAGCGAGTGGGAGTACGGGGGACACAAGGTGCCGCAGCTCAAGCCCTCGCTCTCGGTAACGGCTCCTACTCTTACTACTCTACCCATGATCCAGCTGGCGTCCTTCGCGCTGCACAAGCTCTTCAGCGAGTGGGAGTACGGGGGACACAAGGTGCCGCAGCTCAAGCCCTCGCTCTCGGTAACGGCTCCTACTCTTACTACTCTACCCATGATCCAGCTGGCGTCCTTCGCGCTGCACAAGCTCTTCAGCGAGTGGGAGTACGGGGGACACAAGGTGCCGCAGCTCAAGCCCTCGCTCTCGGTAACGGCTCCTACTCTTACTACTCTACCCATGATCCAGCTGGCGTCCTTCGCGCTGCACAAGCTCTTCAGCGAGTGGGAGTACGGGGGACACAAGGTGCCGCAGCTCAAGCCCTCGCTCTCGGTAACGGCTCCTACTCTTACTACTCTACCCATGATCCAGCTGGCGTCCTTCGCGCTGCACAAGCTCTTCAGCGAGTGGGAGTACGGGGGACACAAGGTGCCGCAGCTCAAGCCCTCGCTCTCGGTAACGGCTCCTACTCTTACTACTCTGCCCATGATCCAGCTGGCGTCCTTCGCGCTGCACAAGCTCTTCAGCGAGTGGGAGTACGGGGGACACAAGGTGCCGCAGCTCAAGCCCTCGCTCTCGGTAACGGCTCCTACTCTTACTACTCTACCCATGATCCAGCTGGCGTCCTTCGCGCTGCACAAGCTCTTCAGCGAGTGGGAGTACGGGGGACACAAGGTGCCGCAGCTCAAGCCCTCGCTCTCGGTAACGGCTCCTACTCTTACTACTCTGCCCATGATCCAGCTGGCGTCCTTCGCGCTGCACAAGCTCTTCAGCGAGTGGGAGTACGGGGGACACAAGGTGCCGCAGCTCAAGCCCTCGCTCTCGGTAACGGCTCCTACTCTTACTACTCTGCCCATGATCCAGCTGGCGTCCTTCGCGCTGCACAAGCTCTTCAGCGAGTGGGAGTACGGGGGACACAAGGTGCCGCAGCTCAAGCCCTCGCTCTCGGTAACGGCTCCTACTCTTACTACTCTACCCATGATCCAGCTGGCGTCCTTCGCGCTGCACAAGCTCTTCAGCGAGTGGGAGTACGGCATTGTTTGCATGTCTATTTATTTATAAATTATTAGCGAATAACACAATATGAAGTATTTTGTAACACATATGGGTTCATATGCCTTATGTCAGATACGCAAAATGCCAGCACGCTTTTTGTCAAAAATCGCAAAATGCGAAAAGGCAGAAACGAACGAACGGACGATTTAAATTACTATAATTTTTTTTATGCTTCTTGATGTACGTACGTTCGTATGTCGTATGCCACTTGAACTTGGCCAATTTTGAGTGAAGTGCAATTCATCGGTACTCGGAAATCTTTTTCTATGCATCCTTATTGTCATCATCCTCCTGCATTATGTGTATTTGACATTTTGAGTGTTCAACGTATATGGCATTTTGCGTATTTGTCATTAACAGTTTCTGACGATTTGAGAATTTACATTTTACGACGAAGTCTGCTGATCTGACAATATGCGTGTCTAACATTTTGCGTATCTGACATAGGGCGTATAAACCCATTTATGTATAAATTAAAAATAAGAAAGGACCCAAAATTGTGCCCTTTGGTTTCCCATTTTCACGTTTGATTCATTTGGATGGTCGCCGTATATATGAACTAGCAGAGCTGCCTATCATTAAACTACGATTTGACCAAGTTCGAGGCTATTTGGCCTAGTCAAGATTCAAAGCATTTTATTTCAAATAAACCATTAACAGGCACTTTTGAAACGTCAAGGTCGGTCAGTCAAAAACATGGAAGCTATTTATTTGCACGTTCCAAAGCGTAGATCTCTTTGAAGAGAACGTGCAAGAAACTCCACTGACACTCTTTTTAATCATGTTCTGTTTTACAAACTTCTAAGTTACATGTATATGTAACTTAGAAGTTTGTAGTAAGGTTAGTAGGTAGGTGGTTAGTAGTAAGTATTTGTTGCTTCTGCATGTGAGGACAATGCAAAGGAAAAAAAAGCTTATTATAAGAATTTAAAATGTAAAGATTAAAATAAGCCAATCGCAGATAAGAGATGACCAGTCTCAACCGACGGCGCCTGTTCACGAACATGACGCGTGTATCGGCACCCTTCAGCTCAACCATTTCGAAGGGAACCGAATGATCAAACCCACGCGCCGCCATCAGCGAGACATTTGAGTGAGCATGACATGCTCTCAACCACCATGCTCGTTCATGTCCAACAAGTAAAACTATAACTAATCATATAAAATGTAAATGGCTTCATGGTACACACATTTACGAAATTTAAAAAATATGCTTCTACTTTACACAAAACTATGGTTGTCAATGACAAAAAAATGAAAAATAAATTAATAAAAACAACGATTAAGTTCTAACACCAAAAAGAATAAATAAATGATTATAATAATTATGTAAGTACCTATAAAATTAAAAAAAAGGGTGAGCGTATCTTCCAAATATAAAAACCTATCAAGTGGACCCAAGCAGCTGTGACAGTGGACCCAAGCATCTGTGACTGTGGAGTCACAGCTCCGTGGGTCCACTTGTGAGGTAGTCCATAATGCTCAAGTAACCAACAATGTTTTGTGACTTACACAATCAAATGCCTAGTAATAGGTCACAGAAGTTGCCTATTGCATTTCATAAACCACCCTGCACGACTAGATGTATGACACACTCAGCTGGTGTGTCATATTGACATACGACACCAGCTGAGTCGACAGGGTATTGTTGCGTATTACGTCATGAAATTCAGGAATTACATCAACTTTCGGCAATCGAATTCATTATAAAAAAATCGTTTCCACAGCTATTTTAAACGATGGAATATCTTAAAATGCTAAGTGCCCTTATAACATGGCAATAAAAATATATAATAAGTTGCCCAACATATTTAAAACTGAAAGTCAGTAACAATATTCCAAAAAAGGCTAAAACTATACCTAATCCATAAATGTTTCTACTCAGTAAAGGAATATTTAGAGTCTAACTTAAAATAACTATTTTCTCTCATGTGGCGATCTGTCCTATACAAACTATACGACCAAGTCTATCCTTAAATTACAATTACATATGACATTTAATTTGGTTAGAAATTGTATGGTATGAATTATTGTTGACATTTATTTTATTTTATTTTTTTCACTTAAATTAAAATATTGACATTGAATATTTTCATTTTTATTCTTTGTGTTTTTGACATTCTCGGGTCTCTAGAGACCCGGTCCTTTGGTAGGCGTAAGAGGGGCCGAAGCCAACTCGCAGAGGCCTCTTTAGACATTTCAAATGGAATGGGACACCAACCGACGATTATCCCTGTATGCACTGTGAAAGTATACCCAAGGACAATCCCCGGTTGGAGCAAAACTATTGCAAAATATGGAAACAGAAGATAAAAACGCTATGGGTTTGGCTGGTTTAGTGGACTAATTACTACTACTATGGAAGAACTATTGGCCCCTGCCTGACCATTGACAATTAAAACGGCTTTAAAATAGCAGGGGGTGACTTGCACACTCAATAAATGGGCCCCCCGAAAAGGGTCGCCAGCACAAAGTGACGTAGCGCCAAGGGGGCAACATATCCTGAGGTGCTAGAGGAGTGGAGAGGTATACCACGGCTATCAGGACAATCCCGGAAGTACGGTCAAGATCCCTACCAGCACCTTACTGGATTATACGTCCTTCTCCCGAGCACGTTTGCTCTTGCGAATCTCCACTCAGACCGGCCGATTAAGGCTAGAAAGAGGTGGGAGCTCTGTTCCTCGTCAGTGTTCACTCCGGCCAGCCAATAAAGGCAAGCCGGAAATGAGGAACAAGAATTCTCCCTGGAGATCAGGTCCGTGGGGTCGCTAGTGCCCAACAGTTCGCCACAAAACTGCCTTGTGGATTTATTCTTTTATTATTATGACATTTAATATTGCTGGAAATTGTTAATTATTGTGGACGTTTTAATTCTGATATGGCTGTAATTTCGGAATTTGATTTTATTGATATAAAATAAATAAGGAATAATATTGCAATGCTTGTAAAAGGCTGCTAAGTCATAAGTACCTACTAACAAACTATAACACCATTGTACACTTAGTTCGCAATAAACGCTTTGACTTTGACTTTGAAAATGACAAGTTATGGCTGTTCAAATCGCGTCAGGCTACTTAAAAATGTGCCTACAACAATTACGTTGCACCCTAGTAACCCTAAAGCCCTAACCTACCATACAAATCATATACCAAACGTAGGTTACGTTGGTTTACGTGCGGGAAGATTTTACAAGGAGACCTACGCACGGTAACAGACGGAATTGGGGCAGGAATAGGGGTATTGTGTACGTCGTGCAATGTACACAGGAAATGGTTTTCTCACTGCCGATCCCACAGACTCATAGGATCGATTACGGCTAAATGTGTCTTGGCCACAGTGAGAGGAGTTGTAGGAGATGAATCAAAGTCGACTCCAGCTTGATCACTAATTTATGACAATCATTAACTAATTATATACACATTTTGTGGTCATAACACATTGATACCTATTTAATTGTGTGTTATGTGTGTATCGAGCCGATGAAGCGAAGATCTCAGTAGGTCACTTCTTAGCGCTGACGGTGTGCCGGTGTTGCCGGCGCGTGGAGCGAATGTATGTCGGTATAACGCTAACGCTGTGATGCTGTTGGCATGTGTAACTATTGCATGTTCATGGTTGAACACTTATAAAATGTAAAGTGTTAAATGGTTAAAACAGATTTATTAACGGGACGCTTAAGGTGAAGTCAAAGAAGTTGAAAACACTGCCCTTTCCCAACAGACGTCGGAGAGCGTGAACGAGCCGACCAGCAAGAAGAGCAAGGAGCTGCCGGCGAACGCGGCGCAGATGCACCCGTGCATGCTGCTGACGTACATGCGGCCGCACCTGGAGTACCGCGAGCTGGCCGTGGAGGGCGACCGCCCGCAGAACATGCTGTTCACCATGGGCGTCGACGTCGACGGCGCCACCTACATCGGCAAGGGTGAGTCTTGTCTAGCTACGTACATGCGGCGCATGCACCCGTGCATGCTGCTGACGTACATGCGGCCGCACCTGGAGTACCGCGAGCTGGCCGTGGAGGGCGACCGCCCGCAGAACATGCTGTTCACCATGGGCGTCGACGTCGACGGCGCCACCTACATCGGCAAGGGTGAGTCTTGTCTAGCTACGTACATGCGGCGCATGCACCCGTGCATGCTGCTGACGTACATGCGGCCGCACCTGGAGTACCGCGAGCTGGCCGTGGAGGGCGACCGCCCGCAGAACATGCTGTTCACCATGGGCGTCGACGTCGACGGCGCCACCTACATCGGCAAGGGTGAGTCTTGTCTAGCTACGTACATGCGGCGCATGCACCCGTGCATGCTGCTGACGTACATGCGGCCGCACCTGGAGTACCGCGAGCTGGCCGTGGAGGGCGACCGCCCGCAGAACATGCTGTTCACCATGGGCGTCGACGTCGACGGCGCCACCTACATCGGCAAGGGTGAGTCTTGTCTAGCTACGTACATGCGGCGCATGCACCCGTGCATGCTGCTGACGTACATGCGGCCGCACCTGGAGTACCGCGAGCTGGCCGTGGAGGGCGACCGCCCGCAGAACATGCTGTTCACCATGGGCGTCGACGTCGACGGCGCCACCTACATCGGCAAGGGTGAGTCTTGTCTAGCTACGTACATGCGGCGCATGCACCCGTGCATGCTGCTGACGTACATGCGGCCGCACCTGGAGTACCGCGAGCTGGCCGTGGAGGGCGACCGCCCGCAGAACATGCTGTTCACCATGGGCGTCGACGTCGACGGCGCCACCTACATCGGCAAGGGTGAGTCTTGTCTAGCTACGTACATGCGGCGCATGCACCCGTGCATGCTGCTGACGTACATGCGGCCGCACCTGGAGTACCGCGAGCTGGCCGTGGAGGGCGACCGCCCGCAGAACATGCTGTTCACCATGGGCGTCGACGTCGACGGCGCCACCTACATCGGCAAGGGTGAGTCTTGTCTAGCTACGTACATGCGGCGCATGCACCCGTGCATGCTGCTGACGTACATGCGGCCGCACCTGGAGTACCGCGAGCTGGCCGTGGAGGGCGACCGCCCGCAGAACATGCTGTTCACCATGGGCGTCGACGTCGACGGCGCCACCTACATCGGCAAGGGTGAGTCTTGTCTAGCTACGTACATGCGGCGCATGCACCCGTGCATGCTGCTGACGTACATGCGGCCGCACCTGGAGTACCGCGAGCTGGCCGTGGAGGGCGACCGCCCGCAGAACATGCTGTTCACCATGGGCGTCGACGTCGACGGCGCCACCTACATCGGCAAGGGTGAGTCTTGTCTAGCTACGTACATGCGGCGCATGCACCCGTGCATGCTGCTGACGTACATGCGGCCGCACCTGGAGTACCGCGAGCTGGCCGTGGAGGGCGACCGCCCGCAGAACATGCTGTTCACCATGGGCGTCGACGTCGACGGCGCCACCTACATCGGCAAGGGTGAGTCTGTCTAGCTACGTACATGCGGCGCATGCACCCGTGCATGCTGCTGACGTACATGTCTGCGGTCGGATTTTATTTTTGATGACAGCCGGACTAAAGCAGAATATTGTAGCCACGTTATGCCGTGCAAGTAAGGACCTGTATTAAGTCGTGTCGTTGTGATCGCAGCGTCCAACAAGAAGGAAGCGCGCAAGCTGGCGGCCAAGGCGGCGTGCCAGGCGTTGTTCTCCGTGACGTTCGTGGCGCCCCCCGCGCCCCCCGCGCCGCCTGCCAAGCCCGCCCCGCCCGCGCCGGCGCAGTAGCGCGCCGCCCGCGCCCCCCGCGCCGCCCGCCGCCCGGCCGCGCCGCCCGGGCGCTACCCCCCCGGCGCTAGGACGACATCCGGCCCGCCCGAGCGCCACCCCACCGGCGCTACGACGAGACCTGGGCCCGCTAATTCTTCCTTTAAGAGACATTCTCCTTCCACTCAGCTTTCTAGGAGCTCGAGGCGTCTGATGTATTCGTGTGAGTCGCCCTCGCGGCGCTGTAGCCCCGTGCGGCGCTCGGTGCGCGCGGCCTCAGCGCGGTTGACAACCTCGCGCACGCGGCCGACAATCTCGCGTACGCGGCCGACAGCCTTGCGCACGCGGCCGACAATCTCGCGTATGCGGCCGACAGCCTTGCGCACGCGGCCGACAATCTCGCGTACGCAGCCGACAGTTTCGCGCACGCGGCCGACAGCTTTACACACGCGGCCGACAACCTCGCGCACGCGGCCGACAGCCTTACGCACGCGGCCGACAGCCTCGCGCACGCGGCCGACAGCTTTACACACGCGGCCGACAACCTCGCGCACACGGCCGACAGCCTTGCGCACGCGGCTGACAGCCTCGCGCACGCGGCCGGCCCCTCGGCGCCGGCCAGCCAAGCCTTCATACTCGCGGATCTCGACGTACACGCGACATCCGACGTCCCCGCGGTTATGCAACCGTGCGCCCAAGCGGCTTCATACATCTTCGTGTGATCGTACGCCGAAACGGCATCGTGCTTCTTCGCGGCATCGTATAATCTCTCGTGATCCTTCACCCATGCCGGAACCCAAGCGTTCTCGCTTAGGCGCACCCTCGCAAGGTATAACTCCCACTGGTCCGTCTTCGTGCAATAAAACTCCCAGTCGTAGAAGTAAAATCTCGAGTGATCGCACGCCCTCGCGTGATCCTTCGCCTACGCTTGTCCCTTTATCCATGAGCCAACCTACACATTCTCGCGATGATATTCCTACGTGCGATAATACAGCCTTGGGCGATAATATGGGCCCGTGCGAAAACAAGGCTTCGGGCGATAACAAGTCTTCAGGCGATAACAAGGCTTCGAGTGATGACAACGCCTCTGGCTATAACGAGGCAGCAGGCGATAACGAGGCCTCTGGCGATCACGTCGCCACAGGCTATAAGGATGCCCCGGGCGATAACAAGATGTCAGACTATAATGAGGCCTCGGTCGAGAACTACGCCTCAGACGATAACAAGGTGTCAGACTATAATGAGGCCTCGGGCGAGAATTACGCCTCAGTCGATAAGGTCGCCTCAGGCGATAACAAGGTGTCAGACTATTATGAGGCCTCGGGCGAAAACTACGCCTCAGACGATAAGGACGCCTCAGGCAATAACAAGGTGCCAGACTATAATGAGGCCTCAGGCGAGAACGACTCCTCAGGCGATAAGGACGCCTCGGGCGATAACAAGGTGTCAGACTATTATGAGGCCTCGGGCGAAAACTACGCCTCAGACGATAAGGACGCCTCAGGCAATAACAAGGTGCCAGACTATAATGAGGCCTCAGGCGAGAACGACTCCTCAGGCGCAAAGGACGCCTCGAGCGATAACAAGCTTTCAGACTATAATGAGGCCTCGGGCGATAACGAGGCCTTGGGCAAGGACTACGCCTCAAGCGATAAGGACGCCTCAGGCGATAACAAGGTGTCAGATCATAATGAGGCCTCGGGCGAGAACTACGCCTCAGGCGATAACAAGGTGTCAGACTATAATGAGGCTTCGGGTGAGAACTACGCCTCAGGCGATAAGGACGCCTCAGGCGATAACAAGGTGTCAGACTATAATGAGGCCTCGGGCGAGAACTACGCCTCAGGCGATAACAAGGTGTCAAACTATAATGAGGCCTCGAGCGAGAACTACACCTCTGGCGATAGGGACGCCTCGGGCGATAACAAGGTGTCAGACCATAATAAGGCCTCGGGCGAGAACTACGCCTCAGGCGATAACAAGGTGTCAAACTATAATGAGGCCTCGAGCGAGAACGACACCTCTGGCGATAAGGACGCCTCGGGCGATAACAAGGTGTCAGACTATAATGAGGCCTCGGGCGATAACGAGGCCTCGGGCGATAACAAGGTGTCAGACTATAATGAGGCCTCGGGCGATAACGAGGCCTCGGGCGATAACTACGCCTCAGGCGATAAGGACACCACAGGCGATAAGGACGCCTCAGGCGATAACAAGGTGTCAGACGATAACAAGGTGTCAGACGATAACAAGGTGTCAGACTATAATGAGGCCTCGAGCGAGAACGACACTTCAGGCGATAGGGACGCCTCGGGCAATAACAAGCTTTCCGACTATAATGAGGCCTCAGACGATAACGAGGCGTCGGGCGATAACGAGGCCTCGGGCGATAAGGACGCCTCGGGTGATAAGGTCTCAGACTATTATGAGACCTCGGGCGAAAACTACGTCTCAGGCGATAGGGACGCCTCAGGCAATAACAAGGTGTCAGACTATAATGAGGCCTCGGGCGAGAACGACTCCTTAGGCGATAGGGACGCCTCGGGCGATAACAAGCTTTCAGACTATAATGAGGCCTCGGGCGATAACGAGCCCTCGGGCGAGAACTATGCCTCAGGCGATAATATGGTGTCAGACTATAATGAGGCCTCAGACGAGAACGACACTTCAGGCGATAGGGACGCCTCGGGCGAGAACTACGCCTCAGGCGATAAGGACGCCTCAGGCGTTAAGGACGCCTCAGGCGATGACAAGGTGTCAGATTATAATGAGGCCTCAGACTATAATGAGGCCTCGGACGATAATGAGGCGTCGGGCGATAACGACGCCTCAAGCGATAAGGAGGCCTCGGATGATATTACGCGCTCGGATGGTGATTCGCCTTCGGACGCTAGAACGCCCGCTGGTGCTAGTACGCCCTCGGATGCTGATACGCCCTCGGGCGCTAGTACGGCCTCTGGGGCAAGTCCGGCCTCGGATGATAGTATGTCCTCTTGCGATGGTACGCCCTCGCGAGATACTTCCTCCGTGAAGGAAACAATTCCCTCGCCTGACGCTTCACCCGTGAGGGAAGCAATGCCCTCGCCTGACGCTTCACCCGTTTGGGAAACTGCGCAATCGTGTAATCCATCTCTCATGAGAGAAACCTCCCGTGGCTCTTCATTTATGAGGGATGTTTCGCGCGACCCTTTACACGTGGGGGAAGCTTCAACCTCTCGTGCTCCTTCTCCCATGCAGGTAGTTTTGCCTTGTCTTTCGCCCAGACGTATTCCAATGCCCCCGTGTGATTCTATGTCTCCGGCTGATTTCACAAATTTGTGTGATCTAACATCTCCGCACGTTCCTACACCTCCGCGTGAGGCTACACCCCCATCGGAACCAACACCCCCGCGTGAAACTACACCTCCGCGTGAGGCTACTCCTGTTCGTGATCCTACACCCCCACGGCAGGGTACAATAATTCCGCGTGACCCTAAACCCGTGCAGCAGCAATCTTTGCGTGATCACACTTATGCACGACAGTATTCGCCCTCGCCCGATCCTACACCACATAGATATAGTGTGCCTATATACCGTAATCTTCGGCCGGAATCGCTCCTGCCAAAGCCTTTACGACGACCTTTGCAGGCACCTCAAAATCTTATGCCAGATAGCCAGGATATACCGCCGGCACACCAAAATATTTCTTCGACACTCTCACATCTGTTACCGGCAGCACAAGATCTTTCGGTGACACACAGGGATAATTCCCCGGCATATCAGAATCTTTCGGCAAAGCACCGGGATTCCGACACAACCAGCCATCCCATGCTGACTCGCCACATTCCATGGACACCCGACAAATTGTGGACTCAACAATATCCTGTGCCCCTGATGACTGCCGCGACGGATCCGAATGTTTCGCAGTTTCGACAAGGTAGGCCTCGCACTACTATGCGTCCTTCACCGGCTCACCAAAATGTTTCGCAGACACACTATTATCCTTTACCGGCTCACCAGAATACACCGCCACACGACAGGCATAGTAATGTTTTGCAAATACCCCAGAATGTTTTGAAGTCACCCCAAACTCCTGCGATGACTCAACATAATATTTCGCTGTCACAACAGACTCTTACGGCGAAACAACGTAATATTTCGCTTTCACTCCATAATGATGTGGCGCTACAAAATAATATTTCGCAGCCACAACAAACTCCTATGATACCACAGCACCACATTATGCAGACACAACAAACTACCACGGCGACTCAACATAATGTTTCGCTGTCACAACAAACTCCTGGGTCCACACAACAATACATTTCGCAGGCACAACAAACTCCTGTGATGTCACAACACCACATTAGGCAGACACAACAAACGACCACGGCGACTCAACATAATGTTTCGCTGTCACAAGAAACTCCAGGGTCGACACAACAATACATTAAGCAGGCACAACAAACTCCTGTGATGTCACAACACCACATTAGGCAGACACAACAAACGACCACGGCGACTCAAGATAATGTTTCGCTGTCACAACAAACTCCAGGGTCGACACAACAATACATTACGCAGGCACAACAAACTCCTGTGATGTCACAACACCACATTAGGCAGACACAACAAACGACCACGGCGACTCAACATAATGTTTCGCTGTCACAACAAACTTCTGGGACGACACAACAATACATTACGCAGGCACAACAAACGACCACGGCGACTCAACATAATGATTCGCTGTCACAACAAACTCCAGGGTCGATACAACAATACATTACGCAGGCACAACAAACTCCTGTGATGTCACAACACTACATTAGGCAGACACAACAAACGACCACGGCGACTGAACATAATGATTCGCTGTCACAACAAACTCCAGGGTCGATACAACAATACATTACGCAGGCACAACAAACTCCTGTGATGTCACAACACTACATTAGGCAGACACAACAAACGACCACGGCGACTCAACATAATGATTCGCTGTCACAACAAACTCCTGGGACGACACAACAATACATTACGCCGGCACAACAAACTCCTGTGATGTCACAACACCACATTAGGCAGACACAACAAACGACCACGGCGACTCAACATAATGTTTCGCTGTCACAACAAACTCCTGGGTCCACACAACAATACATTACGCCGGCACAACAAACTCCTGTGATCTCACAACACCACATTAGGCAGACACAACAAACGACCACGGCGACTCAACATAATGTTTCGCTGTCACAACAAACTCCTGGGTCCACACAACAATACATTACGCCGGCACAACAAACTCCTGTGATGTCACAACACTACATTAGGCAGACGCAACAAACGACCACGGCGACTCAACATAATGTTTCGCTGTCACAACAAACTCCTGGGTCGACACAACAATACATTACGCAGGCGCAACAACCTCTTTTGTCGACACAACAAGATGTTTCGCAGGCTCGCGAAGTTCCTGCGCAGCTGCTTTCAGGAAGGATTCAGTATATACCGCACCTACACCAAGCCTGTTCGCCGACACCGCGGTATCCTTCGCCCACACAAGACGATGTTCAGACACAACGAATTCCTACACCGACACACCGCAGTCGTCCGCCGCCTCAATGGGATGAGGAATATTCCCCGACTTCGTCTTGGTCCGACTCCGATTCTGATAATGACTTCCTTTATCATCCTATGACGACACTCCCGTCACGCCACGACCAACAACAACGACAACACCTTAGAGATTCTCAACAACGACAGCAAAGAGTTGTTCAGCCACAGAGACACAACACAATTGTGCGTCTGTCACAACAATATTTAAGAAACGCTCAACAACGACACGAACAATTAAGAGAAAGTCTACAAAGAGGACTACAAAATGCGCAGCAGCGTCAGCAACAAATGAATCTTAGATCTGTATACCGACCTCAGCAACAAGTAGCAGTTGGAGTTACATATCAACAAGAACAAGATAGAGTACAACAACTAATAAATAATTATGTCCAGGGCCTAGGAATGTATTCTGGGTCGTTGCAGTTGTTACGATCAACGCCGCCAAGTTCGCATCCTGTGCAAGCCTTGTCAGGGGCCACAGGCTCGTATCCTACGTCGGCAGGTTCGTATAATTTACTGACGGGCCCGTATTATATGCCAACAGGCCTGCATCCTGTGCCGGCAGGCTCTCTTATAATGCCGGCAGTCTCCCATCCTATGCCAGTAAGCGCGGAGCCCATCCCGACAAATTCAGAACATATACCGCAAGGCGCAGAGCCTATGCCGGAAAATCTAGATTCTGTGCCAGAAAGTTTAGAGCCAGTGTCGGAAAACCCAGAGTCGGTGTCGACAGGAGCAGAGCCTATTTCAACAGGCGCAGAGACTATTGCGACAAGCCCAGAGCCTATTGCGACAGGCCCAGAGCCCATAGCAACAGATTCGGACCCCACACCCATAGGCCCAGAATATATACCGACAGGCTCTCATCCGGTGCTGGTGGTCTCTCAAGCTATTGCGTCAGATTCTGGCTCACATCAGACACCCCTAAATTTATCATTTGGTCAGCAACCTTTATTAATAGTCCCTGCACCAGGACGTGATGGAAATTATCCGACAAACTCACCTATTGACCCACAATATTTACACCAACTCTCTATGCCAGAAAACACACGACATGATCCGTTAGGCCCGCAATTTAACTCAGTAAATATGTCCATGGGTCCACATTATACGACGCCATTAAGAAATCCAGCATATACATCTGCGGTAATGGATCAACACGCGAGTAATGCTCAGAACATGCTGCCGCACCAACCAGCCGGTTCGATAAATCAGAACGATTTGCCGCTACGCGTACCACCTATCGAAGGCCCACCGCTTATCGACCGCGAACACCCTGTCGACCACGTTCCCCCTGTCACCCACGTTCCTCCTGTCAACCACGTTCCCCCTGTCAACCACGTTCCCCCTGTCAACCACGTTCCCCCTGTCAACCGTGATCCCCCTGTCGACCTGGTCCCCACTGTCAACCGCGAACACCCTGTCGACCACGCACCTTCTGTCACCCACGTTCTCCCTGTCAACCACGTTCCCCCTGTCAACCAAGTTACCCCTGTCAACCAAGTTCCCCCTGTCAACCACGTTCCCCCTGTCAACCACGTTCCCCCTGTCAACCACGTTTCCCCTGTCAATCGCGATCCCTCTGTCAACCACGTTCCTCCTGTCAACCGCGATCCCTCCGTCACACACGTTCCCCCCGTCAACCGCGATCCCTCTGTCACCCACGTTCGCGTCAACCGCGATCCCTCTGTCTACCGTGAACGTGTCGACTACGCACCCTCTGTCAACCGTGAACCCCCAGTCTACCGCGTACCACATGTCAACCGCGGAGCTCCTGTCGAACTTGTAATCAATTTGGAAGTTCCTACCGGGCGCGAAAATCTACAACAGCCTCCTAGCGATGTGTCAGGCGATCTGTTCGTGAGCTTGACGCGGCTGATGCACGCGTACTGCTCGCTGCTGGCGCAGACCGTGCCGCTGGCCGAGCACTTCCTGCCCGTGGCGACGCACTTCCGGCCGCTGGCGCTGCGCCTGGCCCGCCTGCTGCGCGCGCACCGCGCCGCCCAGCGCGCCCAGCCCGAGCAGCCCCAAGACCTCTCCCAAGACCTCTCCCAAGACCTCTCCCAAGACCTCTCCCAAGACCTCTCCCAAGACCTCTCCCAAGACCGCTCCCAGGCCCGGCACCCCCACGAATACATCAGTTTTGCCGACCTAAACTCGTTAATGTTACATAATATTACCAGTTTTTTATATGACATTCAAAACCGAGAAGTTTAACTTATATTATTAATGTTTTCTTGAATATGTAACGTAATGTAACCTATGTTACTAACAATATGTGTAATAATATAAAATTTATGCATTCGATGTTTAAGTATTCGCTGTGGAAGCATGTTTAGTACGACGAACAGGGACGGCGTATTTAGAAGCGCGTAGAATGTGCCTAGCGCGACCACAGACCGATCGTACGTCCGCGTGTTCCTCGCACTACCTGCATGCTTCATCAAGTTTTCCTAGATAATTAGTATCTAAGTAATGAAATGTTTTATTATCAGTTCACACACAGTGAGTACAACTATGACATTAATTATCATTATTGATATCAAAAATCTCGATGTATGTAGCTCTACTCACAAATTGCCTCTAGACATCGCACGACGAGCAATGAGTTGGTGTCAACAGATCTAGACGGACACGCAGGTACAGGACCGTCTGCACTCTCCACTGACGTCATCTAGAGTTGTTATAGAAATACGTGGCGCGCGATAATATCGCCTCGTGACACTCGCTCGTGGGGACTGAAGGATTTTATATAGATTGATTGGTTAGGTGTCTAGAGGCTAATTAGTCGTATTTAATGTATAACGAATGAATTATAAATGTAGTCTTATGAAATAAATGGATATACCATTGCTAGTGTTTTTCTTCTTCATGCTGACCTACGCGCCCCTGGCCATAGAGTCAAATAAATCTATACCTATAGATTTTGTCGCCTGAACATTTGCTTATGTCACCGAATAATTGCAAACTCTGAGTTTGTAAAATATCTTAAGGAAACTATCAACTGACATTCCTTCAACGATGAAAAGAAACAAAAATCTTGTATTTTATCATCTCTCCATGTCGTTCCGGGGAATTGTGAACTGAACTGGCGTAAACTCGCTCAGTGCAGAGCTTACAATTTATCCGTTTTCGTGTGACTGTGAAATTGGGAACACGGTCCTCATTGGTCTCTGTGTTGGTGTGACCCACGGAACAGAAAAAAACAGGTGGAAATGCTATGCGACGAAATTTGTATCGGAACCTGTGTCGCCACACTCACTACACAACTATACCGATAATCATATTCACCACAAATCAAGGATACGATTGATTGGTCGTTTCAATTTTGAAAAAATTGAATAAGTCAAAGAACCTACATTTGAAAATATACCTTCGGCCCCACACGTAGGATTTATTTTGCTTTAAATCCGTAGGTCGGGTGGAGCCACAGGGACCCACCTGACTGTTGACGGTATTGTGTAGTGGATCCGAGGGGATCCACAAGCCAGCCGAGAGGTTAAGGCAAAAAATACTTACGGCGTTTCGTTTTCTGAATTTATTTTTAGTTGAATTTACGATTGAATTCCGCTATTCGACCATAGATGGCGGTATTTTCAATGGTTGCAATTATACACTTAAACGCCTTAGCAATAAGGTTCATCACTCTATCAGTGTCCACTCGATAATAGCTGTGACACACGAACTTTGACTTACATTGTCGATATCGATAAATAACTTTTTTCGAAATTAATTCCAAGAAATATGACTCGTTTGGTTTGGAGTTTTGTATGGGAGCCATACATGAAACTCTAAATAGTGCAAATAAAGATATTTTATGCTACATCAAGCTAGTGTTATCATTTCTCTCCACCTAACACTACAGTGATGACACTGGTGACCCCGACAATGGAAACAACATGACCAGCGGAGGACAAGAACTCTCGGGCGTCTCAACTGCGTTTCGTATCCCGCCCATCTGGCGAGATAAGATACGAGTATGGTTCGCACAAAAATATGCCTATCCTTTTAAAAACTTGCCCAACGTGTAGTGTAAAAGACTAGGATGGCATACAATCCCTCAGGAACTCTCTGAGCCCAACCACAGTCGATGTAGAATTCGTCAATTCAGTGCGTGTTCCGAGCTAGTACGAGCGGGTCGCGACCTTGTTTTCGAGTGTTAATTTATGTGTTTGAAGTGTTGTGTTTGTGTTCGAGCTGCAGCAATATCTGAAACCGGTTAGTATACAAATTTTTTTTGTATTTATTATTGTGGGACTTATTTTTTGCTACTACTATTTTCAGTGCATCTTTATGGCATGTTTTAATATCTTTAGGTGACGGGTTTTTTTTTGTGGTGATGTGACAATAGTGAGCCGTATCCATATTTTGCTAGTTTTGCTGGTTGAGATCTGGGATGTTTTTATTAGGCAACATACCTTGTGGTATGAAAAAAATGTATGGGGAGGTGTGTTATTTTAATTTATTAATGTGTAATAGGATATGTTCTTGTAAATAAAATCTCTTTGAAATGTTGGTTTATTTTTTATTTCTATCTTCTTTTGCACATTAAACTGGGAATATTTCGCTCACGCTGATTTCAAAGTAGAATTAACAATGTATTACAAGATAAAACTGGTCAAATCTATTTTAAATACATTCAGTCAAAAAAGTATCGGGAATTGATGATTTGTTTATGGTTCCAAATTCAAATTTTTGTTTTTTTTGTAGTTGTTAGATTGGCACAACTGTTTTCCATTTTGGCGCGGAGTTTGAGTTGCATCTGTTATTTATATTAAATACAGTGCTGGTTTTAGTAATATCATATATAGTGTGTATTGCGAATTTCATAATGGACAACAATATCGAACAAAGAGTTTGTCTTAAATTTTGCATCGCCAATGGAATTTCGTGTTCGGAGTCACTGAAAATGTTACAGAAGGCTTACGGTGAATCGACTTTATCAAAAACTCGTGCTTATGAGTGGTTCAAAGCGTTCAAAAGCGGTCGAGATGGGATGGAAGATTTGCCTCGCTCTGGTAGGCCGTCAACGTCTGCAACTGAAGTTAACATCGCAAAAGTGAAGGAAATAGTGACTGAAAATCCCCATTCAACTCTGAGAGAGATAGCCGCCGAACTTTCTGTATCTCACGAGTCGATCCGTACCATTTTAACTAATCATTTGGGTATGAAACATGTTGCTGCTCGGCTAGTCCCAAAAGATCTGAATTTTCTCCAAAAACTCAATCGCATGAAAGTCGCTGAGGACATGCTAGAACGAGTCAGTTCGGACCCAACATTCATGAAACGCATTGTTACTGGTGACGAGACGTGGGTTTACGAGTTTGACATGCAAACTAGTCAACAAGCTTCGGAGTGGCGCCTTCCAACTGAACCGAAACCGAAAAAACCACGCCAAAGTCGATCAAAAGTCAAAGTCATGTTGACTGTTTTCTTTGACTATCGCGGTGTTGTGCACTCTGAATTCTTACCGGAAGGTCTAACGGTAAATAAAGAATATTATTTGAGCGTTATGCGGCGTTTAAGAGAGCAAATTCGACGAAAAAGGCCAGATTTGTGGAAAGAAAATTCTTGGATTTTGCACCACGACAATGCGCCTTCGCACAAGGCTATCATTGTGAACGAATTTTTAACCAAACACTCAACAAATACCATCCAGCAACTACCATATTCACCAGATATGGCTCCTGCTGACTTTTTTCTTTTTCCTAAACTCAAATTACCACTTCGTGGCACCCGTTTTCAATCGATAGAAGACATAAAGGAGAATTCGCGGCGAGAACTGAACTCAATTCCGGAAGCAGCGTTTAAAAAATGTTTTGATGAATGGATTATTCGTTGGCGCAAGTGTATCGTTTCTAAAGGAGCATACTTTGAAAGTGATAAAATAAATGTGGATGAATAACAGACATTTTGTGTATTATTGATGTTTTCCCGGTACTTTCTTGACAGAGTAGTATGATAGCTTATTTCATAACAATAACAAAAACACAAGTTTCATGTAGCTCCTATACACATACATACTATAGAGATATCGTCGTTTTAAGTTCTCGCGCCGATATCGTCTGACGTCAACCCGACCCCCTGGAGCGATTTCGCGGAAGATAGCAGTGACTGACGAATTGTTCAAGAAATTAGACCAAAAATTACCATTGAAAAAAATGCAGATGGTAGTCAGACTACAGGAAAACCTATAAGTGGGCTCTGCTGTTAAAATAACTTCATTACAAAAATGAAATTGGTTCGGAACGTTTTGCATGCGAGACCGACTCGCAATTGGCAAAAAAAAAAACCGGGTAGTACAATCAAGGATTGTTGGTGAATTATATCGATTAATATTGATAATTATGTCGATTGATTGGTCGTTTAAATTTTGGTCAAAACAAGCATAAGTCACAGAAATCTGCATTTAACAATATACCTTCGGCTTAACACGTAGGTTTTATTTTGCTTACAGGCAAAAAGTACTCACGGCATATCGTTTTCTGAATTAATTCTAAGTTGAATTTTCGAGTAAATTCCGCTATTCGACCATAGATGGCGGTATTTTCAATGGTTTCAATGGTTGCAAAACTTAAACAACTTAGCAATAAGTTTCATTATTCTATGTTTGGAATTTTGGATAGTAACAGTTGCCACTCGATCACAGATGTGACGCATAACTATGACTTACATTGTCGATATCGACAAATAAGATAACTTTTTCGAAATTAATTCCAAGAAATATGACTCGTTTGGTGTTGGAGTTTTGTATGGGAGCCATACATGCAACTTATGTTGCTGGAATCGTTATGAAATAAGCTATCACATTTAAAATGGGTAAGTTCGGGTTGGCCTTGTAATACATTGTTAGTAAAGTTCTACTTCGAAAATAGCGTAAGCAAAATATTTCCAGTTTATTGTATAAAAATACATAGAAACAAATAAAACATTATTTCAAAAGTTTTTATTTTATTTATGTAAATATACCTTATTACAAATTAATAAATAAAAATAACAAACATCATACATTTTTAGTATTCCGAACATCCCTAAGAAACGGAACCCTTACATAAATGAAATTGGTTCGGAACCCTTTGAACGCGAGTCTGACTCGCACTTGGCTAGTTTTTTTTTCATACCACAAGCCTTACAAAACCATGCCTCAGGTGTCTTACTCGTCTGCCGACAAAAAAAGGGGTGTTGTTTACACTTCATCCGTGAACTCTTTATGCCAAGTGGCTTACAGCTAGTATCTTATTACATAGTTTGGTACAGAGTCCTATCGCAGACAAAGTTTTCGTGCATCTATTATCCTTTTTTTGAAATTACCAAGTAAATCGCTTTCTAAAAAATGCTCCGTTCAAATCGTGCTTGTTTTGCTTGGCATCCAATCAACTCTAGGTACCCGTAGCATCTATCCATTTTTCTGTGACGATAGCGTCTTTGAGAAACCTAAAAATATTTTTAAAGTTATGTTTAGTGATTTCAATACGAAGTCTGTTAAAAGTTTGTAGACGAACTACAAAAAATGTTTTTATCGATGTCTATCCACCCAGTATCCGACACGACAAATCACTATTTGAATAGCGAAGAACTTTCGAGAACGAAACAGTAACTGAATTGATGTAAAATAAACTCTATGCTAATGGGATAAGGTTGATTTTAACTAGACTTGAACTTAAGTTCTTGGCAAAATGAAATTTGCTAAGATTTTATTAGAAAACAAATAAAATCGTACTTACCGATGGTATGAAACACCTCCATTTTTAACATTTATTCTCTTACTATCATTTTTGCACTCCAAAATGGAAAAATACGGCATGGTTCAGAATTTATAAATTTATATCGAGAGTGAGCGAGACGATCGGTTCGTCGTGAATTCGTGATGTTAGAACACGACTGGGTTGAGGTACGCGTAACTCCGCGTAATACTGGCACGCGTGCCACGCCTACTTTGCACTTTACTGTTTTTTCTGTTCTGTGTTTGGGGTCGATGAAAGGGGGCTAAAATAAAAGATTTCGTTGGACATAACTACATTTAATACCATTTCGAATATTGTAAGTACTCGACCGAAACGCATTCCCGTCCAATAAACCAGAGTTCGATATAAAGGTGGCCTAGAAGGTTAGGTAGGTACAACTCGTCTACTGAGCCCGACAAGATACATGCGCATGCACAACAATGGAATGGTTGTCTAAAGTGAATATTATTTTAGCTTTTGGCTGTTGCATGTACCTCGTCGGACTGATATTACAACAGGATAGACAGAAACATGACTACAGTACCCAATGTAACCGCTACTCACTACCTACTCAGTCTTAGCAAATGCTACGCACGTCCAATAGACGTACAATTTTTGACGTACGTCCTGTAGACGTACCTACTGGCTAAGCTAATGGCCGGCCACTGGCAGTGGTTTATGGACGCGGGTGGAAGTACATTAACTCTCTAACGACGATAGTGAAGTTAGTCACTCACCGAGCAGTAACCTACCCCTCACCCCTGCTGTCATAAGAATTTGTTACTGAGCAGTGACTCGCCTCGTGTTCAGAGACGCTATTAAGTTTGTACTTATCGAGGAATATTTATAGTTCACTTTATTTTTCCCATTGCACATTCATATTACTTAAACATTATATAGACATTATTTCTTTCACAATTATATTTCGATTTCAAGATATAAAAAAATGCGGACAAGTGCGAGTTGGACTCGCCCGCCGAGGGTTCCATACAAATTAGTAGGTAGGTACAAAATTAATAACTTTAAAATGAAGGCTATATTTTTGCATAATTTAATTACAAATGTGTAGTTTCAGACTTTACCCTATAATTGTAGTACCTATAATAGGTATTACTTGTCAAATTTCATAGTTCCAGGTCAACGGCAAATACCCTATGAATTTTGATTCCCTTGACAGTGTCGAAATATAAGTTTTTTGCGGCATAAACGGCCGTATCTTTTTTTAATTTAACTTAAAAGTTTGATTTTTTCACAGCTTCAAGGGACTGTAGATCTGAGTATATGGTTTTAATTTCAGCCCGATATATCTACGCGTTCTCGAGATAAAGGGTCTTGACAGATAGACGGACGGACAACAATGTGATCTTATAAGGGTTCCGGTTTTTTCCCTTTGAGGTACGGAACCCTAAAAAAAAAACGATTTTTGGAGCAGGATCTTTACTGGTGATTCCAGAGACATGCGCTTCCTCATAAAGCGCGCCTTATTTAAGAGAACTGCCTTCTGTATCACAGACGCGTATTTTTTAGCTGCTCAATCTATATAATGGGAGCAATTTTTGCCCTCCAAAGTGCTAAAAAGTTACCAAACCCTCATAACCTCTGTAGAAAATGTTGCTACCTAGTTAATCACGCCAGTTTATTACACTAGGAACGTGTCTGTTACTTCAGACTGCTCTCTAACATATATCAGAATAACTAATCGGAGCCGCACAGTTGGGTATTGGGTACCTTCCCTTGTGAGGGACGACAGCCTCGACAGAGGCTTGTAGAGGCTTGTACCTATCTTTTGTACGAGTATATAGATAGTAGTCAGCCAATCAGTTTATTCTTTGTTATTGTCCTTGCACCCCGTCCATTGTAGATATTGTTAAGTAATATATCGTATAATTATGAAAACAAGAAACAGCACGTATGCAGTTAAAACTCATTGAGTATCTACACACAATATTCTTAAACAGACCTGTTTTATATTGGTATTAAAAAAAATAGTGTGCTATGGTAGAATTATACACTAAGTTATGTTAATTACAAAAATGCATAATTATATTTTTTATAGATTCTGGGAGGTCATTTAAGTTTTATTTATTTGTTGGCTTGGGCGTGGTGAAGCCGAGAGCCGCTGAGAATGGTCGACATAAAGTGAGTTCGCTGTGCCCGTGTGAAGGGCTTACTCAAAGGTTTTTGCGAAACTCCGCTCCGCAAATGTGATAACGATATGTTAGGGCCTTAAAATAGTACCTAACTACGGGGTCAACGGCCGCTAAGTACCAGTGCAGCCACAGATCAGCTAAACCTCTTTTATCTGTTCTGTGAGTGCAGTTGCCTGTTTAGAATTTTGAGTTAAGAATATTTTTTTTTGTTTTATCATCGTTACAATGTCCACACACTTATCATCACATCTGCGGAGTAGGTACCAATCTGTTCCTAACTTCCTGCAGGTACCTACAACATTTCAATCATCCGTTTATGCTTCATAAGGTAGTTATTGACAGTTCATTCATTATTCCAGGTAGGTATAAAACAAGTATGTACAATAAGGTACCAATACGAAAACAACAAACTTATAAACCCATCGTGTAACAATGAAAAAAATACAACAAATGAATTAACAACGCGGTAACATGGGGATGTAATGGCAAACTTAAAAAGCAATAATAGAATACAACAAAATAGAACCTTAACAACAATGAGCATAAGATTGAAACTAAGTTTACGAATACAATGTGCGATAAAATTGTTATTATTGGATTGCGTTTTGCAAATAAGTACTTATCTGAAGAAGTCACAAATCAATTTTTTTATAAAAAAAAAACTTAATCGCACGTTGTAAGTAGTGCGCCTCTGAGTCTGCATCCAAAATTTGTGCTAAATTAGTCATAAGTAATAATATAATATCATCAGTTACATCTAAGAATACTTGTATCTATGTGTTGGCAGTGTTGGCACACTTTGTACCCATAGTTACGAGAAATACGGCAGCGGTAACGCATCCCAATGCAGAAAATAGAAACTACCATAAATTATACGAAATTGATCTTACCTACAGTTGGTACCTACACGTACCCTACCTACACAACTTTACAGAAAAATATCTTGTTTTTTGAACACTTAATTTCCCCTTTATTGAAATGGAAGCTTTTTCATAAATGAAGTGTTTGTTCTTAACATCTAGTTAGTAATATTGCGTTACCGTCACCCATACATCGCCTACTCATGTCTACTTTCATAAAAATGCGACAACGTACGTACACTGCGCCTCGAAGTACAAGTACCTAAACTAAGTCTCATAAGTATCTTTTTTACATAAATAATTTGGACGTCAACGATTCGAAAAGCACGTTCACATGATTCTCAACTTATTTTTTTATTATTTTAAAGATCACTTTCTTAACATTAGAGCCACAAAAATAATCTAATTGAAAACTTCAAGTCGACGGCTACGTTCAGCCCGGAGGGCGCTAGTTCCGCTAACGGACGAAGATCTAAGCTAACGAAGATAAGACCGGTTAGAGTTAGAGCAGGCGGTACGTCCACATGGACAGCGGCGACTGCAGCAGCGCCAAGTGCGGCGGCTCCCTGCCGCCCACCAGCAGCAGCAGCAGCTGCGCCGGCTCCTCGCGCCGCCCGCCCAGCTGCTGCAGCTCCATGTCGCCCGGGGCCACGCCCGAGTCGGGGGTCAGGGCGGCGCCCAGGTTCATCACGTCCGGACCCAAGTAATGAGGATTGCTGAACCCGAGCGAGTTGCCGGACAACCTGTTGACTCGCTCCGCGCTCGCGTAGTCCGAAGTGGACAGTTCTCCTTCTTCCTCGTCAGTTATTATCTTATCTTTGGTAAACCTGACGGACGCCGACTTAGGTATGGTGACCATGGTGACCTTGCCGTCCAGTTTCACTGACGACCTCCCGTCTCTTTTGATGTTGTCGATTTCTCTCCTAATATCCTCTTCGTCTTCAGAGTCGAGGTACACGAGCTTGGTGGCTTCCACGGGAGACAGGACCGGCGTGGGCAGGATCATGTCGGCGAAGTCGGGGACGGAGATCGGTTCTCGAGACATTTCCGATCTGGAGTCGATGACGTCACCGTCCCGGGGGCTCTCGCCGCCGTCCGCGGGCTGGCGCTCGTCGATGACGTAGGCGGAGTGCGACTTGCTCAGCGCCGCGGCCTCCTGGCGCACCAGCAGGCTCTCCGTGGACTCGCGCCCGGCCGCCAGCGCGCTGTACGAGCAGCGCGCCGCCGCCCGCAGGTGGAAGCTCGACAGCTTGGAGATCTCCTTCAGCAGGCTGGCGGGCGGCGCGGGGCGCGCGTGCAGCGAGCGGCGCGCCGCCCCGCCCGCCGCGCCCCCCGCGCCCCCCGCGCGCCCCGCGCGCCCCGTGCGCGGGGGCTCCGCCGGGATCAGCAGCACGCAGCTGTCCACGCGCGGGGACGGCCATTTCAGACTCTGGATTATCCGCTCCCAAGTTTCCGTCGCTGTTGTTCATAATTATAAAAATATATTAGAAGAGAACACTTTGATAGTATTTGATGACACAAGCATGCAATCAAGCAGTCCGTTACCGAAGTGGAACCTCCAGAGCTCGTTGGTGGAGTGTCCGTGCGCCTCGCCGCCGAACACGTAGAGGTGCGCGCCGGCGCGCGTGCACGCGTGCCCGCTGCGCGCGCTGGGCGCCAGCCGCGCCGGCGTGCGCACGGCGCTCCACGCGCGCGACACTGCGGGCAGCGAGGGTGAGCTCAGCGCGAGGACTGCTGTACGACATCAATCACAACGACAGCACCGCCGCGTGCAGTAGTCGTGCTTGAACTCTATTGGGTGTATCTGACTCCACCATAGTATTTGAGGCCTTAGGATAAAACTCACAGACTCCACTGTTGACTTTACTACTCCTTCACTTTGCCGACGTTTCTTAGCGCCAGTGTACAACGATGGAAGCGTTATTGTTTGGAATTTAAATGGAGTTCAGACTATTTCTACCTGACTATAAAGTGAAACAGTCGAAACTCGGAGCCATAAGAATAACGTAAGTACATATATAATAAAGCTGGGTACTCACTGGTGTCGTAGTACCAGAGGTCGGCGCAGTCGCGCAGGTCGCACTGGCCGCCGTGCACGTACAGCCGGTTGTCGTGCAGCGCCGCGGCGTGGCGGTGCCGCGCCGGGCCCGCGCGCGCCGTGCGCACCTGCTGCCACGACTCCGACGCTGCGAGCACGGCCACGTGTCACGACTCACGACTCACGACTCACGACTCACGACCCATCCACATTGACCGAGCGATGCTTAGATCACATCAGTCTTGGCCAAATCAACCGTTGTTTTTTTATTGGAACAAACACGCCACATTATTCCCTATCACTGCAACTCCTAAAAACCAGAAACAATTGTGGCGACCACCAGAAAATAGCCGAGTCAATGAAGCTCGACAAGTCCCGGAAAAACGATTCAACTGCGTTAGATCCCGCAATGAAATGAATCAGAAAAGATCTAGCCTAGCGGAGGAGTATGAAAAAATATAATTTCCACTTCCCTACATATCAAGCAGAAGACCGTTCATGAGCTCCTCGTAACTAGTGGACTCTGGCAGCGCATGTCCAGACTAAACTGCTAACTGTGAACTTCCTAATGGAATACATTTTTCTCAACCTCGAGAACTGTGACGAAACAGGAACGCTCAGCTAAGCTTTGGTGCTTACCGCTAAACCTACAAGGCAGCGAAGTCAGCTGTAAAAGATTCCTCCATTTGACCTTGTACGGGGGGGGGGGGGGGGGGTCGGGGTCCATTCACTTAGCAGATTAATTCGTTCCTTAGATAACTTATTCAACACTTACCGTAATGAAACGCCCAGAGCTCATGCGTGGAGCCCCTCAGGTCCTTGTACCCTCCGTAGATGAGCAGGCAGTCCTTCAGCGCGTGCGCGGAGTGTCCTCGGCGCCCGCGGGGGCCCAGGCCTGCGCCCCGCGGCTCTCGGGAGCCCCGCCGTTTGGCTGTCGACGTGTACCCCGACTGGCCTGGGAGTTTGCGCCATATTTGAGTCTGGAAAATAATGTACGACGATATTAGAACAAGGGATTTAGTAAGAATATAAAAGCATGCATAGGCTAAAGTGCCTGGAACACTTTTCCATCGTATTGATAAGTGCAAAAGGGGAGAAGTGGTTGGCCGGAACCTTTTGTTCTACGACTGCGGTCAAGTATTAATCAACAAGTCATTGAGGAAACTGGATAGCATTCAGAAACGCAAGCTCGACCTGCCATTTAACGTCCCTTTAGGTAAGCTTGTTGCGTGTGGTAATGAAGCCCTATGTTTATTGATGGGATTAAGTTCAGCCGAGTGTGTAATTTAAGCCCTTAACAGACTAAATGACTAAATAATTGAAGGTGATTTAGCACGCAGTGAAAAAAACCATGGGTAACAGAGGCAGGCACTTGGGCCGTAGGCAGTGCTGGTCACTACACTAATAGGACACACTGGCTACTGCTACTGGATCTCATAATGACCAATACGTTAATATCATGGATGAAAGAGACCATCTCCGGGTTTATTTTGCTGTTTTTTCTCCGGTTAGTCAGCTAGGAAAAGTGGCTTCATCTAGTTCAAATTGACAAAACAGAATAATGTGCAGTGTTATTTTTTATGTTTTTATAGCCGTTTGTAGTAGAAACTGCGATTGCAGTGCTGTTATTCCTGAAACTTCTACAAACACATTTTTATTGAGCACGGAAAAGAGGAACAACGGTACACAGGGACTAATCTTCCATACCTACACTAAAACTGTCACCTGTTTTATTAAACCCGATCGTTAACATATTTTAGAAAACTAGGTACTTATTTGAGACTCTGTTGCTATAGTTCCGGACTTGAAGTGGCTGTGGCTGGTGATAATTTATATGCGAAAACTGCTATTTTCCCACATTTCCTTGTACATAACTGAGCTTGTCAACCTACAAAGATGACGGGGAGTCGGGGACCGATAGCGCGTTCATTGCGTGCTCGCGAGCCTCGGTCTCCGCACTCCCGGCACTCCGGTACTCACCGACCAATAAGTGCACTGCGACAATATTGTGCACGCGAGCTTATGCTGTAATAGCGAGGAACACTTCAAGGACGCGAGGGGCTTGTTTTTTAAAATGTTTGTTTGAGCCGGATAGAAAAGAATTTAATTTAAATGAACCTAAGTAACTACAGTTGCTTGCTTGCTTACATTTAAATTAAATCCTTTGTAAAAAGGTATTTACGCAGGTTCTTCTTCTGTATCGTACTTTAATTGTTTCTCATCTCACACTGGTACACTTATCGGTATGGGACCATGATCCAGACCTACCTACTAGTTTAGAATTTAAGCGTTTTAAACTGTCTATGCTACCTCAGAGAACCTCAAATAGACACAAATGGCAATAACTTTCAAATCTTTTCATAATTCTAATGCCATGATCCGGGACACTGCCGTAGAAGGCAATCGTTAACAAATAGTCGGACGTCTGAGCAATGAGCAAATGGTTAAAGGAGGAAGGTTTTGTCAGTGCAGTTTTCCGACATCCAAGGGGCGACTTCAAGCAAGCGAAGCGAGCTCGAAATTTTTTCTCAGTTCATCTCATTTCCGATAGGTTTCATTGAGCAACCGTTTAGGGGAACACGAATGGGTTTAAGCCAGTAAGAGTCTGACACTCCCTTCCGCTCAATTCGGTAGCCCAGCAATACAGTCTTGTATGGTCACATTTTAGTCTATTAGTTACAAAAACCGCAATGTCCGTTTTAGTATGGGTCAGAAGATCATGAGATACCTACTTCTGTATCATATATCCAGAGCGGCGTCTCGTTGGAGAGCGCGCCGGCCTCGCCGCCGAACACGTAGAGCTTGGCTTCGTGAGCCGTGGCGCTGTGCTCCTGCAGCGACGGCGGCGGCTCACCGCGGCTCTCTAGCTTCTCCCACTTACCAGTCGCTGGAACGATATACGAGTAAGTACATATTTTGTGTAATTACCTACTTAATACGAAGAAGTTTCCATTTCATACAGGTATAAAATAGGATCCACGCCTTTTTTCCCCGAAAGGTTAGGCAGGGGAAGATGTACCTATCGTTACATCCGCTATTTACCAGTTATTTTTAAGTCCTAATTATAAGGAGGAGAGCCCATTTCATCATTTCTCATATTAAAACTCAATAACTCTTTTCACGGCAATCGAACCCAGTGCCTCACGTCCAGCAGTAGTGCTTGCAACCACTAGACCAAATAGGCAGTCTAATTCAAACTTAGATAATATCAATGAAACTGCATCATGTTTATTCATTTGTGTCGAGGAGCTGTCGACACAGATAAATACAATTATATGCTAATGAACACGCACACGAATAATTACTGTACTTTCTCAACATTTCTTAATAGAATGCAAATAAGCCGCATTACCATAGCATTCTAATTAATATTCCGCTATAAAACAGCCAACTTTTAAGACTAAAATGAAATACGACAAAAAATCTTTACAAACATTCCCACACAACATTCGAATCAGATCAAAACAAAAGCCTCGTTACGCACTCGTGCAGCAAAAAGTTCAGACTCGTAATTAGCGTTCGAGTCGGTTGATGGGGCTCGACCTAATTAATGCCAGTCGGAAGCTGCTGCAGACGCACCCAGGAAGAAAAGACACGTTTTTGTGGAGTACCCTCAACGACTGCTGACGACAGTCTCTTCGATTGACGTCAAGTACCATATTCGGGTCGGTGTCCCGCAAGGAGCACCACTGGGTTTCAGAACGTTGTTGGTTGATTGTATTAAGTTATTTTAGACGTTGATGAATCATTCGTCGAAATGTTTTTTTTTTTGTATGTTCCCCGATTACTCGCCTGAACTAAGCCGCCTGGACCGATTTGGAAAATTCTTTTTTTGTTTGAAAGGGTAGACTTCCTAGGTGATCCCATGATTAGGTCAGGATCTGAACTCTTCAAATTTTACACACTTTTTGGCACACTTTTGCGCGATGTGGGTAGTTTATGGAAGGGTATTTTCTCCGAGTGCTCCCATTTCAATTTGGTGAAGATCTTCGGAGATAGGCAACCGAACTCCTTAATAAAGGATAGCAAAGGGATCGGGATTGCTGAAATCGCATGTTTTTGTAGTGTTTACACCAGTTCTTAATATAACATGGCGCCGGTACGCTGTTAATGGGTACGCAGGTACCTAGGTACCACTTAAAAGTGAAAAGTCGGTTGTATTTTTTGTAAAAAAGTTTTTTAATGAAAGGAAACAAGGCTATTGTTGTCTTTTCAACAGATGATTAATGTTGTGCTATACCAACTTCCGCACTATACCTACGTAAGTAACGGTTAATGAAATTTTTTTTTGGCTAGGCAAGTCATTATAGGCTCTTGAACCAAGCAAGCCACTTGCCTAGCTGTTCAATAAGTTGCCGGAATGTCACTTACGCCGCTGATTAAAAGGTGCCGTTCAATGAAAAGGCTAGACAGCCAATTCAACAACTCAATCTCTTATCGCGTGGGCAGTAAGGTCTAACGACCCCACACCCTAGTGTCAGAGTTTCTAATCCGCCTCAAGGCTTTTGAGATGGTCATTATAGTAATTCATTCAGTCATAATTCAATGACCGATTAAGTTAGTTGGCTGCGACAGGTATATGGTACCTAACCATAATGTTGTAGAACTCACCGAGGCTGTACCTCCAGAAGTCCCGCAGCGGCACGGCGCCGCCCGCGCCCCGCCCGCCCAGCACATACACGTGGCCGCCCAGCAGCGTGGCCGAATGCTTGCCGCGCGCGCACGGCACCGCATGCCCGTTGCTGCCGCCGCTCTCCACCGAGCTCCACATCTCATCTGAAACAAGAAACGGGATGATTTTTAGTATATGGCCAATCGTCTCGAGTGTAGCTTTTACTCTAAATTAGTGTTAACTCCGTTGTAGCTGTCAATGAGAAACTAAAATAATTCCATAATTTTAAGAATCCAACCATGCAGCTCACAGTAAAGCTTGAAGTCACGTAAACGTCCAATCTGTACTGTTGGAAATGCTTAGCAAATGTCGCTGTCGCTGAGTCATTAACAGGGACCATCTACTCGTAACTCGTATGGGATCGTATTAACTTGGAAGGTAAACAGATTTTCCGTTGGACCCTTTTGCCTTTCCCTGCTAAATAAGCAAAACCTTTTCACTTTATTATTTAGGAATATTAATAACTTCGCAAAAGGACCGAAAAATATAACACACTAGTTGAAACGCGCAACTTCGTCTGCGTCACAATTTTCATTACTGCTCCGCTCCTTTTGATATTAGCGTGATGATATATAGCCTATAGCCTTCCTCGATAAATGGGCTATCTAACACTGAAATAATTTTTCACTTCAGTAGCTCAAACATGTACGAGTAAGTTTTGCTGCCTGAAATCTGAGAGCAAAATGCGACCAAGTAACTTTTTTTTTCAGAAAGTCGCGAATATCTTATTCAGCCTTGGGTTAATTATACAATTTGAAACATCCCCGCCATTAGAAAGAGAGAGAGACAAAGACCAGCCCTTTCGAAGTTCCGATTTTGAATTCGACCTCAAAGATAAACAAACACGTTCGGAATTTCGTATTAACTAAAGTTTTGCAAAAAGATAATTATGTCTTTTAATGTAATTTATTGAATTTTTAACTTATTGTTGTATATAAACGAAAATAAGTATTTACTGCAAATAAAACTGATATTTAACCTGTAAATATTAATTTCTAGTTTCAATAATGTTATGTAATATATTTTGAATAATAAATTATCATGGGTGCTATTTCTGAACACGCCTTAATTTAAACAAATGAGCGGGAATAAAATTTCGTGGCTGGCGTAAAGAGTTGCATAAGTTAAAAATATTAAAATAGTCGTAAAATATGAGTGAAACTTGCTACGAGAACAGTATTATAACACCGGAAGAGTTAAAACAACAAGTTATGAATGCAGAATTAAATTTCCTATCTGAGAAGTCTCGCGAGAAATATCTGAAAGCATACCATGTCTTCAATGAATGGAGACTTACAAAGGGCGCAAGCAGTTTTTCGAAGACGGTCCTACTTTATTTTTTAGATTTATCACAGACGAGGCGATCATCTACAAAATTTGTGTGTACCTAGACTGTTATATTATATAAAGGTACTTACTGCCTACTATTAATTTTTGGAGACGCAATGAATCCTAGTCTGGGGGCCAACTCTCTAAGCCCAAAGTTCGTAGTTCCGGGCTTAGTTGCGTGCGTATTCTACTCCGTACCACCTATGGACTTACGATTAGTTCCGATCCCGAACTAAGAACGTGTGACAACACGATTTTACAGTAACTTTCAAATCAGTTGTCATTAAAGTTCTTAGTGGTTAGGTGATACGGAGTAGAATATGCCAGCAACTAAAACTGAAACTACGGACTTCGGGCTTAGAGAGTAGCCCTCCTGGCTTGGCAATACTTTTAAAATATTTATTACGATATGTAAAAGATGCTGTAAATGTTAAATTAGGCATATTAATTATGTAATATTTTCATTACAGGTTGTACTGATCATAGGAATTAGTGGAGCGTGCCGCAATAACGAGCTATTACAGATAACAGTTAATAATATCGAAAAGCATTCAGACAAATTACTGTTAGTAAAATTGAAAAATACAAAGACGAACTTTGACAGGTCTTTTGTCGTACGCGAAGAATATTTAACTATTGTAGAAAAATACCAAAATTTACGTCCAGCCAATATAAAAACCGACCGATTTGGCTGACTCCGAAGCCGATCTCACCACTTTAAAACGTCACGGCCGGGTGGAAGTCCAATACGATTGCAGAAGGCTATATTGAAGACTCAATAGTAAATATAAATAAGTCGAAAATCTGTAAGCGTATAGTGGAAACAATAAGACTGAATTCGACCTCGGATCCTTGGTCTCACCCACGCCCATCCACTTCCAACGAAGCACAGAAAGCCGATCAGAGTCACCAACGTTCACCATTGTTCCTTCTCAATCCGCCACCGAAACAGAAACCTCCAGATAATCAAACTCAACTCAATATGTTACTTTTAATTTGCAGAATTGTAGTAATTTTATATTTAACTTTTAAAATGTTCCATTTTATTGAATTGGTACCTCTCCTCTATCTACAAAGTTAATTATTTTGATTCACAATAAATAGTTACTTCAATCAATTCCTGTTTATTATTTTATCTCCTAAAGTGTTCTCGCTGCTGAAGTGAAAAGTTATGTGTGCAAAGATGCACGAGAGCAGAGATTTTTGCATCTCGTGCCTTTGAATCCCTCGCCACGTGATTCAAAATCAACACTTGCAGCAAAAACCGACTTTGCTCTCTTGTTGCACAAATAACTATTTCAAATCGGACCAGTAGTTCCTGAGAATAGCGCGATCAAGTACACAAACAAACAAACAAACTCTTCAGCTTAATATATTAGTATATAGATATAGATATGCTTTGACAGCATCAAAGGAGGAAACCCATTAGATTCACCAAATTTTAAACGAAATATAAAATTGCATGCTCCAAAGCTTTCGACAAGGTAAACTACATTGCGTCTTTCCCTCGTCTGTAATCGAAAGTTTCCGACTTTGAAGTCGTGTCCCTTCGAATAAAATACATTACTCCCCTTCAATGTGCATAAAAATCAGCAACTACTCGTCGTGTGGGGTAGATGAAATGCCGACGTCCCCGAGGGCTGCTCGCTAGGACCCTCCGTTTCAACGTCTCCAAGTAAGTATTGCTTATTGAGAATCCCTTCTTGTTCCGTGTAGGGACATGTTTAGGAGTTATCGTTTACAATGTGTAAGTATTAGTTAGAATCGTGATGTTTAATTTGTTTGTGGGAGGTCACACAAATAACGTTAGTCATTGACAGTTATTTTGACAATTAAAACATAATAATAACAACAACACAACAACAACAACTGACAACTAACAACCATAACAACTGTTTAAAAAGAACTTCAACTTTTATAACTTTTTGTTAATCAGTATTCTACTTGTTACAAGACAAACTTTACATTCTAGATACTAAAACTTAACCTCAATCTTATAATTAATTAGTGCTCCTTCTGATTGCAATAAAATCTTAATTACGTCACTAGACCATACACTATTTTAAAATGTGTACTACGCCTGTCTGTGTAGTAAACCCCAGCGTTAAATAGATTAAAACTTTGTAGAACTTAACAATTTCCTGCGTTGGCCGGCAGCCAAGCTTTCTGTAGCAAGTTCAATATACGGATAACGAATGGTCGAGGGACGGGGTTGGAAAAAACGCCTTTCTCATTTTTTCACGAACTTCCGCGAATCTTTTGAGAACCGAGAAATTGTTACTAAACTAAAAAGTTTAATCTGAAAAATGATTTCTATGATAAACCCTGGGGACAGTAATGAAATGACAAAGAATTACTGGCTTACGTTATTATATCAAAACTCCAGGCTCATTTTAGATAAATCATATCCTTCAGGGCAATAACATTAAAGCCTTTTACGAGACAAAGCCACAAGTCTACAACCCTTCCCGTTTAAGACTTATGGCTTCATAAATGTCAGTCCATTTTACTAAAGGCTCGTATACTTTTCGCATCAAATATTTAGCCCGATCGCCCTATAATTAGTCCCTGCACAGGGTACAGCAACCCTTTGTTAACCACGTGACTTGTTTGATAATTCAGCCCTGAACCCTGGACGCCGGCATGTTGGTACACTTGTAGGTAAAAAACGAAAACATAGGGGAGATCGGGAGGGTCTCTATACAGTAGCCGGGGGTAGCGAGACGATGGTACCCGTTGTGTAATCAAGAGTGACTTTGACGGACTTATCGATTCCTGTGTACAGGAGTACGGTCTACACCTTTTTGCTAAAACAAACTTGTGCGGAAAAAAATGACATCTCTCCTGATGTAGGTGAGGTTGTTAGCGACACTTATCGCCACTTTTATAAGTTTAGTATCGCTTGCAAAGTTTCCAAGGTCAAAGTGAATGGCTGAAGTTTAAGAGATAATTTCAGGACTGTCATAACTTTCATGTCTTACAGCTTATTTCGCAAAGCTCAATTTCCGACGTGTAACAACTTTGTAAAATTATTTTATCATTTATTTAAGAACTTCCCTTCTTATAATATTATCTTGGAAGTTTGCAAGATATCTGGGGTAGTAGCGGCGCTGATTTTCCGTTTTGCTGAATCACTGTATTTCTTATTCTCATTGTTAGAGGTCATCAGAGTTTATCCGGAGACCCCATTCATTGTTACACATTCCTCTATGTTGGCTCTTGAATGGCCTGTCAGAGCCAGCCAGCCCGGTCATAGGGTGGTGCCCAGCAAACGCCAAGATTGCTGTTATTCAGCGCAATTGTGTACCTGCTATTACTCCTGTTTACTTTGTCGCTGTGCCTTTGTGTCTGTGCTAAATAAATGTTTTTCTATTCTATTCTAGTCTTTTCTCGCTAGCTTCGCCAGGACAATCAGAGTTCGTGTTTCGCTAGCGTTAGAGATTAGAACGAGTCCGGTGTACGGCAAACATGTTTACTTACGTTATAACAGGCGTTTAAGCGAAGCTGAGTCGTGTGATCGTGTTTACATGGATGACGTGGTTATTACATTCATTAGGATGCTAATGTCGGGTAAGGGGACCGAGCTCAGAGAACTGCTTAGTCGGCATTGGCGACACCGAGGCTATTTATTGATACACTTCATAGTCTTTTGGGTGGGATTCAGGTAATTGTGTTTTATAGGTACTTAAGCGAAATTTTCTTGAAAATTGTTTTTTTTTTACATTTTTGATCTGAGATAATTTTAGAATTTTTCAGCGCGTATAACATGCGAGTTAAACTAAGAGAGCAACTCAATTTCCTCAACCCGGAGCGCATATTTCTAACTTCGTATCTCTGTCGGCTTCGTTTCGATTAACTGTAGCTTCTGTACAAAAATATCTCAGCATCTGGACCATTTAGGGAATGAGATTTGTCTTCAATAATAAATGTGACTTCGTTACACGTCTTAATAAATCATTCGATACAGCCTACTTCCGCAATATGGATGAGAGAGCATCACTTTACTACAACTCCTGCTAACTTATGAATGAGTTGGAATTATGGATTACTTAATGGTTGTTTCTGTTTGGGGATGTTGTGGTGATCCGTCAGTGGCTCACATCCCGGCAACCTCTTAGCTGTATACTTTATTGATGAGAGTGGTTTCAGCAGTAACACATGATTGCCACTTATCGTGACTAATGGACGCGGGCGGATCCGGGTGTATCGCGATATTATGTACAGCTAGACATGATCTGATATAACGATACGTGTGCGAGCGTCTGAGTAGGTACGGAAGTGGACCAAGGACAAATCATGGTGATATTCGACTAAATTATGTAATTAAATAATCATTTTGAAGCGCAAGAACAACAGAGTAACAGACACAAATGAAAAATGAAAGTAATGATATAATCGTAGTAGTGAAAGCGAACAGATCAATCATAAAATAATACAAACAGGAAGAAAAAGATACGGAAGATCAATACAATAACTACACTATTTTACTTAATCTTACAGTAGAAGCTGAAGAGAAGGTCGTTCATGAAGCAATAAGTCGTGATGAGGCTGCAATCAGCGGGGATGGCCGCGTTTTCTGCCCCAGCGCCTCCACGCGCCATGAATACAGATCGCCCGCGACTTCGCTTGCATAATATCCACATGTATGCAGTGGACGGCGCTGGGGTTTCAATTAATTTAGATTTATAGACCTTTTCTTTTATTATAATGCTGATTGTCGTGTAAATTGGAAATGAAGTCTGCTGGGTATCCATTTATTATTGCACTAGCTTATGCTAGCGGCTTCGCCTGCGTGATCCCTAGGGAACTCCCGGGACATATATAGCCTATGTGTTATTCCAGACAATGTGTCAACCTCTGTGCCAAATTCCATGAAGATCCTTTCAGGAGTTCTAACGTGAATGAGTAACAAAAATCCATCCATCTATTCATCAGTTTATCCATCTATCCTCACAAACTTTCGCATTTATAATAGGTATTATTATAGTAGGGTAGTTTATTATGTTATTATTATCTAGTTTATTCTTCATCTTCTTTTCGACTCGATTACTCGTTTTGTCGGACCAATACCTAAGTAGCAATCTGGCGTTTGGAGTCTTATTTCATGCGGCGTCAACTTTGGTGGTGCGGACATGTGTCACGGATAACGGACCAGCGAGTGGCGAGGCGCATCTTTTATTGTGAACTTGAGGAGGGCAAGCGCAAGCATGGCGGACAGCTCCGGTATAAAGATGTGCTAAAGCGTCACTTTACCAAGTGCGACTTAGAACAGTCCCGGTGGGAGCCGCAAGCCGCCCAAAGACTTGAGTGGAGGAATTTTGGTCAAAACCAAAGTTCATGACTTTGAATACGGCGGCGTCTTGAGCTTGATGCCAAGCGTGACCAGTTGAAAGCCTGGCCGCCTGCAGCAATAAACTCTAGTTTCATAGATGGTGTGCTCACTTGCCCGCAATGTGCGAGGATCTTCTCAAAGAAAGTTGGTTACATAAGCCACATACGAGCTCACGAACGACAACTACAGCGCAGTTGAAACAATCGTCTTGGCCGAAATCGGTCGGATCACATTACATCACATCATCGCCAATCTGGTGTTACACTTATTTTATTTAAGTTCTTTTACCTTTACTCATTTAAATAGAGATTATTATTGGCCGGTACTTAGGTAGGTACCTAAACCTAACATCACATGAGATATTGAGTACCTAAACTTTTCTTCGTGTGCCATCCTTTTAGTAAAATGCAGATTCTATTCGTGAGTTTTTCGTATCTTCATCAGAGTGATCTTGAAAGAATTTTGGTTCGCTAGTAAGTACAATTTCTTATTCCTTTCTAAAAATCTCTTTTACGCCACCAACATAACTCGCTTTATATCCTCCACCACACAAAGGACCCTCATCTTTTATCATGTTCTTATCATCTAACTCCTTTGTGCTTGTCGCCAGTCGCTCCTCAGTCCACAGAGCACACTATCACCCGGGCTCTGAGCGCGGTGACGCGGTGACGCTCGTCGTTATCTCGAGACATATCCACCTTATACCGATCAATACACTCTGAAATGGGTCGCTTTGTCGATCACTTGTTTATGTCTCATGAGGAAGTACATTGAAAGAGCAAGGTCAAATCTACAGTGTTTTCGTGGCGTTTGTGCGCTGGCGACCTCTGAGCTGAGCATAAGTCAGTAGAGCTGCTGGTTGAGAATAAGGTTTGATCTCCGTGTCGGGCAGTATTATTGAGCATGTGGAATTTCTTAGTAGCAGCCTGTGTTTGTGCCCAGTTGAATGCAAACCAAAACTGGCGATATGGATGGATGTACTCGTGCTGTAGATACCTGTACCTCTGCATAACCCTGCGAGAAATACAGATGTGCAGTCAAGTTTAGTATTTCTAGCGAATTTTTTACTTAACCTTCATACGGTCTTTAAAGTTACTAACGTAAATGGACTTCAGGTCTTATTTGACCCAGTAGGTACTATATTTGTAGGAGTTATGTGTAATATATTATTATTTACTAATATTGGGGTACTAAGGTTGGGGTAATTTCAATAAAAGGAAATCTACTGAAATGTATATATTTATTAGAATTTATTACAATTCCGAACATTTTGTGCCACTGATATGCCAAAAACTTGGGAACCGATCACATTTCCGATTTTTTTTGACCGAATTTCATTTTACCGAATACTATTGACCGACGTCTTATTTGCTATATGCATTATTTGACATACTTTTAGATCATCGAAGTGTCATGTGCCATAGGTATTATTTTACCGAACTACATTTCGCCGATTTACATTATAACTTTATGCTATTGGTCGAAGCCTATTTTGAACTTTTTTCATTTGAAATGATTTATTTACCATATTTTCACCACACCGAAATTACATTTTACGGAATATTTATCACAAATATATAGCCAGTTTCTTGATAGCATTTTCAATTTTAAATTAAAATCATCTGCCTAGCCTTTTCCCAACTATATTGGGGTCGGCTTCCAGTCAAGCTGGATTTAGCTGAATACCAATATTTTACGTGGAACGGCTGCCTACCAGACCTCCACAACCCATTAACTGGGTAACACGGTACGACATGGCAAGACTGGAGTCAGATTTACTGGCTTCTGACTATCCGTAACGACTGCCAAAGATCTACAAATGACAGCTGGGACCAACGGCTTAACGTGCTTTCCGAGGCACGGAGGAAACTCGGTATGTTAAGATGGTCACCCATCCACAGACCAACCTTGGCAAGCGTTGCTTAACCTTGAAGATCGACCCGTGCGGCTGTTATTATCTAGCCACGAGCTCCACGAGAATTTTAAATTAAAATAGTGTCATAAAAAGTCAATATGTTGTGCTACAAAATTTAGTAACAGAAACGAATCGCTGTAAAACCGACTTCACGCAATCTTGTCTGCCCTACCCCTAGAGTGTAATTTAAACCTGTGTAGGCGCAAGGGGTGGGGCGGGCCGCGAGCTGAGGAGCAGGTGGTTTGAAGGCAACGGTGAGCGTTAAAACCATCTGCGACGATAAGCTCGTGTGGGGCCGCCTAAACCCCGTAGCGCCGGAGCCTTGACAGAAACAATGCTTGCTGCATGTTGCACGCCTGCTTGCATGTAACATGCTTGTTTGCACGCTGCATGCTTGCTTGCGTGCTTCATGCTTGTTTGCATGCTGCCACATGCTTGCACGCTGCATGCCTGTCTGCTTGCACGCTGCATGCCTGCTTGCACTCTGCATGCCTGCTTGCATCTTCTAACTGGGACCACTTAAAACCACTTTTGTTAACCATCACAACCACTACCACACAACCGTTACACCACTCAAATTAAAACAGTGGTGGTATAATGAATGTTTGGAAACAATACTTCGAATAAATGTTATTTCGGCTATGTGTAACTTCGGTAAAAGTTTTTCGACCAAAGGAAACGTCGGAGTGACATAAAAAATCGAATTGGTCAATTGATACAGTGGCAGACGATTTCCCACTTTATCCACTCTCGTTACTCCACACATCCATCTCAACATTCTCATATCCGCTACATGCAATCTATTTTCATCCGTCTTTTTCGCAGCCCAACATTCTGAAAAAAAATATTCCGGACTTTGATGGCATGTACTGCCGAAATGGACACCTTCCTTTGGAAGGGATGTAAAGCTTCGGTAGTATCTCAACCCACCGATCCCACAACTCACGTATCGGAGCTAATTTGTCTAACAAACGCCGCTCGTATCGAGTTTCTCTGTAGCCGAACCTTTATAACAGTAACCCTTGATATTTTCTTGAAAGTCTTCACTGGCATTGTTGCTGCGAATAGAAGTCTTCCTTTTTCAGAATCCCATAAACTTTCAGATCTTTTGTTATCTGATCGAAATACACCAGCCAACAAAACAATCCAATGAACGCAAACGATTTAGTACTGTCAATATCAGTTCATCATATACGCGCCTACCCTCCAATCCAAAACAATCATTCAAAGCTTGAAATTTCTACTTCTGTGACTCTAGGGGTTGCATAACGTAATCCTGGCATCAAGTTGGTAATATTCTCCACATAAGCTCTTCCGTGATGTTTCCAAATAATTTTTATGAATAAGTTATTTGGTCATTTTTTTGACATCATTATTTCAGTTAGAAGAAGTGCATTTTAACTGTCACCAGAACTGCTGTCCGAGCATCCGATGAATCAACTTCCTCAACATGATCTTTGAATTCAGATCTCGATTCCTCTTCATCCGACACTTCGTCCAAAAATAATTAAATCTAACTATGGCTCATATTCAAATAGGAAATAACTAGTCCTTTCTTCAAATTGACACACGTTCTGTTCGCTCAATATTTATTTTAAGACTATAACAGGGCTTTGACAGGAAGAATACAACTATACAATACAAAATGAGTACTCGATAAAAAAATAAATAACAAAATATGACGTTCGTTTAATACGTTTAGTCAAATTTGACCCAAAGACCTTGAACGTAGAAAAAGTTGTAGGTCGAAAAATTAAAGACATTTTATAAAATGATATACTAAATATATTAAACTTAAAACTTTGGTAAAAGTCATGAAACATCAAAATCAAAATAAATTAGTTATAGAGAAAACTTTGTTTCATTCCTTATATGGGTCAAAATTGACCCGAACCATCTTGTAAACTACCATCACAAAACCCTCACTTCTGTATTTTAGTCAATTTTAGCTAATATTTAGTAATCGTGGATTCGTGAAACACAGAATAGCCTACATATATGACGGACGTAATGGAAAATCAGACGGCCAAAGACGGGGTAACTCGGCTAATCTGACGTGATGCTAACAGAACTATACATTTATTAAGATTGGCTTACCCACACAGTCAGCCTAACCGTAAAGCTAATCTAGAAGGAGAGGAAGATAATGCTACTAACTCGTGACTTTAGGCGACATCCATTATATTATGTCTCATAGTCAAATTATTTATTTTATCCTGTTCAAATGTCAAAAGGAAAATAACTTAAAAATAACGAGACTAACAAAACACCTAATTGCCTATTGTTTTTCCTCATTCCTCGTCAATATTGTAATACGCTGTGTACCGACTGTATCTCCGGATAGTAAAGAGTTACCTCGTTGACCTCTGACCTCGTCCGCGGGGTGAAGAGACACGTTACGGCGTGTTGGCAGGGTGTTAGCTTGCAAGCGACTGACACGCGATGCTCGCTTGTCGACACTTTCAAATTTAGACTACACGTGCTAATGATGCTATCGTTGTTAGGTGCTTGTGTTGGAGAGGTGGAGGAGAGGATCTTGTTAACTTTCTGATCGATTTACTCTCTATTTTCTTAATCTATCCTTCGTAATATGCCAGCGTTCTTTCGAACAGGATGTTCAGCAACCGACTTACGTTGAAAGCGAAGTTACGACTGCTTAGTACTCGTACATATGGATTTCTAAACTTAGGTATGTATGGACTCATTATATGAGTCAATCAGCAACACAACTTAGTACCGTCGCTTAGTAATGTTTCGGATTGGTGAGATTCTGTAGGATTTATTTATAAAGTAGTTTCACATATTTCCATATTCCTACTCGAGGATAATAAATGTAAAACTGGTAACATTTTATTAGATTATCTTGGGACCTAAGTAGGTAACAGTAGATTCAAGTAAATTCTGCAGCAATTGTTTAGAGTAAAACTGTCTCAAATATGTATAGCGAGGAAACGTCGCAAGTAAATCCCGGGTAAAGTATAACCCGGTGACGGAGGGTTGGTTCACAAGCCTTCCGAGAGTTATTTTAAATATTAGAGCTTAGTATAAGATGAAATGACGCTGAGAGAATGAAAACCGAGTTACAGGAACGATGTAAATAAAAGCGTTTGCGAGGGGTTCTTAAAATACGAACATTTTCATAGAAATGAAATAATTTCGCGATTTATTAAACTTTTTGTTTTTGCCGGCGCATGGCGTGGAGAGCCCTTCAGCTCTGTGCCGGGAGTCCGACGGGCTGCGGGACTCCGCTGGGAAATGTAGCGTTAATCATAGGAAGGTACCTACTTTAATTTTTTTTGTAAAGCAGTTTTGAGTTTAAATGTGTCAGTTTGAGAGCATAGGATAACTATAGTATCTTACTTCATTTTCTATTCCTATAAACTTGTTTAAAAATCGGCTCGGGGATACCGTACGAACTCTGGCGAGGCGGCGAGCTTCCTTGCCGGACTGCCGCCATGGGATCTGGAGGCGAGAGCCCTCGCGCTCATTTACGAGTGCCGCGTAGAGGCGCAATGCCGGGGCGAGACTCCTCTGCCGCGGCAAATCGCAGCAAGGTGGACAGAGCTCCGGCAGGATCTAATGGCGATATGGAGACAGCGACTGTCGCAACCCAGCGCTGGGCACGCCACAATCCAGGTGATAAGTCCCCTCTTTGAGCGGACTGGGGGCTGGAGTGGCGCCACGGCGTCCTCACCTTCCGAGCAATTTGATGATTTCCCATCCTTCAAAAAAACCCTTTTGCTATCGACTGTGGAACCCATTTACATACCTATTTCCAAATTCTAGGTTAATGCAACATTGAATTCATACCTACAGGAAAAATAATTATCAATACCTACTCAACTACATTTAACTAGTGTAGTAAAACGCTACCTAAGTACCTAATCATAAAACTGTAATACATTATTTTACTCTTTATTTAGATTACAAAATTATGTGTTTATTTATTTATTTGGATCTCCAACAAAGGATACACGAACAACATAAGATGATGAACATATTATGATGATGATGTTCGATTATTTGTAAGTTTTTTTGGGTTCCGTTAAATTCCGTAGAACTGTTGGAGAAATGCCACGAAAGCCCGATTGAGCCATGGATTGGAATCCTCAAGGGAAAAGGAAGCGTGGCCGTCCTCGACAAACCTGGCGACGCACCGTGTTTGCACTCCTGTGGACGCCCTCTGCCCCAGCTAGGGGTCATAGGACCTTAAGTCAAGTTAAGTTACAGACGCCTAACGCGGTGCCCCGCGTTAGGCGTCTGTAACTTAACTTGACGGAACCCTATTACTAAGCCTCCGCTGTCCGTCCGTCTGTCAGCAGGCTGTACCTATCTCAAGAACCGTAATAGGTAGACATTGAAATTTTCACAGATTTCTATTGCCGCTATAACAACAAATAATAAAAATTAAGTTTTATGGTACGGAATCCTTCGTGTGCGAGTCGGACTCGCACTTGGCCGGTTTTTATTTGAGACACAGTGTATCGTGTTAAGGTTCGAAAGAATTATTATTTCTGAAATATTCATTCTTTCGAACTACATGAACTTAGAGGGCTATATTGATGATTAAAATGGTTATAATTCTTTAGATAAATACGCGTTACGGTCGCAGATCGCATTTGGTCCACATACAGCTTCACACTGACCGGCAAATTGCAAAAAACATAAAAATATTTGAATTTCGCGGGCCACCCTGGAGCATCCACCTTAACTAATTTAAACAGGATAATGCAGAAATGAGACGTTACGTGATTCCCTAACTCCCTTCCCAGTCTTTAACTTGCTTTCTTTACCACTTTCATCTTTTTAACACCTCAGATCGTAGGTAAAAGTTGTCCTATCAAAACGTCATCGTTATCACCAACATATGGTATTATATCGCCAGCGTCGAGGGGTGTCGGCAGACAGACAGCCGGCAGTGCGGGGTGCATGTCGGGGGCGGGGGGGGGGGGGGGTTAGTCAGGGGTAGCAAATTGGATTTGGCGCGCAATTGTTAAGTACGCGCAAGCGCGGCTGGCGATGTGTTGCCAGGCTTTGAACAATCAGAGGGAGAACAGAAGGGTGTTTTCAAATCCTCGTTTTTCAGTGAGGCTAGGTTTTCGAATAATGTGTAGAAACCGACCAAGTGTGAGTTGGAGTCGTACGCAAAGGGTTCCGAACGAATTACATGTATTTTTTTTATTTTAAACCACAGACTGTGTTTTCTATATTCTTTATTATTTCCGGCCCATAGTTTCGACTTCACTGACGAGTAAAGTGGACAGACTAGCTTCATCTATTTGATTGGCAGACCTTAACAAATCAAGTGGCCGCGGTCCATTTGAAAAAAAAGGAATTTGATTACCCATTTTCCATCGACATTACCATCGCTTATTACCTCACTACGGTCACCACTCTCCCAATGCAGAACGTCCCGACTACCCCGGGGTCCGGATTACCGGCTCAGTCCGCGTTTCGATCGCAACAAATGCTGCTCAGTGGCCGGAGCTCAGTCGGCACACAGTTACACGGTTACATTGCAGCCAGGGATTACGTTGTCAGCTGGGATTGAAGGGAGCTCGCTTGCTATTGTGAGCAGTTTATGCGAAATGTTGTTTCGCTTATAAAAGTTATATTTTGAGATAAGTTAGCTTCGGATTTTGCGAACTAGCTATTTATTGCAGGTTTCATTAAAGAAAACGTACAGAACTTGGAGTTATCAACTTTTGGCAGAGCGAGTGCACATTTTTACCGAGACGAACTGTGCCTTTTTTTGGTATATGCCATGCCTAGGTAAGTATAGTACTCTGGGATGGCGCAGCTTTCCACACCTAATGAAAGTATAATCGGATCAATACTTCAAGAGATTGCCTCCTCAAACAAATAAACCAGTTTTCCTCTATATAAACGAAGTCTCTTACAAAACTTCAGATTTATGAAGGTCGGTATTCGACCTTCATTATCTGAGAGACTATTTTAATAGCCAACCCTCATCCCTCGCCAATTTAAATGGCGATGTCTATGGTTAGTGATACTCCGCTGTTACATATAACAAGTTCACCAACTAACATACCTACCTACTGTATAGGTACTTATTGATAACTCTGTTTAATGTAGATGAAACAGAAACAGAGAGAAATCAATCGGAACACGCAGTACAGTTACTCCGGCTGTCTGTCTCGTAGTATGACCATTGTGTGGCTACAATAGATGGCCGCTGATGAGCTGGCCACAATAGATGGCCAGGCCATTGACGAGCGGGCCACATTGTCCGCGCAGATGAGCCGATAGGGCGACACTGTGGCGCTGATTGGAGATAGCGCACGCAATAAGTACTCGAGTCTAGATGGATTGTTACGTCTCTTGTAAAATAGAGACAATGTTACAGACTATTGCAGTGGATTTTATTACAATCCAGAATTTGATAGAAGGTGATATAAGCTAATGTCATGACTTTCTGATAGGAATGCAATATATATTCCAGCTCTTCAACATAGTTCGGTGAGATGAGAACGATTGAGGTCTTGAGAAGAAATTACAGGTTCACATAACATTTTCCAATAGAAATAGGAAGACGACAAACTATGCTATAGAGATTATCAAAAACACAAGAAAGGAAATCCAAAGCTCCGGCTTGTTACGTAATTACTCAAACTAAGCCCATTCTATGGCAAATCACCGCAAAGATCTAGTTACGGAAACTCGTTATGAACTGTCACAGTTACAGTTTGATCGTTGTGTGGATAACTGATCGACCCCCATCCCCCGCGACCCCGGCGCCCCCGGCCGCGTGAGGTCACCCTGATGTCAAGCGTGTTATGATTTCCATTTAGACAAATTGAGATGAACGGATTTAGCCGTTATAGGCGTCTGCCCTGAAGCGAAACGAGCAAGAGGATACATGCATACAAATAAATAAATATGTCTGGTTGTGATATCAAAAACAGCGTTAATGCTAAATGTATACGTGTGTACTTACGAAATCTTTAGAAAAAATGAATTTCTATTTTTTTGTTGTGTCTGTTTGTTCCGGCTTATCTCTGAAACGGCTGGACCGATTTTGACTGATCGATTTTCAGCTGATGTTTTGCTGTGATTTTTATTTAAGAAAAATGATGTTGGCTCTGTTCAAAATAGCTAGCTTCTGCCCGCTTTTCATATTATTGATGGATTTGGAGGCCGCGAGGATCGAGGATATTTTTCGAAGTGTTTAAGTGCGTAAGTACATAACAGTAAGGATTCCGCCGCACAATTTAGCAGTAAAGTCGAGTGGATTCGCCACGCAGTCGGCTAAGCGAGTAATCGGAAATTGATCATCGGTCCAGTGCACACGATGTCGTTAGTCGCACAGGTCGCACTGTGTGCAGCTAGTTACTCGACACAACAACAACATATTATCACAGTACAGTACAGTACAGTATTACTACATTATTGATAATAAACTACGGCAATTGTTTCTACATAGACGGCCATAAATATTTACAAATCTTCATGAGCTAGCAAGCATCAAAAACAAAAGATTGGCAAGCTTCTTTGGTGAATCGTATATCCGACCCTTGAGAACCATTTAACAGGATTTCAAAAGTTTCCAGTGTCAAAATCACTTTTATAAGACTAGCTCAGATCCGACTTTGGCTTCTATGGAGATATTATACAGTTACATAAAAACAATAATCTTCTAATACATAAATATCTCGTGTCACAGTGATTGTTATCGAACTGCTCCAACACGGCTTGACCGATTTCTATAAAATTTTTGTTTCAAATATACAATAGTTGTGAGAATAGGTCGTAGACTTTTTTTATTTCATATGGTAAAACAATGTTTGCCGGATCAGCTAGTAGCAGACAAAAAACTTATTAAAAAATAACCTGCAAGGGCTGGGTTACCCCAAGGAAGTGTGTTAGGCCCAATCCTTTTCTCCCAATCCTCTTTTTGCCATCTCCACACATTGTGCTGTTCTAGAGATGCTAAACAACACCATTGCGACCTTTGCAGTTGACAATGCTACCAATAATGCCGTTTGGCCACAAAGAAGAGAACAGATAGATGGCTCCCTAGAGACGGTTACAGGTTTCTTTTTTTGCGAAATCTGAATTAGTGAAAGCGAAGCCGCCGTCAAATCATAGTATTCTATAGAAGCTCAATCGCGTCTTCCTAATATTTACGGATAAACTCAAGCCTTGAGAGCAAGTGGCGCGAAAGAGCTGATATCGAGCCAACCGTCCTGCCATCATTTACTGTCCGACGCCCAACCACCCGACCAACAGCCCGACCAACTGCCCGACAGCATCCAACTTCACGATGTTAAATACGGAAATAAGAAATTATTGCCGCTAATGGACGGAGCGGACCGGTCGATTTCCGGAAAACTGCGCCCTTCATACAGGGTTACTTTCATCCCGAAATATTGAATGATCGTGCAGATTTTTGGCTCCAAACTGTCAGAGAAGCGAATCAGTTTAAGTTGTTTCTCAAGGTTTTAAAAATCTTAATTCTTCCAAGTACCAATCAGTTATAAGAAATCCTAGCTAGAAGCTTGAACGACCCCATTGACCGAGTAATTAAAAGAAAACTCTAGTAATGAGAGACCTCATTAAACCCTAGTTGTGTTAATTAGGTCTCGGATGCCGTCATTTTATTACTGCTCTTGCGTAGTCAAACTTTGTAATTAATGCGTCATCGCCAAATGTACTTTTGTTTTTAAGAATGGGAAAACATCAAATGACTCCTCCCGCTCTGGGCGGAGCCGAAGGGAGTGGCAAACTCTTACTGACTAAAACCCATCCGTGTTCCTCATGCAGAGCCTTTCGTTCCAGGGCCGCGGTGAGTTTTACAACAAATTCCGCAACCCTGGCATGTCGCCAATAGTACTACAGGTTGCCTATGATCAACAGACTAACATAGGTACATATATATGTTATTTGAACTATATATTTATTTTAACAACTACGTATTTTAACAGATTTTATTTCAACTGTCAATCTGCATAGCCTTTTCCCTACTATGTGGGGTCAATTCGGAGTACCGGAATTTAACATGAAACAACTGCCTATCACCTCCAGAAACCATTAACTGGGTAACACGGTGCCCATTGGCCAGACTGGATCAGTTTTTCGGTCTTCCGACTACCCGCAACTACTGCAAGAAGGTCTACAAATGACAGCCGGGACCAACGACTTCACCGTGTTTTCGGAAACACGGAGGAGTCCCGGTATGTAATGGATGGTCACCCATCCGCGGCCCGGGCTCGGCAAGCGTCGCTTAATCTGTCAGATATTAAGCCACGAAATAGCGAGCTACTATGAAGATGCGCAAGAAGCAAGGACAGTGTCGGTCATTAGTTTCTAAGACGATATCGATTATCGTTTAACTGTCTCGCCAACAAGCCTGCAGTGCTAATGACCGTATGCTTCCGACTCCTGCTATTTACTGTTTCTATGTACAGCGATACACTATAGAGTAAAATTAATCTATTTTGTTTAATTCTGTTCGAAGAGTTCCGATCTTCTATTTCCGAATTTCGGGCTTCTGGCTACCCGAGATAATTTATAGTTCGGAAAGTCTAGGCAAATGATGAAGCTTTAATTTTGTTACACTGAGCTGTCTTGCATTGTCTACAAAGATGAAACTTGGTCAGTCTCGCAGAATATCTAAGAAAGTCTTTATTCTTGGTAATCTGCTGCAAAATTCATAGAATCCGTCCTTGGAGCCGCTGAGCTGACTCACTGAACATCATTATATCGGTTTACGATGAGACGCGGTCGTAACGCAGCGGTTTTGACAGCGCGACAATAGGAACTCAAGAGCAGAAGGTCGCCTCTGTACATTTTGAATGCGAACACTATTAAAATAAATAAATAAGGTTCTTATTATTTCGAGAAAGCCTTGTTACATCATTTAATTTCCTTGGAAACTTTTTGGTTACACTACAAGTAATATCCCAGGAAGTTAAATTTTCTCCGAATCCAATGGACTTACATACTCAGTTAAGATTTGGTAAAAACTGCAAGTTCATTTTTAGAGTTCTGTACCTCAAAATGAAAAAACATAACCCTTATAGGAACACTTTGTTGTCCATCCGTCTGTCTGTCAAGACCCTTTATATCTCGGGAACACGTGGAGGTATCGAGTTGAAGTTAAAATCATATACTCAGGTCTACGTTCCCTTGAAGCTGTGAAAAATCAAACTTCTTAACTAACGTAAAATAAGATGCGGCCGTTTGTGCCGCAAAAAAACATATATTTCGACACTCTCAAGGGAATCAAAATGTATAGATTTCCCGTTGACCTACAACTATGAAATCAGGCAACTAATAGTAGTTTCGGAAAAATTTCAGCCCCTGCAGTAGGGTTACGTCTCCATAGGGGGCTGTGAGGCTGCCGTACACGCACTGTCGACCGTAATTGTCGACGTAAATTCTGGCTAAGGAGAGGTCATCCTGAAGGTTGACATCAAAAATGCTTTTATTTCGGTAAATAGGGACACCTTGTTGGCAGAATCTAAAAAAGAAATACCACAAATTTTCAATTTTCTTTGGCAATGTTATAGACAACCATCTAAATTACTATATCGGGACAACCTTTTGGAATCCGCTGTTAGCTGTCAACAAGGTGATCCCCTCGGGCCAGTGATTTTTAGTTTAGCTACTCACCCAATTATTCGACAGCTAAATTCTAAATTTAAAAATCGACTTCATTCCATTGGACATGATCTGAACTTTTGACAAATAACACTTTCAAGATTCAACGCAATAGCCCCTGGAATCAAAATTATGGACAAAAGCTCTCTTCGCATCCTTGGGTCGCCAATCTTTTAGAATTCCTTTCCCAATTTTGTCGAAGAAAAAATTCAAAATTTCAATGACGTTTCGGAAAGATTATTAAAAATTAACATGCATTCGGCCATCACTATAATTCGATACTGCTGTTTCGGTCCTAAATTGATAAATTTCCTTCACGCTTCCCATTTGTGGAAGCACGGAGGAAATATGTCACCTTTTAGAAACCTCGGTTCATGGCACTGATAAATTAACCAGGAAAATCCTAGCTTCCACACTGATTGATTTTGATGTGCCCTGCTTCACCGAGGCTGTGAATGCCTGGAAATTCGCTTGCCCGAATTTAAATCTACCTGACAACCCATCATTCCAGAGACAGTGAGATGAGCCGCTCTGCAGAGAAGTTTAGAGGAACCTTCTACTGCGGAGCGTGCGCGCCTGCTGGCTGTGGGTGAGTGGGAGTCGGGCCTCTGGCTTCACGCACTACCGTCGTCGACCATACGCACCTTGTTCGACGATACTAATTTTCGCCTCGCTGCTTCCCTTCGCTTAGGCGCCTCGTGTTGTTCTCCTCATCGCTGTCACTATGGCGAAGCTGTCAACAGCCTCGGGCACCACGGCCTCTCATGCAATCGAAGTGCGGGTCACTTTGCACGGCACGCGAACATCAACGACATTATCCGAAGCGCTCTTGTCGCCGTCGGCGTTCCAGCCGTAATAGAACCCAATGCCCTGGCACGCGACGATGGCAAGCGACTGGACGGTATGTCTTTGTTTCCATGGAAGATGGGTAGACCTTTAGTGTGGGGCGCTACTTGTCTCGATACTCTTGCGCCATCCCATCTTCCTAGCTCATCGTGCTGTGCTGGTACTGCTGCTGCGGCTGCTGAGAACCTCAAGCGGCGAAAATATAACCCTTGTTGGCAATTATATTTTGAGCCGTTTTGGGTTGAAACTCTTGGACCGTGGGGTCCGACGTCCAAGTGCTCATGCCGTATTTAAAGATCTTTCTAAACGCTTAGTTGACACTATGTGTAACCCAAGGGCTGGCTTTTACCTCGGACAGAGGATAAACATTGCCATACAACGTGGCAATACCGCCAGTCTTTTGGGCTCACTTCCAGTGGACAGCGATGCGGACGAATTTTTAAAGCCTTATTTTAGTTAAGATTTTGTTTTAATAAAGGTCTTTTTTATACCGTCTTATACTACAAACAAATATAGGGAAAAGTCTGGAAACTTTACATTTGTTATTAAATCATAAAAAAGTTAAAGTTAATTTAAAGTAATATTTAAGGTAGGTACCTACAAAGTACGGAACTCTCGGTGGGCGAGTACGACTCGCACTTGGCCGGTTTTTTTTACGACGAAATTGGTTCGCTAGTCCAGTATTGTGTTTGATTCTATTCCTTTAGTGATATCTTTGGAAAGACCCTCATTTTAGCGTCCGAACTGTGCCCAATACTTAGAAGAGTGGTAGACAGGATCTAAATGAAATTAGGCTGTTTGTTACAGGTACAGGTAAGTAAGGGATAAGAGGCTAACCGTAGAAAATTTGATAGCCTCGAAAACCTAAATGTGAAACGATATTGTCACATAACTTCCACCCTTCTGGTGGACCTTCTGTTCTTTACTTCTCATTTTCAGAGAGGTACCTCCGAAGCTCTGCTGCCGACTTGGTAGACTCGTAACTTACGCCTGAACGCGCCGGTGGACGGTCAAGGGTACGGGGGCATGAGATACCAAATTGTTTGCTGAGCTGCGAAAACTGAATTATCTTAGGCCGCTTTAACGACGCCCGATTGGGTACTGGCTTAGCTTTGTAAGCTTAGGTACTTATAACATAAAAGATTGTTACGGAACATTCCATTGTTAATGTCAATCATCTTTGCAATCAAAATATTGACAAACCCTTAAAAGTAATGAAGCAATAATCAAAGTTAACTCCCCTGCGGATTTCAATCAACGACTAATCTAATCTGAATTTCAAAACACTGCCTTTTTTAATTTAAAAACACGACATTACGAAAACTACCCCTATCTAGAGACAGCAGAGTTCATTCTAGAACAGCTAAAAAATTCTAAACACTTCAGCAACCGATTATCAACTTCATTCCATTCAAAATACGGTCTGTTTAATATAAACACGTGTTCAACGACTCCCTTGGCAAGTGTCGGATTAAGTTTCGCGGGAATAAGTGCCGTGTGGGGGTAGTTTTAAAGTTAGTTACCGTTTGGCGGGCATACGGGCGGGTGAACGACCGCCACCCCCTTATGCAATGTCCGTTCGTCTATCATGCCGGGGCTATGATGGCGGGTAGTATGGAATATGAAATACTGATGCAGGCTATGAATCAATGGCAGGCAATCACAATTGAAAGGTTTCAAGTGATTGCGATTGCGGGAATCCGATTAGTTCAGCGCCGATGCCGATAGAGCTTCACTTTCGATGAGTACCTACTCTTTAGGCCTCGTTTTCACCTGCAAGGTACCCGCATGCAAGTTTAAGTATGCAACTAGCACGCGAGCTGATTGCATGCGGAAACGTGGCCTTAGTTGTATTAGTCCTGTCTGGCTCGTTCTTAACTATTACTTATTTCTGTATTATTGTTTTAGGTAACAGTAGATAAGACGATGACTTAGAACGAGTTGGGCATTTACTTAGCTATCGTAATGAGTACGGGTGCTTGCGGCACAGCCGAGCCGTCAGTTATCTAGAATACAGAAAGAAAACGTAGGTACTGTCCAGATATAAGTTAGTTGTTGGAAAATCATTAAGGCTCATTTGCACAACAAGAAGCCAATAAACCATGTCAGAGGCCCTTGAGGCGGTGTAGAGACTCTGACACTAAGGAGTGGGGGGTCGTTATACCTTACTGCCCACACAATAAGAAGAAGACCACAAGAAAAGGATTATCTGTTCTGTGTTCGATGGTGAATAAATAGAATTATACTACTTTTGGTTTTTTAGTTTATTACTTTTGATGTACAATAAAGTGTATAATAAATAAATTAATATCTCTTAAACGTATCGCCAAAATAACTGCCAAGGAAATAACTCCAAGAGTAAAAATAATGTTTTTTATCAATGCGCTACGTACTGAAAACTACATCATTACAGGAAGTTTGTAAATTTACGCCCGCTACTCATAAAATCTGTCAGTCGCAGATCCTTTCAACATTTAAGTCACCGGTAGCTCGCAACTTGCCCGTTGTTCACAATAATTTTAAAACTTTATTATCCTTACTACAACGTATTATTAATGCGAAATGGAGTTTCTGTGTTACGCATACACGCCTTAATTTCTGAACCAATTTTGATATATTTAGATATTGAAATAGAGACCCCGGAGACAGTAATAGGAATAAGAAAATGTATAATAACAATATGTACCCGCGTGCAAAAGCTAGTTGTTTATAACGGTAAAGGTTGCCGTTCAAATTGTCTCTAAATCGAAATAAATTCTAATTGAAATACCTAAGTGAATTGACATTGAATTGGTTACTCTAATTATACCGAGCAAATTATTACTATAGCAATTAGTACCCACTTCCCATTGTACGAAACAGTGTGGGAGCAATGACCGCTGTGGGAGGCAAAACTCAGCTGTAATTAGATGAACTAGACTGGTAGCACTTACAGCTAGTTTGTGAACTAAAACTGTGAAGTGCACAGGACTGTACCTACTTTGGGGGATTTTAAGAATGCCACCGATGCTGCAATAAACGAAACTTCCTATTGGGCTCCAACGATATAGAAGTTAATCATCGACTCGAAAAGAAGAAGATGTGCACAATGTTAAGAAATATTTAATTAACAAGTTCTCACTCAAGGCAGCTGCGGCTGAGGTCCAGAGGGACTACAGCTTTGTTTGAAGTTCCAATTTCAAAGTAATAAAATTAAGCGATTATGGCGTGGAATGGCGCCGGCGGCGAGCGGAACCGTAACTTTCACCTTTATCCTTATTTGCACAAAAGAAAGTACAACCACCAAACTCGTCAGATTAAATAACTCGTTAAAACTTAACAGTGTGTGGATAGCTAGCGCAATTTATATCCTACGTTAACTACCTGCTTTATAATACTTTATGACGCGCACCTATGGTTCACTGAACAATCCCGAGGTTGGGCCAGTTAGAAAAATAATGTTCAAGATATTATCATTTTATAACTCTATTATGACAGACATAACCAATATAATACTATCGAAGGGTTGTAGTCCCTGATTGACAAAGATTCCATCAATATTAATGAAGTTTTCGTGGCCCCGTGCTGGGCGCCAATACACCTATTCTGCGGAATCGGAAATGTAAGACCGTTATAATTAAAAAGTAAATGAACAACGTGAGGTCAATGATACTAACCTTTGTAGAGAACCGGGTCACAAGGCCATTGTTGAAATATCCTACTTGTTCAGCCTTTCAGTCAATGAATGTTCTCCCATGTTTTTTTTTATATTATTGTTACATTTCTTTATATCAGTTAAGAGTATTAATAGAATTGAACGAGGTTTGCAATCAAATATTTTTTCGGAAATATCTCAACTGAAAATCTGTTTTCAGTGAAGCTGTTTCATAATCTCTACTTTCTGAAACCCACCTATCCCTTCAGTAACACACCTCACAAATTATCTAAAAACGCAACTCAGATCACTCAGACGACAAACATTCCGCAAATATGGCAAATACCTATCGATACAATTTACAAACAAAGATGAATGGGACCCCAATTCGCACCCTATAAACAGGCTCCCTTCTTTTTATCCCAATTAAAGTACAGATGTAGACAACCGCGGCACGCGCCAGTACTCACCAGGGGCTCAGCATCAGGGCATCATCCGAAATAAACAACAAACACTTCACTGGACGGCGACACAGAGCGACACAGATAAACACAGACCAGACACACACGCGCGTCCTCGACGGAGGTGCGCGACGCACTGACGAGATTCGTCAGGGTTGCAAGGATAGCTGTTTTGGAGTCCTGGTTTTGGTGTTCCTGATCCTGAAAACAGACCCTATGTTTGGAAGGATGTGTATGTATGCTGATGTTGCTGTTTTTGAAAGGTAAAATATGAAGCAGACTAATGATAACTATGTTACAGACTTCTTCGTTGTATCTTGTATTAATTCAACTGAATAAACAGTGAATACACACCTACATTTGATATCCTTTTACATTACTTACTTTCATTATAATTATAGGTAAACCTAACTTGAATAATCCACCCCGAATTATACCTACGATTATATTCCATTTCAAAAGTAACCCTTATGTACTGCAATGAGGTCTTTACTCCCACATTTCGGGGTAACTTCCCACTTTACAACCCTGTCGCGTGTTGGGGTCGAGGGTGCGTTCTGCACACCGGACATTCCGGACAGAGCTGTTTAATAGTCGCCTAGCGGCACGGCGGCGGTGACGCCGAGCGACGTTGCTTCGACGTGATGGCGAGGTTTATTGTGAGTATTATGACGCCACGACGCGTCATCATTGCCAAACAAATTATCTGTTAAGATATTATGACTAATGCTATCAGAATTCTGAAGACGGCTTAGTAGGGACTTTTTTATTTTGGCTTAATATGACATTAATATCTAAAAGATTACGAGCTAATAATATATTACGACTAAATAAAACGACTCTATCTATATCGGCAAATCCAAGCTACCGGTCTTCAGGCTTCCAATCACGCGGTCATGCCTATGTGAGCCACCTGACTTTTCTGTCAGATTCAGCCTACTTACCTCAGTCTGTAATTATAGGACGTCGTTTAACCTCATAGGATGATATTATAATATGCTGACCGTTTCCGAGCTTTTAGGCTTGTACAACTGTGATTACAGGTGGCTTAATATTTATGTGCAATATTGTTCCCTGCAGGGTGCGACGAGGTGAGCAGGAACCCGACGGTTGGGGCATTTAATTGTCGCTCAACGGTCTCGTTAGGGGCCAGTGGAGAGAGGGTAGCTTTCCCCAAACAGTACACTTTTAACTACGGACTTCCGCAACGCAACCTCAATTAATAAATTCTGGCTATAGCTAGCCGGATTAAAAATTAAATAAGGAGTCGCTACTATAGCAATAGGATTGTTCTAATTGCTAATAGACAATTAGATTATGCCCAAAAGGGTTGTCTCTCTGATTGTGGTTGCGTGAACGGAGCGAACAATCGCGGCATTGTACTTGCGGTATGTTACGCAACCGGGCCAAGGCCGAGCCGGCCAATGAACCTGCTCTCGGAAGACTGTCTTATTGGATTTCTAAGAGTTCGAAAGTACTACTAAATTGGAAAAGCAAATATAATCGATTTATGTATTGCTGTCCGCAGGGTCCGCAGCTAAGTACAGGCTGTGTAGGTGTATCTAATGGAATTCAAAATCTTCTTTAAAAATGTCAGAGGTATCTAAAGGTCTATTCAAAGAACTCGCAAACCTTTTTTTTTTTTACTATTGATAGGCACGCGTTTGACCACTATCTCACCATCTCACCTGATGGTAAGCGAGGATGTGGTCGAAGATGGAGCACGCTTGCCTAGAAATAACCTATTCACTCTTGATTTAAAGACTCCCAGGCTAACGACCACAAACACTAACTAACTAAGTTAAGCATACAAAATTCCGTCGTTAGATAGCTCAGAGCGATAATTTTCAAGAAATTCCAAAAAGCCTTTTAACCGAACCCTCACTACATCAATGAAAAGCCTTCCTGTAATTCATCTAAAAACCTCAAACATTCCTGTAATTACAAGCTCTCATATTTCATACAATTTTCAACAATGAAATAATTTGCGGAAGGGTTTCAGAACGCGGCCGGATTCCGGATCAATATGGCGGCGGCGGGAACATGGCGGGAACGCGCGGAAAGCGCGGCAAACCTCGCAGCGCGCCATCTTGCCGTCGCCATGGCAACCAGACGGAGCTAGAGACATAGCTCGGAGTAATGAGATCGTGTGGTTCGATTTGTGTAGCTTTGTACAACTGTTTATGTGTGAGGCAGAGTGCACTAATGATTTTTTCTGTTAACAAGCTCGGGCTAGAATTCTACATTATAGTACCTAAAGTAGAGCTATTGATTGAGCAGGGCATTGTAAAGAGGTAGGTATCTACGCAGTTAAATTTGCTTGAGTACAATAAAACTTTTTTATAAAAAAATACAACCGACTTCCAAAAACAAAACACTACAGGGTACAAAATAACTTCGACCAGTCCAGGAAAATACTCTTTCAAACAAAAAAAGAATCATCCCAATCGGCTGACAATTGGCTAAAGTATCACTGAACAAACATTTTTCATGGGATCTCATCATCAGATCCTAATTTATCATCATCAGCTCAGCAACATGAGATGATGATTACCAGGCACAAATATCTGAATTGCGTTAGAAAGTTCATGAAAAACATTGTATGTGCCTATAAAATTTGAGGGTTGCCCTCGATTTTCGTAGGATCCCATCATCAGATTCTGACACGGTGACAATGGGACCAATCGAGAAGTATACCCTTTCAGATGAAACAAAAATTTTTCAAATCGGTTCATAAATGTCGGAGTTATGAGGTAACAAACATAAAAAAAAATACAACCGAATTGAGAACCTCCTCTTTTTTTTGAAGTCGGTTAAAAACAGCAACTTTCTTGAAAACATAACAATTTTTTTTTAAATTTATGATTTCGCTCAAGGCTGCGCCTGAAAGCATATTGTGTGGCGACTTTTTTGTTGTTATTTAAACTCAAAGTCATACCTTCAGCTGTCTCGTTGAGAATTACAAATTCATCAACTCGATGGGTACCCAACATCAGCTATCCGTCAATGGTTCAATTATCAAACATTCCAGACCGCTCCCCCGAGCCCGGTCGCGACAGGCCCACAAGCGTAACGTCTCGCACCCCATTCACCATCGCGAAACAGTCCCTCCGCTCGCGACTGTAACTGAAACGCTATGGCCGAGGAAAATTCCGCTACATTGTACTAGACAGGGCTCCCAAACATACCATTACAGATAGAGATAAAGCAGCGGAGATGTTAGTGACATACTTAAGTATAACGTTTTTAGTTGTGACATACTTTTGTCAAGTTTGGTAAAAATAAATGAACAAAAATACATACCTACCAGTCAAAATCATAAACCTTTTTTCGCTTCACCGTACTCGGGTAAAAAACAACAAATACGAATAAAAACAAGGAAAAGTTTACATAAGGCACAATAGACCTTGCTTGTATGTTCTATATCCAGTAACTTCCAGATTCCCAAAATAATAAGTGTCTTACTCAGGTGCGGGGTGCGAATGTTTACAAAAACGTAGGTAATTATGTACATTTTTACTTTAATGGTGTGATGAGTCGGTCTAGCAGATGCCTATTTTAGCACAGACTTCCACTTACTATGCAAAACTAGAAATAGTCAAAGTCAAAGTCAAAACGTTTATTCCAATTAGGCCATTAAACGGCACTTTTGAACGTCATTCACATTTCAAATATATAAAATTTCTGAAGTGACTCTACTGTCCATTCGGAAAGGTAGA